>CM074434.1:3018387-3623387 GCA_037101425.1 Elopichthys bambusa
ACTTACCGGAATTTATATCCTGTCTCATGTAATCGCTCAATCAATCAGTTTCAACCGCTGAAAGATGTCAATAAAACTCCCTGTGAACAATGTCAGGTAACATCACATGACATTTACCTCAGGAAAACCATATTCAGTGACCAACTCATTAGTCAGCTAGAAAAATAAACTCTATAAATATGCACCATATTACATATTCACTATAATTTTTAATGCTCTTCAATATTTAATGCATGTTTGAATAAATTTGTCAAGTTATGACAGCAACCATTTAAATGTTTATATTTCACAAAACAAATTGGAGTACAAACATAATTATGTGATTGTAATGTTAGTATTACAACTTTATTATGATAAAAACACCCTTGAGTGTAATGCAAGTACAAAGCAGTTTATTTTAACCTTCAATATTATAGTAATGTAGTACCAACTGACTCCCATGTATAGTTTACAGCATTTGCCTGATATATATCCTAAATAATCAATATTGAATAGAATTTAATTAAAATCGAATCGTGAAATGTGTCAATACCCAGCCCTAATTCAAAATGGTAAGCAAGCGCTGCTTTGTTTTACGGTTTGTACATCTGCCGTCCTAGTTTCGGTTTCCCATTTTGAATGAGAAATATAGACTATTGATACCTGCTGATGTAGACAGTTATTCTTCTCATGCAGATGCAAAATATATGTGCTAGTTGGCCGTTGGCTGTAGCTTTTTGGCCCAGATGCACAAAACACAAGCCAACAACACAGTCACAGCTAGTTCTTTGATGTCGGTTTGGAGTCACAGCCTTAAAAAAAAAAAGAGCAAACCAACCTGGAGGACAAGATGTTGTCAGAGAAAGACAGACGTCTGTGGACAAACTGCTTTGACTTTTCAAAGTTGAAGGTATGGAAGTCATCGATGTACAGCTCTCCTTCAGCAGAGCCCTGAAGCAAAAGACGACAGTGAATGCGGAGCACTTACTATACACAGATGAAAACAACATCCATGCACGATGTCACATTCTCTTTGGATTTCACTGCTTCTTCACATACATACAGGATACAATGAATTACCTGAGAACTGAGAGCAACATAGAGACTGTATGGATCATTCTCCATACAGGAGGAAGATCTCCTAACACGGTCTTTTCTGCAGATAATGGACCCTCCTCGCTGGAAAACTGGGATCTGGAACATGAGACAGAGGAAGTGCAGATGCAACAGACAGAAAGGTAGAATTTAGTTGTCTGATAAAGATTGAAACACAAAGTAGAGTTGCAGGAATTAATTATAGAAAACTGTTTGGAATATAATTTGACCGGTCATGGAAAGGTCTAAAAATCATTTGAACCATATTTAGTATCATTCAGATACTATTAGTTTTTATTAATGTTTACGGGTTCAAGGATCAACATTCTCCCCTAAAAGTAATCGGACAGACCAAACCGTAAGTTGTAGAGACTTGAAACTTTGAGGTCCAGTAGTACTTACACCGTCTACGTCGTCACCAAGGTTTGCCCCGATCGGCCTGACGGGGGCGCTACAGCGGGCAAAAGTACGAAATGACGGAATCACTGGCTATGACTGCTACACCGTTAGTCCGATCAACTTGAAAATTGGTATGCAGTGTCTTTGTCCGAGGTGCCATGATGGTCTATGCGGACATGGACATATCTCAAAAAATATGACCGCCATCGGAACAAAACCTGTTTGACTCATGGCCCTGTGAGAAATTCGAAAGAAATTGGCCACCGGGGGGCACCTTGGCCTTTTTCAATGCATAAAGGATCGTGTATCGCACGATTTTACGCTCACACCCACGATATTTGTACCACATGGTGGAACTCTTCATTCTGAGCAACTTTGCCTCTAGGACCGCCGCTGTCCACCGTTCGTTAAATATTGAAGATTATTTACAAAACCATCCTGGGTTTTTGGCTCAACCACGATAAATGTTAAAAAGCTTTAAAACCCATATATTTCCAATGGTAAATTGCCTGTATTGGCTGTAAATGGCCTTTCCTTCTATGATTTAAGTGGTTACATGTTTGCTAAATAAAACGTAATACTTTTTTATGCACTGGCTTAAAGGCATTAAAATGCTTGAACCCCGATAATTGCTGCTCGCAGCTATATTTTGAATTCATTTTTATTTTTATATCTTCCACTTTAACTTTAAGGTTTTAGTAAATTTTAGTACATCAAGTTGAACTAAATGAAAATGAGAAACACTGTCTTGGCTACTAGCTGAAATAATTTTATTTAAAGCAACAATGTTTTTTATGGTTTCAGTTAACTATAATAACTGTGATCTGAACCAAATTTGAGTAATATTTAAAAAACAACCCAAAAACACTGTTTTGGCCCCTAATTTATGCAATCTTTAAAAACAAATATAAAACTGAAAACATCTGGGCTTACTGAGCTCATAGTGACAGGAATGTAGAGGTTCTGATCCCCATCATGCTTCTGGAAAGTGTGAACATCATACCAGACCTACAAGAGCAACCCAGAGGTGGTGTTTGAGACTTTAGAGAGACTAGGAGGAAATAAAAATCCATTCAGGGTGTGCCATTTGGTGTTGAGAAATACATTACCTCGCCTTTCCCAGGCAGATAGGCAGTAACACCACTAGCGCCCTCATCTGTAACGGGGTGCACCAGTAAATCCTTCCCTATGAAGAGAAATTAACCCGTGTTAGCCTTCTCTTCCACAACATTTATTTGGGATAATTATAATTCATGCTTAAAAACTCACCAATCAAGTACTCATCCTCAATTGAGAAAGTGGCGACATTGTCAGGATACTCTACCCATAAAGGTCTATGAAAAGAATGAGAGAATCAATTAATTAAAATTGTGACCAAACGCCTCTGATTGGCCATTGCATTCATAAGCTCAACAGAAATGTGTGTGATAATGCACAACGCTGCAAAAAATGCGTCAAAAGAAATCTGATGCAATGTGAGCAGATCTAAATGTAATGCTGCAGTCTACACTTTTCATTCATTTTCTGATTTCACTTTAACTGCAAGAGATGTAATATGTTTAGTTTAATTATGCGGGGCATTTTTTGCCACCTTATCTTGAATATGGGGGGGGCATTTTTCCCCAAGCCCCCCATTCATTTCCAATCCTGATTGTCACTGGGCTGACTCACCTCATCACAGGCTGTCCGGTGCGGTGTGCGTTGTAGAAAAGCTGATACCAGTAGGGGAGGAGGGCATATCGCTGACGTACTGCCTCTCGGATGAGGGCAGTGTTCTCTGGGCCGAACAGCCAGGGTTCCCTGCGGGGCGTGTCTATGTGAGCATGTGCACGGAAAAACGGCTGGTAAGCTCCTGCCTGATACCATCGCACCAAAAGCTCCGCGCTGGGATGTTTAAAGAAACCGCCAACATCGGCTGAGGAAGAGAAAGACAAAGGTACAGCATAGGTGAAAAAGTCTTTCTTTTTTTCTCACAATTACTTTAATGGGGATCTATAATGCCCCTTTCAAAAGATGTAATATAATGCCTCTGGTGTCCCCAGAATGTGTCTGTGAAGTTTCAGCTCGAAATACCCCACAGATCATTTATTATAGCTTGTAAAATTTGCCCCTATTTGGATGTGAGCAAAAACACGCCATTTTGTGTGTGTCCCTTTAAATGAAAATGAGCTGCTGCTCCTGGCACGCTTTCCAGAAGAGGGTGGAGCTTCAACAGCTCACGCTTTGGATATTCAACAACAACAAAGCTGGAGAATCTCACGCAGCCAAAATGTTGATTGTCAGTAACGGTGTTCAGCCTTACATTGTTCAAACCGGAGTCGACACTGATGGAGAGACTCAGGAAGAAGTTACAACTTTTAGAATGAAACTGGACGTTTCTGAATGGTTAGTGGATGAATTTATGTAGTTGCTGTAGAGTTGATTCAACTCATCGACTAGCATGTGCCGTCATGTTAATCTTTTGTGCAAATCCAGCGTTGCTTAATGCATTCTTTTTTAATCAAAACAGCAAACCAGATTAGGATTCAGAAGACGCAACATCTGGATCAACACGTACATTCCCAAATTTCTATATATCCTAATTATTGTTAATATGTAATTCATTTTTCCAGGAGCTCATTGCTTCTACCTTCAATTAAATTGCTAACAGTGATTGTAAATAAATGGCCTAAATTACTACATTATTAGCTAACTGCATTCTCTAAACTGTAATATTGACATGCATTCTCTGTAAAGCTGCTTTGAAACGATATGTATTGTGAAAAGCACTATACAAATAAATGTGAATTGAAATGAATGTTTGATGATCGCATTAGCTTACATGTGCGTAAGCAATGCTTTTATCGCTTGTTTCTGCTTTGCCTGTTTTTGGATCCAGAGACTCTATACTCTTTCAGAAGATGAGTACTGGCGCCCCCTAGTGTATAACAGTGAAAACATGGATTGCCAGAAAATTCTGTCAATGGCATATAAGCATGGTCATAAATGACAGAAAATTCCGTCAATGGCGGGGAAAGAGTTCATTAACGAGAGATATTAACAACTTTTGGCAGCCGTTAACTAAATATGTGTGCAGTTTTTGCTTATCCATTGCAAGAACTGTACATCACTTCTCATTTGCATCAATGTGTATTCAAAAGGTCAGCACCTCTCATTACTAGAGAAACTGCTCACCTCCACAGAAAGAGATGCCCACTAAGCTCAGACTCAAGCACATGGGGATGGAGATCTTCAGATGACCCCATTCAGCTGCATTATCTCCAGTCCACACCGCACCTGACCCACAGACAGAGGAAGCAATCACCAAACGCTCAGTTATGAACACGCGAGCCTTGTGTCTTACGTGAAGGTGTCTCTCACCGTAACGCTGGGATCCTGCAAAAAATGCTCGGGTCAGAACGAAAGGTCTCTCCACTCCTCCTGAACGCTGAATCAGGCCGTCTGCAGTCGCCTTTTGCTGGTAATACAGATAAGAGAGACAAAAAAAAAAAAAAAAAAATTTCAACAACCACTTCTGTCTTTTTTGGAAACACCACCTTAAGGCCCTGATATACTTCAAGCTAAATTGAGGAATGAACTCCTGTGACGTCATTTCAAACAAAATCAGGCCAAAACTAAGTTTGTTTGGTGTTCATTTGAAGAATTCAAAACAGCTTGACAAAGCAAACTTTCTGGTCTTTATGTGCCTGTAGAAAAACTAAAGAAAAAAAAAACACTATGCCAAAAAAACCTGGTCTCTCACCACATAGAGGCCATAAAGGTTGTGAACATCTCTGTGCTCCCAGACACCATGTAGAGCATCTTTGTGCATGGTCACCTCAGGCCCATTAAACACAGACGGCTCGTTCATGTCATTCCAGATGTACTGATTCTCCATGGATCCCTGCACAAAGGCAATGGGGATTTAACAAACGTACAATCCCAAAATTGTCTCCACTAAAATTACCTTTTTAAAACAATAACATCAATCTTAACATTTTAACTGTAAGCGAGAATCTAATAAACAGTCAGGGGTATCAGCTGTTCAGAAACCCCTTACCTCATACTGGTCATAGGCGAACATGCTGGCCCACCAGGCTCTCATCTCAGGGTTAGTGAAGTCAGGATAACCAGAATTCCCTTCAGCAAAGAAAACAGCACATTTTAGCTCTCTGAAGAGTACGCAACATTGATTTTAACAGACAGCTGGATAAGTGGCTACACACCTGGCCAGCACCAGCCTTCATAGTCTCCTCCATCTTTGTTCTTGACGTAAAAGTTTTTCGAGCGAATTTCATTGTGAATCCTGTAGCCACTGTCCACCCTAATGTGAGGATCTACGATGGCCACCAGCTGAGGAGACAAAATGTCACATGACGTTTTAATAAAAGCCTTTAGCAGTAAATTGAAATGATTCAACAGGGCAACAATTTTCTTTTTTTAAACTATACCTTTAATGGGTGTTTTATTAATTATTAAACCCAATTATTAATTATATATATATATTTTAAAGAAATGATACTCTAAATAAGAAACTATAACTGCCAGTAGGTGGCGGTACATGTCTTAATGAGCAAGTCATTGAGTCATTTCTTAATTCGATTTGTTCAAACAGATGATTCATTGTTCACCCGATTGATTCGTTAAAAAAGGAGAAGTTGCTCTGGCTTTAGAGGTAATATTTTTGTTGGCAAAAAAAGACAATACGGTGTCTAAAATATAACAATATTAACTTTATTTATTGAATTGCTGTATAAAACCAATATCACATTTGCAGTCATGTTATTCAGGACAAAAACAGCACTCATGTGATATTGCGCTCTTTACTCGTGTGATGGTGCTTAACTATCATATGATTTAAATGAGACAAAAACTCATACAGGGGCATTTTTGCCCATATATCTTGAATTTTAGGGGCATTCATTGCTGCATTCTATAGGCTAGGCTCCATCACGCAGTGAGTTGTTGCCCTGCTTCATGTTCGTCACCAATCAACTTGGTGAACTATGTATGAATGGGACGGGTGCATTAAGTTATTTTAAATTTTTATATTTCACAATGTTACTGAGATCAAATAAATGCAGCCTTGGTGAGCATACATTTTTCCAAACTCTTGATCAGTGTGTACATGTATATATACATATTTTTATTTTTAGCTATATCACGCAAGGCATAATTTTTGTCACACCTTGCGTCTTTTGTCCATCAAGCCCTGCAGCATGTCTTTAGGTTGGGGGAACTTGCTGGGGTCCCAGGTGAAGTAGCGCTTTCCATCTGCATGTTCAATGTCCAGCCAGATGAAGTCATAGGGGATGTCGTGCTCATCAAAGCCCTGATCAACAGCCTTTACATCCTCCTGATCATTATAGTTCCAGCGGCACTGATGGTATCCCAGCGCTGAGAGAGGAGGAAATGACTGAGTGCCTAAAGAAGGGAATGTTACATTTAGGAGGAGGAAACACTTTCATTATAAACAAAGAATCAAGGCCTTCTGAAGTAAAGCAATGTGTTTTTGTTAGAAAAATATCCATATTTAGAACTTCATAAACTAAAAGAATATTTGGAATACTCCAATTGTGTTTGACTGAAAGAAGAAAGTTATGGGATAATTTTCATTTTTGGGTGAACTAACCCTTTTAAGAAATCATGTTATTTCCAAGTTTTCAAACACAGACTCTGTATGCGGTGACTTCCTTTTCCTGTGCATTTGAGTACCTGTAAGTGATGCGTACTGAGTGAAGACATCCGTAGGTTTTGGTCCCAGCATGATAAAGACATCAATAATACCGCTCTCAGATATCCAGCGTACGTCCGTCTGAGGAGCTTCACTAGAAACTTTTACGAAGTCCAGCATTTTTCCAAACATCGTCTGAAATACAGACACACATTTAAGGGAATTGTGCTAAAACATTTGAACTACGAAGCGCACTGATACAGAAAATCGGCTTTTAATATCAACTCGACCAAACTAATGTTAACATCAGACAATACTGCAGTGCTCTTCGATATATTGTTTCTCCCTAATTTGAACATTCAGGTTTTTTATTTGAACATGGTCAACCAAAACCATTAGACATCTTATCAAAACCAAAGAATCTAATAGCAGTTCTCACTCTCACCTTTCCCGCAGTATTTGAGCTGATGTCCACCCATGTCTCCGCTGCATTGAGCCAGAAGATGCCCATGGTGCGGTCAGTACTATGAGATATGAGGACAGGAACTGCCCCGTAAAGGGCCATCGGGTTGTGTAGCTCATACTGAAAAACATCCAAGTTGTACAGCCGATACGGGTCTGTGCCACTAAGAAAAAAAGAAAGAAAAAAAAACACCACAACAATGGGCCAGTGAAACACTATTGTTGTTGGTTTAGTCCTAAAAACAAATAAATGATAAGCAGCTGTCACATAACATTTTAAACGGTTCTTCATTTACCAATGTTCAATATTCAGGCTAGTTTATCTTGTCCCTAACTGAAGTATTAGTATGGTTGGTCAGAATATGTTGTGTTTTGTATGCTGGTTTGCTGTGGCCTTTTTCTTGAAGGAGGTTAGTTTGAGCAAAGTTCAAGAAGACGGATTGGTTTGTAGTGGTGTTAATCGCTGTGGTACCTTACGCCACACGGCTAACCCGAAACCAAACCACAAACCTAATCTGGACCAATCACCTGTGAATAAAGTGACCTTTATCAAGTTACATACCCTGTATCTCTTGCTCCAAAATAAATCAGTTCACAATGTATTAATATAAATACACGCTTTAAAACTTTTAAAGGATTAGTTGAATTTCCTGATCATTTACTCACCCCGATGTCATCCAAGATGTTCATGTCCTTCTTTCTTTAGGCGGAAAGAAATTAAAGTTTTTGAGGAAAACATTCCAGGATTTTTCTCCATATAGTGGACTTCACTGGGGTTCAACGGGTTTCAGTGCAGCTTCAAAGAGCTCTACACGATTCCAGACGAGGAATAAGGGTCTTATCTAGAAAAACCATCGGCCATTTCCTAAAAAAAATAAAAAAATAAACAGGACCCTTAGATAAGACCCTTATTCCTCATCTGGGATCGTGTAGAGACCTTTGAAGCTGCACTGAAACTGACATTTGGACCTGTTTAAGTCCACTATATGGAGAAAAATCCTGGAATGTTTTCCTCAAAAACCTTTTGACTGAAGAAAGAAAGACATAAACATCTTAGATGACATTGGAGTGAGTAAATTATCAGGAAATTTGAATTCTGAAGTGAACCAATCCTTTAAAGCTTTTAAAATAGCTTTTAAGCTCTTCGAGAATCTATATAAATTATTAATAAATTCAGTTGATTCACTTGCATTAATAATACAATCAGATATTTTCTTTCAGCTGCTTTCTCAAACTTTCTTGGCATCAGCAGTGTTTCTTTCTGCCTTGGAAATTAGTTCAAATTCATGCGCTGCATCTGTTATCGAATACTTGCCTACTATATAGTATGCGAAAAACAGTACGCCAAAAGAGTATTATGTCCGAATACACAGTATTCAAAAAAACAGTAGATGAAAAGTCCCCGGATGACCTACTACTTCTGCATTCGATGGGCACTTTATTATCCCATGAGGCCACAGGAGGGGATTTATAAATGGAAGTGAAGCACGCAACTGACGCTAGTAGGTCACGTGACCGTTACAACATGGCGGAGGTAAATACATTTCATCCATACTACCCATATACATACTATATAAAGCATACTTTTTTAATCAGTCGTGACCTAAAGTAAATTCAAATGTAGTACCTACTCAGACAGTACGCAATTTCTTAATCAGCGTCAATCCTATTATTTTCTGAGCAGTGAATTGTGAATTGTACCGACTCTCTATTGGAAAGTAAATCAAGCTGACCAGGTTGGATTTATCTGGTTTTGTCAATGCTAAACCCTAAACTCTGAAAATAAAAGTTTGTTTAACTAGCCTAGTGGTTTCTTTACAAGCTTAACCAGCATAACTTCTTTTATCAGTCAGCCTCACCAGCTAGATCTGGCAGGTGAACAGCATGGCTATGTGCAAAACCAGTAATAATCACCCTGGACCAGCAACAAAATTCAACTTATATTCAAATTCACATTAAAAAAAAATGCTTTTGTGTCCTGCGTACAAGTACTCACTCCGTGTTTTTCAGTTTGAGCGTGTCTGCGTGTTCCGGAATCCCATAGACGTGTTCCACACCAGGAAGAGAGAAATCTAAACTAATAGATGATGGACCTAAAATCAAATGGAGATTTAAAAAGAAGGTTAAACTAACAAACTTGACTGTTTATCTTACCGATATTCTACTGATCATGTTATAGTATAAAATGGGAAAGATTTAACCAGATTTCAATGTACCATTGGGCTTTGAATCACTATGAGATTTAAATGTTTCCTCCCACATCCCTGGTTTATCCTCTTCTTCTTTGATCGGTCCATCCTAAATTAATAAAAGAAAGAAAACGGGGAAAAAAGGCAACAGGTAAATTAAAACACATAATATAACGAGTCTCCTTAACGCAGATCTCAATGCTCAAAAATTAACACACTTTACACTATCTAGGTCTAATAAATCTGTCCAGTTATTGAAAACACACACACACCTCGTCGGATTGCTTCTCCGCATTCTCCTGTCCTGTCACTTCCTCCGACTCACTTTTACTGGAAAGTAGACACAGTTTCTCTTAATACAAATACTTGTTAGTACAACTAAACAAACGTAAATCTTAAAGGAGGGTGAACTTAAATAGGTTCTTGAATAAGAGATGCATCAATACGACTCACTGATAATCAATACCTGTACTTGATATCACTTTGCAATTCAATTTCTTTACGTATATGGTGATTCTACAACAAAACAAGCATTTGTTGATTTTTGTTTTACAGTTTTGTTTGACTGGCCATTGATATTAAATGTGTGTTAAACAGAGCATGTGTCATCCGGTTAAAAACTACAACCTGACTCTTCAAATAACACAACAACACTGTTTAACAATGGTTGTAATAAACTATCTGAGCAATGGTGGGCGGAGTTAGTAGCCCCTTTCATTCATACAGTCTTTACTGTTAAATTACAGGTATATTTACTGTTAAGAGACCTTATCAAAAATACCGGTTCTAGCAATTTACAAGTATGAGAAGTTGTTACATTACCAGTAAATTACCGGTATGATGCTGTGTGTGAACAAACAAAGAAGATTACCGGTATGAGCAGGTACGAGGTCCAAACGCACTGACGTAAAAGAAGTCTGCTTTGGGCTAATCATAAAGTTCTTGTGTAGAAGACCTGATTACTTTGCGCTGTTTACAGAAAGCTCCACTGCTTTTTAATCGTTTTTCTATGTAAATATGTGCTAGATGGACATCTTTGACTGTTGCAGCACATCTCGCAGCTTTTTTTTTTTTTTTTTTTTGAGACCCAGCATCCTTTTTCATTTATCAGCACTATTATAAGAGTCTCGTGTTTCAAGAGCAAAAACGCGTTCTGTGTGATCATCCTCTGTCTGTCTGTCACTTAGAAGTTAAAAAATGATGTCAAATTAAACAGATAGTGAAACTAAGGCGCTTCTCCTCATGTGAGCGAATGAAGAAACAACGGAGCAGCATTTCCGATGACTGAAATCACAGAATTTTCCGGTATTTTGGTGCTGATGTGTGACTGGGATCTTATCTGTAAAAAGCCAGAATGCCAATGCTTGTGTAAACAGCATATTGGTGTATTTACCGGTAAAGTCATTCTGGTAATTTTATGGTAATGTACTGGGATTACTGTGTGAAAGGGGCTAGGGTTGGCTAATTTGCACAGTGTAAACAGACACTGCTAATAATTTGCCCTGCCAAAAAGTGTCGCTGTTTGGATTTAGACAGGTAAATGCTTAAGAATCTATGATTGGATCATTATTGCAGTGATTATTATGTTTCTAGCATATTATATGTTTGGCAACAGTTCTTCTAAGTGATGGAGTGTGTAGCTTTTCATTTCTTAAGCAACCATGTAGGAAGGACTTCACAGTGCTTGACCAAACATTGATGCACTTCTTGATGGAAATAAATGTTGTGATTTTTTCCATCAAGAGGTGCATCAATTTTTGGTCAAGATCTTGTATTGACAATGCAAGAGTCGAGCACTCTGTAAAGTCTCCTCCAGCACATCCCAAACACTTCCAATGAATTTAAGGTCTGGACTTGCTTTGTGCAAGTGCCGATTCATGTGTGAAAACGATTCTTCATGTTCCCTCCCAGCCTGCATGGTTGTTTAAGAAATGAAAAGCTACACACTTCTTCTTTTAGGGTTAGAAGAACTGTTCTCAAACATATAACATGCTAGAAACATAATAATCACTGGAATAATGATCCAATCATAGACTCATAGAAGCATTTGCCTGTTTAAATCTAAACAGCGACTTTTTTTTCTTTTTTTTTGGCCGGGCAGTGCATTTTGGTTTTGAAAAACAGTATAGAGCATCTTTTAATTTCAATAAAGAAATATAAAAAATAACTAATTTCTTCACAAAACATTATTTTCATCCATTAAAACAATCAAAAATGTTGAGTGAGAAACATAAATAACATGATAAAATGTTTTTGCTTTTGTTTTTGTTTAACCAAATACATTTCCATGGTCAGTAAATGTTTATGGTAAATGTTCATGATCCACCAACAACTGACAGGTGTGACAAAAAATACATTTTGAACCCAGCAGTTTATGATGTAGATGAAAAATCTATAAAACTAAATGGCCATAATACCAAAATCAATGGAATCAATGATGACAGGTACACTAAAGATAACATACTATTTTAGTTACCACAATTACTATTTCAATCTAGAACACACATCTACATTAATACTAAATCAAAAGCAAATAGTTTACTATTAGATTAAAGTTTGCAAGCATAAAAAATTTGGAGCACTACATATATTTACACTACTGTTGATTACAAAAAAAACATGGATTAATGTTAATCAAACATTAAAGTAAAAGAAACTATGACGTAAATCTAAAATTTCTTTGCAGTCAAGAACTGGACAAATGGATGTTACCTAGAGAAAATGTTCTTGAGCGAGTCCCACATGCTACCAACTGTGCTACTTATTTTATGAGAGATACTGCTGAGCGTGACAGAAGAGAGGAAAGTTGAGAAAGAGAGGGGAAGGAAAATAGAATGTGATGAGAATTTCAGTAAAAACATTTACAAACGTATTTCTGAATGAAATGTCTGACACATTTAAATGATCCGAACCCAAACCCAATTTTCAATGCGTCATTTTAACCTGACATCAATTTTGCTGTGAAAATATTCCCAAAATAAAATAAGATCACCATCATAAAACACCACAGTACAAAACCAACACAAATGGTGACCATACGGACTGCAACAGTAGGATTTAAATAAATTCCATTCAAAATAATGACTTTTGTTAATAAATAATGTAATCTTTCAAGACAAACCTACCATGGATCCAAGGTTGTTGGTATATATTTCTGCAGCACAATTAAATCAAAGCCATTTCAAAACGTTCCCGTCCATATATGCTGTATTTTTATAAATATACCTCATCAATGGCGGCTTCTATTTAACAATTTCACACTGTATTGTCATTGCTGTTTAATTCGCATCAAACGTTGTAATTCCCTGATTCATCACAGAACTTGATTTGGCTTAATACTTTATTTTTTTTGCAAATTCCTATGAAAATAGGAATGAATGAGAAATCCAGAAGTAAGGTCACTGATTAAGTGGACGATCATTGTTGTGCTCTACTGGGCTTATTTAGTTACTGCGGAGAGAGAAAGCCAGAAATGAAAAGAGAAGCGACAGCAAGAATCCAATTAGAGAGAGTGTGGAGAAGCTGTGAGAGATCTTAACCCTCAGATCTTAAACAGTGAAAAAGCAAACACAGAAGAAGCTATAAAAATATTTTTTCATTGCATGACAGCAGCAGCAAACCCACTTACAGAGATAGTTCACCCAAAAATCATTTACTCACTCCCATGTCGTTAAAGACCCAAATGGATTTCTTTCTTCCTCAGAAAACAAAGGAATTATTTTGAAAAATGGTTTTTGTTCTTACAAAGCAAGTCAGACACTTTTATTGCATGGATTAAAAAAAAAAACAAGATATTTTTCAAAAAATCTTCTGTGAAAGAAAGAAAGCCATATGGATCTGGATGGATATGGGGGTGAGTAAACAACAGAATCCATTAAGATAAGAAAATCCTTGTAACTAAAGGCTGGAATACACTACATGACTTAAAATATAAACAGATTTGGAACGCGTGTCGGAAACCAATCTGAATTTCAGCTCCAGCTCTTCCTCAGCGCTTGTATACACAGTGATGCGAACAGTAACGATGGTGTCGGTTTTACCATATCAATTACAGCGCAAGTCTCATCCTTTGAAAGAGCATCTTTAGCCCAGTTTACACCTGGTATTAAGATGTGTTTTGGTCAATTGGATCACAAGCGGACGACGCTAAATACAGGTGTAAACAGGGTGTAAAACGTTTTGAGCTTGTCCACTTTCAGCCACTTCGACCGGATTGCTTTCGTAGTGTAGACACTCATGTGGGCGAATGTGTTCGAACAGCCACAAAAGACCGTCTACTCTCCTCCTACTGACCTAATGGATAATTATGGGAAATGCATGAGCCAGACGGGATTTAAACTTTGTTGGATGAAGACCCAAGTTGGGTTTGAAGATGAAAAACATACCAAGCACAATGTTTTCTCACCATCCCAGGACAGAAGTGGTTGAAAGTGGACAAAAGAGATGGATTAAAACACCAGGTGTAAACGGGAATGTGTCTTCCTCATCTACTTGTGATATGATCGCCCCAAAACACAGCCAGTGAAGACCATAGGCTGGCATTATGCAAATGGTTTACAAACCTATGCAGGTTCGTGCAGGAAGTAAGACTGGAATTACTGACGACTCATTTCAGGCAGTTCAGAATCACTTCTTTTAGGAGATAATAACTGCATTACACACTATATTAAAGGTAATATCCAAAAAAGCATAATAGGGGCACTTTAATAACCTGTGACTGGATGGAATCATCGTTTGACGCCATCATACACTGTGATTTTCTTTTTTCCGGGAAATCGGTCAAATCCGACTGCCCAAAGTCAAATCTGAAGACTGGCTCTGACCTTTGGCAATGAGCGTCGATTTGTCCAGACTGAAAATTGGGGCAAAAATCTTGGCATCTGTATTCCAGCCTTAAGTGGTAATTACGAAAATTGTTGCGACCAGGCCCTGATACACCTCAGGAAAATAATGTTTATAGTTTTACAGCTTTTTACAATAGGTATTAATGGATGATACATTAAGATCATATTCTCATTAAAAACCATCATTACTGTACACCTGTCTGTCAAGATGGCTTGTTTTAAAAATCTTAATTGTCATGAAAATTGTAAAAAGTCTTAATTTTCTTTGTGTAAATAACATCTTTAGTTTTTTCCTGATTTTAGGGTGAAATATGAGCAATACATTTACTGACAGTTCTTCTGAGATTACCCTTATACTAATTTGTCGTATTTATATTTAATTAATGTAAAAACTGTGTTACTGCTGTGCCGTATTGTTCCGTTAAGGTTAAATGCCCGTTGACACCAAGGATGACAACTATAGCTATAAACATGGCTCAAAAATAAGGACTGTCTTGAGTTTTCATGTAAACAGTTGGGAGACAATCGGATGCATGTCGGTTTATTAGATCTGTCTTTTGTCTTAAAGTGACAACAGCCTAATAAATCTGCTGCTGTCTGTGCCAATGTTAAACAGCAAAAGAAAAATACAGAATCACTTATTGCTCTTGGCTGATTAACTTCTGTAGCTATAATAAATTAATACAGAGAAGACTGTACAGTGTTATTTCACATTTGATTACTTCAATTTCTGTAGTACTTCTTACATAAATGCTACTGTTAGACCTACTTGTTTTTGTTTATTCTGTATTTTATTACTGACTGTTCACTTGCCTTTAATAATGTCTGAACTTTATATTAGTTGGGCTAGTAGTTTTTCTGTGGTATCGAAATTGGAATCAAGAATTGTGAAAGTTCACTGGTATCTAAAATATTAGTGTTGTAAAAACCTTGGTTTGAAAATATCATCCACACCTTCTGATGAACAATAAAAACATTGACAGCCAATCAGAATCTGCCCGACTTTAAAGAGCAGAGAGGCAGTAGACAATATTTCAGTGCATGCTTATAATAAACAGGGCAATATCGTCCACTGGTGTGGACACTAATATAGTTATCATGATAGTTATCTTTCTTGGTGTGACTGTGCACCTATGAGAGTAAGGCCTACTCAATACAAAGGGAGGATAGAAAGTGAAAAAATATCAAATTAATCAGAAATACAGCCCAAGAAACAGTGTGAAATATTTTTAATATTAAATATTATTAGTTCAGCATTATCTGTAATAAACTTCCTGAAGGAGACGCCCTTTCTGACCAATGTGTTGCTGTACTCACGTGTCCTTGCGTGCTCGGAGGTGCTCAAAGGCCAGCAGGCCACGGGAGTTGAGTGACATGAGCACTTGAGGACCCTCAACGATGTCCAGCCGAAATGGCTGAGCACTTACAATGAGCCGCTGCTCTTTCCCACCCAGAGACAACACCAGACTGTTCTCATCCTGAGACACCACAGACAGCCTGAAGACAGACACAAGACATTCAGCTGTTAATTCAAGACTAGAACAACATAGCGTAATGACGATAATGAACGACTGACCCAAATTATAAGACGCAAAATGGAACCTTCTCTGGTTGGATAATAAAACACACTGGGAAACACAAGAAGCTTTCAGTGGTCTTATAGTGGTTAAATATAGTTTAAAACATGAAATAAATCATCCTAATATGCTGATTTGCTGCTCAAGAAACATTTCTTAATAAAAACAGTTGTGCTGCTTCATATTTTTGTGGGAACAGTGATACAAAATTTCATAATTTGGGGTAAGTGTTTTTTTTATTATTATTAATATTTTTATTCAACAAGAATGCATTAAATTGATTCAAGTGACAAAGATTTAAATGCTGGTCTTTTAAAGTTTCTATTCATCAAATAATCCTGAAAAAATGCATCACAGTTTCCACAAAAATATGAAGCAGCACAACTGTTTTCAACATTGATAACAATCAGAAATGTTTCTTGAGCAGCGAATCATCATATTAGAATGATTTCTGAAGGATCATGTGACACTGAAGACTGGAGTAATGATGCTGAAAATTCAGCTTTGATCACTAAATATATTTAAAAATGTAATTTATTTCTAACAGTTATATTAAATTGTAATAATATTTCACAAATATTTATCAAATAAATGCAACCTTCGTGTGTAAAAGACATTTTTATAAATCTTACCAACCCCAAACTTTTGAATGGTAGCGTATATCATATTTTTACTTATAATATATATTTTGATGTATAGCCCATTATTATTATTACTATAATTCACCTATATATATATATATATATATATATATATATATAGTTAAAAAGCATGTAATTGAACACCACAGATTTGACTTGACTGGGCAGTTGAAATATCATTATCATTAGTTTCCAAAGGAGCAAAAAAGCCATGCGAATAGAAATTATATTTAGTAATATTAAATATACGCTTTAGAAATCTTGCATTGAAACTATAATTAAGTATAGTATCACAAACTGCAGCCAATCAGCAAAGAAGCATTCATATTAATTTTTCCCAACATAAACAAGAACAAGAAAAAGCATATTGTGTTATATTATGTCTGAATGTTGAGAAACACTAATCTATACAGTAAAAGCAGTTCTGACGGAGTGAGTAGATTTGACTTACGCTTCAGTAAGGGGATCAGAGATGAGTACATCTGGAACCTCGTAACGAGGCTTAACTGGTTTGAGCTCATTAATCTTCACCCGTGTCATGTTCCCCTGCAGTCTGTACAGCTCAAGCAACAAGCGAACCTACAAACAAACACAGGAGTCTCAATTCTCTCACACTTAGTACCACTAGGACCGGGCGATATGGCCAAATTACAATATTTTTTTCCTATGGAGCCCCGCACATGAAAAAGTAGTACATAATGCACACAATTTAACAAATCAATGGAAACCACTTAGTAAAGCGTGCGCACGATTTAGCCTACAATTTTTTTCCTTTATGTCATGTGTGGGGCTCCGTATTTTCCATATCATACAATATCGATATTTATCACGATTTTAATTTACCATTAATGGGGAAGGAAACGCTTTATACATATTTGTTAGACCTCGAGAATGAACGTAAACTTGTTCACAATTAAACTCCACGGGGTAGCTATCTTTTAATTTAGGGGAATCCTTAAAATTAAATCCATTTTATTTTTCCCTAAATTCAGTTTTTTCATTATATTTTTGGGGATTCTGTATTTTATGATTTCATTCAAATTTATATTACCTTTAACAATTTAAAACAAGCTTTTAAAATGTAATCAAATGAAAATACAACAATTGCATTTTTATTTTGTCAAATAAGATGCTGCACGACAGAACTATACATTTAAAACGTGGATGAAAAAAAAACTTGGCTGTATGATATTCCTTAGAAATAATATTATTATTATTACTTTGAGAAGTACATTTCTGTATTCAGAAGTGAATTATTTCTGTCATCATTTCTTCAAGTTAAACCAAACTTTTATTTTGACTTTAATCTTAGTTTCAGTGTGTATCTGACGGTGGTTTTTCTCAAATAAAGCAGTAAAAAGCTTGTGAAGTGACTCTCACAGCAGCTCTGGAAATGTAGTTCATGTGTTCACGTATATTAAGAGGGCAGACGCTGAAAACGCCTTGAGCGTCACGTGTGTGCGAGTTTATGTATCAGACGAAACGGTGTCGTTCATTCACAAAGAGTCACACAGAAATCACTTATTAGCGACACACACTGACTGGCTGTTGTCGTGTTTATTTCTGCAGTGTGATAGGCTGTTAGATTAATGTATATCAAGTAAAAATGTCCAGAGCTTATCATCATTATCAACGTAAATGTTAACACGATCTCGATATATCATTTATCGCCCAGCCCTACTGACCACCCGCAACCTTGGCTCTGGAAACATTTTTCCCATTAAATTAATTTCTGACAAATTCTTTGATGCATTGCGATTCTCTCTTCAAAACCTCTGAATGGATTTTTAAAGCACTCTCAGATACTGAAATGCACTTTGTTTCTTTTTTACCCTTTAGTACTTTTTTTTTTTTTAAATATATAGTTAATAGTTCTTAACATACAATTGTTTTGATTTATTAATTTGTAATTATTTTAAAAAGTTCCTTAAATTATATAAGTTAATGTAATAAAAATGATAGTAGAACTGGATCATGAGGTGCCTGAAATTCTATAAGTTTATTATCTTACAAATGATATGACACTGATATTGCAATCAACTTTTCTTCCTTATCTTAATGTATATATATCTGAGTGAAACACTTCTGGAAACATGTAGGGCAGGATCTTTCATAACATTATTGGATCATTTGCTATTGCTGCGATCTCATGCGAGTAAAAGGTTGTTGGAGTGATTATTGTCCTGTCCTCACGTCATTGCAAGGGGTAGGAGACTTCAATGTTTTTGATTCAAGATTACAAGGGAACATGCATTAAAAAAAAAATAATGATGTGCATGAATAAACTGCAATATTTTATCAAAAAAATGTTCAGTTGAGACTTTAACCCAAACAACCAGCTTTGAGATGAAGCACAATTTGTTTTGAAGCAACTGTAATGAAGTTTTTGTGACCTTGTTGTTGTCATTGATGAGCTGCAGGGTGATTCTGGAGTCGCTCAGCTCCAGCGTGTCCAGCAGAGCTCTGTACGGAGACTGACCTGGCTTCAGCTCCCTCTGACGCCTACAAACATTCACACAGAACATATTAAAGAAAACATCCGACATTTGTGCATCATGAATCAATGTGGATTTGGCTAAACATTGCATTTGATGAATTTGTCAGTAATATTTTAAAAGACTAATCATTAGTCATTTTTGCCTCAGGGGACTGATTTAGCACCAACTGCTTCCAATTTATATTGCGTTCTTTAATGGAAGAAAATATAGCTGCAAGCAGCAATTAACTGGGTTCGAGCACTTTAAAGGGTTTGTTCACCCCAAAACGAAAATTCTGTCATTCACTCGCCCTCACGTCGTTCCACACCAGTAAGACTTTCGTTCATCTTCCGAACACAAATTACGATCTTTTTGATGAAATCTGAGAGCTTTCTGTCCCTCCATGGACAGTCTACGCAACAAACCTCTTCCTGAAGTTCAAACGTGCTGCATAACCGATGAGGTTCATTCTCGTGTGTTACGCAGCACGTTTGACCTTCAGGAAGAGGTTTGTTCTAGCGTGTCATTCAGGTTCGTTTGAGCTTTTGTGTATGTTCGCTGATCAATGTTTATATGTGAGTAAATTAAATCTGTACATTATATAAAGCAATCGAGAATTCAGAAATTTTGGATTAAATAGCGATTCATATGGATTACTTTTCCGATCTCTTTATGAACTTTTTGAAGCGTCAAAGATCAGGGAGGGACAGAAATCGCTCAGATTTCATTAAAAAGATCTTCATTTGTGATCCGAAGATGAATGAAAGTCTTACAAGTTTGGAACGACATTAAAGGATTAGTTCACTTTAGAATTAAAATTTCTGATAATTTACTCACTCCCATGTCATCCAAGATGTTTATGTCTTTCTTTCTTCAGCTGAAAAGAAATTATGTTTTTTGAGGAAAACATTCCAGGATTTTTCTCCATATAGTGGACTTCAACAGTTACCAATGGATTGAAGGTCCATTACGTAATGGTCACGCGTGACGTAGACCGTAGTGGTAGAGCGAAAAACGTCCGACATCTTTATTTTACCTTTTTTTTGTAAAGGGTGTTTGACTTAGTCTTTGCATGTTCACTTTGTAAACACTGGATCGGTACTTCACACGTGACCTTTCCAACATGATTACGTAATGCATGGCGCAGAGCAGAGCAGTGCAAGACGAGCATTTGTGATTAAAAAGTATATACCTTTTTTTAGAAAATGACTGATTGTTTCGCTAGATAAGACCCTTATTCCTCCTCTGGGATCGTGTAGAGTCCTTTGAAGCTGCACTGAAACTGACATTTGGACCTTCAACCTGTTTGTAACTGTTGAAGTCCACTATATGGAGAAAAATCCTGGAATGTTTTCCTCAGAAACCTCAATTTCTTTTCGACTGTAGAAAGTCGACTTAAGGACTTTCAGCGCATGTATAAAAAAGCATTACGTTTTATTTAGCAAGCCTGTAACCCCCTAGATCAGAAATGGAAAAGACCATTTACAGCCAATACAGATTATTTACCAAGAAAAATTTGGATTTTAAAGCTTTTTAACTGTTATAGCGCCACCTATGGCCTGATTTCCATAAAAGTTTGCGTGCTTCTTCAGAATCATGTCGCATGTGCTCACCTAATTTCACGAAGATGCGAAAAAAAGGCAATTTTCAACCATATCAAACTTAATTGGCCGACGGCTGCAGTGTTTTGAGATATGCGAATGTCCTCATAGACGATCATGGCACCTTCAACAAAGACACTGCCTGCCAGTTTTCAAGTCGATCAGGCCATAGCCATTTTTGTGTTTCATTTTATAGCGCCACCAAGTAGCCAGTTGCTGCGTCCTTTTCACATGACCACAGACTGAGACGATACATAGATGTACCAAGTTGGGTGAAATTATTTAATTCCGCTCAAGAGTTATAGCCGTTTTATTAACAGTGGCCCCGCCCACTTCGGCCGTTTTGGCGTTACTAACGTGAATTTTTCCGTTACCTTCTGACAGTCAGGTTCTGGAGAATCTTTATGCACTGGTTCTGATCTGGGGGTTTTTAAAACATGTTAGAGCGGTCGATCAAATCTGAGACATGCATTTTGTTCATCCTGCGACAAACGGTTTAGGAGTTATGAGCGATTTTATACTTTTGATAGCACCACCGTGGGGACAACTGGGGTGAGTCTTTGGGACATTGTAGACAGGATGAGTACTACCATCCCTCAAAGTTTCAAGTCTCTACGGCTTATGGTTTGGTCTGCCTGATCACTTTTAAGGCAAAATGTTGATCATTGAAAATCCTAACAATAAGAATAGGGTTTTGGCACTGTGCTTGAACCATAATAAATGGGAACGCTTGCTTACACCAGATATTACAGAACTCCTTGGTATCAAAATTCATAATAGTGTAGAGCACTGGAAAGCAATGTTGTCAAGTTTCATTAACCAGTCTTCCTACAGGAGGCGCATGCTGGCTCAATAAGTTAAATCCTCTATTGTGTAACGCTGAATTTGTCGTAACATTTGAGAGATGTGTAAACCAAATAGTACAACTATCCACGTCAAATCCGAAACATGTTTTCAATAATTGTCAACAAATACGATGGCAATGAAAACGTCCTAGATGTTTTTTAACAACCCGTATAATCACAAACCACTGTGATTGGTCCATCCTGAGCAGCGCACAGCGAAGTAACACGTATCACACGAGAACACCGTACAAGCATTTTCAGATATCTCGTTTCGTGCCAATTCATCCCACTCATTCGACTTATATTTTGAGGACTCATCGTACTCACTTGCAGAAGGCGCTCTGATCGCATGTTTTAAAGTTGCTGCGGTCCACAGCCTGAGCGCTCAGACACAACAGCAGAATCAGCACCAAACTGAAAGACAATACCATAAATTCACAAAAGATACAATACAGTAACCTGTGCCGACACTATTACTCACGCTTTTAAATTACATT
This sequence comes from Elopichthys bambusa, assembly GCA_037101425.1. Taxonomy (NCBI): domain Eukaryota; kingdom Metazoa; phylum Chordata; class Actinopteri; order Cypriniformes; family Xenocyprididae; genus Elopichthys; species Elopichthys bambusa. Next base: position 3,040,647 of record CM074434.1, read on the forward strand.
AAAATCAGACAAACACTTTACTGTAAATAAAACGATGAATTCATCACTGTACCATGGTACCACAACAGTAGTCTTTTTTAAGGAATCATGGCAAAGATTTCTGACATCGTGAGGAATAACTCACAGAGACTGTAAACGATTTAAGTATTCAAATCGTTCGAAAAGTAAAAAGAGCGTTTCAGATGGCTGCGTCTTTGATTTTATTTACACATAATCCTATTAGCCAGCCTGAGCAATACAATACCTGTCACAGGAAGCCGCCATCTTGCCTCCGTGTGAACTTTGCCCTCCGCGCGCGTCGAGTCAGTTGGAAAGTGTCGTGCACGTGGACTTTTTCAGCAAGTAGATGAGCTTGGATACACTCGGATTTTGACTGCGCCAGTCACGAAAAAAATGCTTTTACCCTCATTTACACACAGTGTTCTACAGAAATACATGTATTTCAAGATTATTTTCGCTCTAGGCGGGGCTTCACTATTTCATCAGTGGTCTGAATAATATTAAAACTTTAAAAAAACTTGATTTGATCATGGAATAGACTAGACACAGAATTGATAACATAGATATAGATTACATAGAGCCCAGAATTAAAAGAAAAAAGGTTTTGTTATTAAGACCCACTGTGCGTTGTCACGTGATACCCGTTACTTTTTTCTACGCTGCTCAGGGTGGACCAATTACAGTCGTTTGTGGTTACTGAATAATTCAATTGTATTTAATCTTTGTTTTATTCTAATTTAAAAATAAATTTAAACAATTATACATTTGTGTGTGTGTGTGTGTATATATATATATATATATATATATATATATATATATATATATATGTTTGCAGTACAACAAAGATATAGTGTCGTGAAATCGGGTCTCTGTCAACTATCAGTTAATAGTACACAAACGAAATCTGTATAATTTCTTACTAGTGCATAAAACAAACATGACATAATGAAATAACAGTAGTAGTAGCAGCAGCAGTAATACAAATAATAATAATAACATAAACGATCAATTGATTCATCAATCTTTTTATAACTAAAATGTGGACAATTAACACTTCATTAGACATATCTTTAAAACGTGTAATTACAAAAATATTTAATTATGAAATATTCTAAAATGTAACATTTGAGAGCAAATGCGTGGTCTGATTTTTTTATTGTGGCGCCATGCGCCCCCTAGAGGACGACAGCGTAAATAGCTTGTGACGTCTGCCACCCGAGTCGTCAGATGATTGGATGTTTCCTTTCAACGCTGAAATGACGACACAGCTAGTATAAAAGACCGCGAGTGGCCATGTTTCTTTCTCTCTACACGGTACAGCAGTACTCAGGGAAAGCTTTCACTGGTATGTGTAATTATGATACGTGTTGTTTTTCCGATGTTTTCATGATGCGTAGTAGTTTAGTTTAAATCGTTTTTCATGACATTTTGAATTCAGACCTCCATTCTTGGCATGCTCGCGGTTTTTTGTACTCTTGTGTGTATGTATGGAGGAATACTAGACCCAGTGCAATGTCTTCGGTACCAGCATGTTCCCATCAGCTGGTTCTATCCTCAATCACTGGAACACTTTCTCATACCAATTCATATTAACACCAGTAGTACTTGCTTGATGTTAAACTGTAGTACACGTTTTGTCCTGTAACTTCTAATTGTAGTCTGTCCTCATTCTTCACAGGTTACATGCTTTTCGTCGTGGCACCAAGTAGGCCTGAAGTGAATGTGATCAACTGAAGTGAAGCTATTCTTATTGTTCCAGGAACTTCTCATTGGTCTTCGGTTTCCACAGACATTAGAGTAGTTGCTCTTTAGTATATTTACGGTTTGATAAATGACATTTGCTGCTCTGTGCATATAGAAGTTGAAATTTGTCTTTATAGTTAGTAGTTTAGAAGGCTGTATTAGCACACTATCTAAATTTTTGCTATGCTTATGTTTGCTGTAAACGGGACCAAGAAGCCTTGTGTGTTTTTGTATTTTATTACTGTATAACCCTTCCAATAAACGATTTTTTTTTTTTTTTTTTTTTTTTAATTGCTGGCTTGTTCTTTACATATGTATTTTTGGGATGTGGGGGGTAATTCTAAGCTCTATCATAAATGCTTGACTGACCATGGTTTCTTCACGGCTAAGTTGTGCTTTTAAAGTTCTTAAAAACATGTCACATTCATACATTTTCTTTAAGAATTGTGGTATTGTTGGAAGACTTTCTGGTAGGTTTATATCACAAACATGTCCATGTGGGCTCCAGCTTGGTTTTGTCTTGGTGTGGGGACAATCTTGATGTCCCTGCCATACCTTGCTTGAACGGTATGTAGTTGCAATATGGCATTTTAACATGAAAAGTGACATTGTCTAAATTTTATTCACATGTACAATGCAATTAAAATAACTTTATTTTAAGAAATGGTCTTACAGCTGCATTGACATAAGGTTTAAGGTTTCATAAGAACCCATAGGCTTTAATTTTTATTTTTTTTGAATTGGCAAATTCACTGTGCTGATTCTTTATAAAGCAGTATATGTTTTCATGCTCTAAGATGCTTTCAAAATTAATTATCTGTAACATGGTGTATATACTATGTATACCGTGTTTTAAAAAATATATTTGATTGTCTATAGAGATTGAGAATATTAAAGTTTCACTTTATTTTATCTAAAAACAAATGTGATGAAATTCAGCAGCGGTTGGACAGACACAAAGAACACATACATGCACAAGTTATATGTATCAGTTTTAGAATTAGTCTCTTACTTTGCATATACGACAGGAAATGTCTTCTGTTAGAGCCTAAAACAAACATTTGTTGTTGGATGGTTTTTAGGTCTTTATTAGAGAAAATGTGTTGTGTTATTGTAGTATAAAAGCAAACTTAAACTTTTATTTTTAACTTTATTCAATGATTAACTTTATTTTACTGATTGTCATTAATATATTCAGTGTAATATGCTATGTAGCATGTTCTCTCATTCTCTTCTGAAGGATTACGTACAGACATGGACAATTGTTGGTACCTTTGATAAATATGATCAAAGATGACTAAAAATAAATCCGCATTGTTTATCCTTTTGATCTTTATTTCATAAAATTAGCAAAAATCTAACCTTTCATTGAAGGAAAATAATTAAAAGTGAGGGGAAACTAACATTATTAAATAAATGTTTTACTCCGAAACATGTTGGCTATAGTTATTGGCACCCCTAGAATTTTTTATGAGTAAAATATCTCAAGTATATTCCCATTAATATTTACATTTTTTTTTTAGCACACCAGGGTGATCATGAACATGAAATTGTCCAGCCATGACTTCCTGTTCCACAGGAGTATAAACATGAGGAAACACAAAGGTCAAATTCCCTTAATCATTCATCACAATGAGAAAAACCAAAGAAAATAGTTCTGATGTGCAACAAAAGATTGTTGAGCTTCACAAAAATAGAAAACTGTCTGTAAGAAAATAGCTAAAGCATTGAAAATCCCCATTTCCACAATAATTAAGAAGTTCCAATCAACTAAAGATGTTACAAATCTGCCTGGAAGAGGACGCGTGTCTAAATCATCCTAATGCACAAAGAGGAGGAGAGTTTGAGTGGCCAAAGACTCTCCAGTGATCACAGCTGGAGAATTGCAGAGATTAGTTGAGTCTTGAGTCTCAGAAAGCCTAAAAAAAAGTTATCAAACAGCACCTACATCCCCAAAAGTTGTTTGGGTTTCAGGAAAAATCCTCTGCTCTCATCCAGAAAATAATCTCAATTTTTATCTCCATATTTATCTCCATATTTAATGGTCAGACAAGACTGGAATTTCAAACGGGACCGGCTTCTATGGTCAGATGAAACTAAAAAAAGAGCTTTTTGGTAGCAAACCCACCAGATGGATTTGGTGCACACATGGATAAAGAAGTACCCCATGCCACGGTTAAATATACTGCGGGATCTTTAATGTTCTGGACATCTTGGATTCTATCAAATACTAACAGATAAAAAATCAAAACCTGACCGCTTCTGCTAGAAATCCAATAATGGGCCGTGGCTGGATCTTCCATCAAGACAATGATCCAAAACAAACATCAAAACCAACACAAAAATGTGTCTCTGAGCACAAAATGAAGCTCCTGCCATGGCCGTCCCAGTCCCCTGACCTGAACCCTAAAACAACGAGTGGAGTGAACTGAAGACGAGAAGCACCAACATGGAGCTGGAATCTGAAGGATCTGTAGAGATTCTGTATGAAGGAATGATCTCTGATCTCTTGTCAGGTGTTCTCCAAACTCATCAGGTATTATAAGTGAAGACTGAGAGCTGTTATCTTGGAAAAAGGAGGTTGCAAAAAGTATTGAATAAAAGGGTGCCAATAATTGTGGCCAACGTGTTTTGGAGAAAAACATTTATTTCATAATATGATTTACTGTGAACTACTGTGAAAACATTCCCAAATGGTTCATACAGCCAACCAAAACTTTAATATATCAGGAGGAAACAATTGCAGCTCTTTTTACTGATTTTACAAAAATCACAATCATTTGTCCACCATTTTTCCAAACAAAACTCCATTATTTGTTAAAATCTCAGTTGTACTTGAGTTAGCAATACACACAACACAGGAAATGCACATTTCCTATTGGTTTACACAGCTATCTCAATTACAAAAACTATAAAAGGGGAAAGAAAAACAACAAAAAAAGAAGAAAGATGGGAAAAGGAAGAGATGTAAGAGTGAGAGGTTTTGGAGGGGATAGAGGAGCAGTGGAAGAGGTAGAAAGAGAGGAGGGGAAAGGAATAGATATAGGAAGAGGAGATGGAGCAAGAAGAGTTGAGGATGTAGGAAGAGGAGAAGAGACCGGAGTAGAGGGAGAAGATATGGTAGAATGGAAGGCATTGGTATTAGTGGAAAGAGCAAGAGAAAAAAATATAAAAAGACATGGACAGAGGGAAAGAGAAGAGCAAGGTGTAAGAGGAGGGAGGAGAGGTAGAAGAATAGGGCCAACCTAATTGCCATGCTATAAATTATGTTTTAGGTTTTTATGACTGGACAGAGAGTTCAGCCCAATATAAACATTGCGCCACAGTCAATGTCCCTGGACAACAAGTGCTCCAATCCACTGATGGTGTGGCACACAACGCTGTCTTGGGCCGCACAACACAGAAAAGCTTTTAAACTGTTTAAACTCCCTCAATGAAATCAACTTTCCACAGGGTGATCAGGAGCAAACTAAGCATAATTGTGGGACAATGTCCACTTTCACCATTCAGCACCGGTACAAGAGTGGTTTGAGCATCACCCACATTTCAGGATGGCGTTCCTTCCAGCGTATTCTTCTCTTGGAGATATGATCACAACCCTTACAACAAAGTAAGTCTTCTTTAAGTGATGGACAAGGCTTGTGGAGAAGTTGAGGCACAAGGATGGATCCAACATTCATTGCTTTTTTTCCCACGATGCATGACTCGTGAAAATATATGCAGAGATGTTGATTTGGCCAGATGTAAATGAGAGGCAAGATCTATAAAGTTCATTGATTCAATGATGACAGTACATTTATTTATTTATTTATTTATTGCTAAAACTTTGACGAACACGATTAAAGAGCAAGAAAAACATGTATTTTCATTCATGTATTTGTGTATGCTGAATTTATCAAATCAACAGAGAACACACTTGTAGTTTTGTTGTTAGTATTTATTTTTGATAAATGCATTAATAGAAAAAACTGCAGAGCTTCATTATGCAGTGAATACTGAACTGTTTTGCCAACATAAGAGAGTGTTTAGCTGTGTTTAGCTGTTTAGTTTTTGCTGTGTTAATTGTTTTGAGAGCAAATTCATTTGGAGAAATGTGTCAAATCAATTGAGCAAAACTGTAGCCTATGCATCATTTATTGTCAAATTATTACATTTAATTGATAAATTCAATTAGAATAATAAGACATTATAGTGCTGTTACCAATCAAATGAAATCAGTATCATCAAAATCCACTGAAACACTGAAGCTGCATCTATTTATACAGACTGTTTAATGCAGCTCAGAGGGGACACAAATACATTTAACGTGCAGCTACAAATGCATAAATAATGTTTTGATGTTTTAAAAATAAAACATTGCTGATATATGAAATTATTTTAAAATCAAAGATACTTTAAATATGAAACTAAAACCACCAGTAGGTGGCGGCAAGTCACTGTTACAGTTTTTTTTTCAGCTGCTTACACACAAAATCCTTACTTGTCACACAATTTCTGACACCTGACACTCAAACACCAGAACCACACACCAAATCTGAAAACCATACACTAATTCTCAGCCTTTTCAATTTCATTAAACACTTTTTGCAACAAACAAAAATCTTGATTTCCTTTTTCAAACACAATTGTTTCTGTCCAACTACACATGGTTGATGTATTTCTTTTCTTTCGTACTGTGTAATACTGTATTCACAACCACAGATGCTTATAGTAAAAAAATTAATAGGTTGGTTTCAATCTTGCTTTCTGGTTTACCATGAATTTTTTAGCATCTCTGTCAGTTTCTTTCAGTCTTGCACAGAAATGTACATAGGAGCTCATGAAAGAAGAGCTTTAGGTTTTGAATAACTGTGTATGATATATCCAAAAATAGAATATTATGGCAAAGGTGTTTGCAACATAAGACAAATGTTTGCTTTTGGGATGTGTTTGTGATATTTTGAATGCAGTGCGTCATTTTGCAAGAGAAGTGAGGCATTTTGCATTTTGGGTGTGCAATGGGCGATATGCACGGAGCGTTCTTTAGAACTTCCGCATTAATATAAGCCAGCTCGACAACTTCCGGTGAAATGTCGTTTGCTGGTGTGTTGAGCATCAGTAGTGTGATACTTAGTTTATAATCAGAATATAGTCACTTAAATAGTCAGGCATAGCATTAATTTAGTTATTCAAACGTTAGACGTCATAAACAATAAATAAATAAAGACGTACCTCATTGTTCCTTCTTGGTTAAATTCAATTCGACTGTCAGTGTTCACACTTTTATGTGACAAAAGGTTAAAAAATTAAATATTTATTGTGCACTTTAGATAGATTTTTTTGTTTTTTGTTTTTACAAGTGTGCTGAAATCACTGATCTTGCGCTGCAATGACTGACAGTTGCGGTGATTACAAAGAAAAAGCAAAAGATTTTTTGAGTACTTCATACTTCACATTGACAAAATGTATTTTTAAACCTAGTTATTTTATAATGTTTAATATTTAGTCAAAAACAAAGTGAAAAACGATTAGAGGAAATGGCTGATATATGCGCAAATAAATGCTACTTTGCCGCCGCCTGCTGGTTAAAGTGGTAATTATTGTCTTTTTTTGTGTTTTCTATCAAAATGTTGAGTTTCCTACATTTTGAAACGTTCGGTTTTACAATGGGGACAATCTCAGAAGGATGAACAAGTAATGTTTGTGGTCATCACATTAAAAAATAACATTTGAAGTGCTGGGGGAAAAATGCGTGTGCGCGTCTAATTACAGACACGCGTTTTTAAAGGTCCCGATAGCTTCATCTTTATTGCAATCAATAAAACTGGTTTATTGGAAATTTAGGTAAATGTGATAACTGCATTAAAATATGAATACAACATTAAAAAGTCAACCATTGATGGTTTTGTGTCGATGTACAGCGAGTACAGAATAAACAGTTCACCGGAAATGCCCGAGCTGGCTTAACGACAACCAGGAAGTAACCGTGCATATAGTCAATTCTTGGATTTGAGTGTAACGTTTTTTTTTTTTTGTTTTTTTTTAAAAGAGGCAAAGTTTTGAAAATGTGTATAAGCAGTTGAAAAAAAAAAAAAAAAAAACTATGATACTGATACTAATGTAATGAAAACCCTTCCTGTGTTTCTCAGAGTTGCAAACCGTTCTGCCATGGCTTTGTTTGGAACTATTTTCGTCGCAAAATAGAGCAAAAGAGGCAATATCGTGTATAAAATGTAAGTCACTTAATTGTTTATTAAACCGTTGTACAACATTTATATTGCATTTGTAATTGTGCTGATGTTTGGGGAAAAAACGTCAGTCTTTGTGTGATTTCTTAACTATAACATATGATATAAATGTAGCCTAAAGGACAAATTAATAGAGTAAATCGCGCAGTGAGAGCATGCTTTCTAAATGAACACGAGCAGCAGGCTAGTCTAACCTAAACCGAAAAGGCTACATCACAGTGTATGCTCTCTCTACGCGTGTTTTTGTTTGATTTTTGTCTTTGTTTTTGATTAAAACAACAATTATACCTTTTACCTGTCAAGAGTGCTCATTCCTCAGTGCCGTGGCCACAGCCCAGCTGTCCCTCAGTGCCACGAGTAAAGCCCAGGTGCCCATAACATCAGTGATGTTGCCACAGTCCAGACTTCCCTTAGAGCCACACATAGTCCAGGGCTTCATCAGCACCCACAGCCCAGGCCACACATCTCAGAGCCAGAGCCACCTGAACATCACAGTACAGGATCTGGTCCGAGGTGGTCTCAATCTTGCTTACTGGGAGTTTTAAGGCACTATAATACTGCCTTAAGGTTCCTGTCATTGCTGGCATCCCTGAGGTACCTGCCAAGGCTGCTGAAGCCACAGCACAGGTCCATATAGCCACAGACTATGCCTCACTGCCACAGTACAGGTACATTAATCTCATCAAAACTGGGGTGAGTGGTCTTAAGGTAAGTGGTCAGTGGTAAGTAGTCTCAATAGACATTTAAATTTAGAATTGGATGATACAGTAAATATACAGTATTTTCTATATGTGCTGGCCAGAGGACGACCATTTTTTATTGTCGTTTTTCTTGTAATTCCACTAGGAGGCACTGTTTTCACCTGTGGCTTTACATCTAGTTGTTTCTTATATGCCACTATAGCTGTAACACATCTAAATGATCTAACTGACCAGGTAAAACGTGTCATACTTTTTTTTTTTAAGTCTTTGACTGTGTGTATGAATTTACAGCAGGGGTTTATGTTCACAATGACAGTGAACTTAAGTTACATTTTTAAAAATCTCTTATGTTCACCACTGGTTCATTTATTTAATCAAAAATACAGTAAAAGCAGAAATAATGTGAAATATTATTACAATTTAAAATCACTGTTTTCTGTGTGAATATATTTTCAAATGTAATTTATTCCTGTGATCAAAGCTACATTTTCAGCATCATTACTCCAGTCTTCAGTGTCACATGATCCTTTAGAAATCATTCTAATATCTGATTTGTGCTCAAGAAAAAAATCCTATTTTTATCAATGCTGAAATATTTTTGCTGTCTAATATTTTTTGTGTAAACCGTGGTACCATTTAAAAGTTTTGGGGTAAGATTTTAAAAAATATATTCAGCAAGGATGCATTCAGTTGATCAAAAGTGACTTTAAAGACATTTATAATGTTAGGAAAGATTTCTATTAAAAATAAATGCTGTTCTTTTGAACTTTCTATTCATCGAAGAATCCTGGAAAGAAAATGTATCATGGTTTCCACCAAAATATTAAACAGCACAACTGTTTTCAACATTGATAATAATCATAAATGTTTTTTGAGCAGTAAATCATCATATTAGAATGATTTCTGAAGGATCATGTGACACTGAAGAATGGAGTAATGATGCTGAAAATTCAGTTTTGCGTTACAGTAATTAATTACATTTATATTTAAATAGCCTACTTCTTAATTTTTCCTAATAATATTTCACAACGTTATCGTTTTACTGTGTTTTTGATCAAATAAATAAATAAATAACCCTAATTTCCCCTAAAAAATCATTATTATTAAAAACATTTTCAAAATGAATCGCAGAATAAGGGCACAATAAACAGCGTCATTATTGGGCACTGTAAAACGTTACCCTTCTTCTGCTGATTTTTTCTCTTTTTTTATTTTTTTATTGGGAAACAAGCAGCTGTTCGAATAGTTAAAAAACCTAACAAGCTAAAAAAAAAAAAAAAAAAACCCTAACAACCGTGAGGCGTGGGAAAGACATCTGCCCTTCATTCCCTGGCCACAATAAGGTTTATTGTGTAAAAAAATTCACGCTTCTCTGGTTCAAACGGATGGAAATGCGCGTGCCAGTCGTTGAGTCGTGTGGACTTGACACTTGAGAGACAAAATCCTGAGCCCGAGACGTGTTAAACCAGGCAACAGTTCAGCCTTTTGTCCGGTCATTAGCATCTCTCAGATGTCTAGGAGTCCAGACTAAATAAAACATTTGCAGTTGCAAAATAGTTAAAATATCCAAACAGTTGAGTTGCTCGTAAGAAGTTCGTGCATATTTTTTTTTTTTTTTTTTTTTTTAAACACACAACAATAGTCTATTTGATACGTCTGTGATTTGAGACAAATTATAGTAAAAAAAAAAAAAAAAAAAATCTCTCTTCCTTACGGCATGTCAATACTTCCTAATCTTTGTTTAGGCGGATGTCTCAAGGTGCCAAGGCACGTGGCGCCTTTTCGCACTGTTTATTTATTATCTGAGCAGACAGATGAGCAGAGGAAGCAGAGGTGTGAGAACAGAAGTCGTGTGGAAGTGTGCCGGCCATTCGGCGCCTCAAAGACTGACACATGCGAGTCATATTTGGTCGCGCGCATTTCAAAGGCTTTGATGATCAAAGTCGACTTTAAATGTTCGGCGCGTGCAGAAAGCGATCATAAACGATTAATATTACATTTAAAAGAAAAGAAAAATGTATACACATAACACTAATTCATTTTTAAATTTTAATGATGGAATGTATTTGTTTAAATCTCCAAAAATATACATATCTCAGCATAAAAGGGAATGTCACGAATAAATAAATGTGCAAAATAGATAAATACATAGGCTTACATCAGTTATGCATTACAAATGATCATACAACCCAGTAGCCTACAGATCATGCAAAAGAAAAACTAAACAAAAATCTGTGTAAAAATATATTGCCATAATTTATCATAAACTATTTACACATTTTACATTTCCAGTTTGTTGTCAGATGATAAAATCATTACACGACATTTTTTGTGGAAATGATTACACAAGCCTGCTATTTTGAGTCCATTTCTCTTTCTTGATCTCTCTCAAGGCCAAGGTCTCCAGACTGTCTGTCTGACTGGTGCTTGGTGCTGAGAGGTTGGCTGGGCTGTCGCATGCAGTGTGTTGGAGTCCCTGAATTGATTCCTGTTAGGGTGTGACACAATGTTCCTGCAAGCTGATGGAAGTCCTTGTTTGCAAACAGAGCTCTGTGAATCTGGAAGCTGCGTTCTGGGGGAGTTCTGGACTCGGACAGGCAGTCTGATGCTGGTTGACATGCAGGGTTGAGTCAGACGCTGACACAGTGTTGCTTCCAGTCCACGGGCATCGCCTTCCTCTGACAGGAAACGGACCGCTTTCTGAAGACATGAAGAAAAGCCGTCCATAAACTGACGTTTTTCTCCTCCTTCTGCGTCCTTTGCTTTCTTGGCCTGAGCGACAGAGTTTTGCAGAAACAAGACAGTGTATTCCAGGATCTCTGCTTTCTCTATTCTTCTTTGAGAAGGACTCTGCAAAAATAAGAGAGGCGAATTTAGAATAAGCAAATATAATCTAGACAGTAAGCTGAAATGCAGCATTATGTTGAGGAGATGAAAAGGTATGGTGTTCTTACATTGTGCTCAGGGCCTTGCAGAAGAAGACTTCTCAGGTTCTCCAGACTGCGATTCATCCTTTCTCGTCTTCGTCTTTCTACCTGAGGTTTCAACAGCTGCGGAAAACATTAAGAGTAACGTCAGTGGACAGGTCAGGTTTTACAAGCACAAAATACACATGCTGGTCTACAGTGTTAGAATTTGAGATTTATGCAAAGAAAGAAATATTTACCTTTCTGTCCATTTTAATGGCCTCAGTTTCTCCAAGGATTTTCATGGCACGTCTACTCCAAGCAATGTTTATATCCAGTAAAGTTCTCTTCTATTAGGTATGCTGGGAAAAGAGCTCTCCTCGAGGCGCGCAGACAACTGTGAGATGCAGTCTGAAGCTGAGCGCAGGTATTTATAGGCATTCCAGGCGCGTGGTGATAAGCCACGCCCACGCTCTGTCACAGACTAATCACTGAAGCGCTCGTGCACAGTTTGTTCCCAGCTAAAAACAAAACCACAAAAAGATATAGGTTGTAATATTAAAAGTTATTGTAACGTTAAAGGTCATATAGGCTGTAGTCCTTTAATATTAAACGACGTTTGATCATTTAACTGTAGCTAATATATAATCTCCACCGAATTGGTTGAAGACATTCAGGCCAGTCTTAGATCAAAAGGACTGATGGTGCAAGCTCAGTGACACCTAGACTTCCGTGGGCACGTGCGCACTTGAGAAAACAAGCGTCACCCTTCCAGTATGCGCATATCAATAGCCCTGCACGCGCCGCTGGTGAGACAGATGCCATTATAATAATAAAAAGCTGTCTTTTTACTTTCAAGAGTCTTATTTCCACTGTTCCAATGCTGCTCGGTTTCGAATTTTGCATAGTTCCGCATAATTGTACAGCATAGCCTAATTATTGCAAACAAACAAACAAAAAAAAAACTTTAAACCTGATGTTATGACTAAGCAACCACAAAAGTTGCATAGGCCTATAGTTATAAAACAACAGAAACAGCAGCATTATAAACAATTTTTAAATATGAACATTGAATTCGTTCAAAATAAGGTTACCAAGGCTGAATTAAATCCAGTTGTGTTTGTTCCTTATTGACGTTCGACATGATTGCGTTTATTGACAGCTGCTTCAAACGCGCATTTGAATTTAAACTTGCAATTATCCGCTATTTTTTTTTACATTTTTGCAAGAATAGCTATAGGCTATATACTCTGAAAGAAACAGGGGGGCTGCTGTGCGTAATAATAAATTAACCTAAATTTGATAAGCGCGTGCCAGCCCTCAAAAAAGGCACAAGTCGCAGTAGCCTAAGCATCTGTGTACAATAAAAAATGTGTGAAAATCTTCAGGGGGTAGCAAGGTAACGTGTGTTCACACCTCTTTATAATTCAGCTGGGCTCGTGCCGCATGCCAACTTCACACCTGTGAACAATGCGCGCGCGTGGACAGTCATATCCAGTGTGCATATGAAAGCGTGCGTGTGCGTTATTCATTGCACTGAAATCACTATGTTAATAGACTCTTGTTCTTAGCCATACGATAGCCTACATCTTTTCTTAACACAAAAACTTACCTCCTAGTCATTGAAGCTTGAAAGATTGGGCTAATGCTAAATCTGTAGTACGCAAACAGCACGTGTCTAGCCGCGATACTTCCCGCGGAAAACTACGGCTGTTTGTTCGCTGGATATGCTTCGCTAAAATATGCCTAAAGGAAAAGGAAAGGCTGAGAGAAATTAGACACGTGATCATATCTACATTTTATATATATATATGTATCTTAACGCCTTCAAGGTGACAGAAAGCCTGTCCTGATGCACCGCAGTTCATGTAAATGGAAAAAAAAAAAACTCGTTCCATTGAAGTGATAAAAATTGAGTCTATATGTGAACGCAGGCTGTATTTTCCCATGCCCTTGCGTGTCTATTGAGGAGTAGCGTGGGAACGTATGTGCTCTATTGTTGAAATTCTGACAGGTAATAAAAAAGGACTGAGGTGTCAGTCTATGTTACTAGGTGAGGTGTAAGTTGTTCGTGTTACTGGGAGAGCGTGGCTAAAAGCTTCTTCCCATCATAACACTCTTGCAATGATTGCCTGTTGGCGAATTTTAAATATTTACACGATTTCGCGCCCTTTGCGTAGTGCGTGTAGTGTATGCATGTTGTGTAGGCCTAATTTTCTGTCTTTTGTACGTTTGGAAATAATTAACTCTCTGTATAAGTTCTTGGGGTTCTTCATTACACCCAAGACAGCAAGAGTGGCCAATATTAACACAAGCGAACCTTACCCGAAATCTGTATCCGCCATCATGTTTTTCTTTTTTGAATAGGCTTTTCATTACAACTAGGAAATCAATCATTTCGCGCTGTTTTTATAGTTTACCATTCTAGTATTTTTGCTTTATATTTATTAAAAAATGTAACATAGACCTATAATATGCTAATATCCCCAGAGAGACCGTCTCGTCTCACCTCCGCCTGGCTTTCTTATTCTTATGCGAGCAAACACTTCAGCCCTCACGCTTTAATGGTCCTAAACACGTGCCAGTTGCTTTAATCTTCGCTTTAATTGTATGCAAAGGTCTGAGTGTCGCGGAGTAAAATAAGAAAGAAAAAACGAGAAACTCTCGACAGTACACATTCTTAAAGAAAGGAATATCATCCCAGTAACTTCTGTAGGCTATCCTTATTTTTTAGGTGTATGGGAGATTTTGAAATTCTGACAGGTAATAAAAAAGCACTGAGGTGTCAGTCTATGTTACTAGGTGAGGTGTAAGTTGTTCGTGTTACTGGGAGAGCGTGGCTAAAAGCTTCTTCCCATCATAACACTCTTGAAATGATTGCCTGTTGGCGAATTTTAAATATTTACACGATTTCGCGCCCTTTGCGTGACATCCCAGATTAAAGTTTCTCAGTGTAGGTGATACCGCACTGCCGTGCATATTGTGTAGGTCTTTTCTACGTTTGGAAATCATTTTCACTCTGTATTAGTTCTTGGGGTTCTTCATTACACCCAAGACAGCAAGAGTGTCCAATATTAACGCAAGCGAACCGAGCCGAAATGACTGTAGGCTATCTGTACCCTCAGTGAGACGCCATCATGTTTTTATTTTTTGAACAGGCTTTTCATTACAACGAGAAAATTAATAAAACGGCACTGTTGTTATAGTTTACCGTTCTATTATTTTTGCTTAATATTTATTAAATATATATATATATATAGTATATAGACCTATAACATGCTAATATCCCCAGAGAGACCTTCTCCTCTCACCTGCGCCTTTCTTATTCTTAGGCGAGCAAACACTTCAGCCCTCACGCTTTAATGGTCCTAAACGCGTGCCAGTTGCTTTAATCTTGGCCTTTTGTATGCAAAGGTGTAATGAGTGACGCTGAGTAAAATAAGAAGACAGGCAGAAAAGACAGTAGGGAGTCTTAAAGAACGGAATATCATCCCAGTAACTTCTATCCTTATTTTTTAGGTAAGAGCGGGAGCGGCCATTTGTAAATTTCATGTGTCTGGCTTCCGGTGTAAGTTAATTCGCTTCCATTTATTATTAGCTGTACAAAACAGCTGGTTTTGCTGATTGAAACTGCAAACTGGTATTTCTTACCATATTATTTTAATGTAGCATATTGTCAATTATAAACTAGCTGGTTTGTAGCGCAAACAGTTTTACAGTTTATTTCCCTATAGCAGCTAATAAATCGGAAGTCTCGCACATTCACAGAAAACACCTTACTTTCGCGCTGAAAAATAAGGTGGAAGATGACATTAACTTCACGGCCTGATGGATGGAAATTTATAAATGGCTAATCACAAACATCGCCAAGGTGAAGAAAATGAAGACTGTATGTGAACTGAATTGTGTTCTCGTGTTTATTGGAGAGAAGCGTGGGAACCATGGGCTCGGCTAATAATGTACAAATTCTAACAGGTAATAAAAAGAGCTGAGGTGTCTTTAAACACTCCGTGTTACTTGGAGAGCGTGGTAAATAGCTGGTTCCCATCGTAGCACTCTTCGAATTCTCTGTTGGTTATTGTCGAGATATAAATGTTTACACAAGCGCCAAAATAAAACATTTTGAAAGGTAGTTGTGATGTTGTCTTTTTAAAACAAAAATCACTAGGCCTATAGCGTTAGCCTATGTTGTGGTTGCACATTTTAAACAAGTCGTTCAAACGTTCAAACTTATAATTTTACCTCATTACAGTTAAGGCAAGCATGGCAAGTTTGCACTACCCAAAAGTATTACCAAAATATGGAAACTACTTTTCGACATATAAGAAGAAGAAGAAAAATCAGCTCAAGTCATAATTATGACATAACCTACTAAGTTATAATTATGAGATGAAAATACGAAATGATTACATACTAAGTCATAATTATGAGATTAAAATGAGAAATGAGATAAAAAGTCATATCGAAATTGTAAAAAAAAAAAAAAAAAACACCATAAAAAACAATCTACTTTTTATTTCATAATTATTACTTTTATGTCATAATGTCGACTTTTTATGTCATAATTATGACTTACCAAAGCATTTTTTTTTCTTGTGTGGCCGAAATGGGCTTCCATACAAAACAGACCGGTTGAGCAATTTATAAATCTATATAAATCTATTATAGCAGGAGGCGAAGGCAAAGAGACGTTTGTCCAAAACACATTTTGATCGACACACGTTTGGTGTTAACAAAATGTGTCAATGGACCCATAAGAAACCACGCAGAGAAGGACGTGTGCCCCTTTTTGTTACAATTTCCCACGGGAATTGCTTTATAGCACTGCCTCAAATTATGGCGTATACGCATAAAAAATAAATACAATAAAATAAAGAAATAAATAATTAAAAGTAATGAATAAATAAATAACTTAGCCTATTCATCATTAATCATTTACCATACATAGCCTACATATGTAACCTAGCCATCATACAAATAATAAAGAATTAATTGCTCGTTCAAGACTATTCAAATAAAATTTATGAAACAAACTTTTTTTTTTTTTTACAAACTATTTATGCGTTTTTAAATATTACTTTGGTTTATGAATAAACATGCCAAGTCACAGCATTTTTTAGTGTGTGTGTGTGTGTGTGTGTTGGAGTTAGGTTTCTTTATTGCTTTTTTGTTGTTGTTAAATCTGTATTTGTCAAAAGAAATCTATTTAAAGCCACATTGTTTACTGGTTTTCTGAGGCTCAACCACTCAACTACACACTCTCAGCATGTGCTATTCTTCTTAATCTTTATATAAATGTTCACTTTTACACTGGTAACTGATTCCTTAGCATACCCATTTCCTTTTATTTTTATTTTTATTTTTTTTACCAAAGGTATAAGTGAGACCAGTTAAGGATACTTCTCTCCTCTTCTCCACTAAGTTAGCTATAGATATTCCATTTATAATCCATAGTTTTCAAATATTACTTTTGTTTAAGCATTTACACGTCCAGTTGCAAAAATGATCCCATGACTTCATATCACTTTTTCCTTTTAACTTTGTGAAGAGCTCATTTACTGTTTATTCACAGTGGCATCTTTTTGTAAACATAAGTTTACACCTGCAGAGAGGAACTGCCAATCAATTACATCAATAAACCCATACTGATAGACCGTATGAGGATTGTGCACTGGAACTTATGTCAGTGATGGACTAATACGCTGTTAGTGTGTGTCAAGCAAATAGCCTTGGTTGATGCTTTTGGGTATTTACTTTCTACTATTACATATTCAAAGATTTGCCTTAAAATTATTTTTAGGCAGGCTCTATAGGTGGAGAAGTATTCAACATAATAAGACAAGTGTCGGATCAGTTTACAGGCATTATGATAGCCCACTCTTAATAACTGAAGCCTACCTGTCAAAAGTTTGGAAACATTATAATTTTTTTATGTTTTCGAAATAAGTCTCTAACGCTCACCAAGGCTGCATTTATTTAATAAAAAATACAGTAAAAACAACAATGTTGTGAAATATTATTACAAATTAATAATTTTCATTCAGTTTATTACTATGCTCAAACCTGAATTTTCAGCATCATCACTCCATTCTTCAGTGTCACATGATCCTTCAGAAATCATTGTAATATGATGATTTGCTGCTCAAGAAACATTTATGATTATTATTGAAAACAGTTGTGCTGCTTCATATTTTTGTGGAAATTGTGGTACTTTTTCAGGATTCTTTAAATAGATAAAAAGTTAAATGAACAGCATTTATTTGCATTCATGAAATGTATTTATTAAATTTATTATTTTGTAACTTTATAAATGTCTCCACTGTCATTTTTGATCAATTGAATGCATCCTTGATGAATAAAAGTTTTAATTGTTATCATCATTATTTCCACAAAAATGTTAAGCAGTAAAAAAACGTTTTCAACATTGATAATAATAATAATAATAATAAATGTTTTTTGAGCATCAAATCAGCCTAAAATGATTTCTGAAGGATCAAGTGACACTGAAGACTGGAGTAATGATGCTGAAAATTCAGCTTTGCCATCAAGAATAAATTACATTTTTTATTTATTAAAATAGAAAACAATTATTTTAAATTGTAATAATATTTTACAATGTTGCTGTTTTACTGCAGTTTTGATTAAATAAATGCAGCCTTGGTGAGCAGAAGATACTTTTTTCAAAAACATAAATTTTTTTTTTTTAATGTTTCCCAACTTGGACTGCTCCAGAGATTTTTTTCTTCTTCTTCTTCTTTTTATCCTCATTCAAAATATCCACAGAACATTACAGGCTAACATAAGTGAAAACTAATAATTTTAACAGACTGAGATATAATTGACAACCCAGACCTTTAGTAGCTCCAAACCACTTAAGCCATGGCTTAACTATTATTATTAACAACCTAATAGTTAACACAGCAACCAATCAGTAATTTTGCCTATCACTTGTACCCTTGAACATTTATGTTCCTTCATTTCAATTGTACCTTGAAAGGTACCAAACAGTATCTTCAGAGGTCTTTCCAGTACCATTAAATGTACAGTTACTGAAAATGTACAAAACTGTTCTTCAACGAACATTATTTGTACCACCGTGTACCTTTATTTCTGAGAGTGCATCTTGCAGCACACTTGGAAGTTTACTGAGGCCCCCTAGTGGGCAGTGTTGACATAAGGTGTTTTATAGCGCTTAGACCTCAAGCCCATAGGCTTAGCCTTCCCCTGGCCATGGGTCAAAAATTACCGGGGGCTGGGGCAAAAATGCACCTGCACATTTAAACTAAATCTACTAATAAAGTGCAAATGAAATGAAAAGTGTCGATTGCGGCATTAAATATAGATCTGCTCATGTTGCCTTATACTTTTTACGCGTTTTCAGCGTGGCGCACTATAACCAATCACACACGATTCTGTTGAGCTTACAATTAAAATAGCCAATCAGAGGCGTTCAGATTAGTCATCGCTGAAACCGGAGTTTTGTTCAGTGCGCAAGCGCAACTCGGAATTCTGACTGAATTCTGCACTCTCGTTAATGCTCTCAGTCTCATCATAAACTGATAAACATAAACAGGTTTGGTGATAGTGCTCTTGGAGCGTCGAAACTAAGATAAACATGTTTTTCTATTCACAACGTATTTTTGCACCGTTGCCAATCACAAACATATATGATAATTTCTTGGCCAAAACGTTTTTGTCCAGTGCTGAGATCTGCACACTCAAATCCTCTCGTTAATTATAACTTTTAACCAAAAAAAAAAAAAAAAAAAGTATAGATATTTTGTACGTATTTGTTTACTGCATTTGGTAAGGCAATGGTTAGCCTGTCTATTACTCGAACTGGCTGTAATGCCAAATCACGCATACAGTATGCTTGCCTGTTCAAATTATAGTGGTTTGTGAATAACCACTTATAGCAAGAGCGTTTATGGTGGGATATGTAAGTTGTTGATAGGCGACAAGTAACTATTTCATGACATTCTGTTTAAATGTGTTTTTATGGAGGAATCGCATCTAGCCTTACTAGAGTCGGTTCACTCTCCGCCTATGCTCAAACCAGATGATCTACGAATGTCTCTTCTACATCGATATAGAGTAGGCCTACTAAAAAGTCCCTTTGATGCTGTGTGCATCTGCTCAGTGTGCAGCAGTATATGCTAGCTAATGAGCACAACGATAGGTTAAGTTGTAACTAACCGCCTCTTATAACGATCCACATCGCGTGTAATCACGTTATGATAATCCCTGAGATTGAGCATCAATATGTATGAAACCAATGCCATAATCATTTATTTATTAGAAATTCAGGAATGTTTAGCATCAATTTCGCGCCATTTTATGTCGGTGAAACCCATTTTCTCAACTCCAGCGAATGCTGGCGAAATGTCGACCAAGTACAACATGTGACCGTTAAGATTTATCCTGACCTGACATATAAGATTTATATTCACTCAGTCACATGGGATATTTTTTCAAACTTTCCTTGGCGTTTACTTGTCCTATATTAGCTACACAGACGACGCGTGCTTACACATGCTCGAAAGCGTGGCTAATTCACACCCCCGTGCAACATGCACTCAAGTGCCGAAAGTTTCCACGTGCCCATTTGCTCAGTAATGGTCCAGCAGGTGAGAGTGCGCTAAGTTTTACATTTGACTAATTGGTCGACGGTCATCAGACATTGGGGATGCATATCAGAAACCAACAGTTGACTCTTAATGGTTTTGCACTGAACAAGATGATTCTAAATTACCCAAACACTTTCATAGCCTCTTCATACAAAACGACTTCAACGTCCGATTTCCGTAAAAAGAACAATTGAGGCGACCTGAGCAATTTTTATATATAGCCTACAGGATTTCCTCGTCTTGGACCCCTGCAGATTGGCATACATGATAACTTTTAAAATCCAGTTCAGACATTTGCTTTGGTCAATACTGAGTTTTGTGACTTTTAAATCGCGCTAAACTATCGTCAACTTATTGTGTTGTGAGTGAGCTTCCATTTCAAGATCTTGACCGTTTGTCCATAGCTGACCTCACGCCATATTCACTGTTAAAGAGACGTGTTAAAAGAATCATAATACTAATGGAATTATGAGCAAGGTGTGTATGCCACCACTCTACTTGACCAAACTTTCCCACGGGATTTTTCATAAGGTTAGACATGAGGCATGACGCCCATGCAGGGGTCAAAAAGTGAAGCAACACATGGCCAGTTCAATAATTTAATACAATATATTGTCAGTTTAGAAAGAGCAACATCTCATCCCATAAAGTGAGATATATCTTTGACGTGAAGGAAAACCAAAGTGGCTATTTGCAATAATCTCCTTGAATTTTTTTTCGAACTTTCGAATTATGAATGATTAATTTTTTTTTATTTTAAAGTAGGTTACACCCACTCTGGAAAAGCAGAAACTCACACGAACGCACATATTGGCATACATATTTGTATTTAAAAGTTGTGCAGTTATGGACATATTTTTAATAAATAGGCTAATACAGATTAAATCGCGCGTTACAAGTTTAGACCATTTCAGTGTTAATTCGTTTTTGCACACAAGAGCGCCGAAAGTTGACCCGCTTCAGGTGCGAAGGCGATGCACGAAAATGGTTGAGCATCTAATGAAATTCTAAGCGCCTCTGAAAGGTTGAGTATTCAGTCTAGCGCCGTTAGTGTGAGTGTGTTCGTTTTTACACATGTGTAGTGCCAAAATATTCTGTTCCCACGAGAAAAACTGAAGTTTCCAATCGCACTTACACGGCTTTGGTTTTACGAAAATCTGCTTAAAAACAAAACATATTATTGAGAAATGAATCATAGACCAACATTAGCTATCAATCATACTGAACAAAATATAGCTAGACTGTATTAGCATTTGAAGCTAGAAAATATGGAAACGTGTAGCTACCGCTTATGGTGAATTATAGTATGCTATTAATTCGCGAGTTTCCAACATCATTGTTTTTGAACATTGAATTGTTAGGGGGAAAAGCTGGTTGGTTAGAGGTCGTGAACTTTAAACGGGGTGAGCATGTTAGCGAACTGAGTGTCAAGAAGTTTGTGTTCAAAATGCACTGCAATTTAGCGTTGCATTGACTTATTGGCGCAATAAAATGAACAAACTAGTCCATAAACTCATAAGCGTTCTATTACTGCATAATTGATTATTCTAAGCAAACTTCTAATGGCATTTAAGATATGTGCAGTTTCGTTATCATGCGTTTATATTCACATATAAAGCTTTATATAAGACGAACTATTGCTGTTACAATAGTTCGCTAATCTTCGCTGTTAAATAAGTTTGCTGGAACAATATGTGTGGTAAGGATCTCTGATTTAACTTAATCGATTTATAGTTTCTTATCTTGGAGTATATTAAAAGGGTAATTGATAACAGCACAAAGCCATAAGAGGGGACACGACCATACGGTTATACGTCATTGACACCTCGTCACCACCAATGACAAGCCAGCATCCCCAATAAAGGCAAGAGTTCGCGAGGACCTTTTTCACAGTAGAATAATTTCCTCACGCAACACAGACCAACAGGAATATATTATTGCCGGTTTATTTCATACTCTTCAACCGATCATGGTTACTCCAAAAATGGCAAGTCGACGACCAACCAAAAGAGTGAGTATTTCTTTCTTAATTCTTCTTAGGAGTTTTAGAATTTCTCAACAAGTTTTCTTTTTTTAATTCAAACTAAAGTCTTTGGTTTTAGATGTTAAATGGCTAAATTAAATATATTATGTGTTCCGTCCAGATCTTGAAACCGGTTATAGAGAAGAAACGGAGAGACCGGATTAACCAGCGTTTAGACGAGCTGCGAACGCTTCTCCTGGATAACACTCTAGACTCGGTAAGAAAGGAAATCCAGTTTTTAATATAAACATAATGAGCACCTGAGATGTTTCAGCAACATAGGCCTGATGCATTTACTTTCACTTTTACAGCGACTTCAAAACCCAAAACTGGAGAAGGCTGAAATTCTGGAATTAACCGTTGAATACATTAGGACAAAAGCGACCGCTGCGAGAGATAGTCAAGGTAAGTTTTCGGACTATACTTCATTGAGTGAAGAGTTAGTTTATACCCGTATTTGATATCTTAAAATGATATTATTGACCTTATATGTGTGTACGGCTCTAGATTAAAGGGATAGTTCACCCAGAAATGTAAATCCTGCCATCATTTACTCACCCTCAAGTTGTTCCAAAACCTGAATGAATTTCTTTATCCTGCTGAACACAGAAGAAGATATTTAGAAAAATGTTGGTAACCAGGGCACCATTGACTTCCATAGTATTATTTATCCATACTATGGAAGTCAATGGCTACCGTTGGTTTCCAACACTCTTCAAAATATCTTCTGTGTTCAGCAGGATAAAGAAATTCATGCAGGTTTTGGAACAACTTGAGGGTGAGTAAATGATGGCAGGATTTTCATTTTTGGTTGAACTATCGCTTTTAAGTGCTGATTGATATTTGAGTTGCCTCTGAGTGTGATGATTCTAATGGATTTTTTTATGTCTCTGTCTCTCCCCCCTCCCTATTTCTTTTTATCATCCTCAATTTCTCAATCATCTAATCCCAAAATAACTTCATGTACCTCACTCTCTGACTTTCCATTCTGGCAATCAATAAACCAAACTCATTTTCTTCTTACTCCTAAATGTTCCTTCTCTAACTTCTCATTGCTCTTCTCAAATGTTCCTTTGAACAAACCTTCAATAACAACCATCTCATGTTATTCTATCTCACCGAAACACTCTATTTTTACCCCTTCCTCTTCTCGCTTTTGCACTTTTTCTTTTCCTTTTCTGTACACCTCCACGTCCCACCTCAGGCGATTCTAACAAAGACTCAGATCCACACGATGCTCCGACTCAGCTCTCGAGGAGACCCCATGTGCATTTTGCTTCAGTCCCAGAGCCCATCAAAGCCCAGACACAGATGCCTTCTAATCCAATCTACAAAGCTGGCTTCAAGGAGTGCATCTCCCGCCTGGCCAGCTTCATTGACTGTGTTGAGCCTTCTCAGCGAGACAGCTTCGTTCAAGGCCTGTGTCACCACCTTGACTCCTACAGCAACACTCTACCCCAAAGCAGAGTTTCCAGCCAGCATCATCCATGGATCCCCAATGCAGAGTTGACATGCAGGTCGGACGTCCCCATGAGAGCCAACACAGAGTCCTTTTCCTACACCAATAGTCTGTATCCCACATCTTTTATGCTCCACCACCCTCATCCCACAGGACAGCCCATGACACATCCATACCTTTCCCCTCCATACTCCCTCTCTCCTCCACCCTCTCCTTGTTACTCAAGCAGCTCTCCTCCCTTCTCCAGCTCTCCCACATACCTCTCTGTACCCTGCCATTTCCCTTTCCCTCCCACCATCTCGCCGCTCTCCAGTGACTCTTCGTCCTCCTCGTCATCATCATCCTCTCTCAGTCTCCCAACCCCTGCAGTGCCTGTTGTCCCAGGACCTCATGTTCAGGTCTCTGTAGGATCCCCCACTCCAGTGCGAACCACTGGCTCAGTTTCCTCCTGCCAACCCCGGACTCTGAGACGAGCTCTCTTCCACAACCAGCCACAGTCTGTGTGGAGGCCCTGGTGAGCACAACTCAAAAACACTTAGTGACTTAAAGCTCATCAGTTAAACGCCGAGCTTCCCATCAGAGTTCCCTTAAGATGCTGAGGAGGCTGGGCTTCACACGGAAAAGACTGCTTGATATCATCAGGAAGCGAGTGTCCTATGCACATGTAGAAGTGAAGGTGAGCGAGAAACATTAGGAGCTCTGTGATAATCTCTGTGATGACTCGGCTGTTATCAGTGTTCATGTATGTGTTCTGTGCTTCCCTATTCCCACTGTCACATTCCTTCTTTGTTCTGCATCTGAAATTCTTTATTGTATACAAATTGTGTAAATATATTTATTTTGTCCCTATTGTACATTGTATAAATTAATTGTACTTTTTTCACTTATTAAATCTATATAATTTTGTTAATTTGTATGACTCTTCTATACACACACACACACACACACACACACACACATTTATTTTATAGTACATTAAAAAAAACACATATTTTATGTTTTGTTATCTGAAACCCTCAAAATGTCAGGTGGTGCAACTTTTCTGACAAGAAAAGTATTTAAAATGGTCTTAATTATAAAAAAACGAAATACTATGGCATCATTTTAGGTTTGAAACCTTTCATTTTATGTTAAGATAGAAAAACTTTTGTCCAGCAATTTGAATGTCAGGGTGGCACAACTGCAAACATGGCTCTTTTATTATGAATTGATGATGTAATAATGGTAAACATTATAAATCATCATTTAGAGGAGCACAACTGATCCTATGGGTAGTTTGGTACACTTTCCATGTTAGGTGGTACAACTACAGTATATATACAACTATTTGGTTGTACTGCCTGACATAAAAAAATGAATTTAAACATTTTGAAATGTTAACAACTGAAACTTGTTTAACAAGTATAGGCTATTTGTTAGTAGTTTCCATTGTGACAACTTACCCCAGATCGCGACAGAAGTGCCCCATGGGTCATGTGTAATCCATTTTTTTCTTGGGTAATAATGTCGGCAATAATTTACCCTCATGTTCTGTTCGTTTCCTGTTTACACTAATCGAAAATGTATAGAGGGATTGTATAAAAAAATATAAAAAAATGTTTATATACAAATGATATATAATTTTTTTTCATTTACTTCTCATCTATACATTTATGTTTTGGGGGATATGAATTACTTTTTTTCATATTAACTGCAAAATTCCTTAACTACACCATTAACATGCATATGAAAAATTACATTTTTATGAAAAAAAAAAAAACCCTGTAATGATTAAAATTGAATATGAATTGTTTCTGGATATTGATCTAGGTGTTAGATGCTGGTTAGTTTGTAGGAATTACAATTTTAGAAAAATAGGGGTAATTAGCATATCTGTCCAGCAGAGGGCCATATATCCATTCATTTTTTCTGGATGTGGCCAGCTGCTCCTGTAACAGCTGCTGTCATATATATTTTGTGAATATATACATTTGAACATTATAAAATACATAAAATAAGTTTTTTTGTCAAAGTTTAGAATTTGTTATTGTTGTTTAAGGTCTTTTTAAGTGTCTGGTTTTTGCAGTAATGCCACATAAGTTGCCACTAAAAGACAAGACTTGATTGTAATTACATTTTATTTCAATAATTCAAATGTATAAAATAATTAACTTTAGAATAAGAAATAAAAACCAACAGAAAAAACATCATTAAGCAGATAAGAACAGGAATGAAGAGTGCATTAGTACCAGGCCTTTTTTTTTTTTGACAAATGAAAAAAAAAAAAAAAAAAATATATATATATATATATATATATATAGCTTTTCCTATTCATTTTCAACTGCAAACACCATGAGTGTGACTTTTTTTTTTTTTTACACACCTTCAGAACAACCAAATCAATTTGTGTGTGTGTATAGATAGATAATGTAGAAAATGTAGTAAATGTAGTAAACTTATTTTTTAAATAAGGAAATATCCCTTGGGGTCACCCTGACCCCAAACAGTACATGAGGGTTAATAAAAAAAAGACAAATTGCCCTCTTCTGGTCAAAGAGACTGGTGACCGGGTACATTTTCAGTGGTCAAAACGCAAATGAAATCTCACTTGTTTTATTAGTTTAAAAAGGGGGAAAATATATTTTTGTATGTTGTGGGTTCCATATAAGCCTATAGGCTACTGTTATTATAGCCTAATATTTATTATGATATTTGCATGTCAAACTGACCCTAAATGGTTTTAACAGCCTACAAGTCTATTGGTTAGTTGATTTTTTTATTTGTGTGTGCCAAACAATCACACACCGTTATTGGCTATAGTACATGCAAACAGTATTACTTTAAGATGAGTTGTTGTGACTGCCCTGAAACCGATAACTTTGTCTCTTTGATATTTGAAGATAACAGTGCTTTCTCGTGTCCCGTCGAAAGTTCTTCATGTTAAAGTAGTGTAGAGCAACCAAGTAGTCAGTGTAATTTGCAGCCCCCTCTGTTGGTGAAAATAATCACTACACGTCTGCTCTGGCAACCAGCAGTCTGTTGGTGGGGCTTTTGCACTGTATTTGCGGGTTGTTTTGAAGTAACGTGCTGTAAAACGGGTACCTTTCATGACATGACTCCAAAAACAGGAACTGTCCCAGAAAAATGGGGACGTCTGGTCACCCTAAACCCCCTAAAAACGGAAAATGCTACAACAGTTGTCACAGTAAACCAACAGGAAGGCATACTGTATATATATTGATATATTACTTACCTTATGGCATTTCGGGAAATCTTAAAGACATAGGTCTACTTGACAGTCATTAACAGAGATATAACCAATTGGGTTCATCAAGTTCATTCATACTTTTTTTTTTTTTTTTTTTTTGCCCCACTACAGCTTTAACTTTAACAGGGTGAACTTTCTGTGCTAGTAACTATGATGTGAGTTGTTAAAACAGTTATAGGAGTGTATTTTTAATCTATATGTATTCTACTCATATCTGTGCCTTTGTAGACGACGCAAATGTGCCGGAACTACAAATCCCAGTGACTCTATATGCCATGCAAAGCAACCACACGCGGGGGCGGGAACCAAAAAGCTTCTGCTTATAGCTTTCAGCTTAAAATAGCCAGCAATAGCGGAAGCAAGCAACTAGTGCTATATAAGCAATCAGTCTTCAGTTGCATAATTTGCATTTTAGAGCACTGTCTGTCCATCAAGTGTCAAAAATGTCGTTTATTTACATTCTGGATGGAAAAGCTATGGAGCGTCTTGTTGCTTGCCTGTGAGGAAGTGTGCAGTGTATAAACAACAGCCAAAAAACACATACGAACAAGATAACTGTCTTATTGTAGTGTAATAAAATGATATATGCGTCATATACGTGAAGTTCAACGCAATTCATGACGTGAGGAAGCCCGTTTGATAAAGTTGACTTTTATGCGCAGGCACATAACCAGGGCACCTACAAAGAAGAATCTAGGCTAATCCCGCCCTTCCATATTCCATGATTGGACAGTGAAACGAAGGGTTCCATAAAAAAGGTGTGCCATTGGCTGTTTCGGCTGCTTATTCGCGACGTCATCAGGCGTTCGAAATATATAAAGCACCGAAAGCCCCGTTCTTCATAGTGAGATTCTGCAGCTCATTAGTAAGTTCAGTCGAGTAGTTTATCCGCACACTTAGGGTTTTTAAAAAAACTATCATTGTGATCAGTACCTCCACCCAGCTTTGCAAAAATTCTAAAATAGTGTTCGTTCGTATATAAGCTTTATTTTTTTAAAGGGGTGTGTCCTCTGAATGTATTATTTTGATTGTGAACCTGACGTCAGCGGACAGCTGTGCGTTAAAGCACTGGTGCTCTCAGTGCGGGATGTGCAAGGACAGCTGTCGCTACACTGACCAAGCTGTTGTGGGTTTTTTTTTTCGTCCGCTGGAGAGGGAGGCAGGCAGGCATTGGGCTGTGTACCTTTAAGAGAGGGCGGAGTGAGTTAGAGCCCCGGGGCTGTGTGTTGAACACACTACTGATCCTGTTTAGGTATCTTTTCCTTTTTTTCTCTTCTGTTTTCTTCGTGCTGATTTTACTGTGCTATGTATTATTCATAAATGACGCTTGGAGGCGGGGTTTATACAAAGTATCAGTAATAACAGCAGTGTCGAGGAGGCGGACTCGCTGACACTGAAGGTGGGTGGACGTTTTGCCAACGTTGACCTAAACATTTACTTTCTTTCTCTTGACAGATGTTGTCAGGACCTGACATCAGTTTAACAGTTGTTTCGTCAGGTAACGTTAAGGTCTTTGCGTATTTTATGCAAACCTCATTTTCTCTCTTCAGTTTAATTAGTCTTTGGTTTTTATAATGGTAAGTTTTTTGAGATAACTTTTTGCAAAAATCCTAAAATTAATGTTTGTAGGATTCTTATAAGAATGCATTTTATAATCTAACACATCAGCCCATTCTTAGGGTACTGTTGTAGATTTTGTCATGTTTATCATAACTTTACGTGTTGAACTATCGTCTTGCTAAAGGAAATTGCAAGTTATAGGAGTTTTAAAATCCTGAAAAGCATTTTTTTTTTATCTTATTGGGAATCATAATCAGAAACTCTTAAAAGATTTTTTTTGTTTTAAATTCTGTTGGAATTCTGAAAGACATTTTCATGAGGATTAGTGGTTTTTATTTATGTATTATTTTTGATATATTTAAAGAATATATAGTTTTAGTCACCTGATATATAAGTAAATGTACATGATGGCAAAATTGCTAAATTTGTTATTTGCCCAAAAGTAACAAACCAAACTAAATAAACTGGACCTGAAACTAGACAGAATCATTTTAGTTAATCTGCCAATTGCGTAAGATAATCAAATACTGGACTATGCATTGTCTGACTGATATTAGGGACTGAATTGTGATCTTGTTCCACAAAACCACACAGGTATATTTGTAGCAATAGCCAATAATACATTGTATGGGTCAAAATTATAATTATTTTTCTTTTATGCCAAAATCATTAGGATATTAAGTAAAGATCATGTTCCATGAAGATAACTTGTAAATTTCCTACTGTAAATATATCAAAAATGTATTTTTGTGAGTGGATATGCATTGCTGAGGACTTCATTTGGACAACTTTAAAGGCGATTTTCTCAATATTTTGATTATTTTGCACCCTCAGATTCCAGATCTCAACCAAATATTGTCCTATCCTAACAAACCATATATCAATGGAAAGCTTATTTATTCAGATGATGTATAAATCTCAGTTTATAAAAATTGACCTTTTTTGTGGTCCAGGGTCACAATTATTAGTCTGTCACTAGGGGTGTAACCTACACAAAACTGATGGTTCGGTATGGTACAGCAGGGGAAGAAAACTAAACAAAATTGCTTTAAAAAAAAAAGAAAAGAAAAGAAAAGAAAAATAGACCGTAGTTTAGTGAACTAATTGTGTCGCTGTCTTTAAATGAATTCAATTATAATTAAAAGTTTCTTAAAAAACGATCTTTGCTAATGCTGTAAACTATATAGGGAGCCCTTACTTGTACATTACTATAATATAGTTCAGAGCCCTAACTATTAGCCTAAATTGTTGCTTTTTATTTCTAAATATAATAATAATCAACACTCAAATAACAAATTGTATGCAAACTTACGTGCAGTTTACAAGTTAACTTCTAAATCCAATATTAAAATTATGTTTTTTTACTCCAATGTGTTGTTGAAATATAATCATTTACACGGTGGCATGACCGATTTATTTAAACATACATTAGATAATCAAGACATCACTAACAAGTTAAGTAAAATATAATGAATATTTAGGCTAATATAGTGCATGTATTTAGCGAAAGAGTTCATTTCTCTGGCGAACTAACAAGCTGTGGAGTCGCCTGAGATAAATCCAGTGTTTACAAGCTGTTTTATTGATGTCTTTTTCCGCCGTTGAAACACGGATTGAGCAATTACACAAGGTATTATGTTACAGTAAGTTGTACTCTATCTTTCAACATACCTTCAGATGTTCATTCTTGTTTATTCATTTGCTAGTATTAAAGAGGAAGAGATGACTGGTTCACTCGTGCTCCGCGCTGTCGCTTGAAATGAGGCGCCTGTATTTTGATCTCATATTAAAGAGCGTCAAAACTGCATTTTTTTTTTTTTTTTTGAATTTCATAATAAAATTGAATTTGGAAGATGACACTTTGTTTCTTATCGAAAGTAACAACGTGGAGCTTATTGCAATTAATGGTGGTTAGGCTAATAGGCCAATAGGCCAGGGCTGGGCAGCAGGGGGCGGGGCGCGTTCGGTATGCCATGAGAGAATTGCGGTTCGTACCATGGGTGGTGTATTGTGTGTTTTTTGGTTCGGTTTAAATATTGTTACACCCCTATCTGTCACTAATTAGGATTTTTTAGAATTCTTATAGTATGATGACCTCTTATATGTCAAAAGCTCAAGGAAAATTAGGTTTCTCAGTTCATCACCCCTTTAAGTATCTATGGTAATGATTTTGTGAATTCAAGGATTTGTGGATGATCACTTTGTGCTTTCATTTCAGATCCATGTCTCCTCCAGCGTCAGCCTGAAAAATGATAGAGATGTCATTTGACAAAGGAACTGTTTTATCTTGTGAGGGGCTAACAGACCCTACTTCCCAACAGCACTCAGAACTTACTAGAAATGATACCAGCACTCCCCATCCATCCGGGAAGACCACAGTTATAAACCTCAGCAAAGAGGGTGGTGAAGAAGCAGGAAATGAGACATCAGTGGAGCACAGAGAGAAAACCGCTACCACAGATAACAATGCTGTGAGCGACAGTGGGGTTGTTGGGTTTGAATCGTCTACACAAACCCAAAATGGCACCCAGCAGCCCAAACCTCAACAGCAGAAAGTCAATAAGCGCCGCAACACTATGAGTGTCGGATTTAAACACCCTTGTTATGGCAAAAGACGACGGCGTGCCAACTCAGAGAGTGAGTCAGTCCTGCCAACCAATTTCCTGCTGGGCGGGAACATTTTTGACCCCCTCAACCTTAACAGCCTTCTGGATGAAGAGGTGAACCGGGCTCTCAACGCAGAGACGCCCAAGTCCTCGCCATTGCCAGCCAAAAACAGAGACCCTGTAGAGATCCTGATACCCAGAGATATCACAGACCCCCTCAATCTCAATTGCCCTAGTGCAGGAGATAGCAGTCTGTTAGCGTCTCCCTTAAAAAGCAGTGGAGGTAGGCGAAGACATCGGAACAAGCACCATGGAGCAAGCGCTGGAGGAGGTGGAAAAGGTTTTGTTGAAGGAGTCACGCAGATTGATTTACTCGAGTGTGCAACAGTACAAGATGATATCTCCTTGATACATTCGGACTCAGGGGTTCAACAAAGGTGTTCAAGGGTGGTTCTTGAGGACCAAATGTTAGCCGATGCGACTCTTGAGGCTCGGTGTTCAGATAAGCCCAGTTTAACCACAAATGGAGGAGAAGTGAAGGAGAAACCCATTGATGCCTCAACTGCACCTCCATCTACAAACCCCACCAATGCTCCATCAAACAGGCAGCGCAAACGCAGGCGTGCCGGTGGCAGATTTGAGAACGCAGACAGTTCAAATGAGGTGAAAAGTTGGGGTCAGAAATCTGGGAGGCATTCTCAGCCCTTTCACACCCCAGGAACGAGCTCTCGTACTGGAGATGCAGAGAGGCCGCATTGGAGGCCGCAGTACAACAACAACCAGCACCCACAACAGCCGAAGAAGAAGTTTCAGTACGGCAACTATAATAAATACTACGGTTATCGGAACCCAGGGCTGAGCGAGGATCCTCGTATGCGTGTTTTGAATCCTGAGTGGTTCCGAGGGAAGGCCGTGTTGGATCTGGGCTGCAACACCGGCCACCTGACGCTGTCCATCGCCAAAAATTGGCGACCAGCACGGATTGTTGGCCTGGATATTGATGCTGCATTGATACATGCTGCTCGGCAGAATATACGGCACTATCTCTCTGAGGTCCACACGCAGCAGGCCCGACGTTCTGGTGAAAATGGGGAGGGCGATCGAGGGGAGAGGATGGAGGAGGATTTAATAGAAGAAAAGACTCAGCAGAAGGAGAAAGACGAAGAGAGTTTTGTTGTGAAAGAGGACTGGGAGGAGAAAAAAACAAAGCATGTGGATGAAGTGAACAAATGCACGGCTGGGGAAGGAATGGAAGTTGGTCGAGAAGAGAAAGGGGCTGATCAGCAAGGAATGAGTGGGAAAATGGAAGATGGAGCGTCGGCAAGTCTCCCTGATGGGAAGCATTCTTTCCCTGTCTCGCTCCGGATCTCAAGAGGACCCATAGCTGGCCCCCCTTTGCCTGAGATGAACACAAACAGTCTCCCTCCTGGAGATTTCCCTGCCAACGTGACCTTTGTCAAGGTAAGACTGAAAAACTTAATACATTCATTTTTATTTGACAGGTAAGTTTTGCTCCAAAGCTCCATTTTAAAAAGGCTGTATCAAATATTTTTGATGTAACTCTCAATGTACAGTATAATAATTAACATTGAACTAAATTGAGCTGAATATTGACACTATTGTCCACTATTTTGCCACATTAACTCTGTTATTTCCTTGTTTATCACCATGAAGCTGCTTTGAAACATTCTGTACGGTATAAAGTGCCATATAAATAAATGTAACTTGACTTAAAATATAATGTACAAAATATACACAACATAAAATATTGATGCATTATACATGCACTCTTCACCTAGAGCATTTGAACAAAATGTGTAGACTAAATGGTACTAGTTGAGTAGTGAAAACGCAATGAATGCAATCCTGTCATTCATAGTAGTCTTAGCTGTTTACCTGAATTTAAAAAAGCCTCCTCTGTTTAAAACAAACAAAGAAATAATGATCAAGATTTATTTTAAAGGCACAATATGTAAGATTTTTGGATTAAAATATCCAAAAAATCCCACTTAAACAGTTATATATATTTTTTGACTTGTGTACTTACATTATCCAGATGTTTCCGACAATGTTTAAATCCAGAGAAATTAGCTATTTTAACCAGTGACACGGCCCATGTTTTTGCGTCGCCTGTCAATTGTCATATCTGCACTACCCTTGATTTCCGTTTTTTTTTTTTTTTCCGTAGAAGCCATAGAAACATCAAAGATGCTTTAATACACTGTGTTTTATTAGACAGATGATCAGCTGTTTGAATACTTTTATTGCCCGAAAACGAATCATTGTTATATAGTTCAACACTGTTAGTCTTATTGTTTGAATCTATTGTTTTCTTGATTTAGTGGCGAAACTTACATACTGTGCCTTTAATCGTTCAAGTGGAACTAGTTGTGTAGCATAGCTAAAGATAAACTAGCATTCGATGATCTAAGTCTTTGGTCTGTCGCCAGGTTCTGCTTGGCTGTTTATATGTCTATGCATACTCATCCAAGTACATTAAGCGTTTACCTTGTGACGACAAGAGTATCATAGAGATTTGGAGGTGGAATTTTCAGGGGAAGGAAATTGGTGTGGCACAGTAACTTTAAACACGTGTATGTTTGTATTAAAATACTACTATTAGGCATGCAGCACCTGTCTATCCTGTTTCATAATACTCTGTCTAATCTACGCAGGGGAACTATGTGCTGGAAAGTGATATGCTGGTGCAGATACAAAAGGAAGAGTATGACGTGATCCTATGTTTGAGTGTGACAAAATGGGTCCACTTGAACTGGGGTGATGCTGGACTCAAGCGGCTCTTTCACAGGGTGTACAAGCACCTGCGGCCAGGAGGACTCTTCATTTTGGAGCCCCAACCCTGGAGCTCCTACAGCAAGAGAAAGAAGCTCACTGTAAGGCCCCTTTTTGTCATACCATCAGTTTCTCAGCCAATATATTTGGCATTTAAACCTGGTGTTAACATGTTCTCAAATGTGTGTCCTGTGACCACTTGTGATCTGATTTTGTTTAAAAAGAATGATCTGTGACGCATTTAAACTGCAGTTGCACAAATAATGTAATGAAATTTAACATTTTAAATTATAACATTTTGAAAACAGAAATGTAAAACAATAGTGACAAAAAAAAAAGAATGATACTTTTAAAAATAAAACTTGTCAGTAGGTGTCTTAACCCCTTAACTGTCACCATCCTGCTTTTTTATTTATTGCCTTTGTTTTGTATCACGTATTTTAGTAATCATCATAAATCAGGTAAATAAATCAATCCGTTTTGAAATTGGACATTGCTTTACCATGGTAAACGGAACTTTAAATCCTAGCAGGCTCCTCCCTCTAGGTGGCGTTGTCATGTTACATATTACAAAATGTATTTTAACTACTTTTCTAATCTTGACAAAATGCATATCGTCAGAAAGGTCTGAATATCAAGCTTCCATATTTAGTGTCTGTTTTGTGATAGAAGTGATATTTGGACAGAAATGTATTAATTTGTTTGAGGAGAATGCATCCAAAATTTTCAAATTTCAGTTGAATGTGTGGGACACCCGGTGGCTATTTTTGGTACAGCGCCTAAACAAAATCTCATGGGAACTTCAATTTTTGTGATATCAACTTCAAATTTGGAATAAAATTTGGTTAGACATATGGCTTTGATTATTATATAATTTTTACAGTAAAATTTTTGTAAAATATATTTTATATAAAATAAAATTAATACAGTACATTTGATTTGCAGTTAATTTAAACTTCCATAATTTTTTTCATACTTTCACTCATGCTGAGTGTCTTCTTTAAAACAAGACTAAACTTGGGTCTATATTCCAAAGCATTCTTAATTACAATGATTTAAAGTATTACTTTGCTTTAAAATGAAAATTACTCCAAGCTTTACTCACCCTCAAGCCATTCTAGGTGTATATGACTTTCTTCTTTCTGATGAACACAATTGGAGTTATATTAATAAATATCCTGACGCATCCAAGCTTTATAATGGCAGTAAACAGGACCAACGAGTATAAAGCTCAAGAAAGTGCATCCATCCATCACAAACGTACTCCACATGGCTCTGGGAGGTTTATAAAGCCCTTCTGAAGCAAAGCGATGCGTTTGTGTAAGAAAAATATCCATATTTAACAAGTTATAATAGCTAGCTTCCGCCAGACCACCTTCTTATTTAACTTGCGGAAAAAGTATATATATATATATATATATATATATATATATATATATTATATATATTCGTAATTTGAAAGGTGTAGGACGTAGCGTAAGTGTTTTGAACTGCGAGTTAAGGGGTTAATGAATGAGCTGAATTACTAAATCTTAACACATTTATTCAAAACGTCAGATCAAATAACTGCTTTTATGAACTGGTCATTGAATCATTCACTCACCCGATTCATTTAAAAAAATGGTTCTCCTGTGGCTTTATTTGGAACCGATTTCACTGTGAAATTGAGCAAAAACCTGCAATATATTTAGTGTTAACTTCTTGTTTGTTGAACTGATGTATGAAATCATTATCACATTTGCAATAATTGGCACTTTTTTGCCATTGTATCTTGAATTTTGGGAGCATTTTATTCATTTTGATGGTATTCTCCCCCACCCCCAAGCCCCCATTAATTTCTAACCTTAGGATGAGTATCTAAGCGAAAAACTTTTCCAAAGATGGCGCCAAGCCATCTAAACCCTTAAAAGCAGCATTTTGAACTAAACGTAGACCATGATATCCTATTAACTTTAACGAGTTAATAATCAAGTCTGGAAATAAGGCATTCAAAACGGTCTCCATTTCTTTAAATGACAAACATGGTTTTAGTCTAGCCATGGCTCTGAGCTGGAAAACCTTTGTCCACAGGATTTATCATATCTTATAGCGGAGTCAAAGATTATTCCAAGACAGATGAAGTAAATTTACCTCAAATCAAGTGGCTCAAGTGGCTTCTTGCTTTTATGAAACAAATGCAACAACAATATAATAAGACACCAATGTTCAGATTGTAGGTTAATGGTTTGTAGGAACATGGCAAATCAATACAGAATTCAACTGACACCACTGGTGTATCAGTATATCAGTGGCTTTGAGCGTGACATATCGAATTTAAAGCTGAAATGGTCAGTTTTAGAAATGTAATCATTGTGGTTGTTGTTTAATCAAATTGTTTGATTTCTCAGGAGGACATCTGTAAGAATTACCATAGCATCCGGTTAAAACCGGACAAGTTCTCCTGCTACCTGACTACTGATGTGGGCTTCTCCAGCTATGAGCTCATCGGAACTCCACAAAATTACTCTAGAGGTCAGAGCTTTGAAATGCCTTGCAATTCCTACCTCTGATATTGTGCTGTGTATGTAAATATTTCTCAATTTTCTTTCTCTTAGGCTTTCAGAGACCAATCTACCTTTTTCACAAAGGACCCTCGCCTCAGAAGTGACACCACCAGTTTGACTTTGAAATCCACAAATTTGAAGATTTTGGAAACAACCAGCATTTGAAGTCACTGGAACTTTAAGCATCTTCTTTCTAACTGAGATGAGACATTGGATATTGTGAAATGGAATCTCATTGGTGCTGAATAAGAACCTTTTCCCCTGCCATTAAAAACAAAGGAAAATCTCACAATTTAGTTTTTTCAAGGACTCTACTGTAGAATTTTAGCCACAGATCAAAGTTTTTCCCTCATAAATGACAGTCTCATGAAGAAGCACAAAGTTAAATTCAGTTCAATCAAATCCCGAGTAATTCTTGTTAAACACCATTTGTTTTTCATTTGAAATGAAATTCCCAAAAGTGTAAATTCTTGAGCAACTCTGCCCTTCACACAACTGGTACAAGACCATCTAGAATTAAAATGGTGGTTAACTTAGAAGATTAGAGCATGTTACAAAATCAGATTTTTGCTCTTTTATTGTTATTGCCGCACTGTCATGTACATCATTTTTCCGTTTAGTTTTGAGCAAAACATCTCTATTACCATAGGAAGCTTTCGACACTTCTAGCATCTGTCGCCCATCAGCCGTTTTGCATGGCTGCCACTTCTAGTAACAAATGCCAATTTTATGTTCATCAGTTATACTGACTGTTCTAACAGGATCATAATTTCGTCCCTGAAAGTTTTGAAGCTGCAGGTTAGCTGATTTGCAATGACAGTGTTTACTGATCCATTCTAATAAAAAGTCAGGCTGATACCAGAAGGATGTGATTCCTTTTTATTGTTGGTGGGTCACAGAGAATAATGTTAAAACTTACTACTTTTTTTTTTTTTTTTTTTTTTTAAATTTTATTTGAATGTGTTCTGTTCTGATTCTCCAACTGTTAAAGTTTAACAAACTGATGTATATTTTGTAAATTGTTCGTCCAGAGTTCTTGTCACCACTGAGGTAACCTTGTTGTTGTTAGTTTTATTCATATTTAAAGGTTTGCACTAAAACGAGAGAACAAGTTTGTCTCCCACATTTGTATTTTGATGTGCAAATGTAAAGTTGGTGTATCTCTGAAAAGGGTCCTTTTCATTCAAAGGACTCGACGAAACTGAAAAATAAACTACAAAATAACATGTATTTGCAATGCTGACGTGTTTTAAATG
Source organism: Elopichthys bambusa (assembly GCA_037101425.1). Lineage (NCBI taxonomy): Eukaryota > Metazoa > Chordata > Actinopteri > Cypriniformes > Xenocyprididae > Elopichthys > Elopichthys bambusa. The sequence goes on from CM074434.1 coordinate 3,078,338, forward strand.
TGTACTTTCTAGACGTAAAAATTGTTGACCTAGTTGAAATTCACGGACCAAGCTGTTGTAAGTGGCCCTGATGCTATTTCTAATCGGTCAATTTCTATTATCTCAATAATAATATTAAGTCTTTATTGTGTATTTTTCTATCCAATGTTCATTAAAGCGAATTAACGTCATTATTCAGGTATAAATTAGCCTGCAGACAGCCGTTGAAAAGCTACAGCGATGGATTTGTCACGTGGTACCCGCTACTTTTCTCAGCGCTGGGCAACCAGAACCACCAGTCGTTTATGATTACGGGATTGTTTTTCATCAATTATTATTTTTAAGAGATTCCTTGGAAGATACTATTTGTATATCAGATACGAGCCATTGGAATTAAAGAAAAACAAACGATTAAAACTATTATACAAATGTGTACAATGACAAAAAAGAAGAAGTCCTGAGTGCGGCTCGATAGGGAATATCTTGAATATGTCATAGGTAAAAGTTATTATGTTTACCACATTTGCTGCCCAATGACTCGAGCACTGCAGACTGAGCAGTGACATTTCACAACATGTTGCGCTGCGGCTGTTGTGCGTAATAATGCTGAAAATAGTCATATTACAAATCTGTTCCACTGAAACGACCACAAGAGGGTGCAATTTGACAAAAAAACGAGGTGTTTGTGTAACAAGATGAGGATATTCCTTTATCTTGCTATTTTACATCAAATATTGAAACACATTCATGATTGTAACATTCATTTCTTTAAATTGTACATTTAACTAGTTTCAACATATTGCTTAAGATGCATGCGAGTGTGTGTGTAGCTTATGTGTTTTGTGTGAATGTATGTTGATTAGCTTCTGTCTGTATACAGCAATGCGTGAACACACATTTCTGACTGCAGATATGTATGTGTTAAATATTAACACCCCCAGCCTATTCAACTCGTGTTTGAGCTTGCATGTATGTGAATGTAAGTTTGTGATGACAAGCTTGCTACGGGCAACTCTCCTTTTATATAAAACTTCATATATTAAGCCCAACTGAGAATTAACATCATTGCTCCACTTTACTCTCTCTCTGTCTCATAAAGACACAGACACACCAATGCATTTAGTTACAACCTCACATAAATGCACAATAAAGCAAAAGAGTATGTGCACATCGTCCACGCATTTCAACAGACATGCATGCACTTATGCAACAGAGATGTAGGTGTGAAGATGTAAGCAGGTCAGTCCATCTAAAGGCCAATTTTGACTAAACCAATAAAAGCATTCCATACTTCTTTCTGTTTTAACTACACCTAATAAAAGCATGGATACTCTCTCCTAGCACAGCTTATCGTGATCTGTTCTTTGTAGTATACACACATTTTACGTTGTGTGCTCTTGCAACATGCATGAAAGACATGAAACACACTCTTCCACTTCTAAAACTCAAGTAGCACGTGCTCCATGCGCAAACACATTGATTGTCAAATGTTTTATCTGTAGTTGCACCAACCTGGAGAACGTAAATGTGTGCATCACTGACAACAGATTTATTGTAACACCATTAACTCTTGGCTGATTGAAAGGCTTTGAGGTTCTGACATACCCGTTCACTGACTTTAATGGTTCAGTCCACAGTCTTAAAGGCAAAGTAATATAGGCAATTTTCTTTTTTTTAAATTGTGCACAACATAAAACACACTCACTGTGCTTGTTGATGAAATGGATGTTAATCTGTCTCATCTTCTCCTCTGCTGTTCAGCACTGCTGGGCGGATAGGAATTCATTCAGAGAAAAGACAAGTGTTAATACAAAGGCATAAAAAGAAGCAATGTCACTAAAAATAGCCTCATCTTTCTTTCTGTTTTCTTGTGTCTTTTATTTCTGAGAGAAAAGAAAAAAAGAAGCATGGTCTCTTTTCCACTGTCTCCCGTTCACAATGGGTATTTTAACATACTGCCATACTAGTGTATTTCTGCAGTATACAGTATGCAAATATTCAGTATACCAAAATACACACTCCTTTGCCAAAATATTCAGAATACAACCAAAGCACACTGCTAAGAAAACTGTATCACACAATACTGCATGTATGTATAATGCAATAAACATTTTGTCACGTGGAGATTCTCATTACATTATGTTTAATTAAGCAAATGGCATCCAGTCATGCCCTTTTGCCCATTGACACACATCAGCAGGGGGCACTGATGAGCTGCAAAACACTGCATTTTTCATTCTGCTTTTATTCCTTTTCTTTTTTCTTTCTTAGGAATACAAAGTTCTGTCATGAAACTCTAGATGGCACAAGCTGACAGTTTCCTTAACTCAATCTGCTTGCAATCACATCATTCTCTATAGGACACAGCTGATTGGTTCCTGCTGTATCAGCAGCCAATGAGCTCGCTGCTCAACTTTTTAAATACTTGGTCAGCGTCGTCTATAACACTTTCTAGTTATGGGAAGTTCGGATTATTTTACTGACTCGGATCTTTGAATCTCATTCATCAAAACAAACAAACCTTTTATTAATATAATTAAAATGTTACATGTTAATAGCCTAAATCCCCAAGACATCTACTTAAGCTACACTGATCACATTTTGAATAGGAAAAAAAAATATATAATGCCACCAAGTTCAAATTATGAGAAACAGAAAACAATATATTCTAAGCTGGATCTTCAGGCTATGGAAAGTTTATACCTCACCTCCCGATCTGAGTCGTTCATTCTTTTGTCACATCATCACATCCCCAAAAAATGAAGCTATGCAGTCTGTACTGGAAACAGAATTGATTAGTTCACCTCTTTGGGTCGTTCGTTGTTTTGTCATGTAACTGTATGTTGTTATTATATGTAGGTATCTTTGCTTTTTCAAAGTGATTTTTTACCCATCATACGGATAAAATTTTAAGCATTAAAGGATTAGTTCACTTCAGAATTAAAATTTACTCACCCTCATTTCATCCAAGATGTTTATTTCTTTCTTTCTTCAGTGGAAAAGAAATGAAGGTTTTTGAGGAAAACATTCCAGGATTTTTCTCCATATAGTGGACTTCACTGGGGTTCAATGGGTTGAAGGTCCAAATGTCAGTTTCAGTGCAGCTCTACACGATCCCAGACGAGGAATAAGAGTCTTATCTAGAGAAATTATCAGTCATTTTCTAAAAAAATAAAAATTTGTTTACTTTTTAACCACAAATGCTTATCTTGGCGCACTGCTCTGCTCATCTCATTTTCTCCTCCAACTTCAAAATCGTCCGACATCTTGTTTTACCTTTTTTTGTAAAGGGTTTGCATGTTCACTTTGTAAACACTTGCTCGGTACTTGCGCCGAAGTCACGCATGACCTTTCCAACATGATTACGTAATGCATGAAGTCGTGGACACTAGTGCAAGACGAGCATTTGTGGTTAAAAAGTATTTAAGTTGTATTTTTTTTATAATTTTTTTTTTTTTTTTTTGGCTAGATAAGACCTTTATTCCTCGTCTGGGATCGTGTAGAGCTCTTTGAAGCTGCACTGAAACTGAATTTGGACCTTCAGCACGTTGAACCCCAGTGAAGTCCACTATATGGAGAAAAATCCTGGAATGTTTTCTTCAGAAACCTTCATTTCTTTTCGACTGAAGAAAGAAATACATAAACATCTTGGATGACATGGGGGTGAGTAAATTATCAGGAAATTTTCATTCAGAAGTGAACTAATCCTTTAACCAACTCTTTATTACCACATTCAGTGTTATGGAAAAGAACGAACATGACAGAAATTCAAAATTTTATAAATTATACATTTTATAAATAAAAAAGCTACAATTTGAGACCAGAAATGCATCACATAACTGTAATAATAATAATAATAAAAAAGACTACCTGTGTTTGTAAGGAAGTTTGGGAATTATTAACTAATTTCTGTATCCAGTACGGCAGTAACGTGGCAAAAGAACGAACGACTCAGACCCGAATGACTCGGGAGATGAACTAATCATTTCTTTATCCGGTACAGACAACATAGCCTCTATGGGGCTATCACAGGATGAACGAACAACTCAGACCCAAACCCGAAGACTCGAGAGGTGAACTAATCATTTCTGTTTCCTGTACAGAACCTATAGGATGCGCATGGGTGGTCAACACAAAATGAACAAATCACTCTCTGAGACAACTCATTATTCCTGAGTCATATTAAAGATTTGTTAGAAATGAACAAATCGTTCATGATCGACCCATCATTAGTGCTTTCAGAAACCCTCCCTCTTCCCCAACTCCACCTGTATAGATTTGCTACTATATTGTCCAGCAGCAGCAGCATGTCTTACTTGCTCACAGCAGTGTGTCGTGTGTGTATTGGCAGTAGGAAGTCCCGAACTTTCTCTCCAGCAGCAGCAGCAGCAGCAGCAGATCTATTTCGCCAAGACCAAACATAACATTATCATATCCATTACCATGTCAAACTCTCAGAGAGAGAAATATTCATTAATGTATCATTCGCTCATTTAACTGAGCTACCCGTTCACTTGTGGTGATGCTGATATTGTTGCTCTTCTTTGTAAAATATGATCCTAGAAATTAGAAATTGCATGACGGGACAATAGATACTGATGTTATAGTAAAAAAATAGGACAATTTTTGTGTGAACACGAAAATACTTGCTTAACACCTTATGTACGTAATAACATTTTATTCCAATTCTGCATGAAACAAATATAATTGTGATACTATTTTAGTTTTTATTTGGACTTTTTGGAGTTTTCATTTTTATATTTTCAGTTTATTTTTATGTTAATAGTCATTTTAATTTTAGTTAAGTCTGTTAAAGTTTTAGTAATTTAGTTGTGTTTAAAAAACTACATATAGTTTTTATTTTTTAAAAATAGGCCAATTTGTCGTGTGAACATTTCCCATTTTCTTTTCTTTTTAGTTAAAGTAGCCTATTATTAATTTCTTTATTTTTGTCAATTTGTTAGTTTTTCTTTAATATATATATAAATAATTATTAAATATAGATTTAATAATTATTATTTTAGTGCATCAAGTTGCATCTGCAGTGTATGCAAATGCAGCGGATTCCATGCGTGCACAGTATACGTTTACCGTTGCATACTATTTCGCATACTACCTTTTTAAGCACACAGTACGCTTGTATTCCATTGGAACGCAGCCTGTCCGCTTACTGATTTCACTGCGCTTTATAAAGCCATGGCCACATGACAACAGCCCGGCTATTTACACAGCAACAACTCTGCAGCGTTGCTAAGGCAACGCTTACCGAAAGCCATGACAACCAGAGTAATACCATCGTTATCTTTTATCGTGTACTCCTTTACATTTGGTGCTTATCTTGGTCTTTAACTCTCTGATTCTCTCTCTACACACACATCTTCGCCTCCCCTTCCATCTTTTTACGTCCCCCTCCCTCACTGCGCGCGCGCGCGCGAGCTCTCTCTCTACATCTTCTGCCGCTTCAGTCCGTTCCCTCTTTCTTTTCTCCCCCTCTTCGTCACCTCTCGTATCTGCACTCATCCTCCCCTGCCCATCTCCTTTCATTTGCTCGTATCCTCTCTTCCATCTCGTCTTTTTTGTATCTCCCAGCTCCTCATCGATACGAACGCGTTCCTCTCCTCGTCCTTTCCTCGTTTGCTAAATCCTAAAGCCAGACCTCTCGTGTTCTCTCTCTCTCTCCGTCCCACCCCCTTCCTCTTTACGTTTCCCCCCTCCCTCCATACTCTATTTTCCTCAATGCTTAAGTCAGTCAAAAGAGATACGCTGAAGAAAAGAGGGGCGAACGGCGGGCGCTGAGAGAGAGACCGAGAGAAGGAGAGAAGCTGGAGGGAGAGAGGGGAGAGGGGGGAACGGGGGTTTGGATACATCTCCACCTGTCTTCTTCTCTCTGCCATGGACTGCCTCTGCATAGTGACCACAAAGGTAAGCCAATTCATTCCGTCACGACCTGAAGCAGGAGTGTGTGCTGTGCGCGCGCGAAGTTTATAGCCGTTATTCGCTGGTTCTTCTGCTAGTGTGCTGTGAAGGAAGGGAGCGTTCTGTTCCGAGCGATATTCATGGCTTCAGCACTTCTTTGTTCCTTCGTCTAATCTTCCGTTCTCACTTTTCTCTCTCAGCCGAGCTCGTATTTTGAATTTGAAATCAAATTCGTGCCTGTTTTATGATAGGACCATCATGTATTTGCATTCCCTCTCTTGCCTCCCTACGCGTTTTTTTTTGTTGCGCGCGCGTGGAACCTTCGTTCAAAAAAACTGGACGCAGCGCAACGCTTGGGTCTCGAGACGCGTTTTTTTAAAAGTTCAACTTCTCTTTACTCGACTCGCTGAAAAAAAAAAAAAAAAACAGCGAGACGGCACTACTAAACTGTCAAAAATGTCCATCTAAGCTAGTGTGTACATGTGTACAGCAATTAAAAAATAGCGCAGCAGAACGCGTGTGAAACGCGTGTGAAACGGCAGCTCGCGCTCACTATGGTGTCTGTCAGAAATTATATATATATATATAAATGAAATAAATCTCAGTATGAACACTTCAAATCATCATCAAATACAAAAGTAGCTGCAAAAGTGCTGTCTACCTTGCACTGTAGATTTTAATGGCTCGCTGTTTTAAGGACTAGCTAGTTGCGAGTGTTGTCATTTAAAAATAAAATAAAAATACACTTCTTTTAGCAGCATTTTCGGCAGCATTTACCTCAGAAAAAGATAATATGTGACCCTGGACTATAAAACCAGTCATAAGGGTCAATTTTTTTTAAAATTGAGATTTATACATCACCTGAAAGGTGAATAAATAAGCTTTCCACTGATATATGGTTTGTTATAGGACAATATTTGTCCGAGATACAACTGTTTGAATATCTGGAATCTACGAGTGCAAACAAATCAAAATATTGAGAAAAATCGCCTTTAAAGTTGTCCAAATGAAGTCCTTAGCAATGCATATCCACTCACAAAAATACATTTTTGATATATTTACAGTGGGAAATTTACAAAATATCTTCAGGAACATGATCTTTATGTAATATCCTAATGATTTAAAAGATAATTTTGACCCATACAGTGTTTTGTTGGCTATTGCTACAAATATACCTGTGCGACTTATGACTGGTTTTGTGGTCCAGGGTCACTATTTGACAGCTACAAGGCACTACAGTGTCTGTATAGTCTCTCACCTAATAATTAGACAGAATATAATGAAATATATCAAATGTTTGATAACATAAAAAAAGAACAGTTCAGATTCCCTTCCCCCCCCACACACAATTTAAATATCTGGGGCATTTTTGTTAGTTTCACTGACATTTTGGCCTCGAGCCCTGGTTAATTTCTGACCCTGCTGTGGTACTTCAGACGTGTGATGCTGTCCGTGAAGAGGACATGAGAGAAAAAAGTGAGACCGAGCCATTAAATTATAGAGGGAAGGATGTATATATGTGTGGGAGCCAGAGAACGAGAGGGAAAGCTCTCATTAATAAAAGCTCACATGTGATTTGTCATCTAACTGCAGTTAGCGGGCTCTGTGTGTGTATGGAGGTGAGACACATCCCACTGCTCCTGACGGCATGTGCCTCTTTGCCCATGTCGTGTTCCTGGCAGAGCACGCCGAATGGTTTATGTAACGTTGGCTGGTTCTTTCGCTCCCAAGCTGGAGTCTGTTCTATCACTTTTCTCTCTCTCTCTCATTGTCTTCAGATGGACTCCCACCTTGCATGCTCCTCCTAAACACTATATGACCTCAGTCCCAACAGACCTGCTGTATGAGTGAGTCAGAAAGGTACGAAGAGAGAGAGAGTTGAAGAGAGAAATTAGCGCAGTGCCTGCTTTTGTGTGGGTTGAGATGGAAACAGTGCACTGGTCTTTGGATGTGCTGTTATTAAAGACCGTACAGTGATTTTAGTAAGGATCCCAATTGTATTGCTCTTTCTGTGAGGCTGTGAGGATCAAATTAGTGACTTATAGGGGATAAATACTTTATTTTTTAGCTCTCTGTGTTTTTTCTGATCCCCTTTCTTTCTACTTAGTCAACTAAAATAAGGTAAAGTGTTATACCTTATTTTGAAATGTTGGGAAACTTTGTATGGAGAAATGTACAAATAAAGTGATGGAAAAAAGGATCAAATTAATGCCCGTTCACACCAAGAACGATAACTATAATGATAACGATAAAGATATAGTTCTAAAAATCGTTCTAGATACAAAAGAATAGCCCTGTCCACACCACAGCTATAACAATAATGATAAACGATACTGTTGGGTTCACTTTAAGAAAGATTTTTTTCCCTGCTGTTGAACGATAAAACACTGACAGCCAATCAGAATCCATTCTAATTTAAGGGCTCGCGCATTTAAAATGGCAGACGACATTGCGGAGAAGTTAATCGCCAAGGTCCAGAAAAAGCCACCAATGTTTGACAAGTCAGACCCCTTTTTCAAGAATAAAAAGAAAACGGATATTTGGAAAACAATCGGTCGTAACCTCAGTATAAATGGTGAGTATTAACGATGAGATCATTATGCCAGGCTAGCAAAGAGTATAACATAAAACTGCTTTAGTTAAGTTATCCAGTGCTAGTTTCTACAACATTGTCTTCCTATGAAGTTGCAGTGAAAAAGAATTATTCTTATTCCACTATATTGACTTTGTCAGCTAAATTCACTGTTAGATTAGATCGATTACACTAGCTATTCACTCGAAACATATCATGCTGAGGACATCTTCTGGTTAAAGCCGTGTAAATGCAACAGCAAAAAAATGTTGTACACACTTTGAAACTGCAGCGCGTGAGCTTAGAATAAACAGACCGTTATTGTTTGTTGGCGTAGATGCAAATATAGTTATCGTTATAGTTACTTTTATAGTTATCGTTCTTGGTATGAGCAGGCCATTAGGACGATAACTATAAGCTAGTCTTTTTCACTGCAACTTCTAAGGAAGCAAGACAATGTTGTTGAAACTAGCACTTGATACCTGAGGTAATTTTATGTTACACTGTTTGCTAGCCTGGCATAATGATTTCATCGTAAATACTTCTCACCATTTATTCCGAGGGGTAGGACTGATTGTTTTCCATATATCCATTTTCTTTAAAGTATCCTTGAAAAGGGGGTTTGAATTGTCAAACATGGGTGGCTTTTTCTGGACCTGGGCGATTAACTTCTCCGCAATGTCGTCTGCCATTTTAAATGTGCAAGCCCTTACATTACAACCAGGGTTGCCAGGTTTTCACAACGAAACCCGCCTAATTGCTACACAAAACTAGCCCAGTCGCGTTCCGGTGGGTAAAATCCACGTTTTTGGCCGGGTTCCCCTGGTAAAATTCACATTTCAGGGGCTAAATATCATGTTATTTGGGGTGGCTTCAACCCGCGGACATGAAAAACAACCCACGGCAACAGTGTTAAAGTAGCTCAATTCCACGGGAAAACTGCGGACTTGGCAACACTGATTACAACGGATTCTGATTGGCTGTCATCGTTTAACAGCAGGAAAAAAATAGTTCTGAAAGTGATCCCAACGATATCGTTTCTCTATATTGTTATTGTTATAGCTGTGGTGTGGACAATGTTATTCTTTTATTTAGAATGATTTTTGAACTATCTTTATAGTTATCGCTCTTGGTGTGAACGGGCCTCTAGTATCAGATGTTAAAATTCCTCAAGAGAAATATAGAACCAAAAGAGTCATCTGACATACAGTAAATATATAAAGCTGTACATATACAGCTATAAAATGTATGTGGAAAGCACAACGTAGATAATTTAGTCTGGGAAGAGTTCATAAATCTCTGATTAGCAGGCGTTATCTTTGAGACACTGCCCAAAACTCTACATGACACTTTACTGATTTCTGTGTCATGATTACTGTTTTATTTTTTTCTCTGGAGAAATATCTGGAAAGCAGAAGACTGAAATTCTACTTTTTTTTCTCTATTCAATCTGATTGCTGTAAACAAAGGACTGCATTAGGTTGTCCAGAAAGTTTACTCTGGATTCACAATAGTCTCATAATAGCTTCTGGACACCAAAATGATGTTCTTGCCTCAACTGTAGCCTAGTGTTAATACTTAAAAGTTCATCTACATTTTAATTAGCATTAAGCCTGTATGAACCACAGAATACATTTGCTTTGTTTATTATGCTTACAATTAAATCATTTGCACAGTAGACAAACGGCTAATTTAAACCACTTAGCATCTAGCAAGTGTACTAACTGCATATGCTGATTATTCCCTTTTGAAGTTTTCTTAATTACTAACATTCTCTTACTTAGGGAACAACAACTTAACCCATTGTTTTTATCTATTCCTTTGTTTTTCTTATATAAAGGGTGGTCACAATGCACTTTTAGTTCCATTCACTTCCATTCATATCCATGAATCGTTTCCATCCCTTTATTCATTATTAACATCCCTTTATTCTGTATTTTTATTAGCACACTAACCAATAAACAGTTGACATATACAGTGATATAGCTATTGTACTTCAAATGTGAATTATTATTATTATTATTATTTTTTATTTATTTATTTTTTTTTTACAAAAAACTGTACTTGCAGACAATATAATATTAATGAATTAAAAGGCCACTTAAAGGCCAATCAAAAGGGCACTTTAATAACACACTTAAGAACACTTAAAAAGTGCACTTTGCAATAATGTCATATTAAAAGTTTTACTTTACAGTACATTTTTACAGTACACTTTTGTCATGCTTTAAAGAAGTACACTTATTTTGATGTGTTGACTAACATACTAAAGCACATATAAAGTACTTGATTATAATTTTAATTGTAGTGTGTTATTCGATATTGCATTTAAAGTTAGTATATATTATAAATGCACAACATCATTACAAATGTAAAATGTTTGAAATGTGTCATTATACAGTATGTGCCATTTCTATTTAAGCTCGTGTCATGTATTTACATATTATTTAAATACATGACATACAAGTTTCAATAGAAATGTCATACACATAAAGATGTAATTAAGTCCTAATAAGCTGTTTAAAAAGCACTCTTAAGTTTAACTAATTGCATTTAAACTATTATAAATTTTGATTTAATTGTAAATAACATGGAATTAAGTGTATATTATAAGTGTTTATTATTTCCGTAATGAAATAATAAAGCGTACTTCTTTTTCACAAGAGATGCCGTGCTGCTGAATGTTGACCATATTCATATATCTTGGTATTTGCATGGTACTCGAATTATCATGTTAAATGTCCAAAAAATCAGTGCTATTACTATGATGTATGTCCACTGTATGATGGTATTACCACTGCACTTCTTGTCATCGTCTTTGTGTCACTCCGTGAATACCATCCTTATTCAGTAACTTTTTGTTACCCCCTTTTTTGATCCATAAAGTTTGATATGATTTGACATTATAGTCCTGTTTTATTGACTTGTATTGTGGGTGAATTGTGTATTGTGCCAGCGTACATCTGTGTGTATGTTATATGTTTCTTCAGCATGTGTGCTATTTTGTTGTGTCAGAATCAGTTTTTTGTTTGTGTATGAATGTATGTGTGTGTTAGCTCATCTGTGGCCACAGATGCATGTGAATGTCACTCAGTTCCTGTTGGCTTCATTTGATTTAAGCCTGTTCCCTTGGCAACAGAAGCAGGCGCCTGTTCGTCAGTTGACAGAAGCAGACAATATGAAGTGGGTAGGAGAGATGAGCGAAGAGAACGATAGAGAAGGTTTCTGTGTATCTGTAGAGGTGTGTATGTGAAAGCTGATAAGCTGTATGTGTGCAGTCTCTCCTAATGCTTTACTTGGTTAGTGTGTCTGAAGACGGGCCGTTTGTGTGTGCGTATGTGTGTGTGTACAGAAGGAGGTTTACCCTTTGAAAGCCTCTTCAGTCGGACTGAAACTGGATCTCTCCCTGTGGTGACTGAGATTGAGCCAAATCTGGCTCCACAGACTGTGACAGTGGATGAATCCACCTCACATTGACCAATAAATGTCTCTCGCTGTATTTAAATGGATTTTTTGTTGCAACACGATACTTACATTTATTCATTTTCACTTTAAATTTGCCTTACAGCGCACTCAAGAAGACAGTATATTCATTTTCTAAGAATCAAACGTATGACCTTGGCGTTGTGAGCGTCATGCTCTATCAGCTGCAGGAACCTAATGTCTTTGTTTCAAGCATTTGTTAATGTTGTCAGTACAGCAGTTTCGTAACTTACACTTTTAGTGAAAAACTGACCAGGCTTCAACCAGCTGCATTGCTGAGGTTTGACTGAATGAATCAAGATTCGTGGTTGCACATGTACATGCAGAATTCCAGAAAATCCCAATTCTTTTAAATGGGACCTGTAATGCCCCTTTCACAAGATGTAATATAAGTCTTTGGTGTCCCCAGAGTGTGTCTGTGAAGTTTCAGCTCAAAACTTCCCACAGATCATTTGTTATAGCTTGTCAAATTTGCTTGTCCTATTTGGGTGTGAGCAAAAACACACCTAGGGCCTTATGAAATCCGTTCTTTTCCGTTTTAATTTTTCTGGATTCCGTGTTTTCCGTTTTTTTTGGACTCCATTTTAATAGTTTACTAAATATTAGTAATCACAAAGCATGTCGAATTAATTAAAAATTAATGAAACTTATCCAATATACCAACAATTTATTAAAAAAATTCACAAAAAAATAAACATTTTTTAGGGCCCTATGATATAAGTTTTATTCTTTCCCTTCAAATTCTGTTTTATTTTTACAAAATTCTGTTTTCTGTTTTAACTTCTGGATTCCATTTGGTTCCATAATGGTTTTATTACATTTTAATAATCAAAAAGCATGTCTAATTAATTGAATTCTTAAAAACAACAAAATTTATTACTTAAAAAATGTATTTTTTATGAAATGTTTTTTATTGTCAGAAATTCGGTTGCGTATTTTAATTTCTCCGGCAATCAAATGAACACATACCATTTAATTTATCTTTTAATCATGAAATTAAATTTTTTTTGTCAAATGTGCTGCGCAACAGAGCTTTACTGTTAAAAAAATTAAAACATAAAAAGAAAAACTGAGATTCCTTAAAAATATAGTTTTAATAATTTATTATTAAATTACTTTATCTATTCTACTGTACAAAACGTCATGATTTAAGTGTACTGACCTGCTTTTAATTTATTCATCAAAAAATTGAAAAATTCCGTGACATTCCGCATTATATACTAAATTCCGTTTTTATGACTGGATTCCGCGATTCCGTCCACGTTTTCTGCATTGCGGAAATCATAGGGCCCTACACACCGTTTTTGTGTGTGTCCCTTTAAATGCAAATGAGCTGCTGCTCCTGGCCCCCTTTCCAGAAGATGGCGGAGCTTTAACAGCTCGTGCTTTGGATATTCAACAACAACAAAGCTGGAGAATCTCACGCAGCCAAAATGAGGATTGTCAGTAATGGTGTTCAGCCTTACATTGTTCAAACCGGAGTCAACACTGATGGAGAGACTCAGGAAGAAGTTACAACTTTTAGAATGAAACTGGACGTTTCTGAATGGATAGTGGATAAATTTATGTAGTTGCTGTGGAGTTGATTCAACTCATCCACTAGCATGTGCCGTCATGTTAATCTTTTGTGCAAATCCAGCGAATTGACCCTCGTTTGTGAAGCAGTCCGGCGTAAAATGACGGCATGGGAACAACACTCTACTACAACAACACTTCCTCTTCTCTAAAGCAGCCCAACATGGCCTCGCCCCCTTTGTTGTGTGTTCTTAGGGGCGGGGTTTATGTAAATTTTAGGGTTAGTGATGTCACCAACCCGGAAAGAAGCTTGTTGTAGTCCCTACCAGCCATTTGTTGTAGTCCCTAAAAAGCGATTTCTGTAAAAGAAAATATCTCCCTGTGCATTGAACTTTGAGCATCATAACTTTTCAGATGTTGTTTATGCTCACACAGCAACATTACTCACTAACTAAAATTAAAAAAGTGAAATCATAATAAAGGAGCCCTTTAAATGTTTGGGCATAAATGTCTTGATCACACAGTGAGATGGTTCTATTTGTGTCTAGTTGTTCTGTCAGGATGCACACCAGGCCAAATCTGTGGTGCGTACATTTGAGGTCACTTGCATTGAGCACAAGAAAGCAGTCCTGAAGCAGTTCATTCTTTAACCCTGTAAAGCCTGACATATGAAATAAAAGTCAGAAAAAGCTTTGAAATGGAACATTTTATTGAAAATTTAGACAAAATATGAATAAAAAAAAAAAAAAAAAATAGTATGTCTTGATATAGTCTTATATAGTAAGAATATGGAGGATATTGAGGAGGAAAAACACCTCAGTTTTATCAAAGTCCCTTCAAGACAAGTCATTTCACTTGGCGGCCATCTTTGAATGGTGCAGCTCCTATCTCTTTGAATAGAGAAACATCTAATTATCCAAAGCTTTCGATTAAATTTCATATTTGAAATCACCAATGAAATCTGACAACAACTGTCTCATAAATTTTGTTTCTAAACGCTCGAATCATGACAAAAACGGTATTATTCAGGCTGGATTAAGCTAATGCGCAGTCCTAAACCCGCGTCTCTTGTGCCTCATTTCGGAGGTGTGCATCTGACTGTTTCTGTAGGAACTAGAGCTTCTAACCGCCGCTGCAGTGACGCGATGACTTTACCAATCGGCGATTGGCTCTTATTTAGAAGGCGGGACTTATTCCTCCATATTGCGCATTGCACTTTCTTATCGATATAAGCACATGGTCTGAAAGCACATGGCGCAGGTGTACTTAGGGCGTGTCCAAATCAACTTTTGATATTTAACAACGGAAAAAAAGGTCAGTGCGGCAGGCACATGGTCCAAAAGGGTTGTACCTAGTCTCTTAATGAGTCATGGGTGTGTTTTGGGCGTAACGTGCAATAAACCAATCAGAGTCTCATCTCCCATTCCCTTTAACAACAGCTACATTTACATGGCGGAATATAGACACCCTCAACCTGACGAGTCAGTTTAAATACATGTGTGTATTGCCACGATTGAATTTGTCATTACTGCAAATAGGTAATTCTGATACATGCAATGACTATGCATTATGACATGTGGGCGTTTTTATCTTTATGCACACAATAATAATCTTTTACATTGTAATCCTTTTATTTTTAATATTTGGCATGTTTGTGTGCTGCTGTGCGTCCCTGTGTGTGCAATAAGCAGAGTGTACGCGTGTTGTGGCGCATATTACTAACACGCCCTTTAAATAACAAAAAAAAATAAATAAATAAATACTACTGGCTGCTCCTTCCCATGCAACTAAAGGGTACAGTGACACAATTCCTCTGAAGTCTTATGTTAGCTAGGATTGTCAAAAGTACAGGTGCTTTCAAACGCTCCCGTGCGTTGATCATTGTAGCCAATCACAGACATATCTGTTGAGCACGTAAACACAATGGCCAATCAGAGGTGTTTAAGTTAGTCAGAATCCACTCAACAGCACTTAAAATGCTAGGGGGAAGTGCTGGTATTGTCACATTTTTAACATTTTAGTACCGACTTGGTACCGAAGTAGGCCTATCAGTACTTTTGACAACCCTAGAGCAGACCCAAATATAATGAATTCCCTGTAATATTTCTCTCCACCGCAGCTCTCAAAATCCATTCACACTTCCACATATTCAATCTTGGCGTGTTGCGTTTGGACTCAGTGCCGCTTGTTGCCATTGATGTAAAAACCTGCCAGACCGACATCTGTTGGCATGTAAGTTTGTGTATGCGCAGATTAAAGCATTTTTTCAGTGAACAACGATTTAAGATTATTTTTTTGTTTACGTTGTGCTGGCTGACAGCTAGCAGTAGCAAACATTGTCCTTTACTGATTCCATTGAAAATATTATGCAATTCAGTAATTCATGCTAATTTAATCCTCGAGTGAAAGTGTCAGACAGGAGGGTTACAAGGATAAGGCGTGCAGCATTCGACTGGCCTTTCCTTTAAACAGTTGGTGTGGGATCAGCACATATAGTCATTTCAGAGCTGATAAATTAGGCCACATTTATTATTAGATTTTTATTTGACATGGTCATCACAATTACATTGGACGAACCATAGGCATTTGCTTGAGTGTTTTAGCACACTTGTTCAACACTTGTTCATTCTTTACACAGTTTTAGACAGAATCAGATGCAGATGAAGGGTGTACTTGGATGGCTGACCTTCAAACAAATAGCATTTTTTTTATTTTTATAATTTATACTTAGAAATTCAGTTGTAGGTGTATGTTAAAATCCTACTTGAGCAGAACCATAATTTACCCCCCACTGAATAAACCTAAGCTTGAATAAACAAGCTTCTACAGCAGAACTGAACGCTTTTTATTCAGCACCACTAAACATTTAGTTCGATCCCTTCAAATTTCTGACCCTGACTCATATTTAGAGGAGAAAAGAGTGGATTTCTGAGAGATTTTTTGAAGAGTTTAAGACTTTAAGATCTTTTAACAGATTTTGTTGCCGGTAATGACAGAGATTGTTAAACAAGTGCTGTTTTTGAAAACGATACCGTTATTGTCTCCATGTAAACTACAAAAACGTGAATTTGTGAAAACGGTGACTTCATGCGCATGCGTATTACGTGTTCAGTCTATAGGCTCGTAGTGTTTCTTTACAAAGTGACATCGCCATCTACTGGCCTGGCAGCAGAATACAACGTTTTTAGTCGTTTTCGTGGATCCGTGTGAATGGGGATCGTTTCGACAAGGATTTCGTCTGTACATGAAAAAGGAAAACTTTTCCGTTTATAGTACATGGTTGTCGTGTAAACGTACCCTAAACGCAAAAGTGAATGCTTGACCAAACCATTGTAAGTGTGTGGTCCTGTTGAACACAAAGACCTTGCTAAAAATCAAGTACACATAGTTTTAAAAAGAGTACTTATTATGTAAATAATATACTTTAAAAGAATATACTTAAATGCAAACTGAATGTAATGTTTTTGGACACTTAATTGCATGTTAATGTATTATAGTTTAAATTTATATTAAATGCAATTAGCTGAACTTTCCTAAAGTAGGACTTAAGTGCATTTTTATATGTAATTTCATAATTACTTCTAATGTCTTTGAAATATGGTTAAAATAACAAGCATTTAATGTTATTTCTGTTGAGACTTGTGTGACGTCAAACATCAAAACTAGTGTACTTCTTTAAAGCAAAACAAAAACCTATTAAAACAATGATTTATAACGTACAGTTCTTTTAAAAATGCAATTGCACATTCAATACAATTAAGCACCCTTCTTTTTCACAATGGGATGCATTCAGTAATTTACCTTATTAAAAATGGGATGTGTTATTTAGCTATCTAACTATAAGCATATCGACTTTAACTTGTCTGTAGTTTACCTGAAAGAGCACTGACCATAGGAGGAGGCAGTTTATGTTAATGTTTGAATATATGGAAGCAGTAACAAGAGTTGAAAGATATAGGCAGAAGACAAGATTTTAAGTGAATAATGACTTAAGGCTTTTCCTTTACACAAAACTGAATGAACTGGGTTAATTGAAAAAAACTGGATGAAAGATTCACACTCACAGATCTAACTGCCTGTTTGAGTGATTCATTTGCTAAAAATGAGATTTAAGCATTTATTGAACATTAAACCGAGCCATGAAATGTCATCATTTTTAAATAAGCTTATCCACAGGATAACATACATTAATAATCAGCTGATTGATCAATGATTGATGTGATGAATAATAAAAAAGGAAGGAAACAGTTGACTTGAGGTTTCTGCATCAAGAACAAAGGAAATAGCTACGGTTACGGTGAAGTACTTACAATGGAAGTAAATGGTGCCACAATTTGGAGGGTTTAAATGCAGAAATGTAAAGCTTATAATTTTATAAAAGCACTTCCATTATTCAGATAAACGTCTGTATTATTTGAGCTGTAAAGCTGTTTTTGTATGAAATATTGCTTCAAGTGATTCTTTGCATTACCTTAGGAAAAGAAAGAACCTGCTTATTCAGGAATGAACTCTCTTATTATTATTATTTTTTTCATGGTATAAGGTTGTTGAGTTGCTGTATGTCTGGAAATTAAAAAGGTACGTGATGTTGGATCCTTCAGATCCTTTGTCAGAGAAAAACCCACATATTCCTTTTTTTGTTTAAAAAATCAATGCATTGAAACTTTTCTAAAGAACGATAGACTGATTCTTAAAAGTTAATAATATTCTCCTAAAAAGGTTCTTCCGAGGCATCAGGCAGTACAACTAGTTTTGTAATTTTTATTTTCTAGAGTAGAAAGATAAAGATGTGCCTTAGTTCAATATTCATAAAACCTTGTCTACAAAGATTCCTCCATCTGGTTGATTCCTGAAGGCAGAGTAGATGTTTCCTTTGCTGCCTGTGATATCTCATAATCTTTTTCATGCAATTTGGTAGATGACTGAAAGAATAAAATTGTTTTCTGACAAAGCAGTTTTTCAGCTTTTGATACTATTACTGACAAATAACCACTGTAGTCATTACAGATTCATTTGGTTCAGTCTTAAAGCTCAAAACTTGAGTTTGCTCCAACTACATTCAAACTATACAAAATACATAGTGGTCGTATAGTACAAGTTCTGTAGTATAAGTTCTGACTCAAACTGACTTACACAGTAACAACTTATAAGCAGTAAAAATTGACTTCGGTGACCACTTCGCGTCGTGGCCACTTTGGGTGTGCATTATTTTCTAATAATTCAACGGTCTGTCGTCAATTATTCCTTACTTATACTACGGGGCTGTTGAATGTTTGATTCTGATTGGTTATTTTCCAGTAATCTCACGGCTAAAGTAGTTCCAGGCAGCTCTTGACAGTTCCATATCACTTCGCCAAATGATTTCAGTTATTTCAAAGATAGGCCACAGGAGAGGATTTGTGAATGGAGTTGAAGGGACGTAACTGCGCTGGTAGGTCATGTGTACGGTAAGGTTGCAAAATTACCGGCATTTTCAAGGCTGGAAACTTTCCATGGGTATTAACGGGAATATATGGGAATTAATGGGAATAAACAGGGAAATTGTAAGTTAGCCTTTAACAGGGAATGTAAATTTAGTTGAAAAAAAAAACAAAAAAAACATCTTGCAGCATAATCTTTGTTAAAACAACCAAATTTAATGCAATTTTAGTTAAAAAAAAAGAGAAAAATACAGAAAAAAACCCCCCATAATATTGTGAAATATTAAATACAATTAATATTGTGAATTTGTTTTGAAAGAAATTAATAATTTTGTTCAGCAAGGATTTGTAAAATTTATGAAAAGTGATATTAACAGACTTGTATTGTTAGAAAAGATTTCAATTTTGAATAAATGCTGTTCTTTTAAACTTCTTATTCATCAATAAATCCTGAAAAATGCATCACAGGTACAAAAAAAAAAAAAAAAAATTAAGCAGCACAAATGTTTCCGACATAGATAATTGAGTATCAAATCAGCATATTAGAATGATTTCTGAAGGATCATGTGACACTGAAATAAATATCACTAATGATAAAAATAATGAAATAAATAATAATGTTATTTCATGTTATTATGACAAAAAAAATTATTTATATGTTTGTATATGTTTGATACATTTTATGTCAATTTATATAAAATTAATATAGAAATTTATATAAATTTCCAATTCCCATAAATTCTCATAAATTTCCTGCTAATTTTCTGTTAAGTTTCCAAATTGGAATATTACAGAAATTCCCCAGGTCTAGTTCCCGTGGAAAGAATTCATTCATACTACACACATTCGAACTATATAGAATGTACCTTTTCAGCGGTCATGAAGTAAATTTAAATTCAAATGTAGTACCTACTCAACAGTACGCGATTTCAGACGCAGTCTATATCATTCTTAAAGATAAAGGTTCCAAAAGAGCGTTTTCGCAGTGATGCCATAGAAGAACCATTTTTGGTTCCCCAAAGAACCTTCCATTGAACTGTTAAAAAAAAAACACATTTTTTTCCCCACTGCTCTGGGTGTATGTGTCTACGGTTTTCAGTGTGTGTTCACTACACTCTGCTCCTATTGTGTGTGCACTAACTTGGATGGGTAAAATGCAGAGGGAAAATTCTGAGTATGGGCTACCTTCACATTTCACTTTATAAAGAAACTTTTGTACAATGGAAAAGTTCCATGGATGTTAAAAATTCTTCATGGAGCCATCAATGTTAAACTGTTTTCCTTTTCGGTGTAAGGTCATAAACGGCTTAAGAATAAACCGATCGTCAGAGCTAGATTTTTGTAAACACCTTAACCTGCGTTCTGTTGGTTTATTGAAGTGCGCATGTGTGAAATGTGACAGGAAATCGTCCTTTATATACAGCAACTTTAAGTGCATCCATCCACAGCGAGTGTTTCACGTAGAGGAGGAGAAATATATTGCAAACTCGACATTCTCTTGACCCAAGAAATATAAAAATGTGTTATCATCTCGTTCAGCCAAAGGACAAGTGTAGAAACTTCAAATATGAGAGGAGAATGCAAGTTTCCCACTGACATTTTAACGCTTTATTTAACATGACAACTCACATAATAAACAAAATACTCTGAGTGAAATACATGGATGCTTACGTTTGGACGTTTTCCTGGTAGTTATCAGCGTACTGGTGTGCATGTAAACGTGCTCAATGCCAATAAAGAACTATTATTTTTAATAGTGTGAGTAAGAAATTTAAGAAGCCTAGATCTTCAGATGTTCATTCGGATGCCAGTCTGAAACAAGTTGCCTTCAGAAGTGTATCTTCATACAAAGCTACTGACTGACAACACAAGTGATGTACAAATGCACTCCCTGTCTGTTTTGGATGTACTCATTTGCTGCCCAGCTATGAGGAGGAGGAGGCTGCATGCAGTGAACACTTCTGTGATGTACTGTGCTAACAGAACTTTTAAAGTGATTTGAGACAGACTGAAGAGCGTCTCCATGGATATTAACAAGCCTTTTTTAAAAAACGTTCACACGTCTGTGAGAGTGAGAAAAGGCTGGAGATTGGCACAGTTTGTGATTACGTTGATAAAAATAAGTGTGTGTGTGCGTGTGTACCTGTGTGTATGCGTATGTGTTTGTGATAGTGTGTGTGTGTGTGTTAGTCTAGAGACTGGCTGTGACAGGCCAGGTTTGGCTAACATACAGGAGGCAGATGGCCTATTTAAAATGGAAAGGACTTCACTGGCGGGCCAAGTAAACTGATGTTCACCCTCCATGATTAGCCTCTCAAAACCATCAGCCCATCAGATCCAGACCACCGAGCGTTTCACATGTCTCACACACTCACACTCCAGTGTGGAGCTTAACTTTACAGTATAGTTAGGATGCAGTGATATTGAAATTTTGGTTGATATGGTAACTGACTTTTTTTTTTTTTTTTTTTTAAATGTATGTCTAATAATGGACACAATGACCTTGTGAAGTCAGCCTTCACACTAAATCACCAATGTATAACTTTAAATGCTATGTGACACCAGATAATAAAGCATTAGATGCAAAGTATGGATAACTGTTTAACCCTATAAAGCCTACTATATCATATTTGATAAACATTTATATATATTAGAAACATGATCCAAACTTGTTGTACACAATCTACTACAAGCTATCTGTCTGATTGATAGTTTACACTTTTTTAGTGAGTAAAAGTCCTTTTAATATAAACATCCACCATTAGGTTGTGGTTCACGTGTCTTTTAGCTGTGAAATCTGTACCTATTTTTATTTATTTATACATAAGAATAACTTTTAGATTGCTAGAAATATTTTAAGATGAACACTTACTGGACTGAAGCAACTTGTTTTCTTGATTATCCATATATAAATGTGTGTATCAAATATGATCACAATAAAAACTACAGAGCTTTGATCATAAAACATCATCTTATTATAACATATTATTAGGATATTTAGTGGTACAACTGATATTTATATGCATTTTATGTAAGTTTAGTCTGTTATACTGTATACTAAGATCTCATGGATTTACATTACAATCACAATTTCATCTTACTTTTTGGACATATAGATATCAGCAGCTGCACCAAATTGCATATTTTTGATCAGTTTGGTCCTCTGGATGTAATTGAGCTGTTTTTTCTTCCTCGACTATGAGCTCCATATTCTCACTATGAGCTGTAAAAGCCTGGGCCCATATTCATAAAAAATATTACTGCAAAGAATAGCTCCTAGTGACAAAACTCTTAAGAAAATTCTTAGAAATGTGGGCGTTTCCTCTTAAAATGAAATAAAAATAAAGATAAAAGTAATTCAGAAAGCATCTTAACCCTTAAAAGTGGTCTTAAGGTCGAAAATAGTTAGGAGTTCAGACGAGGACTTTTTTAAGAGTTTCTTTAGCAGTGGAGAAAATGGACGAAACGTGAAGAGGGAGAAGAAATGTGTTGCACAATGCATGACAGTGAGTTAATAAGACACTACACATTAGATCGTGCAGGGATCATGTTTGTGACCGATCTTATTACAGACACACTAATATCTCCGACACAGCGCAGAAATGCCATAGTGCCAGAAATGGAAGTAATCACTACATTAACATATTTGGCAACTGGAAAAATGCAACTATGCAGCAGTGATGATTTGGGTCTGTCACAACCTTCTATAAGCAAAGTGATCACACAATTACAGCACTTTCAGAACCTCTTATTGTGTCGCTGTTCATTTCCTATCAAATACGTTAAGTACGACATTAACAGAAATGAAAAAAAAGTGTATATATATATATATATATATATATATATACACACTGTATAATGTGTGTGAGTATAGTGAAAAATTATGCCTGTAATTTCAAAGTGAAGGCTTATAATACACATTATACTTAAAAGTGATCTTTTTTTCCCTTCTTGGACAACAAACCAATCACATTCTTTAAAAAAACTGTGTCATACATAGCCCCGCCTCCTTACTAAGATAAAAGTTTTTTTCTTTTCCTCACTTAGAGTTGCTCTCAGATCGCTCCTAAATCGCTCTTAAGCAAAGACTCCTACGTAGAAGTTTTTAAGCTAAATTAGGAGCTTTCTGAGAGGATTACGGGCCCTGATGTATCAAATATATACCAAAAAAAAAAAAAAAACTTATGCAAACTTTTTAAAATATTTTGTCTAAAGATTCAATAAACTATTCTATTTAAAAAATTAGATTTCTCTGACTATTATTTCATTTGTCAGGCTTTACATGATTAATATGTTTGAAACCTGGCAAACAAAAGATTTTGCTTGAATTTTCCAAAAAATAAGCTTCTAATTTTTACCTAAACATATTACTTAAAAAATATACAGAGCATTCAGAAAGTTTCATTGTTTCCACATTTTGTTATGTAAAAAACAGACTTGTGATAACTTTACAACATGAAGCAATTTTCTAACAGTTCTTGTTTGTTAAACTTCTCATTTGCAGTTAGTGATTATCCGTTTGGTTCACGAAAATAAATTTTATGGATGCATGGATGCAAAAGGCAAATTTGTTCTCCATGAGAAGCGTGTAAAATGTGTAAAATCAGATGTCTCTCGCAAAAATTGAGAAACAGTGGCAAGCTTTCTTATTTTTAAAAATGTATACACTGTTGCTAAGCAGTCAAAGTGTTAACCCATCCCTAAACTGAGCCATAAAAAATAACCTGCATGCGAAATTTGGTGGCTTTACAGCACACGTGGATGAAGTTATAGCAAGAAAAGAAAGGAAAGACACTTAGCTGCCTAGATCCCTTACAAACATGACTGGATAATACCAAAATGGTCACCAAAAAACAGTATCATGCATCCCAAAATGCAGGTTTGTATATTTTTGAGAGACAGAAGAAGAAAAAGAAGAGAGAGCGAGAGAGAATGAGAAATGACTGCAGGGAGAAGAAGAGAAGGAGAGACTGGATTCACTGCTCACTGAAGTCATAAGTATGATGTAACCGTGACTGAGAGATAGACTTTCACATTGATCCTGTCCATTGACAAACTAGCGTGTGTGTGTGTGTGTGTGTGTGTGTGTGTGTGTGTCTGCATACTCGTCTACTCAGAAGGTCTCTGAGTTCATTTGTTCCCCCCATCTTTCGTACTCTTTGCTCTTGGTCACTAAAAGAATAACGTTTCTCTTCTGTAAGAAAGAAATTGAACAAATTGAATCTTAAAGCTGGAATGAACCAAAAATTGCAATGTCTTTAGTTCCCTGTTGTGAAGTATATCCAAGTGAAGCGGCTTTTTAAGTGAGAAAAAAATACTGAATTTTGTCTATCAGGAATTGACTGGATCATTGGATCATTGTTGTTTGCTAATTTAAAAAAAATAAATAAAATAATTGTTGATTTTGATTTGATGGTGGCTTTGTGACTGAATTGTTTCTCCTAGACATCTATGACATTAAATGGAGAGAAAATAGAGACCTTTGCTGGAGTCTTTTGAAAGTTTGAGTTTGAATAGTTTGTATAAACACAATAAGGCTGTGAAAGCGAGTGAGTAGATGAGTTTATCTGTTCAAAGCAAGGGCGTAACCATGTCTTGAAGTTTTTTTTTGTTTGTTTTTTTTGCGCGTGTGTGTGTGTGTGTGTGTGTGTGTTGGGGGGGGGGGGGGGGGGGGGTGTTATTGGTCTTTTTATTTGAAAGAATTACATAATTATTATATTAAAAGGGAGTCAAGAAAAAGAAAGAATAATGTAAAATCAATTTAAACTATTTGAAAATTAAAATAATATATTTTAAGGTAAGCATATTCACTCTTATTCGTAGCCTATATCTACTATGTAAAAAAACGCAAAACATTTCTTGTCTCTTCACATTCGATTAATCATGTAAATAATAGAATAGCCTATGTTCAATTCAAAACGGTGACATTATATAAAAAAAAACGTTGAGCAGTTTGCATAACTGGTGGATATTGCTCGGAACATTTCTATCGTAAAACAGTTGTCAAATATTAGATGTTTAGCTACTTCCATCTTACCATGCACTCTTTCACCATTAAATCTGAAGTGTTGCATTGGAATTCGCACCCGTCTTCTGATGTGATTGGCCAACTCGATCATTTTGACATTGATGAGCGCTGAGGCTAAATATGTAACTTTTAGAACTTCTTGTCATCCTTATAACAAACAAAGCGGTACGTGATGGAGTGCATCAAGAATATCAAATGTTGGGGGGGACTTGCGGCCCTGGTTCAATGTGATGATGTTAGACAACCTCTGTAGTGTCTTTTAGACACATAAAAGCTTTAAGGGTGTATTACTGAGGTATTTTATGTCGTAGAATTGCCTAAAATGTGAAAATATTTTGAGCTTGTGTTCAGCACAGATCTTATTTCAGGATTTAACACAAAACAAACAAATGACTTAAGGACGATGGAACTAGAAGTGCTAAAATGCGAACTCCCATTCCCATTTCCGGGTTATGGCCTTCAAAAATATGTCATTCCTGCAGCACTCTATTTATAGCAGTTTTAATTTATTTAAAATGCATAATTTTATAATGAAAATTTATTTAATTTTTCAATTTTATGTGAGATGAAAGAGTTCAGAGCAAACTCTTGAGCAATACAATTTTCCTTTAATAGGTCAATTCTAATTCAGTCCCAGTGCATCATCCTATAACTATATCCCCTCTTCTAGAAATGATGTTTTATTAACAAAATTCGGGAGGAGCACGTTCAGAAAATTAACCTAATTAACAGGGGGAGCTTATTCAGTTGATCAGCTCAATTAGCATCAGGAGATATATATACAGCAGACATACCTCTGTTCTATGAAAGTTTTCCAGCATCCCTCCACCACCCCATCTCCTCATTTATAACTATTCCTATCCCAAACTTGGGATGGGGGATGTACTCGGGCTTCGGGCCTAATTCCGAGCTCGGAGCCCTCCCCTTGGACAGCACGCCAAATACCCATAACCTTTACTCTATTTAATTATATAAGTGTGAACTCATGAAATCACTCTTTGGTTGTCTTCTAAGGGAGCGTGATAACTTAAATGGCACCTCATAAGTAACTGGTTTGGAGCACTCTACATAGACAACATCTTCACCATCTTGGGTGGATTTTTTTTTTTTCTCCATTAGCTCATTGCAGTGCATTCTGGGATTGCTTTTCTCTTTATACATGTGATGCTGCCTTAAAATGCACACACAAAAAATATTTTGGAAAAGCCTCTGTGTCAGGCTTGAGAACAGAGTCCGCATCTTAACATTTTCTGTTTTTTAATTCATATTCTTGCTTTTCTCTCTGCCCTCTTTGTACGTTCTCTCTCCCCATCTCCTTTCTCGCTCATTATAGCATGTTTAGATGAATAATACATGCACAAGAGATGTAAGTTGGTGAATGTCAGCAGCTGTGCTGATCTGTGCCATGTCCAGCGTCGTTCAAACTCAAGACAGCTTCCCTTTGAGCTGAGCGAGGGTTTTAGTAAGCTAGTCTGCACCTAAACATGGCTGTTAGTTTTTCTAAAATGAGGACTATGGGTACAGACTAAAGCAAAATTATTTTTTAGGTAGCAGAGCATTGTATATTTAACTACCACCTCCAAGTGTGTGTGTGTGGCCATGTTTATAATTCAAGCTTACTTACATAGTACTGCACAGGATACACTGTACAC
The DNA here is from genome assembly GCA_037101425.1 of Elopichthys bambusa. Classification (NCBI taxonomy): domain Eukaryota; kingdom Metazoa; phylum Chordata; class Actinopteri; order Cypriniformes; family Xenocyprididae; genus Elopichthys; species Elopichthys bambusa. Next base: position 3,104,903 of record CM074434.1, read on the forward strand.
TTCCTATTACTGTTTAAAAATAGTATATGAGACAGCAGGCATTATGCAATGATAAATGGTTCAAACAATAGTTTGTCACCTAAGGTAGCATGATTAATCGTTGAAAGATCACAATCGTGATCTTATTCCTAAATGACAGCGATTCGGCTCTGTCTATTAAACCTTTGTCAAGTACGATCGCAGCAAACATTAAAATCTGTGTTGGCACTGCCGTTGAGCCAGAGAGAGGCGTTGTCATGTATAGGTTTTAAAACAGCTTCACAAAGTCTTTTCAACTGCACACAGTATCATTATTTCTGTGTTACATTAATTAAATTATCACAGAAGCACTGGGATAAAAGTTTATAGTTCGGATATAAACACTGATGTCTACAGTAGCGATCAAAATAGAGTAAATCACCTTCTGAAAGTGACTTGATGCTTCAAATAAAGATTCACTAACCCAAAATGCTGGGTTAAAAACAAACAAAAATAGGTTGGAAATTAAAAGTCAGACACATAATTACTAGAGGCAACAATCATATTTAAAAGGTGAATATTTGTTAATAAGCAATATGTTTATAGTTTCATTATTATTCATTAAACTTGTTAATTTATTAAACATGTTAATAAATGTTATTTCCAACATATTTTTGGTTCATTTTAAGCAAGCAGTACAGTCATTTTTAAACAATAGTTGAGTTAAAAAAAAAAAAAACTTTTGGTCAAACATTTAACCCAACCGCTGGGTTGAAACAATCCAATCACTGGGTTTGTCCATTTTCAACTCAATGTGGGTTGTTTTTGTTGTATCATTGTTACACCAGTAGGTGGCGACAAGTGACTGTTAAAAAATGTATTTGTCATTGAATCACACATTAAAAAGATTTGTTCAAAAACATTGATTCATCAAGTAATGAATCAAGTGAAATTTTTATGAGTGAGTCATTGAATCATTCATTCAAATCGATTAAACATTTTTTTAATTAAAATTAATTAAAAAAAAACTGCAGCAATTAACATTTTGTCAGAACCTTAAGTAAATTGTGTTAGTTGTCTGTTAAGAATTGTGGGAGAATCATGATTCTCACTTAACCCATCATGCAGGTCTAACATAGGGTGGCTGTCTGTCCGGTCTTAGGTTGGACAGTCCGGTTTTAAAATACTTGATACACTGCAATGTTCTGTAACTGTATTTAAATGTGCGACAGAATCCGAAACCATAGTTACTCATTAGTTATGGTAGGTTTGTGGATTCTTTTTTCATTTTTATTTTGAATAAGAAGTACACTCTAAAAAACAATCCAAGTTGGGTTGAAAATGGACAAACCCAGCAATTGGGTTGTTTTAACCCAGCGGTTAGGTTAAATGTTTGCCCAACCTGCTGGGTATTTTTATTTAACTCAACTATTGTTTATAAATTACTGTATTGCTGGCTTAAAATGAACCCAAAATATGTTGGAAACGAACATTTATTAATATGTTAAATAAATGATGAATAATGAATAATAATTGGACAATAAACATTTATTAAATTGCTTCTTAATAAATGTTCACCTTTTAATTATTATTGTTGCGCTTAGTAATTATTTGTCTTTTTTTTAATTTCCAACCTATTTTGGGTTCATTTTAAGCCTGACATATAGTCATTTTTAATCAATAGTTGAGTTAAATAAAACTACCCAGCAGGTTGAGCAAACATTTAACCCAACCACTGGGTCAAAACAACCCAATCACTGGGTTTTTCCATTTTCAACCCAACTTGGGTTATTTTTAACCTAGAATTTTTTAGAGTGTACAGCAAAAAGTTTTTATGCAGACATTTTTACACAAATTTGAATTAAAAATAGAAAATGGCAGTCCAATGAAATAATGAGCCAAAATGAGCTATTACTGTAAAATTGTGTCTGTAAGTGTTTGTAAGTCATTTGTCACACTTGAAATGAAAAGTCACATTGAGCGCATTGCATTATGGGATAATTTGTATATTGCACATTTTGGCAAATGTAGTGCTTGTCTGGATATTCTGCATGCTGTGCACAGTATACATATTACATACCAAAGAAACAGAGTAGTATGTTAGTATGCTATTCCAAACAAAGCCAGGATGGGTACTGGGGCGTGACATCTAACGGCTAAAGTCACTTAGGGACTGCTGCAAATCTTAGCCTTTTTTTATCACACACAACACACACACACACACACCAACGCACAAAATCAAATTGCCTGGGTTAATTATTCATCCATGCCTCCACAGCTCTCAGCTCAGTTTAAGATGACAAGTGTGTCATGAAATAGTGTGTCAGAGTTTTTTCCACATGTGTGTACGTGTCAGGGCTTGTTTAAGTAGGATGCGTGTGGGTGAACGCGTGTTGGCGTGTGTGTGTGAGCGAGCGCGTACAGTATACGCAACATGGCCAAGTCTGTAGGCAGCAGCGTGTTGATTCACAATGGAAAGAGTGTGCATGGGCTCGCGCTGCATTTGTGTGAGTGTGTTTGTAAAAGAATCGAACATTAGCTCATGTTTCGAGACACTTGATATGGTTGTGAGTCATATTGTGTGTGTGTGTGTTTGTTTGCATGTGTGATTTTAAAGCTTTCTTTTGTGCAAGATGTTTTCAGATGTGAGAAACAGGCTGTTAGCATGTTGCGCATGTGTTTAGTGTGTGTCTATGTGTGCGAATGTAACACTCTTATAATGTCTCTGATGTCAGCAGATAAAGTAGAGAGGTCATATTTGATCTCCTCTCAAGGACACCGGTCTCTCTCTCTCTCTTCTTCTCTCTAACTCTATCTGGCAAAATCAGAGATTTATGCTGCCAGTTGTGGCCCTGTATGGGTCCAGGTTGAGCCATCCCTAATCTCCCACAAATTCATTTTTTTATCATTTGATGTTAACACACACACACACATACATACTTGTATATGTGGTTTACGGGGACTCTCCATAGACGTAATGGTTTTTATACTGTACAAACTGTATATTCTCTCCCCCTACACTACCCCTAAACCTACCCATCACAGGAAACTGTCTGCTATTTTTAGAATTATTTTTTTAAGCCATTTGGTTTACGAGGACACAGAAAGTGTCTCATAAACCATGTTTATGTTGTAATACCCATGTCATTATACACATTTGTGTCCTTATAAACCACATATGCCAGAACACACACAGACACTTGTTTTATGGGGACTCTCCTTAGATGTAATGGTTTTTATACTGTGCAAACTGTATATTCTATCCCCTAACCCTAAACCTACCCATCACAGAAAACTTTCAGCTATTTTAGATTTTCAAAAAAGATCATTCTGTATGATTTACAAGCTTGTTTCCTCATGGGGACCCCAAAAAATGTCCCCACAAGGTCAAACTGTGGTGGTATTACTATACTTGTGGGAACATTTGGTCCCCATAAAGTAGGGAATACCAGGACATAACCCTCAAAAAACTAAGGCTTTTTTTGTATATATATATATATATATATATATATATATTTACTGTATGTTACATCCACCAGCTGAAGTGCCCTTTTTTCCCACTAGAGGGCAGTCCTTCCGTCTTGGATATCTCATCATGGACTACATTTCCCACAACCCATTGCCCGGACTCATTATGCCTGATTACATCCACCTGTGTCTCATTATTCTTGTTAACCCTGCCTGTGATTTCTGTCATTCATTGCTAAGTTTTATTAAATGTCACACTGCATTTCTGAGCTCTATCCCTCTGCTTACCTGTGTTTTTGGCTTTGACTTTCTGCCTGGTTTCCTGTATTTACCCGTTTGCCTTTGTTTTGGACCTTGTTTTATGTTTGGACTGTTTGCCCGTATGTTTGACCCATTGTCTTTGTTTTATGGATTATGATTGTGGGTTACCCTCAAATAAAGCTGTGTTTTGGATCTTCAACTTGTGCTTCAGAGCAGTATGTGACATGTTTTTTTTTTAAGTTGTTCACATTGTAATGTCCATGTAACTGAAGTACTCACAGATTTTGTCTTCCTTATTGTGACATATATCTGAGTAAAAGGGATTTATTGTAAAAGAAAAAATGTAGATTCTATGCATCTGTTGGTGACTGGATGCGGGCGTTGTGCTCAGAAACGTAGGCATATGAACTTTAGCTTGTAGGAGCTGAGCTTAAACGGACTAAATGATTGGAGAAGTCTTGCATAAGTTTGTTCTTTTCACTGGAAGATCAAGTTATTAAATTTTAATTAAACATTATGTGAATTGTTCACAACCCTAACTCACACTCTAACCAAAATAGATACCACAGGGGTATCATTGCTGTGTTCAAAGCTCTAATTCTTCACTCAAAATCTCCTGGGACGTTTCTACTTACAAGTTTGGAAGTCGTAATTACACCATGATGTGAGTTCAATTGATTTTGGTCAGAAATTACAGACTTTGTGGGCAATTTCATATTTCTAAATGAGTAGCGTATTGGCAAGCTTTATCATTATTTTTCATCAGAATTACTCAGACTTAACAATGCAGTCAACATTCACAATTATTTCAAAACAGACTTCCTTGATTAACCATCTTTACCATGTTTTGCTGATGAACAGCATCAATCAGCATAATCCAGCCAGCTACTTAATGCTACACTGTCTAACCTGACCTTTTTAGTAGGGTGACACTACCAACTGTGAAAGAAATGCTGCCTTCAAGTCTTCCTGGGAAGTTCTTACATGTTTGGAAGTTGTAATTACAGTATTATATAAGTTCTAGTTATTTGATTTGGGGGGAAAATGGACAGTACAGGCAGATGAAGAGTAAAGGATGTGCTTTAGGATTGTAATTGATGCTTTGTCTATATATTGTAAATATATATAATTTATCATGATCATGCTGCTCCAGAGAATGACAGGAAGTCTGGTAAACTGACAGTAAATATTCTGTAAAGCTTTATAGCTGATTTGAGCTCAAGTGATTTTGATCTGAAACATTGGATACATTGCGAAATTTCATATTTCTTTTCCTCTTTTCCACACACTAGCAAAAACAGGAACAGCTGCGCATTCAAACTGCTTTTTTTTTGTTGGTCCATTTTATCATAGCTTCCATTGTTGTGCTGCCACAGAGACTGATGGGAAATGTAGTTTTGCAAAATTTCAAAAACATATCTTATCTATACAATTCACTGCAGTTTCCAGCTGAATTTAACACTTGTTGCAGAAAAGCACCATAAACTTTTGTTCCAGTTCACAAATTACGATTACAGGGGCTGTTCATCTAATAATAATTAAAATAATTAAAAAATAATGATTTTTGTGCGGTTCCTTGCACAATACGATGTTATAACCTCAAATGCTTTTACCATATAGTGCATATTTTATAAACTAATACATTTTGGTGTTCATAACGTTGCATAACCAGATCTATATGTGCGGCTTTTCAGACAGTAAACTTGTTCGGTAGCTCACCTGATACAGCATTGTACTTTTGCACTTGCGATGCATTTGGGTACGAGTAGCACTTGTATAAGCAAGCTAAAATGAAAACTCACTGGACATTTAATTGCTGCAATACATAAAAAAAACAACAACACTATAACTCTGCCAGATTAACGTTCATCAGTTTCTCACTGGATATTTTATTTTGATAGTATTGTAAAACATGCAAGAAGTAATATAACATATTGTTCCGAATATAAGACAATGCTTTTTTCTTAGAAATACATCTGAAAACAAACAAACAAACAAAAAAACGGGTTTGGCTTATATTCAGGGTCTAGACTTTTACATGTCAATAATACATCCACAACAATAGGTGGTGCCAAATACGTGTAAAACAAGAAATACAGTGTGTCAGAGTGTTGCTAGCAGTCAAAAGCTTACCGTCCGAAGGCTGATTTATACTACGCGTCGGTTTTCATTTATACTTCTGCATCGTTGTCCATGTCGATGTGCAATTACACGTGCAGGGAGAGGTTCTAGCAGACCAATCGCAGTGATTGTGGTCCACGTAGAATTGACATGTTTTGACACGTCAGGTATGGAACGCCAGGAAGCTCATATGGAAGGCCAAAAGGTTCAAAAACTTGAATTTTAATACGTTAACAACGTGTTAAATACGTGTTGAATATGCTTATTTAACGTGCTGATTTTTCATGCGCAAACAACACATATTTAATGTGTGAAATATGCATAAAATATGTGTTAAATACGTGTGAAATACACGTGTTGTGTTAAAATTCATGTGTTTTTGAGCCTTTTGGCTTTCGATAAAGCTCAAATATACGCTACTTTTAACACGTAAACAACGCGTAGTGTTTATGCAGAAGTATAAATCAGCCTTATGAGGCGCGTGACTGTCATGCGATGGATAGCCTAATTGTTATATAACTCAGGTTATTTTTATAGTATGCCAAAAAGTGTTTATTTTTAAAATATGATCGTTGGTACACTTTTACCAGTAATTACCGTACTTTCAATACACAAATTGAAATATAAAAAGATATGCGATATGAAACTTATTTTCAAATAAAAGCATTTTCTTTATAAAAATTATCTTTATAAAATACAAGATTTGGTCTTCAAAAAGCATTTTTCCGAAAGTTACATCTTGAAAAAGAGGGGGTCATCTTATATTCTGAACAATACGGTAATATCATTTTGCAGAAATGCCACTAGCTAAATAAGTGATATTTTATTGCAAGCTTTAGCCCTGTTCTTCCACAGAAGTGCACAAGATGTGTACAATGTAAAACACTCAGTCAAGGCTCACAATTATGACTTAATTATGATTGATACCAATTAGCTCCCATCATGATTTTATTAATGCACACGCTCCCAGCTCGGAAAGTGAGGGCTTAAAAGAAAATCTCCAGTTTCCCACCGGTAATTAAAACACTGTGGTGCCGTTTATGTGTCCTCATCAATATGACCAAGCTAAGCTAAACTACAGGTCACATCCAGTACTGGCACACATGTATGTTGTGTGAGCAAATTCATACACTTCAGTGCTTTGGGCAGTGATGCATAAGGCAGATGTGCTGTCCTCAATGCATAAAGTATTCATTCACATGGTTACCTGACAAACACATGCTAACACATCATTTCGTTGGCAGTTCTCAGTAGAGACGTACTTGTAATAATAATGACCTACCGTTCCCACTCATCTAACAGCCCATCTCTCTTTCATTTATTTCCCTCAATTCTCATCTGCCCACCCTTCCTTTCTTTTTTAGTGAGTCTCCTACACGCATACATCAACCTTCAGCACACACATCCACTGCAGAGGTGCATCCTCCATATTCAAACACCACACACGCACACTTTAGACGCATGATCAGTCTTTTTCACGTCCTCTGCTGCAAAATTGATCACACATAAAAAGCTCATTAAAGGAGTCGCTCACCCAGACATTAAAATTTTGTAATCATTTACGCATCCTCATGTGGTTGCAAATTAAAATTAAAAAAGGAAAAATGTAGAACAATGTGTTAGCCCTGCTATTTCTTTAGAAGGCTGTTGAACTCCAAAATGAGAAGTGATCTATTAGGAGTGTACACAAACATGCCGGTTTGGTACGTACCTCGGTACCGAAGTCAGGGTTCGGTACGGGTTCGGTACGGGTTCGGTACGGGTTGGGTACAGGTTCGGTACAGCTGGGGGAGAAAACTAAACAAATTGTGTCTCTCTTTTTAAATACATTTTTAAATAAATAAAAAAATATCTCAGCTAATGCTATAAACTATAAACAGGGAGCCCTGCACATATCTATATACATATCTATTAGGGATGCATGATATATCGGCCACCATATCAGTATCGGCCAATATATGTTCCTTTTTAATGTTATCATTATCGGCCAGATAAAAAAAATTGGCCGATATATTAAAGTCGATAAATGATGGATTATTTCTTTCAGCTGAGACGCTTCAGATGCACACTGTTTTTGAATTGCTTGAAATATGATTGAAATAACTGTATTTTCCTTTTTGAAGTGAAGTGCAACATGTACAGTGCAAGTCTATCATATAGGCTACATAACATTATAATGAGAACATCATAATTGTGTGCTTGGGACATGAATTTAATGGTGAAACTTTAATGGAAAAAAAACTTTAAACAAGACTTACTATGTATATAGCTGAGTGAATGTAGAGTGTAAACTGAGTTGTTTGGCTTAGGGCAAAGTTTATGCGCAAAATTGTGGGAAGAAAGTGGGAGAAAGGTCATGATTTGGCAGGACACGTTCTCATCTCAACAGGCTTCTGTGTAAGTTCTGTCTAGGCAAGGTGAGACAGGACAGGGCTCACTTTTTTACAACGCAAGCTGCCACTGTCACACCAGGTGGCCCGTCTGGACTTTCCAGAAAGGAAGACTAAAACTGCATCACGGAGAGAAAAAAGCTGAGGTAGATTTGTCTTCTCACATGGCAGTTATTAGTTGTGTTTTCTTCTCAAACATTATGAACAGCATCATCAACAACACTCTGACTCTGTTTTTCAGGCAACTGTCTGTAAAAATTAAAGTGGCCGAGTTATCTGAAACAGTTTATACCACAATAGTAGACTGGAGTTGAAAAACAGATTCCAATAATGGCATGACAGTCTGAGAAAACAGTGCAGAAGACACTGAAAAAATAGAGGGAAAAAAGCAAACACCAGACGTTAGATATGCAGACCATACCTACACACTTGTTATACCAGTACATTGACAAAATTAATAGTTGGATATGCTGTAACTTTTTTTTTTTCAGTTAAAGAAAGAGACATTTGACAATAAAGATGATATGCTTAAGGTTGACTCCATGGGACTAAAGGCTAAAAATTGGTAAGACTTTGTTTCGATGGTCCACTTTATACATTCTGCTAACAATATCTTGTCATCTACATATCAACTAGCAGTCATTAGAGTATTATTAGACTGTCTGCATAGTATCTGCTAACACTTTATTTTGACGCTTCCCAATAAACATTCTACTGACTATAAGTAACTTTGTAACTACAAGTCAACTTATTCTACTTACCTGAATCCCAACACCTAACCTAACAGTCTACTAATACTCTAATGAGAGTTAGTTGGCATGTAGTTGCAAAGTGACTTAGTAGAATGTCTAAAATTGACCGTTGAAATAAAGTGTAACCTGAAAATCAAGTCACAATTCTTAGTAATTACCAGTAGTCTGGCTCCTCCTTGGTTTCCCAAAAAAAAACATTAGATATGTGAAGCTCACAGACCACTGCGACCAGGATTCTCATAAATAAATAAATACATTTAAAAAAATGAGCACATTGCCCTTGTACTCAGTTCTTGATCTCTTGATCTTGTGCTCTGATCAACTAGAAAAACTACAAAGGACTACAAAAATGGCAGGCAGGACAGGAAACAGGGTAAAATGCAAACTAAAAGTCCAATTAACAAAATACACCAAACGCAAAGCCAGGGAATACGTAACTTCTGTGGAACACAAAAGAAGGCATTTTGAAGAATGTTGGTAAATAAAGAGTTTTGGTTCTCATTGACTTCCATTTTATGGACAATTTTTTTTTAAAATGGAAGTCAATGGGAAACTAGTCTCGCATAGCAAGACCTTCAGACTGACGGCAGAAGATCTGGACTCCATAGCAGCTTTCATTGGCCAAGAACCACCCAGAGGCCGTATGACTGACACGTAAAGCAACCAATCACAGTTTGTTTTGTTACGCGTCATGTTTAGGGGCATGAAAATGTAACGCTGAGGTCCCTACAATAACAGACCGGTGTGTAAGACTCTTGCGCAGACTTTACGTGCTTCACATACTCTGCGTTTAGTTGATCCTGATGAGCGCTCATTATCACAGTTGTAAACACAACGGCTTTCTACTTTCATGAGGGGGTTTGGCGTCACGCCATCCTTGTTTCCAGGTGGACTGTTAAAGAACGCAACCCACACGTCTCCTGGAAATCCTGTAGAATTCAACCAATCAAATGACGACTTCGAAAGTCGTGAAGTGTTCCACCTTTTTCTGTGCCATATGCATCAGACGTTCATCCAACGGTCCGTGGGCGTGATGTCTGAGACTAATGGGAACTGAAACCTGTTTGGTTACAGACATTCTTCAAAATGTCATCTTTTGTGTTCAGCAGTAGAAAGAAATGCGTACAGGTTTGAGGGTGAGTAAATAATGACAGAATTTTAATTTTGGGTGGACTATCCCTTTAATGTCCTTTTATTTTTATTAATTTCTTCTTAATTTTTTCACTTTTTCTAAATTTCTTTTCATTTAAATGTTCACATACTTTTCTATTCTTGGTTGTATGGCTTAATATAACGTGAATGATGTTGTGAAGAGAACAAAAACACGGATCTTTAGGAAGTTTTATTCGTCCACATTCTTCACAACTTCCCATTCTTTTCTCCTCTTGTCGCTAGTAAAGCAGTAAAGACTTACATCGCTTTTCTTGCGGCTCATCGACCAAAAGCTGCACAATGTGGCATCGTATATTATATTCCGAGTTGTGTTGCATTAAAAATAGCAATATGACAGTGTCAGTAGAGCATTGAGTGCAACCATTTGACGTCATCGACATAGAACGCAAACAAAATGGCGCCGCCCCTTGCCCATTGTCCAAATATGTCATGGATTTTTCAAATAACGTAAATCTTTCATTGGTTTTCTACTACATATTTCAGTAAGAGACATCATTTACGTTATATTAAGCCATACAGGGACATTAAAATGGACATTTTTGTCATAATTTTAATACTTATGTCAGCACTTTGAATTGAATTGTCTTAATGTATTAAACTGTGGTTATAAGTGATACCTAATAACACGTGTCTCGTTGAGGAGAGATGTGTTTTTACTTTTCTAAGCAACTGCACAGAGGATTTTAGCGACTGATGACTCACTGATGATAAAATTTTGAAAAATAGCATACACTTATAATAGAGTAGGGATCTGAGATGTATTTAGGGACCACAATATCAGGCTCTTTGAGGCTCTTTTGACTTGGTCCATTGGCAACAACCTAGAAAACCCTAGCATCAATTTTGGTGACTTTGCACTAGTGTATGACTCCCCCCCCCAAAAAAAATGTAGCCATAATGTTCTACTTCCAAATATTTAGGTTGTTTACAACCAAAATTTCTCCAGTCTCCAGACTGTGGTGTCCGTACCAGAATAGATTTCAAGCACTTCCCATGCAGCTTGGGATCTGACATAACTGAATAGTGTAATGCTCAGCAATTAACAACACACTCACTCACACACATTCCGACTCCATAATTAAGAGATCAGTAGCTTGCGCGGTGAGCTTCAGAGGATGCTGTTGTATTGCTGAGTCACGCACTGCCACTCAGTGGCCCGGTACGGAACTGTAGCATCAGCAATCTGCTTCCCACAATCCACCTGCAATTCACACAACACACTGTGCCTCTTAAGGGCTCATCATTGTCATTCTTTGGTAAGACATTTCCCCCCAAAACAGCTTATGGGAGACTCAGATGTTTGAGTTTGATAGCAAAGGGACGTGACATGCAGCTAGTACACAGTCTGTAGCATTGTGTACAATCATAATATCTGCTGCAGTTCCATCTCATTGTGAGATGAAGGATCTTGTGTTGTGTTTAAGGGAACAGTGTGTGTGTGACTGATGATCTGAATACAACATGTGTCTATTTAAAAACATTACACAATTATTGAAGTACTAGAGCACACACACACACACACACACACACACACTCACAAATAATGAGAGAATTAACCTTTGATTTACGTGGTTTGTTTGTTTCTGACTTTTTATCTTCATGTTCCTCTTATGGGTGATGTGAGTTGCCTAGCAACCGAGCCCTCGGGTCCTGATTGTTGCCATGACAACATGGCAGGGTATCATGTAGAGAATAGAGAGAGGGGGGAGAAGGAATGAGAAAGATAGAAATGAGCAAAAAAAAAAAAGATGTATGAGTGTATTCATATAATAATATTTATGTATGTATGTGCAAGCATGGAGAAAGAACAGGATGGAGAAGTACTGAGATACATAGAACAGGTAGAGAGAGGAGAATTCGTCATATTAAACACAATGAGAGGCGGGAGATGACCTAATCATAGATAACCAAAAATGTCTGTAAGTGGGCGTATTCATACGTAGATACTCATAAGTATGACATATTCATAAGCCGTGAGTTACAGGAAATAGCACATCTGAGCTTTTACAAAAGAACCATTACAAATGAGAGATGAGAATGAGGAATCTGATTTGTTTCTCAGCTGCCAGACAGTTTAAATTAAGGATGAATGGAGACTTTTGTTCAAGTCTAATGCTTTCTCATATTTTTTCTCTTATATATCAAAGTCTGGAATCAGAAGTCAGAGATCTCAATATGATCTCAACAATTAATCCTCAAAAAACCTGTCCTGTCCTGTCCCATCCCATCCCATCCTATCCTTACTATTCCCCTCCTACTATATCCTATCCTGTCTTGTCCTATCCAACCATGTTCTGTCCTGTTTAGTATAGTATGTGTATTGTCATGTCTCTTATTCTGTCTTGTCCAATCCCATCTTATCCTATCCTTACTATTTTATCCAATCCCATCCCATCCTATCCTGTCCCGTCCTGTCCTAGAATATCATGTCCTGTGTCCTATCCTATCCTGTCCTGTCACATCCTATTTTATCCTATCCTATGCTATTCTATCATATCATATCCTGGCCTGTAATGGCCTGTCTTGTCCTGCTTCCTGTCCTGTCTCTTATCCTGTCCTGTCCCATCCAATCCCATCATATCCCGTCCATGTCATGTCCTGTTCTGAATGGTATATATTGTATCCATGTCCTTTCCTATCCTATCATATCATACAATATCCTGTCCCATCATGTCCTGTCCTGCTTCCTGTCCTTTCCCGTCCTATCCTATCCAACCATGTCCTGTCCAGTATGGTATGTATTGTGTTCTGTCCTGTTTCTTATGTATGGAATGTATTGAATTCTGTCCCGTCCCGTCCCGTCCCGTCCCATCCAAACCAAACTCATTCTATCCTGTCCTATTCTATCCAACCATGTTATTTTTTGTTCAGTATGATGTTTTTATCCTGTTCTGCCCTGTCTCTTATACCATCCTATCCTATCCTATCCCATCCCATCCCATCCTATCTTATACTATCCTATCCAATTCTGTCTTGTCCCTCATCCTGTCCCGTCCCATCCAATCCCATCCTGTCCTGTCCTTTCCTATACAATATAATCCTGTCCTGTTCTGTCTGTATCCTTTCCTGTTCCATCCCATCCCAACCCTTTTCTTGACTATGTCCTTTGCTCAGCATTGTTCAATGCTGAAAAGTGCTGTATAGGGGTCTGTTGTCTCTCAGTTTGGCTGGAAGCAGAATCAATGGCCACAGGGCTATAGGATTGGCACAATGTTTGTTTGTTTTTGGTTGGTTTTGTTTACTGTTCCTTCTGTGAGTGTTTAATACTGTTTATGTGCTTGACTTTGTTTACAGAAGTAGTCATTAGTTATCACCCCCATTGACACGCCACTCAGCATCATTAGACCAGCACAAATATACACACACGTATGCAGAAAGAAGACGGTTTTGTTTCCATCAATTGTCCAGAAAGGACATAGCTCAAAAAGTATATCAGTTGAAATATGTGGAAATGAGTTGCTTATTTATTAGAGAGTTATGTTTTATGCAATTCTTTTGATAGAGGGAAACAAGATACATTTCTACTTTAAGCATTATTTATTCTTCAGCCATTCCTCTTTAAATGCAATAAGTATCAGCTGTGTGCAAAGTGAACCACATTGTGTTTTCGATCACTGAAAATGGCTAAAATTCAACAATTTGAACATGGAGCTGCTTTGAGATCCTCATATCTATGGGACTGAACTATACAGGGCCTTGAAAATGAAGATTTCAAAAGGAAAGTTTATTAAGAATGAGAATCTAGAAGGATATTAAGATATCTTGAATACTTCCAGAATTACAGGCATGCAAACTTTGGAAAAGGAATATTTATGGCACTCAGTCAGGTATGTTCTATGCAACTGAGATGATAGAAAAACACAAGATACATTTCTAGTTTCAACATTATTTGTTCTTCAGATATTCCTCTTTAAAATAAAAAAAGTAACAGCTGTATGCAAAGTGACCCACATTTGGTTTTTGACCACTGAAAATATGTACCGATTTACTCATGGAGCCACATTAAGATCTCCATATCTCTGGGACTGAACCATCGAGGGCCTTTAAAATGAAGATACCAAAAGGACAGTTCGTTATGAACCAGAATCTAAAAGGATATTAAGATATCTTTAATATTTCTTGAGTTACAGGCATGCAAACTTGAGTCAAAAAACCCCACAAGAAGTGCTTTTTGAGGATGAAACTGTATATTCCCATGATGTATAGCTTCATCTCTTTCCAGAATGACTGTATAATTGGACATGTTCTGATGAAAAGGTCAGCCATTGGTGTGTCACAATGTCTGTTACAGAGCTGTTAGTTCAAAGTTACTAGTGTTCTATGATTTCTACATATTAAGGCATTTCCAACAGTAATGTAGAGATAGTCTTTATTCACATGAAAAGCTGTTGCAATGTTTGCAATTTACATTTAATCATTTAGATCTGCTTTTATCCAAAACGACTTACAAATGAGGAGAACAATAGAAGCAATCAAACCAACAATAGGGCAACAATATGCAAGTGCTGTGACTAGTCCCAGTTAGTCCCCAGTACACATAGTAAGGTTTTTATTTCTTTCTTTATAGAATAGAAAGTGTTAGTATTGATGGGTGAAGTGTTGGTGAAAGAGATGCGTCTTCAGCTATTTCTTGAAAACGGCTAAAGACTCAGCAGCTCGGGTTGAGTTAGGCAGGTCATTCCACCATCATGGAACAGTCAAGGTAAAGGTCCGTGAAAGTGATTTTGTGCCGTTCACTTGCAGAATGCAAGCTTCTGGAGGGCGCATAGGCCTGAAGTAGTAAGTTTAGGTAGTTTAGGTTTAGGTATTGTTCTGCAGGCAAACATCAGTGCCTTGAATTTAATGTGAGTGGCAATTGGCAACCAGTGCAAGTTTATGAAGGGCCTGATTTTCCTAATGTTGTACAGGGCAAATATGCAGGACCGGGCGGTTCTAGCAATGTGGTATGTGAAGTTTAACTGATCGTCGATCACAACTCCAAGGTTTCCGGTGGTCCTGGATGGAGTTATGTTTGATGAGCCTAGCTGAATGGAGAAGTTGTGATGAAGTGTTGGCTTGACTGAGAACACAAGCAGTTCTGTCTTCGCAAAGTTGAATTGAAGGTGGTGGTCCTTCATCCAGAAAGAAATGTCTGTCAGGCAGGCTGAGATGCGAGCAGCTACTGTTGGATCATTCGGCTGGAATGAGAGGTAGAATTGTGTGTCATCAGCGTAGCAGTGATGAGAAAAAACGTGTTTCTGAATGACAGACCCTGATGACATGTAGATGGAGAAGAGAAGTGGTCCAAGCACTGAGCCCTGATGCACTGTATGAGTGGAAAAATAAAATGTCTAATAATAAGTAATAATAATAATAAAGGACTCGAGTCAAAACGTATTAGGGTAACATTTTAGTATGGGGAATACATATTCACTGTTAACTATGACTTTTGCCTCAATAAGCTCCTAATTTACTGCTTATTAGGGGCTCTTGCACCGAATAGTTCTAGGAACTCAGTTCTAGGAACTATCCACTAGGATAGTTCCCCCGAAAACGAATTTCTCCCCCGGGCCATGTTCCTCATTGCATTTGCACCGGGAATAGGAACTCAGAAGTGGCAGACAGCAGCGACTTTAAGCGCGGCATTTACAAACGCTAAAAAACGGTGGATGGAGGATGCCGTGATCGGAGCTGTGTTTGTTGTGTGTCGTGGGTTTCCTGATAACGGAGATGGAATGAAAAAGCATAATTTATGTGACTAAAAGAGCAAAAAGTGGGGCTAAGAGACAAAATCTCCTATGCCAACTTTTAGTATTACACATCATCAAGGCACAACCCTGCAGACAACCGGTAAATGCAGTTATCAGTGTTTTCCATGTTTGTGAAGTAAATATGTTTACATGGCTTTTTGAAAATGCCGGTGCGTTTGACCAATCAACTTACGCTTACGTCATTGATAGTTCCTATAGTGCTGGTTTAGACCCTACTCTGAAGTAGGAGCTAATTTAGTTCCCCCAAAAGGAGTTCCTAGAACTAAAATTGTTCCTAACTCCTGTGGTGCGAACACGGCAAAATCCGGGTACTTCTGCCAATAGTTCTAGGAACTATGAAATGGTTCCTCCAGTGCGAAATCCCCTATTAATAGTTAGTAAGGTAGTTGTTGTAGCATTTAAGTTTAGATATTGGGTAGGATTAAGGGATAGAATATGGTCACAGAGAATAAAGCATTAATATGTGCTTTATAAGTACTAATAAACAGCCAAAATGCGAGCGAATAAGCAACTAGTTAAAAGTAAGAATTGTTCCGCATACTAAAGTGTTACCTGTATTGGAAATTTAAAAGATTAGAAACCGGCAAGCACTTTATACTTCAATAAAATCTTTAGTTCCTGAACTTGCTTTCAATCCACCAGCTCCCTATTGTAAACCGGGGGAGGGTTCTGTTATATTTATGGTTTGATTCAAACCTTAAATTTGATTTAATATTATTTCAAATATATTTATTTTCCCAAACACAACAACATTCATACAAAGTAAAGGGATTATTTATTATAAATACCATATACTTAATCAATATGTTTTCTTTAGACATAAGCCAAAAAGTTACTTAATGTAGTTTAATATATTAAAAAAAAAATAATTTTTAGCTTTTTACAAATTAACTATAAACAAAAGTTAATAGCTATAATATGAAAGTAGAATTTTCTACTAAAAATATTTTGTTAGTCAATGTTTAATTTAGTTTTTGTACTTACAATAAAGACAACTTTAAAATACCTTAATGTTTATTGTGATGTCTTTTTTCAAATATGCATCACATTTTGTTTTGTACTAAAAAAAAAAAAAAATACTATTTAAACAAAATGTTTTCTTTTACTTCTTTCTATGGGTAGTGCTTTAAGACAAACTGAAAAAAACAAAAAAAAACAACAAAAAAAAAAACAGGTTTAAACCATGATTTTCTATTAGACCAACATAAAAAATGCTCTTTAAATAAATGACAAGATGACCTCACACTAACAGACTAACCGTCACTAAAATCCACTGATTTGATTTCATGGGGTCTTTAAAGAACCTATTAACCAATATGCTTATTTGAATAAATGTAACATTTAATATAACAAACTTTTTAAATCTCCCAAGAGCCATTTAGCCATCTCATGAACCTTATACAGTGTTCTTTGTTGAACCTGTGCTATGAAGAACCATTGAAGAAGCTTTATTTTTAAGCGTGTGTAAAACACATTCATGGTGGGGAAATCTTCCAGAAAGCGTAGGTGAGATCGTCTCTCATATCCCTTCTCTCATCTCTCCCACCCTCTCTCCTTTTTCTCTCTGTCACAAACCTGTTCAGTGACTCAGAGGTGGAACAGTCTGCCAGGTTTCTTTGTGTTCCTAGACCTACACCAACTCTCTCTCCCTCTGTCTCTCTCTCTTCACCACTTGTCCAGTCACTTATCTTTCCCTCACTTTTCATCCCTCTTTTTCCCCTCATTGCGGGTATTTTGGTCGGTTGTTTGTGGCTGATGAGGGCTCGTGCTAAGCTTCCTCTGCTCTGCTCATGTGTGGTACGTACATTTTTTTCCTTCCAGACGTCTTGCTCTCTGTCTTTATGGTGCAGGGCTGCTGTTGCGTGTTGTTTATATATTCACTGCGTGAATCTACAGTGCGTGTGTGTATGTGCGTGTCTGTCTGACTAACTGCCACTTGATTTATGATGTGATGCATGCGCCTGTTGACACAGAAAGAGCATGGCTGCATACACGTGTGCATGTGTGAATACATGTGTGCTTATATGTGAGACAAATGGAGCACATGAAGCTAGAAAAATGAAAGCAGACGAGCAGCCATAAAATGCATTTATGCACTGGACAGCATTGCATACATTATCAGTTTGTTTGTTCATGCAATTTGTTGCTCTTTGAATCCTTTGGCTTGCATACATTTTGACCAAAGATTATTGAACAACATTTTGTTTATTTGAGCATTTGTGTGTGTGTGTGTGTGTGTGTGTGTTCTAGACAGTCTAAAAGTCTGCGTCTGTCTATTTGCCCCCTCTCATGTATGACCGGAAGTGAACTGGGTGTGTGTTTTGTGTCTGTGTTTGTGTGAATGAGTGGCAATTGCTCAGCAAGATACCATACGTCTGTAAATATAAATACACTGATTTGGAAATGTTCTAATGTCAACATAGTTTGCTGAATAGACAGAAATCTGTGAGTATGGCAGCTGAAGAGCTGTGGGGCAAAAGCGTCAGTTTGGCATGTTGTCTTGATATCCATCAAGCTGTAAAGCTCTCTACCCTCCGGTCATTTTTTTCTGAAAAAATAGCATCGCTAATGTGGGCATATAATATTCATCGGCCTCCTTATTACTGCACAATGCTGTAAAAACAGAGAGAGAGGGGGAGAGAGGGAAAGAGAGAGAATGTGCGTCGGCAATACAGAGGACAGGCAAAGAACTGAAGGTTAAAGGTCAGATGCGTAGCCTTAAATTGTACATTCAGCCTCCAGCTTGTGTTCAAGTATCTCATGTGCTGTGAATTTCCATGCTTGTTCAAACTGGCTTGTGCAGTCCAGAATAGCCATTTTCAACTAGTATGGTAAAGGCTGACCAGGCTCTTTCTCTTGCAGTTATCCAAAATAGAATATCGTACAGTAAGTGACTGATTTGGAGCACTAACACAAAATAGCGCTACTCATGGGAAGTACACAAGAGGCAACATTCACAGTTAGCATGTTGCTCAGCTAACAATGCAATACACAAGGAGGATTTTTCCTCCCCTGCCCAGCTAAGCGCAAATCCTGTCCTGCAGCTAATTTCATTGGTTAATGTGAGGGTGTATAGGGTTACTATTTGTTTTAGCATTATGTAGGCAATGACATGACTAATGAAATCTTCAGAATCAGCTGTGGGATGGAGTTTGCGCTCAAATGGTTTGGGAAAAAAATCACGCAATACAGAACAGTCCACACACAAATATTTGGTCTTTTAATTATGTTGAATTATTTTAGCAATACTACACAATATTAAAAGTCCAGTGTGTAATATTTAGGAGGATCTATTGACAGAATTGCAATATAATATATGTAGTATATGTGTTTTCAGTGGTTCATAAAGACCTTACATAATGAACCGTTATGTTTTTATTACTTTAGAATGAGCCATTTCTATCTACATACACCACGGTTGCCATGTTTCTACAGTAGCCCTAAACGGACAAACTGCTCTACAGAGCGCGTTGTTGTTGTTCTTCTTCGTTGGTGTTTTTTGAGGCAGCTTGCATCATCACTGTGTTGAATACGCACGAAGAAGAAGTAGTAGTAGTAGTCGTCGTCTGGTTTATTAGAAGCAGAGACCATTCTTTGTTAGAAGTAAGAAGAAACTTCATTACTTGACTGGCTACTCTCTGCTGTCTCACATGACGACATCTTTGTCCTGTGTCGGCCACCGTAGCTTCAATTCATGGTTATTTTTATTTAAAGGAATTAAAAAAGTATTTAAAGGGAATAAAGAAAAACATAGTAGTAAAAGAACTAGCATTTACTGTATTTGAATCAGATATTATTATTTTAAAATATGCAGACATTCACTCTTATTTGTATGCCTAATATGCAAAACAGCTCTGTTAATGTGTCTCGTCTCATCACATTCAATTAGTAATTTCCGAGTCACATAATAGATATAAGCTATTTTTGATTCAAAACGGCAAAATGTGACAAAAAAGTCCAAATATTTTCATCACTAGATACTAGAGACAGTTATCTAACATTTCTATTGTAAATCTTACATTGCAGTCTTTTACTGTAACTGAAGTGTCGCACTGGAATTCATGCTTGGCTTCTGTGAACGGTTTGATTGGCTATCTGAATAATTTTAACTTTTAACCTTTGAAACTTTTTGTCATCCTAAAACCAGTGAGAGTCATATATCATCATATTAAATATATCAAATATTTGGGCCATATATGATTATTGGGGATTGTCTATGGTGGTTATGGCCCTGCATATGATGGAGTATGTGTCTGTGATGCCCTAAAATGCTGACTAGGTTTTTGGAACAGAGTTTGTTGGTTGTATACTGGTCTTTTCAGTGGAGTGTGAAGAAAGTGTGGTAGACTTACAAAGAGAATTAAGTGCTGAAAAGAGGGAATTGTCTGAGAGAATGAAAGTTGCAAGTATTTATACACTATGGCCGGTTTCACAGACAGGGCTTAGCGTAAACCAGGATTAGGCCTTAGTTCAATTAGGATATTTAAGTAGCTTTTATAAACGTACCCTAGAAAAAAATATTACTGGTGTGTCAAAACAATGGCACTGACATATTTTAAGATATGTCAGTACAAGTTACTGTCAGTTAGAAAAGCTCAAACATGCATTTTAGTCTAGGACTAGCTTAAGCCTTGTCTGTGAAACCGGGGGTATATTGGTTTAGATATTCATATGAACTAAAGCTCTATATGGATAAACAGTTGTTTCTCAGGGTGACATCTGGAAACATGATTCCCCTTCGAGGGAGTTGCTGATGCTTTGGGGACGTGTAACTTCAGTCCAATACCATTGGCCAACGCAGAGCGATGACGTCACATGGAGTGCCCGAGCGTATAGGGCGACTGCAAGCACGTCTTCAGCTTCTTTGTCTTCAGGAAGCCGCTTGTGAAGGAACTAGAAGTAGAGTCAGTTTCCCCCTGAAACCCCCTCACATAAAAGCCCCAAATATGATGAGCTATTGGAGCTCATGACTTACGCCACGGCCCGACTCAATCTGGAATGGTCCAGCCCGAAGCGTGAAGTCACCCGTGGTCGATTAGATGAGAGATATCTGCTGGGTCAGTCTCCAGCTCCGGTGAACCTTCCATTTCTCCCGGTCCTGCACACCAAGGTTGCAGGTTCGTGGAAACACCTGTACTCTGCTTATGTAGTTCCTTCGAACTTGTGAATATCGAGGGGATGTGTGAGCGGGATTATGGACGAATGCCTCGTGTTGAAGGGAATTTGGCTAGTTACCTCTTCATCTTTGAAGGCTCCGGTTCTGCCACATCGAGGCTGGTTGGCAAATCCTATGCGGCGTCAGGTCAGGCTGGTGGTGTCCTGTATGCCATGGCGGAGGCAGGCTGACCTACTTAAAGACCTGGGGCCGGTTGCACCAGCTGTGCGTAATTTACAACGTAGCCTAATTTTGATGTAAATGGGCACTAAGTTACAACTTACACACTACTAAATGGTGAAATTCACGGCATTTCAATAACTTCTGCTCCCGTGTTTGAAGGTTGCTATTGGATAATTGGGGATAAACGTCATATTATGCTGCTCCGCATTACTTTACGGACAGTTTAAGACCTACTAGATACGTTCTATTTTTTGAGAACACATATTCTGGGATGTGAACAGATATGCACAGGTTGCATCTCACTGAAAACACTAATAGCACTCATAAAGTTTATCAGCAAGTGGAAATTGGTTATTTTTGGATTTTTCAGAGCAATTTTCTGCTTCCGGTTTAAAAAGCAAAGTTGAAGCTACGTCACATATTTGACATAGATTCGGGCCTCAGAGTGTGTAAATAGGCTTGCGGGGGGCGAATCTACGTCACCGTGTTCTCTGCATTTATTCATGAGAGAGCTCAGTCCAATCCCTGCGCATAAGATTATAACTGGTCTTATGCATGAGGAAGTATCACTTCTGTGTCATTGCGTATAGAGGGTATGCATTGATGTCACTTTCCTGCCGGAACACACTCCCTCAGCCAGACTGAGTGGCAAAAGAACCTGCTGCATGACTGGATTTAATAGAGGAAACTGCGAAAACACGAGTAAAACAAACAATTACACTAAAGGTTGGGCTCAAAAATGTTCCTTATAACATGTCAAAGAAACCTAATGCATGGATATTGACATGCAGCCAGGAATCGTCCAGACATTTATATGTGCCTGATTTCGACGCCGGGGAAATACATAAAGCAAATCTGCATGTGAATCCTTTACATAACTACAATATAGGTAGGTCTATAGAGTGATCACTTATGGGTCAATGACGTATAAGGATTTTTCGACAGGCTAATTTTAAAATACAAAAAATAATAATATCTATTGCAATTATTCAAACATTAAGAATGTTGTGTACACATAAATTCATATTGAAATTTTAAATTAAGTGATTTTAGTGTTTTTTTTATCTAGATGAATTGGCTATAGCCTTAAAAAATGTCATATGGTGCGACCGTGATTTATCTTGAAATTATTTATTTTATTAACATGCATAGCATTTTTTTTAACAAGTTCTCAGTAATTAAAGTGTTTAGAACAAAGTATTTGCAGTTCTTTTGAGATTCTGTAAAGAATGACCTTATATTTTTGGTCGTTTTTTGATGGTCGCACCACATGAAATTTCATAAAATAGACATCATTGGACAAAGTTTGTTTGAATATTATGATGGAAATATAAATACGAATGCTTTGCAATTTTGTACAGGATTACAAAACATGTTGGAAATCATGCCAAATAGTGCAGAATATTAATTTGAATAAATTTAGAGTAAGACATTTTCAAAACAGAAGTTATGGCCGGACGGTCGCACCACATGGTATTTTGACACTTTAAATAACAGAATATTACAAATAACTAATGTTTTTTGAAAAGTTAATATATATATGGTACATATATATGGTATCTTTTTATGCATTTAAACCAAATTTTAACTGAAAAAGAAAAAAAAATGCAATCGGACAGAAAATTTAGGCGTCACGTCATTGACCCTTATATCAAGGTTATCATTCAGTCCTAAAACTTGTTTAGTTTTTGACAGTGTTTATTTAAAAACACCCAGTTATGCAGAATATAAGATGGTAAACATTTATTTGATGAGTTGTCAACACAATTTATAACAATACAATATATAGGGTATGATTTTACTCCAAAATCCAACATTTTGACATAAAATGATAACTGCAAATCCACATTTCTCTGCCTGAAGTCCAGTTGTTTCTGTGAATTGCAGCGATCCATTTGCTTCTCTTTTCTGTAAAAGTAAAAGTCTGTAAAAAAGACTTTTGTGTCAAATCTGTTTATACAGTCAGTCGTTGTTTTGTGTGTTTTTCGCGGTATTCACGCTGAAAACCAGTGCTGCCACTCAGTCTTTTTGCCACTCAGTGCTCGTAACCGCAGTCACAACGGCCGACGGTGATGTCACGTGCATTCGCTCTATTGGGTGGTAGGTGCTCGTTTCCTCAGTGCTACAATACAAAAACGCGTTTCCCTGCGAAGCGACCAGAGCTGAAGTTTTGGTGCAGGCGGTTTGTTTTGCTGCACTCTCCTGCACCAAACATGAACCAGCATGGTGTATGCACACATATTTCATCATGTCTTCTTCAAATGAAATATATGTGCAAACTGGACACTGATACAGTGGTGTATCTGAATAATTCTAATACACAAAAGACAATGGTTTAGATCAAAAATTCAAAGAATAATGGACAAAAAAAAAAAAAAAAGTCTTTATATGTTATTCCTTTTATGTCGTAAATGTAATGAAAATATTATTAGCCCTTTTAAATATTCTTCTGCATTTTCTTCTTTGTACTTGGGAGTTGTCATTCCATGCGCATATATTAATATTCACTTTTCTGTATAATGAATGTTTGGTAGGTCTGTGTTTCATTGGTTGTTCACTTGCACTCTTCTACACTCCTACTTTTCCAGAGCTTTACACGCCTAATTTCTCAGACTTTTTCAGCTTTGAGGTGTGAATGACAGGGCTAAAACAGGGGGGGGTTTCATGACACATATTGAATAAAATGGTTAGTGGTATTGTAACAGTTGTATTGACAAGGGACTCTTCAGACAGCACTTCAGACAGTGTTACTGACTATTGTTATTATACAATTATACTTTTGGTGCATGTGTGCTGACTGCATTGAATGCTGTACTTTAGTGTAATTCAGTTGATTCTGTCTGAATACATCAGAAAACAAGGCATGTGTTCATTACAACATGATGTAATGAATAAAAAAATGTGGAATTATAAGTATGATGCTTAAAATGACTTTCTCTGGTGTAACCAAAGTTGGTGTCAAGTTTATGTTAAATTTATTATATTTGTGTAGATTTTGTAGATTACCGTGTCAAGATGCTGTGCATGCAATAAAAAAGGAGCAGACAGAGAAATACGAAAAAATATGATTCTAAAATGAAATATTAGCAATTTATGTTGCTTTAAAAAATAAAAATAAGTACACAGCAAATTTTAGAGATGCACTGAAGAAAAAAATAAATAAATAAGGTAACCTAAATCAACTGGTTTTATTCAAGTCAAAAATATTATTTAACATCAGTGAACCAAAATACAGTATATACATAAATTATACCAACAAAACAACACTTTAAGGTAACAATTGCAGGTTACCACATTTTACAGTGTGTTGTAGTTATGACATCTGTCAGAAGGGGATAATGGGATCACACTTAACCAGCAAAATCTTGACCCCCTTGTAGCGGCCAAAAATATTTGCTCTGTGACATCATTTCCTTCTGACCTCTCGAACTGTGCTGTGACTGTCAAATGCATCCCATTCCACCTAATGGAGCCGTTATTTGAAAATGTAAATAGACAATCAATCTCTGAGGGAACTTTTAATTAGTTTTTCAGAAATAATTTGCGTTGAAGACTGTGAAAACTTTTCAAGGTTATTGGTGCTTATGCTTCCAATCCATAATACGATTTTCTGCTTTATGAATCTAATAAGATAAAAGTTGGAAAACTATTTATCATTCAAAAGTTTGGGGTGAGTAAGATTTTTTTTTTTTCTCTCAAAGAAATGAATACATTTATTTAGCAAAGATGCATTAAACTGATCAAAAATTACAATAAAGACTTTTATAATTTCAAATAAATTCAAATAAATGCAGTTCTTTTGAACTTTCTATTCATGAAAATATACTGGAAAAAAATTTTTCCACAAAAATAATAAACAGCACAACTGTTTTCAGTGTTTATAATAATCATAAATGTTTTTTTAGTAGCAAATATCAGAATGATTTCTGAAGGATCATGTGACACTGAAGACTGGAGTGATGATGCTGAAAATACAGCTTTGACCACAGGAATAAAATACAGTTTACAAGATATTCACATAGAAAACAGCTATTTTAAATTTTAATAATATTTCACAATGTTACTGTTTTTACTGCATTTTTAATCAAATAAATGCAGTCTTGGTGAGAGACTCGTGCAAAAACATGAAAAAATCTTACCAACCTCAAACTTTTGAACAGTAGTGTGTGTGAATTTAATGAATTAATAAACACTAATGAGTGCATTTCTTAAGACCTAAGGCAGTGCAGAAGGGTGAGTATTTTCATGTGTAAAGTCTGTGTCGAGGAGTTTTTGCATAAAACATTCTGCTGCTTTGTTGGTCTTTCATGTTGTATGTGTTGCACATTTCCTGCATCAACAGGAGATCTATCAGATATTTGTGTCAGTTTTAATATGCATTTTACCAATAATATGCTTTTAATGAATATTTTAGCAGTTTGTTTTCATATGGAATTCTGCCCCTGGTGTTTATACATTGGACAAATTTATTTAAATATGGACATTATATTTGATAGCTTGTTTGTAGATTTAGGTGTCCGACTGAACAATGCATGCATTCGTTTTCATTTGTGGTGTATATGTGTGAGATCTCATAAACACACACTCGCTTCACATACACATTACATATACAGTACATACAGCCTGCCAACTGACTTACCGCTAGGGAATCCCCGCCCCTGCAGATGTTGCCATGGCAACGCTTTCCAGGCTAGGGAAGGAGTCCCCCTTTCTTCGCTCTTTTAGGTGGATGGGAAATATATTAACTGCCAGCTGCAGAGCACTCTGTCATTCTGCACGGCATTGTGGGAAAGGAAGCAAAACAATATATGTGTAATATATACAGTGGGCTCAACAAATATCGGGACCCTTGGTAAATATGAGCAAAACTGGCTGTGAAAATTTGTTCTTGCAATTTCTCCTCTTAGTCTTCTATTCAAAATATTCACAAAAATCTAACCTTTAATTAAAGTCAAATAGTTGGAAGAAAAAAAATCTTACCATTAAACTTTTTTTTTTCTCCCTGAAATGTGTATTATGTATTATTGGCACCCCTTCATTTAATACTGTATGCAGTCTCCCTTTGCCTAGATAATTTGCAACGGTATATGACGATATATCACAGTATGAACACGTGCGATTATCATATTGTGCACATTTGCTTATCAGTTGTCAAATACACTCTAAAACTCAAAGGTCTTCACTACAACCCCTCAAAATAAAAGTTCAGTTTAACTTCAAGAAATTATGACAGAAATTACTATTGTACAAAAGAATGTACTTCTCAAAATAATAATAATAACAACAATAATAATACAGTTTAAATAAATCATTATTTAAGGAATGTAATTTTTCGTCCCTGATTTAATTTAGTAAATCTGTTGTGCAGCAGTTTGC
Source organism: Elopichthys bambusa (assembly GCA_037101425.1). Lineage (NCBI taxonomy): Eukaryota > Metazoa > Chordata > Actinopteri > Cypriniformes > Xenocyprididae > Elopichthys > Elopichthys bambusa. Next base: position 3,131,490 of record CM074434.1, read on the forward strand.
CAAAAAAATAAAAGGATAAAAGTTGTTCAATTTTCATTTGATTATATATATATTTGTATATATTATATAATATATTTGTATTAAATCTTAAAAAGAAAAATTAATTTTCTTAATAAAATACTTCTATTCTTGATAAAAATAAGTTGTTAATCTAATCCATAACCAATTATTAAATTGAATTGATTAGACGTGTTTTTGATTATTGAAATTTGAATAAACAAAACAAACCGGTTTTAAGTTTGTTATAATGAAGCAATTGTTCAACCAAAAACTTTTTAAACCATTTTAACTGATGATAATTTGATGGTTTAATACCGTATACCGTGAAACCGTGATATTTTCTGAGATGGTTATCATACTGTGAAAATCTCATATCGTCACAGCCCTACTAGATAACAGCTCCTGATCTCCTCCTATAATGCGTAATAAGCTTGATAAACATATGGCAAGAGATCTGAGGCCATTTCTCCATACAGAACCTCTCCAGATCCTTCAGATTCAGAGCTCCATGCTTGAGGACTCTTTCAGCTCATCCAACAGGTTTTTTATGGGAACTGCTATGTCCAAGGTAGGGGTTGCACCGACTAATTGTCATGCCGTGACGCTTTAAGCATGACATTGACTAGTCGCTGGTCATGGCCTGTAGAGGGCACAGCAGGATAAAGTCCACATTTACGCTCCATATCCAACAGTTACTGACAAATACATGCATACTCCATTAGCGCTCCACAAGATTTGTTCGATTATACCATGTGGATTCTCAATATTGATCGGATGAATGCTTGTTTTAAACCGCTTATTGTACACGTAAGTTAATCGCCATTCTCGTGCCCGCTCACAGAATCATTCAGTAGTGCAGAAATGTATTGTCAACACTGTTCTGTGATTTATCAATAAAATAGCTTAGAAACTGAGTTATAGCATATATTTCTTAGTAACTAAAACCCACAGCTTCACTAGAGAGAAGCTGCCAGGTAGAATTAATTCACACACTCGCTCTCACACTATGCATTCATATAAGTGCAATCTTTACTGTGCTACATTATCTGATTTAGAACAAGCAGAAATCTGTGAGAAATATAACGACCCAAAGACAAAGGAACTGATAAAAATAAGCTGTTATGTGGGAGAAATATTTGTGGGCAGCATCATATCAGCCGTGCACAAGGCAACCTCAGCTCGAGGTTCAGACTTAGGGCTCGTTTACACAGAACGCATTTTTACTTTAAAAGACGCCAGATGCGGGCAGTGGAATGGGAGAAAAAACGCAAGATCCCGAGACGCGTTTTTAAAAAAAAAAGTTGACCTGATTTGAACTTTTTTTTAGAATGCCATATCATGCACAAGACGCTGCATAAGACGCAAGACATGAGCACAACGAACATGCGTCTGTCTATAGCGCGTTTACATAGAAAAACAATGGAAAAGTAGCGCATTGGAATAGAAAGGCACGTTCTGTGTGAACAGCCCCTTGTTTGTCGACTAAAAAAGTCGTTCAACCCCTAGTCCAAGGTAAAACCTTCATTCTGTGGGCAGTGAACTGTTCTGTTGTTCATTTTGAGGTGTGCTTTGGATCATTGTCATGCTGGAAGATCCAACCATGGCCTAGTTTATGCTTCCTGACAGGGTCAGTCAGGTTTTGATTTAATATCTGGTACTTGATGGAGTTTATGATTCTGTGCGTATCCTATGTGGTAGAATTCTCCCCTACGCACCTGACTTAAGTTTACCTGGTGTCCCAGACACCTATGAATAAGTTTATACTCTGCTAAGCCCACTTCAGTGTCTGTTCGAGTCGACCGACGTCTCGGCCTGTTTGGGCACTATCACCTGGTAATAAGATCCTCCACTAATCACTATCACTTGAGTATAGAAGTAAGATTCTCTAGTGCCTAGTCTGCTGCGCTGCTCAATAACCAGAGACTCCAGTTGTTGTCCTTAAATGCTTTTAATCAAATCACGGGCCGGGTGAGTTCTCATCAATCTCAGAGAATCTCTCCCTAATCAGAGGAATACAGCAGGTTTTATAGGATTTCAGGTACATCTCGCAGTCAGTATAACATGATCTATTACTCATAATCATCAGTCTTAATACGATTGGTTCAGATTTAAGATAAACAACTTAGTTCCTCTGCCATGCTTACTGGCGGAGTAAATTTAGATTAGAACAACTGAATCACAGGATCATCAAAAAATATCACGGGTTAATAGTTCACTGATTACTCAATAGGTCAAACTATTTTCATAGATTTTTTTTTTTTTTTTTTTTATCCATAGAAGGATGCTGTCTAGCCGGCACAGCAGAATTTTTCCACTTGTTACAACACACAGTCCTAGTGACTATTTCTCTGTTTCAAAGTTAGGCCTGTAGAAGAAAAGAAATGTTAATTCATAATTAATTAATTAGTTCAAAAATATCAATACACCTAACAAGTGTTGTTCAAGGTTTTTGGAAGAAAATGAGCTCCACAGCATCAAAGATCCATACTTCACAGTGGGGAGGATTTTCTACATGGCTATGTTTCTGTCTATGACAAACCCGTTTTTCCAAAAAGTGTTATTTTGGTCTCTTCTGACCACAAAACCCAATCCCACTGAAAGCTCCAGTAACGCCCGACTGTAGGTGCCTGAGACTGCTGTTTGATGTCATCAAAGGCTTTCCCAGACAAGTTGTGGTTATATAGGTGAGGTCTGAACATAGTTTTGGAGACTTTCTGACCCCAAGACAAAACTAGCATCTGCAATTCTCTAACTTTGATCCTTTTGCCCAGTACATATTATACGATTTTGGGCTGTTCCAAATTAAAGATGACCAATCATGGCGATTTCTGTGATCGTGGCTCGCCGTACAGTGAAAGAGGATCAGGCCGTTGTCACAGTTTTGCCACCAAAGATAGCCTGCGATAATTTACTGACAGTGTCAGAAATTAAGCATGATCATCTCACAGTGTGTTTGCTGCTACGACCTACGTCTACTGACTAGCCAATAAAAATGTGACATGAAATGGCCTATTGAACAATGCAACATGGTGCTAAAACTTAAACTAATGACCTCAAGCTCCATTTACAAAATTGGCATGCAATGTTGGCCTCTTTTCCCTAGCCATGACCGCATCCATATTCTCCTCTGTCGCTTCCTCCTCTTTTTTTCCGTACACATAAAAACCACAACTGCTAAAGTGCACTTCATCTTGCTCTATTTGTTTACCACTAGTACATGCTCATGACATTTTATTCTTCTATACTAACTTGTGTTGTAGTCTACGATTTAATGGGTGTTATCATTGTACAGTCTACATACATGTCGCACCCAAGTTTATTACATCCATGTCGTACAGTGTGATTTGTAATGATCTTATCGGATTGCTAAAATCGCTGAGTCTGTAGCAGGCATTACAGTTTGTTTGGTGACTCAATCCATCCTTCTCAGTGCACTTAAAAAATTTTAAGTTTTTTTTTATTTTTCTTTAAGATTAACGCAATCTAATTTATAGTAAAATTCCATCAAATTGAACTGAATAATCCTTAGGTAATTTAACCGAATAATTTACTAATAGAATTTTACTATTAGTTGAAATGCATAAATGCACGTGGGTTCAATATAGACACATGTCCTCGTCCAGACTGTCACCATCTCCAGTTGATTTAAACTTCTTAATTATTGCCCAGATTGTGTAAATGAGTATACCAACAATTAAACTATTTTTGCACAGCTCAACAACCTTTTGTCACACATCATTACTGTATTCTCAGGTCTTTCCCCTGTAAAAAAATCCAGTTTTAGTTGCTGCCTTAAATCGAGTATAATCAACTTGGTTGTACAAGTCATTTTAACTTTAATTATATTAAACTGACTTAAAAAAATCGAGTTGAATCTTGTATAACTTGTTGAAATTGCTTAAATTATTTTGATGAGTTAAAAGTAATGTAAGACATATCATTTTTGTGTGTCACTTCATATTCAGAGCCCCGTGAAACAGGAAGTCATGATTTATCCTGATCACTAAGATAAACTTAAAAACATACCATATGAATGGAAATATACTTCAGGTAGATTTTTACTTATTAGAATTTGTAGGAGTGCCAATAATTGAATACACATATTTCAGAAATGTTTTACTTTAAAGATAAGATTTTTATGAAAGTTTGTTTCCACCACTAAATACATTTTTTTGACTTTTTATCTCACAATTCTAACTTTTTTCTCACAATTGCGGGATGTAAACTCGCAAGGGCTATAAAAAGTAGACTTTTTTTTTCTCCGAATTCTGACTTTATAACTCGCAATTGTGTGTTAGAAAGTCAGAACTGCGAGATATAAACTCACAATTCTGAAAAAAAGTCCGAATTGTAAGATGTAAACTCGCAATTGCGAGAAAAAAGTCAGAATTGTGAGATAACAAGTTGAAATTACATTTTTTAACGAGCTTCCATAGATTTTTGTGAATATTTTGAATGAAAGACTAAAAGGAAAAATTGCAAAAATTAATTTTCACAGTCAGTTTTAATAAGCCACATAGGGTTAAAATACGTAACATTTTTACCTTTAATACAGCAAAATCTGAAGTCGAGGCTAGAACTCTGATTATATCTAACTTACAACACATTGTAGTTGGTTGCAGGTGTGTTTACAGAATGATCTTGAAATTTATATATATAAATAGTAAAATATGTGATATATATATATATATATATATATATATATATATATATATATACATGCATGCAACATTCTCCGTCATATTAAGTCTATGCTGCCTGCTTACACCTAAAGCTTTACATTTTGACATGAAAGAGTTTTTTTTTTGTGTGTGTTTTTGTTTTTTTCAGCCTTCACACTATAGCACACATATCGATATCCATGGAAACCGAGTGTTGGAAAGATACACACAATTAACACAGCAGACTTGAACCTCTGCCCACAATAATATTTACTCTGCTAATGTTTCCTAACATATATTTATAAACTACAATATCACTTAAAACTACACAGTACAAATGATTCTTTTCTAAGTTGTAAATAAAACAAAGATTTGAGTAGTTTTACAAGAAAATACTATTTTGGTCTTCCTACTTTTAAAATGTCATGTTTAATTCAATGTGTTACTTGCCATTTCTTTGTAATTTATTCCTGAAATTTACTAGACATTTCTGAAGGAAAAGTGCTTCAAAGTGAATCCTACACCATTTTTTTTTTTTTTTTCTTATGCAGTGAACCCAACGTGTTTTATATTTAATTCACATTTTAAAATGCATGGAAGTCATTACATTATATGGGCCATTCTACAGAATTGGTCAGAGTTGGAAACGTCTTGAAAAAAATGTCTTTCTTTTTGAATCCAATCTTTCTTTGTAAAAGGCATAAAGTTTCAAAGTCATACTGATTTCAAAGTTAACGATTCATTAGTTTGAATATACATTGAACCAAACACTATAATAACACCTTAGTTGATAATTCAATATACTTTATTTTTGACAAAACATCCTATGTTTCGGTCATGACTGCACATTTTTGGTAGTGACAGTAATGTGTTGGTAGACACCTCATCACAATACAGAATTTCCCCCAAATAAATGATAATGTATTCCCTTTTGTCACTACCAAAACAATTATGACATGTTTCGGTTATGACTGTTTGGTAGTGACACAGAAAAAAAAAAACTAAATTTTATCGAATAACCCCCAAAAAACGATGTCACAACCGAAACTTCACCACATGTTAAAATAATAGAAGGATCTTAGTAAACATCTAAAATTTGAATACTTAAATGCTTTTTAAATGTGCTTTTTGGTTGTGGGACAGCAGTTTGCACCAATTCTGTAGAATGGCCCATATAACAAAATATCAAAGTGGCTTTTATTTTAAACACTGTAAAAGTGGTAACCTGCAATTGTTTAGAGCTATTTCTACCTTAATTAACTAGCATTGTTGGTATTAATTCCATGTACATAGGTTGGTTCAGTTAATATTAATAATTGACTGATATTTTGATATTTTTTACTTTAATAAAACAGGTTAATTTAGTTGTTACCATTTTAGGTTACCATTTTTTTCAGTAAAGAAAGGTAGCACATGCACGCTTTTCAAGCCAAACATTCCACAAAGAAAAGCCTTTTCTTAAGGTTTTACATGATAAAACAGTAGATCATTTCAGAAGTGAAGGGGACAGAAATGTAATGGTGTAATACCAGTTTTTATCCAACATTTGTCTAATTGATAGTTTTTATTTTTTTTATCTCATCTTTTGCTTTTAATTTGAAATAAATTAGCCTTTAATAAGAAATCAAATACACTGCTGAACAATAACCTCATGGATTTTATACAATGTAAAAAAAAAAAAAAAAAAAGATCACAGAATAAGGCAGAAAATACAGTACCTTTCAAAATTTTGGAGACATTACATATGTAATTGTACAGTTGAAATGTCTCTTCTGCTCACCAAGGCTGGATTTATTTAATCAAAAATGCAGTAAATAGCTAAATAGTAAATAGCTGTTTTCTATGTGAATATATTGTAAAATGTACAATATATGTAGTCAAAGCTGAATTTTCAGCATCATTACTCCAGTCTTCGGTGTCACATGATCAGAAATCATTCTGACATGCTGATTTGATGCTCAAGAAACATTTCTGATTATTATAATCAAATGTTGTTGTTATTTTTGTGGAAACCATGATACCATTCAAAACACTTGTGGTAGAAATTAATACTTTTATTCATCAAGGATGCATTTAATTTATCAGTGACAATAAATGCAAATAAATGCTGTTCATTGAACTTTCTATTCATCAAAGAATCCAGAAACATTAAATGTATCATGGTTTCCACAACAATTTTAAGCAACTGTTTTCAATACAGATAATAAAGATAAATGTTTTTCGAGCAGCAAATCAGCATATTAGAATGATTTCTGAAGGATCACGTGACACTGAAGAATGGAGTAATGATGCTTTGATCACAGGAATAAATGACATTTTACAATATATTCACATAGAAAACAGCTATTTTAATTTGTAATAATATTTCGCAATATTACTGATTAAATACATGCAGCCTTGGCGAGCATAAGAGACTTTTTTCAAAAACATTAAAAAGTTTGTCAGTTACCACTGCATTATTCTTATACTGTATTGTCAATAAATACCTTGAGATGGCTTAAAAAAACATGTCTTGTCGCAATTGTGTGTTTATATGCTTCACGTTCCATCAGTCGAATAAGTTTCTGCAGTTTATTCAGCGAATAGCTGAATTACTTCTACGAAACCGTTTTGGACTTTCTGCGAGAGAGCGCCCTCTGGCGTCCAGTATGAATGAAACATACATTACACGGGAGCGAGCGCTCCATAATGTTAAGATCGCCTCGATTTAGTTAAGAATAAAACGACATGTCATGCATAGACTATCTTGTCTCTTTGAATTAAAACAAGATGTATTCACATTGGCCTCCATATGAACACACTTGGCCGAAAAAAAGTGCGGGGGACACGTCCTCCCGCGTATTCTGCGCCCCTGCAGTAGATATACTGTTTGTTGAAGACAAAAGGTATTTGGCTGGACTTTGTGGATGTTAAATGTTACCAAAACATGTTCAAGGTTATTGTGAAGAGTAACTTCACCTGTAATTACGCTGAACACCTTCTGAGACCAGATGGTAATTAAAAAAAAAAGAAGAAAAATGCCACTTGTTTTAATACTTTATTACCTAATGCAGTGACATTGAGACATTAGAGTGGTTTAAGTGTGCTAATACTTTTGAGGCCACTGTATGAACTTCATCTGTGAACAGTAATAAGCTTTTTCTTGTATTAAGGCAGTAAGAATGGTTTGTGACTGTATGTTGAAGTGTAAAGGAACAGTTGAGTGTCCCAGTGCCACCGCAGGCGCTGTGCACTTACGTCATCGATGAGCAGCACGTCTTGCGCCGCAGTCGCTCCTGAGATGAATGCACAATACTGCTTTCACCTGGACCTCTAGCGCCGCCAAGCGAGCGACAAATCTGTTACAACTCGCTCAAGTGCTTAGTAATCATTAAGTAACCTAGATTTTTGTAAGAAAAGAAAGAAAAAAAAACTGTCTTACTGTGAATGATACGGTAACAGTGTGCACGTACGGCATGCGCGGTCACGCTAAAGACTTGCCTTCAGCACCATGGACAGTTCCCAGCGTGCTGCCGCCACCAGAGGGCGCTGTACCCTCATGCTGCTCGCCTCAGACCTTTACATTTGCATGTGAAACCGTACGATTTGATGAGATCTTTCCATTGACATAAAACAAACGTTCATTAATCACTATCATGAGGATAATGACGTTCATTAATCCTTATTATGAGGATTGTTAAAGTGTTTCTCTGTGTGTGTGTGTGTGTGTGTGTGTGTGTGAGAGAGAGAAAGTAGGTGAGGGAGACATTCTTAATCTAATTCCAAACAACCTCTTAGGTAAATCTGGCATAGTAAACGTAGCACTAATGTAAAATGAATGAGAAATGAATAAGGGATCACTTTCAAACAGTGAAAGCAGCTTTTCTTTCTGAATCTATTTGTTTGGCAGATTGATGTATTTGACTTTTTGTAGCACAATTTTCCATTTACTACACTAAAATGCTGGGTTAAAAACAACCCAAGTAGGGTTAAATATGGACAAACCCAGCAATTGGGTTGTTTTGACCCAGTGGTTGGGTTAAATGTTGCTGGAAAGTTTTATTTAACTCAACAATTGTTTAAAAATTACAATATGTCTGGCTTAAATTGAACCCAAAATAGATTGAAAATTAAAAATCAGACACATAAATACTAGAGGCAACAAAAATAGTCAAAAGTATTGAATTATTAAATGTTCATTTATTAAAATAAATGTTTTTTTTTTTTGTTTTTTTTAGGGTTAGGGTTTGGGTTAGATTTTAGGCCATTTTTAAACAATAGTTGAGTTAAATAAAAATACCCATCAGGTTGGGTCAAACATTTATCCCAACCGCTGGGTTTGTCCATATTTAACCCAACTTGGGTTATTTTTAACCCAGCTTTTTTTAGAGTGTACACTGCAAAATAATTGGTGTAGTAGGATTTACTTTGAAACGATTGCTAATAAATTCAATAAATAATTAAAAAAGACACAGCAAAACATTGAATAACGTGAATGTTTGAAGCAGACTGCAGTAGTATTTTTTGTACTTCAATAATCTTTTTTTTCTTTTTTTTAACAGTGTAGCCTATAGATATTCAATTCCATTAGCATTCATTTGACAATGGTGTTTTTCTGTTATTACTATATTTCGCGAATGTAAACCCGTGCTGATCAGCCAATCAAACATCGAATCTGCTGTGACGCCACTGGTCGGCGTTGTTCACTCATCATCAGTCAGTCAGTCGGCGCTCATTACACTCAACTCCTCCGCGTCACCGCTTCACCTCCCGCTCAGCATCAGCAGCACTGAGGATGAAAGAGTTTGGGAGGTGTTTCGCTATTTGAATACAGCGCGCTCCTCTCGCACACGGTCGCGAGACTCATCACGGTTCCTTTTTGGCCACGCGCTGAGCTGAGCGCGGGCGGCCGGTGATCGGTGTGTTTTGTGTCTATGGGTGTCGACGTGATGTCCCCTCCTCTAAGGAACCTCAAGTGCTTTTCTCCGGTGATGTGCCAGTGTAAACTTATATGTAGCAACCGTACGCTTTCGCTCATGTTCGGCTGTAAGGTAAGCAGGGAGCGCGCACGCGCCCGTTTCTGCTCGGTTTTCTTGTGGATATACAGTAGGATGCTAGAAAGGGGATACCATGTTGGTGACAGAATTCTCACAAGCGTTCACCCAAATTATGAAAACCACGATTTGTTAAAAGAATTATGAATGAAGAAACGAATGTGTGTGTTTGCGGCCGCGCGCGTGGCATTCGTGACATACTGTACATTAGTGAACGGGGTTTTGCACTTCCACATGCAGTGCTACAGTACAGTAAAGAAGCTTGTTGTGTGGTAGGAGTCCATGTAAAGCCACCTGTCTCTCTGCAGGTGCACACATGCGAAAAACATCGGAAGGTCAATGTATCTCTAATACATTATACAATACAAAACTGAACAAACCATGCAAGGTTATGTGAATGTGCAGAGAAGAGTAATACAAAAAGCTATTGCACATTTACACATACTGGCCAGAAAAAAAAAAAAATCATTCAACACACGATGCCCCTATAGCGGGGCATGTTGTCACACGGGGAAGATGGATGAAATTAAATATTACCTAGCCTACTTAACGCCTTTCAGCTCAATGTAAACATTAAAACAGTTATAAAACAAAATTAGAAAAGGTAACATAGGGTGAACATATAAAACATATGTGACAACTTGCCCCCAACTTGACATTGCTCATGTTGTTAGAACACAGTTTAACCTTTGGAGAAAATGGACCTTCACTATCTAGTTGACTCAGTGGATCACAGCCGACCCCTTCCCAGTTTTACTTAACTGTGTTCACTCATTGTCCAAAATGAATGTTTTATCACACTGGTTAATTGAATTGAGGGAATTTACAGGCCATAACTAGTTCCTGTTGGCCATGAAAGTGTATTTTGCATTATTGTTAGGCTGTTAAAATATTTTTGTCCATATGACAATGGAATTACTCGCTGTGATTTTGTTGCATATTTATAAAAACAGTATAGGTCATTGTGTTACTTCCAGGGTGAACTAATGTCTGTTCCTCAGTCAGATTGAGACCCGTTGTGATTTAGTATGTTTTTGTGTGGTCTCACTGTCTTGAATATTCCACGTGTTTTTATATATATATATATATATATATATATATATATATAGATCATGTATTATATTGTAGTTTCTACAATTACCTGCCAACTTGCGAGGTTCTTGTTCTGATTCACAGAAATTACCCAGCTAACAAAAATATGTTCTAAGAGCATTTTTCTAACATTCACAATAAGTTATAAAAACGTTATTCCTTAATGTTCTCTGAACATTCAAAAAAGTTTTTAAAATTTTTTAAAAATGTTTTTTTTCTTGGTTATGCGAACATTAAAAGGAACATTCCATTTTATCATTTTGCAAACATAATATGAACGTTACTTGTGAATGTTCTCTGAACATTCTGAAACAAGTACTGTAGTAACATTTAAAAAACACTAATTCCGAAACGAAACTTTTCAGCAAAAACGTTCCATGAACGATGAATAAATTAGGGCTGCTCGAAACTAGAAAAAACTGACACAGAAAGCAGCAGGAATATTAGGCTGCCGTCACTTTAAGACCGAATGAGCGGATACAAAATACTGTTACACATCCGGTTTTCTTTCTCAATTTAGTTCACCTAAACCATAAGCGATTGTGTTTACGAGGATACTCGATGTTTTATGTGCATTTTGATATTTTTTTTCACATATGTGTCCATTTAGGCACAAATATAGGCAGAAGAGAACAGCATTTGGTGTTCACGTGCATCTGCGTGGTTCTGTGCGCACAGAAAAACAGCCGCACATTCTGAATCGAGTTCTCTTTTGCGTATTTGTGCGCTCGAATGGTTTACAGTCGCTTGAATGTTTAAACTGACAGGACCTAAAACACGTTCAAACGATAAACTTTAATTATATGATGGTCAAACTTTGCAATTAATCGGAGAATCACGTGCATTTTGAACCATGGCGTCTGGTCCTATACTAGACATCGCACATCCCGCGGGTGCGCACATCGCAATTTCTATGCTAAAAAAATATATCGTGGATCCCTAGTATAAATAATGTTTTTGAGAACATTATTAAAGACCAGATAACTTTGAATGAACGTTACTGGAAGAATGTTTGTTCATAACTTTAAGAGAACCTTGCCACGATGGTAGGTAAAGATCTCAGAAAGTTCCCTGTTACACCGTATCCTAACCAGGTGCGACGCGGTGCCACAACAAGCAATACAATTTCCATGCTAATCAGTGTTTTTGTCGGCGATAAGCAACGATTCTATTTTGATCTTGGTTCACGTATCACACTCAAGCCAACTTTTGACAAACCTTTTCTACATTTTCCATGCATTATATAAACAATTTGAATGTGTGAACTGATTACTTAGAACATCATCCTAGCGGGACCAGATTGCAGTGCATGTGCTCGGATCGGTGATCTGTGACTGCTGCTGCAGTTTTGTTCTGTGTCAGATCGCTGTGATTCGAGCAGGGTCGATACTTCCTGTGGAATAGATTGAGATGGCTGAGATGATGACCTTGAGAAACATAATGGCGTGGAGAGGGCTGCTACTCGAATACACTGAGAAAGAGAGAGAATATATCTGATAATTCATATCTCTCACTTTCCTTTCTCTCTGTGTTCACTACATTCACAAAATCTTTATTTTCATAGTTGATTTTCTAAATCTTGGTGGCATTTAATGACACAAATGCATTGACTGTACACTATAAGTTTGATAAATATTTCTTATTAAAAACCTTTTGATAAAAAGGCTTATGCTTAAAATTAGTTTGGAAATGTTTTTACCTCTTTGCAAAGAAGCTTCATTGAAAATGAAATGAGTGAGTTTCATTGAGTCTGAATCTAGGAAAAGAATGACTAGCTTGAAGAAGCTCAAATATGAAAATTACCACACTACATAGTCACTACATAATATCCGTATTCCATTTGTGTTATTCCATAGTTTAGATGACTTTACTATTGGAAAGGCGAATTTTCCTCCAAAGAAAGAACAGAAAAGAAGAATAGGACAGGATAGAGAACAAACGCACTACAATAGAAAACAGAGTCAGACTGAACACATGCTCATATAGTGCTTTGATATGTTGTCTCATATATTGATTATATTGATATAGCCTATAGTGTTTCTTCAGAAAGTATTCACCCTCATCAATTATGTATCGGTCTGGTATGTTGCAAAGTCTGTTTAAAGCATATTTACTAAGAGAACAGAACAGTAGGGCTTTTTCTGCTGGCCCTTTTACAACATTATTACTGGCCCTATACCATAAAACATGATGATTGTTGTGTTTAGTAATGTGTCTTTACATTTGCCAGAAAACAAATATGACAGTGGCCAAAGGATCTATGCCGTAGTAGGGCAGTTATCAGCTTAAATGGAAGATTTATCCTTCTTGGTTTTCAATTTAATTTGCCCATATTATATAGTTAATCCATTTTACATTATATTTTATATAGTTTAAGTTTATAGTTTAGCAAAGCCACAAAATAATACATTGTGTTTTCAAAGCAGTGGATGATTGTGTGAGCTTTAAATGTGTTTAATGGTCTGTCTGACTTTGTACTTTTGGTGTACTAAACTGGTATACTTAAATTTTGTACGTAATGCACTTTAATTGTGCAGAAGTAGTGCTGAGGTCCAACTAAAGATACACTATATTGCCAAAAGTTTTGGGACGCCTGCCTTTATGTGCGCATGAACTTTAATGACATCCCATTCTTAATCCGTAGGGTTTAACATGGAGTTGGCCCACCCTTTGCAGCTATAACAGCCTCAACTCTTCTGGAAAGGCTTTCCACAAGGTTTAGGAGGGAATTTTTGACCATTCTTCTAGAAGCACATTTGTGAGGTCAGGCAGAGAAGGCCTGGCTCACAGTCTCCGCTCTAATTCATTCCAAAGGTGTCCTATCGGGTTGAGGTCAGGCCAGTCTAGTTCCTCCACACCAAACTCGCTCATCCATGTCTTTATGGACCTTGCTTTGTGCACTGGTGCGCAGTCATGTTGGAACAGGAAGGGGCCATCCCTAAACTGTTCCCACAAAGTTGGGTGCATGAAATTGTCCAAAATGTCTTGGTATGCTGAAGCATTAAGAGTTCCTTTCACTGGAACTAAGGGGCCAAGCCCAACCTCTGAAAAACAACCCCACACCATAATTCCCCCTCCACCAAACTTTACACTTGGCACAATGCAGTCAGGCAAGTACCGTTCTCCTTGCAACCACCAAACCCAGACTTGTCCATCGGATTGCCAGACATAGAAGCGTGATTCATCACTCCAGAGAACGCGTCTCCACTGCTCTAGAGTCCAGTGCTTTACACCACTGCATCCGACGCTTTGCATTGCATTTGGTGATGTAAGGCCTGGATGCAGCTGCTCGGCCATGGAAACCCATTCCATGAAGCTTTCTACACACTGTTCTTGAGCTAATCTGAAGGCCACATGAAGTTTGGAGGTCTGTAGCTATTGACTCTGCAGAAAGTTGGTGACTTCTGCGCACTGTGCGCCTCAGCATGCACTGACCCCGCTCTGTGATTTTACGTGGCCTACCACTTTGTGGCAGAGTTGCTGTTGTTCCCAATTGCTTCCACTTTGTTATGATACCACTAACAGTTGACCGTGGAATATTTAATAGTGAGGAAATATCACGAATGGACGTGTTGCACAGGTGGCAACCTATCACGGTACCACGCTTGAATTCACTGAGCTCCTGAGAGCGACCCATTCTTTCACAAATGTTTGTAGAAGCAGTCTGCATGCCTAGTGCTTGATTTTATACACCTGTGGCCATGGAAGTGATTGGAACACCTGAATTCAATGATTTGGAGGGGTGTCCCAGTACTTTTGACAATATAGTGTATATTTGAGTATATGTGATTGTGCTAAAGTGCAACTATTTAGGTACACCTTAAATATGTTGCATTTAAAGACTGATATTATACAGAGATCATACAATCCTTATTAATAGTGATAGTAAACACTTTTTAGGCATAATATTAAGATATGTGCATTGTGCAATACTCCAAATAAAGTTTAATTATAATTTTATATCAGTAAGTCTTAAGTGATATGTCAGTAAATATATTAATGGATTTGAAGTATACTTAGTATGAATTAAATTATTTTAGTATAGGTTTTTTCAGGGTTCTCCTGAATGAACTGAAAGATTTACATTGTATATATATATATATATATTTGCAATTGCCAGTTGGTAACAAATTGTGTTGCAGACACTGTATGGTAACAACATACATTACTCTGCTATGATTTCTCTTTCCTATTCTCTACTGCCTCATTACTCATGGCTAATAAGGCTTATTCTTAACAGTGTGGATATTTCAAATCCCCTAACCATGAGTATTAAACTTTAGTACTGAAGTTATCTTGCACCGTTTGTGCTGCTGACATGAATGATACCTCAAATCGTGTTGATGCGAGATATGCTACAGTATTACTGCTCTAGGCGATTAGCTTTCCTTCATAGGGACACATGCGGCTGGGGATTTTCAGAAGGAAATAATCTTAAAAAAATCCCATAGACTTACACTGAAGGTGCAGAAAATGTAAAATTCTAGTTTTTAAACTCATGTTTAGTCCTTCTCCCTCACTTTTCTTTGCAATTTCATTCCATGACTGTATTATTTCTTCTTTTTCCACAACTAAATGACTGCAAAGAATCTGCTTTATGTTTTTTCTTTTTCTTTGTTCCTCATTTTAATTTCCTCTCTTTGTTTTCTGCGCTTGTGTAGTGTGCTACTGTATGCAGCTTGTTAAAATGAGTCTGATCACTACTGTCATGTACAGTATAGGACAAATGTGCCCCCTAAACACACACACAGGTTTGTTTTTGTGAATTGTGGGGACATTCCATAGGCGTAATGGTTTTTATACTGTACAAACCGTATTTTCTATCGCCCTACACCAACCCTACACCTAAACCTACCCATCACAGACAACTGTGCACATTTTTACTTTCTCAAAAAACCTTTTTGAAAAATGGGGACATGGGGTAATGTCCTCATAAGCCACCCTCTCCTTGTAATACCTGTCATACCCATGTCATTATACAAATTTGTGTCCTGATATGTCACAAACACACACACACATACACTTTCATACTGTACAAACTGTATATTCTGTCTCCTAGCCCTAACTTTTCCCCTTAAACCTACCCATCACAGAAAAAAATCAGCATTTTTACATTTTTAAAAAAACGTCATTCTGTATGATTTATAAGCTGTTTTCTTTACGGGGCCCCAAAATGTACATTTTGTCCCTATAACATACAGGATACCTGAACCACACACACACACACACACACACACACAGAGAGAAAGCAGAATCAGGTTTTCACAAAGATTTTCCATGAATAATAAATGATGTTGGATGAATTTCTCCCTGCCTGTCTATCTCTCTGTCTGCCAGTGTTCAGATTCCACACAGCATTCAACAGCTATAAAAGTAATTTATACACCCTGTTAGTATAAAAAGCTGAGAAATCCAATTGAAAGAGAAATCAAAATGAGAGTTCACATATCTAGAAAGCTATGGTATGTAGTGCAGCAATAGTTATGAGAGACAAAATCCCGTTCATTTTAGTGTTAGCCTTTCAAGACCTACCATGATCTTCAGTGTTCTTACTAAACTCAAATCCTTCTGTGGAAGCCACAAGTCAGTGTGATTTCCACTTTATTTAAAAATAAATCACACTAAATAACCAATATAGAACTACACTACCCATAATCCCAAAGCAAGATCCACCAATCAGGACTGATTTTCCTAAAAGCATTGTAAGCCTAGATCATAGAGATCAGAGTAGTCATTGTTACTATGAAACGTTAATCAGAGCTCAGCAGTGGTCACTCTTATGAAGAAGTCTGAATGATGTAATCTAGGCTTGTCCATACAGTATTAAAATATTCGGTTTTAATTTTTTGTGATTTTATATAGCACATTTGCAGTGCTTCACAGAATGTGTACATAGTTCTTTCACTCATGAAAATAATTTAAGCACACAGTCTTTGTCTTTTTCTTAGTCTACATGCTTGAGATGCAAGTCTGGGGCTTAAGAAAGAAATTTCTTAAGGCAAAAGATTCTCAGATATTTTCTAAGAGTGTCTTAAGATCTTTTTCTTTAGAAGAAAATGACAAGCTTTGGTGTTATCCGATTCTACGTATTGTTCTGATTGTTCTGACTCTCTGATCAACTCAAAGAAAAACACCTAAAAGGCCGTCTTTTTGCACACTATTTTAGTCAACTGTCTTGACAGGTGAATTCAGCAAAAAGTCACATCACTTTAGAGCTGATGGCCACGTGGGCAGCTCTCCGATATGTAGTGCGGGTAACCCAACTCGGGACCTTTCCCGGTCATGTCCGTCTCTCTCCCACTTTGCCTCCTGTCAGTCCTATCTCAATAAAATAAAAAATTCTCAATAAAATATACTGTCCTATTTAAATAAAGACATAAAAGTACCCCCAAAAAATTGCACATAATAATTAATTATGACTGATCATTGTTTACACTATCTACCAATGGTGTCACTTCAAAGTACTCGTGCAAATCCCTAGTAATAGTAATATGCATTATATAAAGCTAGTGTTATGTTGTAATGTTTAAAGGGATAGTTCACCCAAAAAATGAGAATTATCCTATGATTTACTCACTCTCAAGCCATCCTAGGTGTATATGACTATCTTCTTTCAGACAAACGCAATCGGAGATATATTTAAAAATATACTGGCTCTTCCAAGCTTTATAATGGTAGTGAACAGGGGTCGGTTGAAGCCCAAAAAAATGCATCCATCCATCATACAAATAATCCATACGGATCCAGGCGGTTAATAAAGGCCTTCTGAAGTGAAGCGATGGGTTTTTGTATAAAAAATATCCATATTTAAACCTTTATAAAGTAAAATCTAAGATGAGAAATTTTAAAGAGAAATGTCGGAGGATTTCGATATAATAGAAGAGGAGCTTGAGTTTGTTACACAGCCCTATTTGTTTGAACCGGGAGAGGCGTCTAAGCTTACGATACTCCTACATCCTGCGTCATACATCACGTCACGGGTTACTCATTTAGTGCAAGTCAACTTGGGCAGTAGCTAGTCATATGGATTATATTTATGATGGATGGGTGCACTTATTTTAGGCTTCAAACCCCCCCCCCCCCCATTCACTAGAATTATAAAACTTGGAAGAGCCAGGATATTTATAAGTATATCTCCGATTGTGTTCGTCTAAAAGAAGATGTTCATATACACCTAGGATGGCTTGAGGGTGAGTAAACCATGGTATAATTCCCAAAATTTCATTTTTGGGTGAACTAACCCTTTAATATCAGAAACAACCCAATAAATTAATCTGCCTTTGGGGATTTAACACAAGTTGGAGGTTATCTTAACTTTAGGAAGTTATTTACAAACATTTTAAGAAGATTGTTTTCAGAAATTCACATTTTTCCTAACTTTTGTCTTTAGAAAAATCTTGCATAATGCCAACCTAATGTCTTCATTGGCTGCCCACGAGCAGTGTCTACTTTGCCCCTCAAACACTGTGGTTGTAGTTGAGACTGGAAGAGTTTGGTTTGTGTTGTCCTCAGGTTGAGAAGACGCTGTTTTCTGCTGGAATTGATACACGCGCTGGAATTGATACGGTAAAACTGACGCCATCATTACTGTTTGTATCACTGCGTATCAAGTACAGATGAAGCCACTGGAGGTGAAATTTAGATATGCTAATGTGTGTTTGGTTTCCGACAACAGACTGGACTACTGAGGGAGGGGCTTAGTGAGACCAAATCCTTGATCAAACCATTTCAGACACTGAGAAAAGAGCTGAGGCTTCATTGTATATATTATTTTTTTACCTTCAATGCATTTAAACCTGTTGTAGAAGACCTCAAAAACAAAATTAGGAACCTTTGTAAATAACGTAATAGGGGTACTTTGATGTCTTGTGAATCCGGTCCCTGATTTCCCGAGGGCTATAATAACACTCAAAAGAATGATGAGAATATGTAATGAAATCCATACAGTCAATCCTTCATGGAATGAGAAGGCTGTACTTGTATTATATTTGCTGGAATGTACTGATTTCTGAACCTCTGATCTCTTGTTCTTTCTTTTAGATTACAGGAGATGTGTAATGTAAGACAAGCCTCAGGGGGTTTCAGGGTGGAGTGTCAACCGGTGCGCTCTCTGTATTCTTATGGGAATTACATGTGGATAACACCGCTTCACTGCTGTATTTGGCATTTGAGGTCTTTTGAAACTCATGGCTAATATTAGAATGTAAACTCGTCTGTTGGCGTGAGGTAGCTTTTGTAAGAAATGAGTGCTCGGAGATGAGTCACAGCGTCCGGTTTCATAAAAACAACAAGGATGACTTGTGCATTAAAAAGTCTCAAATAGACGTTTGATCATTGGTGTGAGCTCTGGTCTACTTTCTGTAGGTTTTTCTGGCCCGCTTAAACAGGAAGAGATAGTTTGATCAACCTGTAAAGTGGCTATCCAAAGATTGTTTCATTTTCATGTGCAGTTTATCTAAAGTAATTGAGACAACAATAATAGGCAGCGTAGAAAAACACATTGAAATGATTTAATAGAGTTGATCCACAAATGGCTGTACAGAAAACAATAAAAAATGTGTGTACAGTGAAAAAGTTGATTCAGTTCGGTTGATCCAAACTTCCCAAGTATAATTTTTTTCAGTGTGTGACTTAGAATCTCTATCTGTGCAAAATTAATAAGTACTATTTCACATACAAAACTTTGAAAACAAAGAAAAATCAGATTGGAGCTTTTTTTTTTTTTTTTTTTTTTGTGCATTATACATCAGACGTACAGTGAGCAGACTGTGGGTGGGCTGTGCTGCATAACTGCTTCTTCTCCCGCCGAGTATAATGATGTTCAGAGTCCTCTGCCACCTCTCTCTCGCTCTCTGTGGTGCATGCTGGGAATAGATTTGTGTCAGACAGTTGTGTGCAGGGTGTTTGGTATCACTCTTGACGCTGTGACGTATGCTTCTGTTTGTTATTTATTACCTGCAAGGGTTTTGTTATGTGCAGACTGTAGTCAGAGCCTGGCATCGCATCAGTCGCCTGCAGGGAAAACACTACCTCACTCACTGCCACTGGCGGTGTTCGTAGAAATCTTTTAAAACGTTAGCTAGTCTTGTAGTTAAAAGCGCCTTAAGTAACACATGTGCCCCATTCATTTAAAGGAGTCATGAATTGAGAAATCAAATTTTCCTTGATCTTTTGACATGATATAAGAGGTCATCGTACTATAAAAACATCCTGCAAGTTTCAGAATGCAAAACTTTGTTAGTCCAAAAACAGCTTTTATTGAAACCAAGCTCAGAAAACGACTCATTTCGGATTTTGTCACATTATGGTGTAATAATGCGATGAGAGACCGCCTTTGCAAAATCAAATCAACGCCCACTTTTTCATCATCATATCGTTGGCCCCGCCCACTGGCGCAAGGAGAGAAGAGAGATACATGATCACTGGAGTAAAAATAACATTACCTTCCAAATTATCCTAATGCTAGGAAAGTGCTTATTTATTAATATTTATATATGTGAATGTCTTCTATTTGTTTGTCCAGTACATTTCACTGTGGACTCTTTGTTAAATCAGTCGCAATTTCCAAGCAAGCTTTGCAAACAGACTTTTACTGTAAGATATGGACCCGACAGTAATGCCACAACATTTAAGTAACCGTGTTAATTCTAATGCCTGATCTGTGATCAGTGATTTCTGAAATGTAATGATTCATGTACAGTTGGACGTTATTTGTCTTAAAATCGTTTATTGCTGTTTATGCGTCAGTAAAGAAAGCCAGTGACTAAACGGTCAA
Organism: Elopichthys bambusa; assembly: GCA_037101425.1. Classification (NCBI taxonomy): domain Eukaryota; kingdom Metazoa; phylum Chordata; class Actinopteri; order Cypriniformes; family Xenocyprididae; genus Elopichthys; species Elopichthys bambusa. Next base: position 3,152,051 of record CM074434.1, read on the forward strand.
TTTCACATTGTTTCTCTTAGTAGCATAAAAATAATCTGTTATTTAAATTATATACAGAAAGCGATCAAAGAACGCTCCCTTTACAATCGCTGGAGCTGTCAATCAAACAGCGCGAGTTCATCTGTGTCTGAGTTCTGGTAATTAAATTGAATTAATACTGTAATCTTAAAGGGTTAGTTCACCCAAAAAGGAAAATTCTGTCATTAATTACTCACCCTCATGTCGTTCCACACCCGTAAGACCTTCCATTTTCGGAACACAGTTTAAGATATTTTTGATGAAATCTGTGAGCTCTCTGACCTCCTTATTACACAACAACGTCATAACCAATTTCAAGGTCCAGAAAGTAGTAAAGAAATCATTAAAACAGTCAACGTGACTGCAGAGATTCAACCTTAATGTTATGAAGCGACAAGAATACTTTTTGTGCACAAAAACAAAACAAAAATATCGACTTTATTCAACAGTATCTTCTCTTCCCTGCCAGTCTCCTACATTGCATTATCCAGTGGTGGGGTTTTTGTCAGCAGTATTCCTCTCATTGAGGTTAATGCAGACAGTGCAGAAGCATATAAAAGTAAAAATGTCTGTTGATAGTTTACTATGGATTTCTTCTCCAATTTATATGCAGCTGGGATCTCCTGAGAGACACCCAGAACAGAGAACTGTCACATGGAGGAAAATGAGCTCATCTTTAGTGTGACATCAGAGACACAGCAGCTCCCCTCAGGCAGTGCCTCAGGACAGGATGGACATCTTTCAGAATTTTTTAGAATTCTGGAGAATCATTGGTGCAAAAATATGATGTAATTCATGTGGGATTTCTTTCCAGGAGCTGCCAACAGCCTTTTGACACTGCTCAAGAAGAGTGACATAGCATTTTAGAAAAACTGGACACCTGTTGCAGTTTTGTGCCCTGGGCCAGTTGCGTAAAATGCTTAGACTAGTCTTACATGTTAGTCATTTAATTTTTTTGTAAGACAGTACATAAAAATGTAGATTAGTATAATTTGAATCTGAAAAGTAAGACTGATTACCCCTTGGCAAACTGCTAGTTGGATAGACACATGGTTCTTAAAGGATTAGTTCACTTCAGAATTAAAATTTCCTGATAATTTATTCCAATGTCATCCAAGATGTTTATGTCTTTCTTTCTTCAGTCGAAAAGAAATTATGGTTTTCGAGGAAAACATTCCAGATCTTTCTCCATATAGTGGACTTCACTGGGGTTCAACAGGTTGAAGGTCCAAATGTCAGTTTCAGTGCAGCTTCAAAGAGCTCTACATGATCCCAGATGAGGAATAAGAGTCTCATCTAGAGAAACAATCGGTCATTTTCTACGTCATGTGTGACCTTTCCAACATGATTACATAATGCGTGGCGGATCGCAAGATGAGCATTTGTGGTTAAAAAGTATATACATTTTTTTTTTTTTTTTGAGAAAATGACAGATTGATTGATTCTTTAGATAAGACCCTTATTGCTCATCTGGGATCGTGTAGAGCACTTTGAAGCTGCACTGAAACTGACATTTGGACCTTCAACCCCAGTAAAGTCCACCGTATGGAGAAAAATCCTGGAATGTTTTCCTGAAAAACCTTAATTTCTTTTCGACTGAAGAAAGAAAGACATGAACATCTTGGATGACATGGGGGTGAGTGAATTATCAGGAAATTTTAATTCTGAAGTGAACTAATCCTTTAAGACACGTCTGTTATTATAAAAACAAAGACTCAGAACAGCCGGAAATACTGGGACGCACAACCAACATTTTGTGAATAACAGACAGGATTAAGATGACGTGATGACTGAAGTTCCCTACAGTGTAAGCTGTGCTAAAGTTTTTTTCATATATATTCATACTCTTATCACAGCTTAAATGTGGCAACAGCTCTAAGTAAACCATTTGTAGGTTGATTGCCTGAAAATGTACAAATTGTACAGTATTTTTTGGCAATCAAATCAAGTCCTCTCCTACTTGTAATCAAGCCTTGTTACATTATAGAATTAGAAGTGGTTGCGAATTCTGTTTAATTATTATAATGTCTTTATGTTTTATATTCTGTGTTCATTTTATCTTTACATTTGCTTTTTGCGCTTGTCAGCTCCTACTTTCTCTCTCAGTCATTGTGGTGTTGCTGGCTCATTGTAATGTGATCTTGCTGACTGTTACCTCCCTTCAACCCCCACTTTCTCCCTTCTTTTCTCATTTCTGGTGAGATTGAAGGATGGGTTCTTTCTGATCTTGATACAAAGTCATTCATTTGGTGGCCATCTTGGCAGCGCTTCCGGACATCTGTTGTAATGCAAATACAGCTCCTGTCTAGTTGAAAGGGAAACAAAAAAAATCTCTAAATCTGTGTGCACTTATAATGTTAGTAGGATTTTTACATCAAAAAACTGTCAATAAATGGCCATTTTCTACTCTTGTGATTTTAGCCCTCTAATTTGAACTTTCTTTTTTATGGGGCATCTTATTCAAATCGCTTTTTACTTTAGGAGTTATTGGGCCCTATTTTAATTAATTGCATGGTGCATGTGCACTTAGGGCGTGTCCAAATCCACTTTTGCTAGTTTAACGACGGAAAAAGTCAGTTTAAATACATGTGTGTATCGCCACGATTGGTCAAATAATTAGCCAACTTAATTTGTCATTACTGCAAATAGGTAATTCTGATACAGGCAATGACTATCCATTATGACATGTAGGCATTTTTATCTTTATGCACACAATAATAATCTTTTACATTGTAATCCTTTTATTTTTAATATTTGGCATGTTTGTGTGCAATAAGCAGAGTGTACGTGTGTTGTGCATCTGCCTATAGGCGCATATTACTAACACGCTCTTTAAATAACAAAAAAACACTGCGCCATTGTGCCTCAACACACCTCGTTTTCAGACCAGCACACCCATGAGCGAACAGATGGGCTCGAATTTGCTGTTTAAACAACGTGGCGCTGGACATGATAACTGCGTCGGGCTGAAACTAGCAAAAAACACTTGTGTTGCGCCTGGCGTTGCATTGCGCTGGGTGTATGATAGGGCCCACTGTCTCTTAAAAGAAAGAAGCGATTCTGAACTATCTGAAATGATTCGTCTGTAATTCTGCACGAACCTACGTAAGTTTGTAACAAATTTGCTCAATGCCACAATTGGCTGCCTGCGAACAATGTCTACTTTGACCCTCAAACACTGTTGTCTGAGACTGGAAGAGTTTGGTTTGTGTTGTTGAAATGTCGAGAAGACGCTGTTTTCTGCTGCAAAAGCAAATCCACTTTGATGCACTTCCAAAGGATGAGACTCATGCTAGAATTGATACGGTAAAACCGACACCATCGATACTGTTTGTATCACTGTGTACCAAAGTGCTGAGGAAGAGCTGTTTGGTTTCCGACATGCCAATCACAACAGACTGGGCCGACTGACCAGTCAGAGCAAATCAGGCTCTCAGAAAGGAGGGGTTTAGAAAGACGGAATCCTTGATCAAATCGTTTCAGACACTGTGAGAAAAGAGCTGATGCTGCAATGTATATTATGAGAAATATCCAAATCCTTGGATTGGATGCATGTAGACCTGTTGTAGAAGACCTGCTAAACAAAAGTAGAAGCTGTTAAAGTAGCGTAATAGGGGCACTTTAACTTCAATATAAACACCCACTGCTATGATTGGGCAACATCTTTGCATATGAAATAAGTGTTTCATGTAGAACTCTTTTAAAAAAAAAGCTGCCGAGTTAACTCATTTTGAAAAGTGTTGATTATAAAATTATGTTTCAGTCTACTCCCTTTGCAGTACTGAGCATTGTAGCCGATCACAGTCATGTCAGTTCTCAAACACAATATAAATAAGAGATTCATTGTGCATCATAGACAGCCTCGTTGAAAAGTATTCTAATTGAATCTCAATTTAAATAACAGATGATTTTTATGCTATTAAGAGGAACAGTGTGACGTTGGCTTGATTTGCAGACACATAAACAGTAATAAATGATTATAAGACGTCTGATTGTACACAAATCATTACTTATCAATAATCACTGATCACAGATTAGGCATTAGATTTAAGACCGTTTGTAATATTTCTGTCAGTGTTTGCAATGCCTGTGTTGAATTGTGACTGGCTTACCAAAAAAATCCATAGCGAAATGAACCGAACAAACAAATAATGCTCTACTGAGACATTCACATAGTTGAAAATAAACAGCTTTTAGAAGGTGATGATATTTTTAGTCCAGTGATACTGTTTTATCTGTCCGTATCACTTGATCACATCGCTAAAGCGCCAGTGGACGGCCCAAAAAGGTGATGATGAAGAAGTAGGCATTAATCTATGTCTTGTGCTGATGTATTCATCTCTGTTACATAGTAAAAACCCAGGCGTATTTTGGCAGCCTGGTCTCAATATAAATTGTGTTTAGACTAACGAGGTCGTTTTGAGTTCTTAAACTTACAGTACGTTTTTTATAGCAAAATGACGTCTTATATGCCAAACGATTTGTTAGTTTGTGACCAAATCTATCTATCTATCTATCATTTGCATATATAGACGCTTTAAAACCCACTGGAAAAGATATATTATCCTTTTGTGTACTGTTTAAATGTACCATAATATGAGAAACACTAATTTTAACCTCACTTATTATTTAGGATATGTGAAAAAGGTAATTGATTCTTTTAATTATAAGGCGGGACATTTTATTAGTCATTGTGGTTCATCAATCAGTGGCATGAACCCTTCATATTTAGTCTTTTACAGCTTTTGACTTTATGTCATAAAGCTTGATATATTTTTTTGAGCACTAGTGGTAATAAATGTTGTAATGTTTCAAACCAGCTGGTATTCACCTTTTCGTGAGCTTTTGATCGTAGGAAGTCTTCTGATCTTTAATTCATCTCCTGCAGACGAGAGATAGATGGGCTTGAAAGAGATGAGAAATAGAGGAATTGGTTTACCCTGGCAACTTTCTTTAGGGTCACATTTTGTGCCAAATAAATATTAATTTGTTTGTGTTTGTAGAAATCAGGTTTTTCACATATATTTAGGTATATAGTGCTTCATATAATACATAGTTTCAAAGCAGTTTCACATTAATAAACAGGAAAATAACAGTGTTACTGTTGTAAAACTAATCAATTATGAAACTAGTTCAGCTGTAAAGAGAACACAATAGTGTCATTATTCAGCTCAGTTTAGTTGATTCAGTTCAATTACAGTGTCAGTGTTGCAAAGTTAGAGTCGTTATCAGGCTCAATTCAGTTCAAATGCTGTCTCAGCGCAGTTAAATCCATAATATTAGTGAATATTATCAACTTTTCCTACACAGCCTTTGATTTTTGCAAAATTTTGTGCAAACCAAACATAACGCAAAGCTTCAGAATTTGGTTTGAGTATGTTTTCTCTTGTTCTCACTGTAGAAATATCGGTATCAGGATGAAGAGACTCCGCCCCTGGAGCACAGCCCCGCCCACCTGGCTCACAGCAAGAGCGCCGAGATGCTTCACATGAGCGATAAGAACCTGGCTGCCATGGATTCCATGCACAGTTACGCCCCCCACACACACATCTCACCAATAAAGGTACGGATACTCACACTCACACATAAACACGTGGGGTTTTCACGTTTTATGGGGACATGTACAAACTGTATATTCTGTCCACTAACCCTAAACCTACCCATCACAGAAAACTTTCTGTGATTTTTACATTTTCAAAAAACATCACTGATTTATGTTTTCCTCATGGAGACCAAAAAATGTCCCCACAAGGACAAGGATTTTGGATATTGCCATCTTTGTGGGGACATTTTGGGTTTACCAGGACCACACACACACACAAGGATTGTGCTGTTAACGCAGTGCTGTACTGTACACCTCTCACAGTAAGATGTTAATCTTCAAATTTTGATATATTCAAAGAATTAGTGGAGTTTTCAGTTGTGTTTTATTGAAGTGCAACTTTCTAGATGTTTCTCCTGTTTCTTAAGGAGAAATAGATGCAGCATTTGTTAAAAAACAATAAGAATGTACCACTATTATTTTAGTATTATTTATACACTTTTAATTATTAATATTTTTTAATTATAATGTTTTATATCTTCAGTTTAAGTTTTAGTATTTTATGTGATTTGTTTCTATATATATATATATATATATATATATTTCAATTTAACCTTTATTTTATTTTTTGTACAACTTAGGACCGTTTTGGTCACACTTTATATAAAGTTCTTGGGTACAATGTACTTATTGTGTTGATGTTGTTTTGCAAAACACTGCTATAGAGGTGTGATACGGGTAGGTTAGGACAGGTTTGGTGGTATAGGTTGGTTTAAAGGTTAGTTAAGGGGTCGACAGTGTATTTATTTTAAAATACAAGTTCAATGTAAAAACGTACACAATAAGTGCATTGTATCAAATGATTAATTTAAATGTTAATACATAGTAATACAAAGACATTTAATATAAAGTGGGACCCTTGTTTTATTACTACATTCATATTTTAATCATATTTAATATTTGTACACTTGAGTACAGTTGCAACAAAAGCCAGAGACTTTCCATATGCTCTCCATTTGATCTCTAGTAGAATCAGTTGCGATGTTAAAGAGATCTCATTTGAGACACACACAGATAAACCACTGCATAATATAATAATACATATTCACTGAGGTTATGTTACAGTTCTCCACTGTGCAGTGTGTGTGTATTATCTCTGTTCTGTTTGTCTTTGAGAAAATGTTCATGTTTTCCAATTGGTATCCACACAATCGATTCACTGTATTGTGTATCCATCTATTTCAACTCACTCATGCCCTGGTCTACTGCACTATATTTCTCAGTGCCTCTTCTCTATTATTTTTTTCTCTGTGTGTCTTACTGGCCCTGCGTCTGACCTCTGTGTTCATTCCCTGCCTGGTTTCCCCGTTTCCTCTGGTTTCAGTAGGTGTGTGTGTGTGTGTGTCAGTTCTGCACACCTCTGCTGTGTGTAGGCTGATCAGACGCTCTGCACTGTTTCTGCAGCCTCCACTGGCTCTCCAAGAAACACACACGCGCACGCACTTCCGTCTTGCATAATTTCTCAACACAGACTCACATACACAGATTGGCATAGAACCATGTTATTTGTTCGATTTGTGCAAAATGCACAATATGTACAAAATGCACAATATGTTCTGCATGGAAGACCCAGATGACTCAAAGTGTGCAGAATACAGCCAAAGTACACTGCGTGAAAATTGACCATCCTTATCCAGTATCATGATTTTTTAGCATGAATTAACTGACAAACGTTAACACATTCTTAAACAAAATCTACTTGATATATTATTTAGTATAATGCACAGTAAGCAGTATGTTAGTATTGTCAGTCTTACAAACTCTGTTGTATGACATACTTTTAAATACAGAGACATAGTTGTTGTGTTGTCTTGTGGTTTAATACCTACACTACTACACTACTAATATTTGTAAAGATATTCCTGTAATGCAAAGCAGATTTTTCATCTTTTCTGCATAAATCATTCTAAAATGCAAATTTGCTGCTCAAGAAACATGTCTGATTATTATCAATGTTGAAAACAGTTTTTTTTGTGGAAACGATGATACATTTTTTTTTTTTCAGGATTATTTGATGAATAGAAAGCATTTATTTGGAATAGAATCTTTTGTAACATTATAAATGTCTTTACTGACACTTTTGATCAATTTAATGAATCATTGCTGAATATTCATTTCTTTAAAAAAAAAAAAATACAAAAATTCTGCGAAATATCTTCTTTTGTGTTCGACAGACAATCGAAAGCCTGTTTCAGTTGACATGAATAATGACAGATTTTAATTTTTGTTAAAAAAGATGATTTTTGTCAGTATTAGCGATGATAAACGTTGACTATGTATGCACATATATGTGAGAGATTAGAGATTCTTACAGAGAGACTGGGCAGAAAACAACACATTTCCTAAAATACTGACACACAATATACTTATGACATTAAGAGTGACCTTGTACATAATTTAACGCACATGAGAGACACTAGCCACCATTTTGGCTCAACAGTCATATCAATATCCACGCCAGATGATGAACAATAATTCACTACGAGTGAAACACACAAACATGTGTAACATATGTTCTTATTTGTGCATCTTAGCAGTTGGCTAATAGGTTTTGTGTCAAACTACTTTAGCATGAAGCTCATTTACATCCTTGTGTTCTGTGTCAAGGGTGTTTGGCTGGATATGAAGGTCAGAAACCAAACAACGACTCCTCCTCCTAGCTTTCTCTCTCTCTCTCTCTCTCTCTCTTTCTCAGTGGTACCATCTGTCTTCATGTGAAACATGCCTGTGAAACACAACATGCAAACATCCACATATATCCCTTGGTTCATTTTACTGTAGAGCTTTAATAATATGCACAGTATCAGCGCATTACAAACAAATCAAAGTCATCATTATCGGTGCTCATTATTATGGGTATAACCATTTCCTCAAAAACTATTTGATTTTGAAAGCTTACTAAATTATACAGTTCATCATGGAAAGTGTTATTCAATTCTATAAATGATGCAGTGCATTTGTACACCCCATTCTTTTGTATTTGAACAAATATTTAGGGAAGTGAATGTAGTTAGTTTAATGAAGGTGGAGATTTGTAAGCAATTTTTGTGTTTATTTAGTATGATCTTGATATTGGATTATGTAAGGTGTACAGTACATGTATTTTTTTCTTATGTCCTAGCTGTCTGTATATTTATGTGGCATGCTGTTCACATTGCATGACACACACACACACACACACAGTACGAATCATGTTCATGTGGTCATATGACACATCAGAGCTCCTACATGCCTTCTTATGCTATTCTTGATAGTATTTAATCAGTTCAGAGAAGACAAATAATTCTGTACCTCCACAAAAAGCTTCATATTACATTGTTTTGAATAGGATACAGTGAGGCTGAATGATTTAGCAGAGAAATAAAACCTTTTCTGTTATAGAAGGGAACATACAAAGAATATTAATATGGTTACAAAATTGTTATCAGATGTATTTTTCAGCCTTATGATGATATTTAGTATGTCAGAGGATAAGAGAAGCAAATGTAGATTCCAAATGTTTCATGTAAGAGAGAAAATATGTTCTAAAAATAATCAAGTCAGGTCAGGTCTGTACAAAAAAAGACATTGTCTTGATGTAAAGAAGCGAAAGTCTACAATCTACATCAAATCTTCATGAAGAAGCTGAGAATCATAAAAATAAGAATCATAAAAATACATAGCACGCACAAATATAAAGTAAAACAATTCTGTGTGCATTCTGGGATTCCCATCTCCTCAGAGGATGCGTGTGATTATGCCTTAAAATTTGCTAATTATGCTAATTTTCTTTTGGAATAGCACATGCTTTTGCAACAGACATTGGGAGTAACCTTCAAATTTTGATTAGTATTTCGAATTGTGAAATACTTATAATGTAAACTGTGTTCTGTGTCCTACATCCTTAAAATATTGATTCAGGAACTTCTACTGCAACATGTACTGCTCTTTAAAATGTGATAATAAGGCATGATATTTGTGCATATATTTGGGTTCAGATTGACTATAAACCATTGAACTATTTAATAAGAATTTAAAACTGGTAACAATTTATTCTGATTAGACTACACTTTATTTTGATTGTCCACTAGACATTCTACTGACTATAAGGCCGCATTTACATTACATGGTTCAAGTGACCCTATTCAGAGTTTTTCAACCCATGTGGTCCACGAATGTATAAGCAGGAAAAAAGCACATGGATTACGATATTCTTAGATATTCAATTTCAAGCCTCATTCATATGTGGAAATAAATCTATAAGAAATGGATACGTGCATTTGCATCTGCCATGAAAGCGGACAGATCGGATATTCCCGTCATTATGAGAGTTGTACATCATCTAAAAAATGACGGTGGTGAATGACTTTAACTCAGGTGGACACCACCCGCGACTCTTTTCAATGGAGCAATGGAGGACGAAGGCTTAAAAAAACCTTAAAAAAGGCCCCCAAAAATCAAAATGTAAGTTTTTTAGCTTTTAGTATGAATATGTTAGCCTCAAAGTTATAAGCTGGTGTGTTCCAAAACAATGACAAAATTCGCATTTATGAGCATTTATAAGCATTCAAAACTCACACCTCCGCTAAAATGCATCACGGACTTTCACGGACTTCAGCTTCTCATCAGATCTTCTGTCCAATCATATACTCTCTAGAATTTAAAGCTACATTATAAATAGACGCTGAAGCTTCGGCTGAAATTGGTCACTTGTTCACACATTTACTGTTTTCTACATGGTGAATGGCACATAGTGCACTTTATAGGGGATAGGGGACGATTGAGAATGCCTAATATGCTTTCCATTGAGGCGAATGAAGTCTGGTTTCATGTTAGTGTCACACGAACCACAGCGCACACAGTCTGCTCCGGTCCAGAAACACGACAGCACAGAGCAGATCATATCCGCGAGTTGACGCAGACCGCAAATCGCATCAGACCCATTTGAATTCTGCACTGAATGCTGTATTTTAAAGTGATATGGAGGAGAAACGCTTAGAGATTAGAAGTAAACAGAGGTTTTACTGGGCTCAGCTGCTCTGGCTGATAAAAACAAAAAGCTATTGGCTATTTTAAAAAAGGGGAGGAGCTGTTCGATATATCCCGTCTTCCTGTTTCAGTTGAAATTACGTCAACACAATGAATAATGCTGCGTGTTCCAAGGCACTTCAGTAGGCCTATAAAGATGGTGCACAAAGCAAAAGCTTGTATTTTCATTTCGTCTGCGTTCATTGCAAATCGCACCGTGTTTACTTCCTTTTCGCCCTAAGCTTTTCCATGTCAGTACATCTACCTTGGATTGTTTCGACAAGTGACAAGTAACCTTCAAATTTTCTAAAACACTCTTGTGTATAGAATCATAATTCTGTATTACTGCAGTATTCTCTGGCAAGACATTCACCCCATCCAGCCTTTACCCAGCTGTTCTTTGTTAGATATTAAATGTCATTGTTTTTTTGGTTTTTTTTTTTAAGTTTTTTTTTTTCCTGCCTTTTTGCCGTGGTTGGAAGAGCAGCTTTTTCAAGTCAAATTCCTTTGAAACTTTACAGTAATTTAGAAACTGTAATGCAGTCACCAACCTAAACTATTCGATAGCTTTGCTGTAATCAATGTGTGTCCACCAATCACAAGCAAGGATTCAGTCATACTGTATTATGAGAGACTGTAATGTGTAATTTGCAATGATGACTGTACATTCCCTCACTTATTACATGGATACGCACCAAATTATTAAATAAATAGACAACATATTTGATTTCAGATGACTTTATACTGTTTGAAACTAGCACAATCTAAGAGACTGGTTGATTTACAATAGTCAGTTTTAATAGTCACTTATACACAATCCTTCATTTGACCAGTTAGAATGAGGTATTCTGATTGATCAGAGATCTATCCAATGGACTGCATAAAGTTTGTTATAATTACTAATATTTTTATTGTTTAACTTCAGCAAACCTCTGGAGTGTTTGACAGTATTTATGCATCTGTGAATAAAGGAGTAGGAAATTGGAGAAAATGAGACACGCATTCCTTTGGGAATCTTTCAATCATTCAGCTCTCGGGATGGATTTGGGTCAGGGATGAATCTTCAGGAGTTCAGAAGGAGTGAGCTATCATCCTGCAGCTTCAGGGAATGTGTAATATGAGATTTTCATCTGGCTGTTGAGAGCTCTTATCTTCAGAGTTTATTTTTGGAAACCACAACATTTCATACATGTAAAGGATTTATCATGCTGTGAAGCAATACCTGAAGCGGTTTAATCACTCAAAACTGAACAACATCGCCATCTGCTGTTAAAGCATAGAACAGCGCTGGCATTTCAAAATTTTCAATTTTCAGCATTATATTTAGTATATATAGTGCAGTCATCTGTAAATATTTTTATTTTCAGTTTTCTCGAAGTGATAACATGCACTTACATGATGAGAAACTTAAAACACTTGCATATATTCACCTCTGACACATCAGTTTGATACTGTAAGTGTAGTTTGATGTTGCACGATCACCAAATAGCAAAGTAGTCTTTTTTTAGATGATCATTTGCTCCTTTATCTGTTGATATTTGAGTAAATATTCTTTTAGTGAAGTTCAAAAGAGAGTCGCTTAATGAAAATATGTCATGTTTGACAATCACTAAACTTTTGCCATGAAAACACTCCGCTTATATGGTAGATTTTTAGAAATTATTTTTATTTTAGAAATATAAATAGGGGCAGTAGTCAGGAAACACAAATATTTTTCCATACTCTGTTTTCTTTTTTTTCCATACTTATTCAGACCTGGAAATTACTCAAATCAAATTCCATATTTTTTCACACTATTCCAAACTGCGTATGAACCCTGATTTCAGGATCAAGGACAGCTACAAGTTACAACATTGTGTTGTTGTTTCCCTCTAAATGTGAAACAAACATTTGTATTAGTGTTTTCCTTTTCCTTTTATTGCTTTCTACCTTTTCCACTGGAAGGTCAATTCCAGTTATGCAGCACCCATAAATAATAATAATAATAATAATAATATGTTTGTATAATAATTTAAGGAACTATTACAAGCCATATATACTTTGCAGAAATCATCAAATTCATTGCTACATCAAAAAAGGAAAAAGTGATGTCACTTGTGAATGATGTCAAATAACTTTTTTTTTTTTTTCTTTTTTTTTTTTTTTTTACAACTAACAGGGTGGAAACTGCATTTGAGGACAAGAATATCCTCTAAATTCACAACCAACTGAAGCTATATTTAGAAACACATTCAACTGTACACTTTCTAAATTGTCAGCTGTTACTTTTGTCGGGGACATGGTAAACATGGCAACATTAAAAATTCGCTCCATGTTCACTTAAAGGGTTAATTCACCCCAAAATTAAAATCCTGTCATTAATTACTCACCCTCATGTCGTTCCACACCCGTAAGACCTTCGTTCATCTTCAGAACACAAATTAAGATATTTTTAATTAAATCTGAGAGCTTTCTGTCTCTCCACGGACAGCTATGCGACTACCACTTTGACGCTTCAAAAAGTTCATAAAGAGATTGTGAAACTAATTCATATGAATCAAGTGGTTTATTCTGCATTTTCTGAAGAGACTCGATCGCTTTATATGACGAACAGATTCGATTTAAGTTTTTTTTATCACATAAACATTCATCAACTCACACATCAGTTGTGGTAAACGGAAGCAAACAGGTTCGGTTGAGCTTCTGTTTATGTTTGCTGATCAATGTTCATATTGATGTTTAAATCTGTTCGACAGAGTCTCTTCAGAAAATTTGGACTAAACCGCTCAATTCACATGGGATTAGTTTTATGATCTCTTTATGAATTTTTTTAATGTTAAAGTGGTAGCTGTGTAGCTGTCTATGGAGGGACAGAAATCTCTCAGATTTCATCAAAAATATCTTAATTTGTGTTCCGAAGATGAACGAAAATCTTACAGGTGTGGAACGACATGAGGGTGAGTAATTAATGACAGAATTTTCAGTTTTGAGTGAACTAACCCTTTAATGGTCATAAAAGAAAACTATGAATAAAAAATCTGTCCAGTACTGTATATGAATTCATATGATGGGGACATAAAAATGCACTGCATAGTTTGAATGAACCTGGACATTACATCCTCACTTTCCTGTTTCCTTTCCTTTCCTAATCTAATTTACACCCAATGCTAGAGATGCACAAACAGCACCTTCAGGACTCTTCTGTCAGCCTCCTGTAGATCCTTTTCCTTTAATGTTCCCAGTTCAGAGCCTTTAATGGGATGCAATCGCCATATATTTCATTGAGCTCAGAAGAGCACTAACTGGGAATTTCTTTTAAATATATCAGTTAAATTCACTCACAGATTTGCATTTTCTTACATGATGTTTGCAAAACATTCAGTTTCTGAAATTTCCTGTAGAAAAAAAAAAAAATGGTGTCATTAGATTCTTTTACTGAATTCAGTTAGTCATGAAATCTAAAATTTTTACAAACAATTCCACTTGACTCAAGTAGCCTCTACATTTAGACTATTATAGTTATGATAAACCAGTATAGTCTGTGAACGTGCGAACGTCTGATTCATTAGCAAGTAAGAAGAATAACAAAGTGCAGTCAAAGGTATCTATTTGCACTGCAAACCAGTGTGCTTATATTTTAAAAAATGATAAGAAATACCAGTTTGCAATGTAAAGCAGCATAACTGGCTGTTTTTGTACAGGTAAAATAGCTGGAAGCGGATGACACCGGAAGTCTCGCACATTCAAGTTACAAATGCACCCGCTCTTATGTTAAAAATAAGGTGCATATATATCAAAGGCTCTGATTTAATGCTTTTTCAAATTTATCCTATGGGTTTGTTGTTGAGTTATCCGCTGTTGAGTTATCCCCCCTCCTCTCCTTTTTTTTTCACAGCCAGTGTTGCTGTCCTCTGGTCAAACGCCTCTGTACACCTCTGCGGTCTCCACACTGGTAAGAACACTAACGCTTTGCTGCCCCTGCTGTCCGGGAGGCAGAACTGCACCTGCAGGCTGCAGTAACTGCTTGTGTTTGTGATCATTTCATCCTTTTCCATGCCATTTCATCAGTGACAGCCAGATCACATCATTATAACCATGGAAATAACTCACAGAACCAATCATTTTTGAATCCACATCTTGTTGGTTTCATCTACAGCAGTGCTTCTCATCCTTTTTGACTCAAAGGCTCACCATTGTCTGACACAATGTATTTCTGCTGCAGTTATGACAACGCTGCTTGTTTTCAAGCTTTATATTAACAGAAACTGGGAATATTGATACATTTATTTTGTGATTCTATGAGGTTCTAAATTCTAATTCTGTATGATTTTTAATTGAAATGATTATAGTTATTTAGGGGAAAAAATATGATTTCAGTTATTTTTAGTGTTTTAACCTTTAAATTATATATATAAATTATACACACACACATTTTGGATTATTTTTGGAAATTTGGATTACTTCAAAGTCACATGTATATGGTAGCTCAACTTTACTGTAAATAACTTGCATTTTTAAATTTAATTGTAATTATTTCTTCTCAATTTCTGCAAGTTTTTTTAATTTTACACATTCCATACTTTTGAATTTGCCTCAACAATAAAAATATTTTAAAAATCTGATAAATTATCTATTGCAATATTATTTATAATACACATTTAGCACATTCTGGGCGATAATATAGTTTACATTTTGTGACGATACAAGAAATCAGGCATTTGAGATTTGCTTTATAGTATATATTATCACCTTAATAGTGTATACTGTATGTTGGCTTTTCATGTTTTATGGGGACATTTCATAGACATGATTTTTATACTGTACAAACTATATTCTATTTCCTAACCTTAAACCTACCCGTCATGGACAACTTTCTGCATTTTTACATTTTCAAAAAACATCATTTAGTATGATTTATAAGCTGTTTTCCTCATAGGGACAAAAAATGTCACACACACGCACACACAAACCACTGTAAAAATCCAACTTGTGCCAAAGTTATAACCTTATAACGTTAAGGCCCTTGTACTTGTGTGACTTTACTTACTGATCAACTCATCAAGTAGAAACAAATGGATGCAAAAAAAGATGGCATTGTAACATAAAGACTCATTTTTGACCGTTTTTTCCCCTGTATTGCATCAATGTCAGGTTGTTTTTACAGTAGCTTCCTTCATATTTCTATATGGTATTTCTCTGTCGCCTGAAGTCATCATTTTCTCTGTGCTGTCATACCCACTGCAGTAATATCAGCAAACTCATCACTCTGCTGCAGAGTATCAACACACACACACACACACAGGTACACTTTTATATTCTCTCTGCAGTTTCAGCCTATTATTTCTGACAGCTCGTATATCTGCTCAGAACAATGTTGTTTCCTTCTAGATCTGCTTAACGTCTCTCACTATGATGCAAATATTCTTTTAACACGTGTGCTCTGAGAGCTTCTGTAATGGATGGCCAGACTTAAGTTTTTATTACAACAAAGTGCTGAATGCATTGACTGCACAACACTTTGTCATATAATCATTTTTAATGATGTTGCTTCAGTTACTTTATTGACAAAGAGTGTGAGAGAGAGATCTCAGTTTGATTTCATACTTCAAAATACACAAATGATTTATTGCCATATACGTTTCTAATTTGATTCTGTGTATTGAATCGTCTTTCTCTTTAAATGAGTTAATGCAGTGCCTCAAAGCCTCCTGTAGAGGGCAGTGTGCTGTCATGTTGTAGGTCAGCTGTTGACTAACAAGTCTTTGACTGTCAAACAAGGGTACACTAATATCTACAGGAAGTGATTGGCCAGTGGCAGGAAACTTGAGCTTGTTATGTTTCAAACAGTTGCGTCTGACTGACGTATCTACTTTGTTTTATACACTCTAGAAAATGCTGGGTTAAATATGGACAAACCCAGCAGTTGGGTTAAATGTTTGACCAACCTACTGGGTAGTTTTATTTAACTCAACTATTGTTTAAAAATGACAATATGTCAGGCTTAAAATGAACCCAAAATAGGTTGGAAATTAAAAATCAGACACATAATTACTAGAGGCAACAATAATAATCAAAAGGTGAACATTTATTAATAAGCAATTTAATAAATGTTCATTTATTAAACATATTAATATGTTAATTTCCAACCTATTTTGGGTTCATTTTAAGCAAGCAATACAGTAATTTTTAAACAATAGTTGAGTTAATAAAAAACTACCCAGCAGGTTGGGCAAACATTTAACCCAACCACTGGGTTAAAAACAACCCAATTGCTGGGTTTGTCCATATTTAACCCAACTTGGGTTATTTTTAACCCAGCATTTTTTAGGGTGTATGTTACTTCTAAAAGGTAATAAAAATAGATACAAA
The DNA here is from genome assembly GCA_037101425.1 of Elopichthys bambusa. Classification (NCBI taxonomy): domain Eukaryota; kingdom Metazoa; phylum Chordata; class Actinopteri; order Cypriniformes; family Xenocyprididae; genus Elopichthys; species Elopichthys bambusa. The sequence goes on from CM074434.1 coordinate 3,169,026, forward strand.
TACAGCAATTGTTGAGACAGGTAAAATTAGATCACTTGGCTCTGGAGTTCATATTGTCATCTCAGTCTTTGGTTTTCTTGGCAAATCTGAGCACAGTTTAAGACATCGAGATCTCTTCTGAAACTCTGTGAAAAATTATTGCGATCGTTTCCTTGGGAGAACAATCTGATAAGCAGGAGTCTTGATTTGCTCTCCATTTAAAGTCGGCATGAAACAGAAGTTGCAATAATCTTTTCTTCCCTATTGTGTCGTATATCCGAGTGAAACGGCTTCTGGAACAAGAACAAATGTAGGGCGGATGGTTGTGGTCAGGCTTGGGAGGGTTACTTTAAAAATGTATTCCGTTACAGTTACAAATTACTTCATAAAAAAAGTATTCAGTAATGTAATCCAAGTACCACAATATGAAAGTAATGTAATCTGATTACTTTTGGATTACTTCAAAGTCACATGTATATGGTAGCTCAACTTTACTGTAAATAACTTGCATTTTTAAATTTAATTGTAATAATTTCTTCTCAATTTCTGCAAGTTTTTTTAATTTTACACGTTCCATACTTTTGAATTTGTCTCAACAATAAAAATATTTTAAAAATCTGATCAATTATCTATTGCAATATTATTATCATTGTTGTTGTTTAGAGCTTAAAAATATAAGTCACACCAGATCATAACCAAACTGAACAAGCTCAGATAACATTTCTGTTCATCTTTGTTCTGCTTTAATTTTAATGTTTAGCATTTTGGTTACTTTTACTTTTAAAACTATTCAAACTAATCAATCATGTCTCATTTCCACAACTTGGGAATACACATCCCTATATATATATATATATATATATGTGTGTGTGTGTGTGTGTGTGTGTGTGTGTGTAAAGGGCTATTTACACATCTAGTGGCTACAGTATGGTATTACAGATTATTGTTTTAGTCCTTTGATAAAGAAAGGGTTTTCGTAGCTGGAAGGCAGAGTTTGCACTGTACAACCATGTTGTTTGCATTTTCTTCTTTGAAAACAAAATAGCAGCGAAATTTCCATGAACTGAAAGCGTTTTTCCCCGCAGGGCAGCATCGTTTCAACTAGCAGCAGTGATTCAATCTGCGTCTGAGGAGATTGAACGGTGTTATTTGCGCATGCGATACAGGGATACAGGGGTTACGAGACGATATATTGTGATATATTGCGATACTGTAAGAAAAGTGATATATTGTGATATTTCTTGTTTTTTTAGAAAGAGGATCTAATTTTAGAAAAAACGGTCATAAAGAACACACCGACATATGCATAAAACCTGACAACTTTATTTTATTTAATCAATACAGTATAATTTGCATTTATATCACTAATCGCTATTTTGTGCAATCTAAGGGAAAATAGTAAAGTGACTGCAGGATTCTTTAGGTGTATGTTTTAAAGGTTCACAGTATAGCAGTTTTTAATTTCTAAACTATTTAACAACTAGTGCATAGTCCATTTCATGAATGTCTGTTTGTTTTATATTTAATACTGTAGATGCTTGCTTTAAAGCAGTCTAATGTATAAAGTGTTATTTAAATAAACGTGCCTTCACTGAAGTGCTGGACAGAGCCACATCGCTATGATCAGATGCTTTCTGTCGCTGTCATTTTTGTTGTGCGTTTATTTTGTTACTGAGAGGAAAACGTGCAGTACATATTACATATTCGATCAAACGCCTCTCTCCGCAGCGCGAATGGCGCCGGGATGTTAAGTGAGCGCTCGGATTCAATGCGTTTCCCGAGTTTTGGATTATAACATGGCCTATTTTGCTAACAACTGACTCTTGTTGATCTCCTTAGTGGTTTCTTCATAGTTGAAGCTAAAATGAGTCCACACTTTAGCTCTGTATTCCACGGGAGCAGAATAATTCTATCTTGTTGTGAGCTGGGTTTGCTAATGCTAACGCTAGCTATGCACCTCCGGCTACCCGTCAGTTTACGTTCTGAGATAACGCTGACATCTAGCGGTTGGGTTTTATACAGTGTGTAGTTTAAACCGAACACAAACCCACAAACACTGGATGTAAATAAATAATTAAATAAATATCGATACAATGTTTTTGAGAATCGATACAGTATCGCCAAACATAATATCGCGATATTGCCCCGCCTTCACGCCAGTAAACACATCATCAGAGAAGAGAAGAGTTTCTTCTCAGAAGACATATTATGAAGGCAAATTAGCTCAACATCTCAAAATTGAAAAATGATTTTGCCTGTAGTGTCTTGCCTTAATCTCATTGCTGTCTAGGAGAAACAATTGAGATATAAAATAGATTTCACTGGGAATATAGGATCTTTCCCATATGGACACACACACACAGCACTCAAACATTTTAAACAGGAGGTTGAGACAGTTAGACTCTGGTGTCCATAGCAACAGAACTGCTGCTGCTTATATTAACACGTTTGAAGTGCCAAGGAGGCAAGTAAAATCATCCTAAGCTCCCCCCACCCTCTCTCTTCCATTTGTAAATGACAGGCTGTAGGATGTGAGGTGGTGTGATGAGGAGAAAGCACACTTACACACACTCACACACACACAGCAGGGTACAGGGACTCAGCAAACACCAAACACTCATCCACAGAAACATGGATGGGTGAGGGATACAAAAGAATTATGTAATAGATAGATAGATTGATTGATTGACTGATTGATTACACAGTCCAGCACTCATAATACAAATATATTTGACCTCAGAATGCCATGATTGACCAATCAGAATCAAATATTCAAAAGAGCCGTGCATTAGGTTGTGAAGATTACTGTATTTAGGCTCATATTGCACTGATGTATCTTAATCACACAACTTCCTGTTGCAAAGATTAATGAAATATTTGACATTATTGTATATGAATGGTATGAAGGTACTTAGAATTTCAATTTATTCTTGTGTTATGCCTAAATCTACCCTACTTTTAGTATCACATGGTTTTTCAAGTCAAGGGAGTCAGATGATTGTTATTAATAATATATTTGTGCAGTTTTCTGTTAAGATTTCTTTCTGTTTGCATGGTTCAGTTCATATAAATGAAAATATAGTTTTTGTAATGGGGACCCCATCCACCCACTAAGTAACTACATGTTTAACTACATTTATATACATTTACATCTATATTTTTTTTTTAAATGGTTTCATATATAATGTTTTAAAGATTTAAATATTTTTTAGATTTCACACACAACTTCAGTGTTGGGGGTAAAGCATTACAAGTATCTTCGAGTTACTAATCAGATTACTTTTTTAAGTAACTAGTAAAGTAACACACATTACTTTTGAAAATACAACAAAAGTTACTTTTCAATAAGTTACTTTGTTACATTTTTTTTTTTCTCCTGCGTCCTATTTTTCCAATATCTAGAATGGTAGCAGAGCTGAAAGGTTTGTTTGAGCTGCGCCCTCTACTGTACTGTGTGAATGTGCATTTCCTTCAGCCTGAGGCGTATTATTTCAATTTTGGTGTGAAACAGTCTTTACATTTGCCCCAAAATAGAACTTTTGGTTATAAAAAACAAACAAACAGACAAGCCCAGCCCAGATGAGAAAAACTAATGCAAAAGTAAAGTAATGCATTACTTTTCTTAAAAGGTAACTCAGTTACTTTTGTAATGCATTACTTTTCTTAAAAGGTAACTCAGTTACTTTTGTAATGCATTACTTTTCAAAGTAACTTTCCCCAACACTGCACACAATCTGATTCAAAACAATGACTTCTTGAGTCGTTTTGTGCGATTAATTGTCTCAGAAGAGTCATTTGTCCATGAATTGGACTACACTGGTCATGCTGTATGTGGAGGATACCCAGTGAGGATAACACAATAGAAATGTGTTTGCATTAATTCCTTATTTCTTTTGCTGCTGTAGATTCAGCAGGAAACACTGGGTGTACAGACATTATAGTGTTTGTTGAATTAAATTAGTATATCGTAATTAGCATACACTTTTGTAAGCTCATGGCAAGGAGTAAAAACCAGAGAAAAATGAATTAGTAAGGTGCATGCCTTGGTATGAATATTAATATATGTGTGTGAGTGTGTGGGTGTTGTTATTGCTGCACTACACAGTATACGGACAGAAGCAGCTCTGTTGCGTAACAAGCTTTGCTGTGACTGGAGCTCTAATTGGCTGCCGGTTTGATCATTTGCATATCTGTATGGACTTAATGGTAAAGCACAAATTGCTTTGCACAAACGTAGTTAAAAAAGCAAAGTTGTAATACAAAAAAGCATCTTGTAACAGTGGAATTAACTGATTAATCCTACTGTTATTTTGATGAAAGATAGTAAATAAAAAGTCGAGATCATGAAAAACCAGAAATGGATTGAAGGAGAGGGAGATGTGAATGGACTACAGGGGAAAATGATGAGAAATAGAGCAGGAGGAGCTGAAGGTATAAGTGAAGGATGGAGGTGAAGATGAGTCCAGAGGGAAATCGAGGGAGTTAATAACACAAACCCCTGATACGGTAGACTGCTGTTTGTACTTGAATTTAATTTTGCCCACTCTGAAAGGTTCATGATATTCAAAAGATTAAGAATGAACCACTAGGCTAAGACGCAATTTCAAAACTGAGAATTCATTAAATATATTACATTTTTGTTATTGTGTTAAATGCTCAGATGGGAACTGTTTTCTAAATCTTAATATTTGTTGGTCAGGCAAGGTTGTTTTAAGAGAAAGTAGACTGGCGTAGAAAAATGCCAGGAAGTTAGTTACAGTGATTTTACCACTGTTTATATAGTTATAGGCACAACATTTGCCTGTTCCTTTAAAAGTGTGTCATTAATGGAGTGTCCAGGTGGCTAAATGGTGAGTCTGGGCATCAGTTCACCAGTGTGTATGTCTATGCCAGCCTGCCCGTCTGTGTGCCAGTGAGGGCACTGAAAGGTCTCTGCTTTCCGTAATGCTTGCATGGGCATCAGCAATTTATTAGGTACACCATGCTAGTCCCGGGTCGGACCCCATTTTGCATTCAGAACTGCCTTAATTTTTCGTGGATAAGAGTCAGCAAGCTGCTGGAAACATTCCTCAGAGATTTTGGCCCATATTGACATGACATCATCACACAGTTTCTGTATATTTGTCGGCTGCACATCCATAATGTAAATCTCCTGTTTCAGCACATCCTAAAGCTTCTCTATTGGATTGAGATCTGGTGACTGTGGAGGCCATTTGAGTTTAGTGAACTCACGGTCATGTTCAAGAAACCATTTTGAGATGATTTGTGACATGGTGCGTTATCCTGCTGGAAGTAGCCATCAGAAGATGAGTACACTGTGGTCATAAAGGTATGGACATGGTCAGCAACAAAACTCAGGTAGGCTGTGGTGTTTAAATGGTGCTCAGTTGGTACTAAGAGGCCCAAAGTGTGCCAAGGAAATATCCCACACACCATTATACCAGCAGCAGCCAGATCCATGCTTTCATGTTGTTTACACCAAATTCGGACCCTACCATCTGAATGTTGCAGCAGAGACTCGTCAGACCAGGCAACGTTTTCCAATCATCTGTTGTCCAATTTCTGGTGAGTCCGTGTGAATTGTAGCCTCAGTTTCTGTTCTTAGCTGACAGGAGAGGCATCAACAAGCAATTTCAGCCACAGAACTGCCACTCACTGGGTATTTTCTCTTTTTCGCACCATTCTCTGTAAACCCATAGACCTGTGTGTGAAAATCCCAGTGGATCAGCAGTTTCTGAAATACTCAGACCAGCCTGTCTGGCACCAACAGCCATGCCACGTTCAAAGTCACTTAAATCACCTTTCTTCCCCATTCTGGTGCTCCGTTTGAACTTCAGCAGAAGTTACGAGGGCTGCACCTAAAAACTTAAAAATGCTGCCTTCACATTCCAAGGTAGGATGGCATAAAGGCATGTCCGAATCCAAAGTTAGCTTCACTTCCTGTCTCCTGAGAACCCTTCAGCTGATTGATTTTTGATGCTGAAGGCAGCAGATCCTTCGCTGCTTTTGAAATCCCACAATCCTATGCGTTCCATTCAGTGACAGTTGGAAGTCTGAAAGTTGCAGTTTCTGGTCAGTTTGTGTGTAAATATATGTTTTTGATCAATGTTTTCCATATCTGATGTCATTTCTAGGGAGAAATTACTACTGTAGTAATTAAATATTTGTTTAGTTCTCACCAAAGCTCGCTTTGCTGTAGATCATTAAACCGCTACACTGCCTCAGAAGTCTGACCGAAGTCATGTTTCATGAGGTGCCTACGAAACATCCTTTTAGGTTTGAAACCTTTCATATATAATTTTATAAATATCAATATTTAAAGCTGTAATTTCTGTTAAGATAATTGAGGCAACAATTCAGCTGCCTAAGTTTTCAGATACATGCATAAATACATTAAGTTACTGCCTTGTCATTGGCTGATTAGATATTTGCATTAATGAAAAGGGGTACCTAATAAAGTGTCCGGTGACTTGGTCAAAGGTGTTTTTTAAAAAGCTTTACAAAACTTATGTAATGCATATTTTTGAATTATGAACAATGCAGTAGTTGTATGTATATACTGTAGTTCCCATTCAGTCACGTTCGACATATGTCAGACAGACCGACGAATAGGAGTCTCGCTAGAGAGGCCAATCTGCTTCGAGTGTAACTAAACGAGCCGATACACATTGGCATGCAATCATATGCATCAGCTGCTCGCCTCGCAGCGCGGGTATTTAATGAGCAGCAGGTGCGTTTAATCTTCAGCTTTTCGCTTCGGAGCCGAACAGATGCGCATGTGTTTCAGCTAGCAAGTGTCTTCTAGACGAGTCCAGCTCTTCATACTGCTCTTCTTTTCGGTGCGGGCGGATAGCATAGCAGCGGGGTCGAGTCCTCTCTTTCTTTTGATTATTTTTCTTTTTTGGGCGCTGGCTCGTGGCGCCTCGCTGACAGACATTTGTAGAGCTGCGGGCTGGGCGACACCTAACACGTTCTACAGCCTTTGTGTCGAGCTGGTCTCCTCCCGTGTTCTCACCTCAGGTCAGAGGCACGGAGAGGCCTCGGCTTAATGTCGGCTTGCTGCGCTTACATGCGCTTATTACACTAGAGAGTCCCTACAAGGCAGACCCTGTTGAGTCCTCCCTTCAGCAGCCGACGTGGCGAAGCGTCTGGCGCCAGGCCTATACTCCATTGTATCCTTGAGAACCGGATTTAGGCTGGGTTCCATATGTGTGACCCTACAGGGATCCCATATATGTAGTTCCACAGTTGCTCCTAACCGAAGCCCGTGTCTTCCCTCTGGGAGAACCCACCTCTCATCAGGTTGGAGTCACCCCAGTACTTCCATATGTAGTACAGCTCTACGGGGTTAGTCTATATGTACCTCTCCACATAACTCCTTCGGGGAAGGATGTGACTTCCGCAGCGTTCCTTTCCCAGCGAAAGGGTACGCTTTCCCAGTGTTATCCAATAGTCTCAATGTATGGGTTTTTGGGGAACAGCAGTGATCGACACTCTCTGTGTTAGCCCTGTCCCACCGTCCTTAGGGGGTTCAGGTGGCTTGCAACAGAGTGCTGGAAGGGGGCAGCTCCTGTGGCACTTTGGTAGGGATTCCTATTCGGGAATGGGAACGTCTCGGTTACATAGGTAACCCTCGTTCCCTGTAGGAGGGAACGGAGACGTACATCCCGTCGCCACAGTCGCTGTACCCCGCTGATGCTGCCGCCTAAACTGTTCGGCTCCTCAGCGAAAATCTGAAGATGCAACGCACCTGCTGCTCATTAGATACCGAGCAGCTGATGCATATGATTGCATGCCAATGTGCATTGGCTCGTTTAGTTACACTCGAAGCAGATTGGCCTCTCTAGCGAGATTCCTATTCGTCGGTCTGTCCGGCGTACGTCTCCGTTCCCTCCTTCAGGGAACGAGGGTTACCTATGTAACCGAGACGTTGTACCACCTGACATGGAAAGTGTACCAACATAAACATTCTTGAAATTAGCAGTTTTTACCAGTATTTGTGAGAGATCTACAAACCTTCTTACTCTGCCAAGGATCAGTTTGGGTCCTCTGGATGATGCGTTATCAAGTTTATTGTTATTACCTTCTCAATTCATAATAAAAGAGCCATGTTTGCAGTTGTACCACCCTGAAATTTGAGAATATACAAATTGCTGGACAAAAGTTTTTCAATTAACAGCTTTAATACTACTGATATTTATAAAAAAAAATTGTTTATATGAAAGGTTTCAAACCTAAAATGATGCCGTAGTATTTAGTTATTAAGACACCATTTAAATTTTCTTTTAAATGTTTTTAGTCTGTTCATTTGTTCGGACATTTGCACCACCTGACATTTTGGGGGTTTAAGATAACAAAACAAAATAATTATGATTGATTATGATGATGATCAATATATATGATTGATAAAATGATTATGATTTCACTTTTTTTTTTATTTTTAGTTAGTGTGTAATGTTGCTGTTTGAGCATAAACAACATCTTCAAAGGTATGACCCTCAAAATTCAATGCAAAGGGAGATATTTTATTTTACAGAAATCGCTTTTTAAGGACTACAACAAGCTTCTTCCGGGGTTGGTGACATCACAAACCCCAAAATCTACATAAACCCCACCCCCATGAAAACACAACAAAGGAGGGGAGGCCATGTTGGGCTGCTTTAGAGAAGAGGACGAGTTGTTGTAGTAGAGTGTTGTTCCCATGCCGTCATTTTACGCCGGACTGCTTCACAAACGAGGGTCAATTCAACGGTGGATTTGCACAAAAGATTAACATGACGGCACATGCTAGTGGATGAGTTGAATCAACTCCACAGCAACTACATAAATTTATCCACTATCCATTCAGAAACGTCCAGTTTCTTTCTAAAAGTTGTGACTTCTTCCTGAGTCTCTCCATCAGTGTCCGACTCCAGTTTGAACAATGTAAGGCTGAACACCGTTACTGACAATCAACATTTTGTCTGCGTGAGATTCTCCAGCTTTGTTGTTGTTGAGCAACCAAAGCGTGAGCTGTTAAAGCTCCGCCCTCTTCTGGAAAGCGGCTAGGAGCCGCAGCTCATTTGCATTTAAAGGGACACACACAAAAACATTGGGTGATTTTGCTCACACCCAAATAGGGGCAAATTTAACAAGCTATAATAAATGATCTGTGGGGTATTTTGAGCTGAAACTTCACAGACACATTCTGGGGACACCAGAGACTTGTATCTTGTAAAAGGGGCATAATAGGTCCCCTTTAAATGTACTAAAAATGCATTCAAACTAAATAGGTTTTATAGAAAAGTGATATATGTCATGAATTAAATTATTTTAAAAAGCATTAATGCACTTGGACACAAAAATATGTACATCATGTCATTGACCCAAACGTGCGCGCACACACACACAATTACTATACTGTACGAATTAATTATAAAAAAAAACATTGCTATACTGTATGAAATTATCCATGTTACTGAACAACCACCTGAACACCCTAGCAACCATTCTGAATACCTTAGCAACTGCATAATAACACCATTGCAACCACTCAAAACACCCTGAAGCTAGTTTTTCACAGGCAAGCACCACTCAGATTTCTTTAGAAAATGTTAAAATGCAGTTTTTATTTTTTTTTTTTTGCTCACCGTCCTATGCCAGCTGTAGGGACATTATGCAGTCTGTGTTCGTGTGCTCAGTATTCACACTTACTCATCGCCAACCACAGGTTCAGGAAAGCTCTTTATGTGTGTGTTTAAAAAGTGATTTGATTACCTTTTGCTACAATGATCTCCTCTAGGCACTATATACTTGGCACTCTCTCTACCTCTTGCATTTTTTTCACCACTCTTTTACTAAAAATCTTGCTGTGTGTTCTTGTATACATGGTTTATGAGGACACAAATGTGTATAATAACATGGGTATTACACTTCCTGTGTCCTCGTAAACCGAATGGCTTAAAAAACATACTAAACTGTGTTTTTTTTTTTTTTTTTTTTTAATTCAAAAAATGCAGACAGTTTTCTGTGATGGGTAGGTTTAGGGGTAGTGTAGGGGGAGAGAATATACAGTTTGTACAGTATAAAAACCATTATGTCTACGGAGAGTCCCCGTAAACCACATATACAAGTGTGTGTGTGTGTGTATAAGAGGCTTCTATGTCTATTCAAAGGTTCTTGCTCACTAATGAATGCTTAAAGTTGTCCCTGCAGCTCTGAGGTAATTACTGAACAGACTTTTGCTGAGACAAATGGTCTGGGGGATCCAACGCAATAGAGAGAGAGAGGGAGAGAGAGAGAAGTGGGTGGTTGAGATGAAAATGGAGGCAGAGAGAAGGACTGAGATGTAGAAAGAGAAAGGAGAGAAGAGGAGAGTCCATGTGATTTCTCATTTAGGTGAGCCTTTCAACTTGGAGTGTCTTACGTAATACTTGTGTGCACACACTGGAAAACAGTTTTGCGGTGAAAAGCATTGTGGGGTAATTGTGTTTCCTTAGGCCAGGGCCACTTTGACCAAATAATTTACTTGAAGTACCCCCTGAGATTTGAAGTATATATTTCAATTTGATCCTTTTTATATTTTTTATCATTTTACACAGCTATTGTTATTACACATTTGAACTACGGATGTGACGGTGAGGAAATTTTCCTACCTGTTAATCGACGTGTGTCAACACCGGCGGAGGCTTTTAAATCGCTAATTCAAAAGTGAAAGTAAAATGCTCACGGCCGCACGGGCATTCATAACGGCTCGGCGCCAGTGGACACGCATCGTTATGAATGCCCGCCCGTGATGGGTTCATCATTAATCTTGATGAAAAACGCAACAAAACAGTACAATGACAAACTCGCTTAAATGGGCGCTTTTACATTTCTCTTTGAAACCAAATCTTCCTCCATCATCTTGTCATTCAGAAAAGTGAGGCGAAGTGAGGTGAAATCTCCTGCTGCTGATCTGTGCTGTGACTCCCGTCAAGCCCACGCAGAATTGAGCAGACACGTTCAGTTCTGTAACTGAATGGTCACATGACATGCAGATTAAAGAAATAAAATATTAATTTTTGTTAGCAGGTTTTATTTAAATATTTAGTTCAATAATATTTAGCCTATTTGTTTGACTTTTAATGATTTAATTATAATTTAATTAATTGCTTGTCATCAACTTACGAACCCCCTGCAATTCCCTTACAAACCCCAGTTTGGGAAACCCTGCCTTAGGCTAAAGCAGTTCAGCTGGCATGCAATTTACAGTGATTATTGTCACATGACCTCATTACGTCGAATGTTTAATTCAGCAAGTGATATCCAGTTATGATCTCAGATATACTATTTCACATGTTGCGTTACATTTTTATCCATTTTTTTTTTTGTGTGTGTGTGTAAGAAGATTGTAACTTTTGGCAGTATAAAGAAATAATCTGTGAATTAGGTTACAGAGTCTGAATTATCCATTGTATCTATAACACACATTTGGACAAACTTAGTTTGAAAAAGGTTCATATACTCACTGAAAAAAAGTGAACGACTGTGCCATTTATTTATAGTGCATTTTTATTTTGATCTAATTGAAAATCATGATTCAGTTTGTCTAACTAACTAATACATTTGGCTGTAACAAATTAGAGCATTTTTTAAGTTGGTCCAAATTATCTTTTTTTTTTTTTTTAGAGCTCCGAACACAAGCTTCCTTGAAAAAAATTTCAAATCCATCCTTTATTTTATTTTCATCACACGCTTTTCATCTTTCTCTGTATTTACCTTTGCCATCCATTAACATCTGACACTGCCATCATTATGTATGGTACTAAGCATTGTGCATCTATCAGATATGCACAGAGAGAGATGATGCATTGTGTTCTGCTGACACTCATGCCTCTTCTTCTGCTCAACCCTACAACTTTTAAGCAGTATTTATGTATAAGGGGAGGCAGTTAAAAGCAGGTCATTATCATAGGTCTTATTTCCCAAAGGACATTTCTGTTGTGCATTTCCAAGCTGAGCTGGATAATCTGTTGGAATGCTGGGTGTCTCCTCAGTAGTGAATATGAACCAATGTGATGATATACTGTAGCCTAGCATGTGTAATAATCTGGAGCGCAGTTAGCTTCAATAGAATCAGACATACACTCTCAGCACTCACTGCAAACGAACCGGAGTATTGCTGAGGATTTTAGCACACCTTTACAGAAGTGCTGTGAACGTACAGTGGTATAAAGAGGGTATCAGATGGTAATGCAGCGATGACGTATTTTTGTAAGCCAAAACAAATTAGCATTTTAGCACTTCTGGTTCCATCGTCCTCAAGTCAATGGGTTATTTGAATGGGTTTTTGGTTAAACACAAGATATATTCATCTTTTATTCTACAACATAAAATACATCAGTAATACCCTGTTGTGGTTTTTAAAGCTTTTTCTTATCTTGAAAAAAGTGGTTGATAACAGGAGGTTGTTGGGGACATTAAAGGCCCCGATATAGGCTGACATAAAGCAAAATCAAAGAAGGAACTGGTATGGCGTCATTTCAAACAAAATCGGGCCAAAACGAAGTTTCTGAAAAGTTCGCTTCAGCTAGTAAACACCTTCGTACTACCATTGGTCCGTGGCGATGATGAAATAGGTGGCTCTGAGGTCGTCGAGGTATATATCAGGGCCTTAAACGTCATCACACCGAACAGGTAAACTCATTGCTGTGTTCGAAATCGCCCCCCTAACCCTTCATTCACTATTCCCTACATCAGTCCACTAATATAGTCCACTTGAAGTAGTGAATGAAAATGAGTGAGTGAATTCAGGCACTTTTGCATAGTTTGTGCTTGCTGTTTAATAATCATTTGACACTTAGCAAAGCAGCTCCAGTAGTAAGATAAAAATATATATCTTGAACTCTGTCTTGGAAACTACGTTTAAACCTTATTTAAACAATATAATAATCACTTAAAATGTATTTATACCTGTATGATATTACGCTGTATCCACATTGGACCAGCGCGGTTTGGAAAATGGATGGATGGATGATTCAGCAGCGAGCGCCATCTTTTGGCGAGATGCGGGAATTCATTCGCCGTGCGACTCTCGGGGTGCATTGAGCCCAAAGTATACATCAGCCGTCCGCATTTGTGCACCGTCCACATGACGTAATTTTCGTCATCCGGACGGCTCGTGGACGTTCGCACACCCCGTCCGTGTGCAGCCTAAATTTCGAGACCACGCAGATGGTGTGCGTGCAACAGCAGGACAGAAGAGTCCACTAGGTGGCGATACACACAGTACTGAGCACAGCGTGCAGAACAAGAGTGTGGAAAGAGCGATTCAAAATCAAGACGAGTAAACTTCTCCATCGTTTTTGATTTTTTGTTCTCTTGGTGTATCTTCTGAACTAAGCTGCAATGGTGGATGCACTATTTTTCTTCTCCGACCCTGCACAGCGAATGTCCTGTTGATGACACGATGTCTGGTAGTGTAGAAAAACATTGTACTGCATGTGTCGAACTCGGTCATCCGCAGTTGAGAAGACTCTTTGAAAGATGCGAGACGCGTCCGGGCGCGGAAAGTGTACCCGGGCCTTTATAGGTATTTTCTAGCCGTTGGGCATATATCGGTGGTACACTCGTTATTGCGGTGCATTGTGGGACTGAACGAGTGCACTTAATATCGTCCACAATGGTTTCAGACACCATTACAAATCACTGTGCCATAGTGCTCTATTTAAGTGTATAGGGGGCGATTTTGGCCATCTACTCACTAGTCATTTCACAGCCTCAAGCTTAATGATGAAGTCATGTGACCGTGATTTAGCTCATTCATAGCCTACGTTTAGCTTTTTACTTCTGCAGATTGTATTTAGGCTTCAAAATTCATAAAAGTTTTGTTCATTTGATAAACTTTAGTTCAATCATCAACTTTTGTTGGTCACAGAGCTTATTTTACACAGAGCTAATGGACAAATCCTATTGGGTTTTTGTCTTATGGTACCAGTTGATGCCAACTCTACAATATCATGGTTCCCTTTGGTATTAATTTGCTTAGCAGTTAAATATGACTTAACCCGTACTACTGTGTTAATAAAATGATTAGCATATTAATAGACGGAAAATATATGGAATAATAATTTTGTTATATGGCATTTTTTTTCACATTATCTTTCACACAGGCCTCTTTTTTCTCATTGTCGTCCACAATAAATGTATGACATACAATGTGCTTTATGGAGCTAATAAATTGTATTACTATATTTCGGAGAAGTTCTCGCGAGCGCGCAGCTCACTGAGCATCACGTCGCGTGCGAAACTATTGTAGCTTAAACCCCCTAAAATCACTTCCTCAGTCTGATCGCATTGCACACAAGCAGCAAATTGCGTCTATTGTTACATTTTTGTTGCCATGAATGAATAATATGCAACAACATTTAAATAGACTGCGTATAAAAGCAATTGGCCACTTGAAGTCGTGCATAACATTTATTTTACCGCTTCGTGTCAGGACTACAAAATCACAAACGCACATAACATCCTCTCCTTGATTGTTGCTTTATTAACTTTCCAAAACGCGCCTCAGGATCTTGATTTCTGTTTTATTTCGTCTAAACGCGTCATGCGTGAATGCCTTCTTTCGCCTCTGTCACATTTAAAGCGCAAGCGCGTCTCTCCTCCTCCTCCTCCTCCTCCTCACCCCTCCTCCTCCCGCGCGCCGGTTGTGTGGAGAGCTGCGCGCTCTCGGTCTGAACGCTCGTCGGTGTTCAGCGCTCGGGCAGGATGTTTGTGTCCGTGTGGTACGCAAAGAAAATGGGCCGGCGTTTCATCAACAACGTCCGGAAAGCTAAAAAACAACGCCATCGGATCATGGTAGGAAATGATGCCTTTCTGAATGAACTGTCATCTGGTTTAACTGGCTGTTCATCCCTATAGCCAGAAAACGCGACGGGATGTGTACATGACTTCTGTTGGAATTTCTAACCTAATTTGGAAACAGTCTTAAAATAACAATAAGCTCATTAATTAATAAAAATAATGAGAAGAAAATTGAAAACAAGATCATATAGGCTACCGGATACCTACAGTATTCATATTTGATTGTGTGCAATGTGTTTATTAGAACTCAGAATAATGTCTGTCTACTGAACAGCTGAAAGAAATCACAAGGGAGCTGTAGGAGTTTTAAAATCATTAAATATATTCTTTAACATCCTTTTTTCTGATGTTCTACAGAAGCATTCTTATGGGAATCATAATAGTCCTACTGGGAACTATGTGTTCTTAAAGATGTTGTTTATGTTTTATATAAAAATGTTATGGACCTTTTGAGGAATGGCACTAATCAGAAGCATCCATAGATCGGTCTCTGTTCACAGCAGACGGATGGTGCTCTGAAGAGCCTGGTGCGTCAGAAGTTGCAAAATGTGGAAAGTTAAAATTAGGGTGTCTGTGTGTGAAATGGTGCTTCCGTCAAATGGTCCAGCATCTTAAATAATAGATGAGATGATTAATGAGACTGAAGGGATTAAATAAAAGTATAAAAATGGGGCACCTGGGGTACATGGGGTACTTTTATTAATTTAGCAGATGGTTTTATCCAAAGCAACTTACAAATGAGGAATACAACAAGCAGTTCACCTTAAGGAGGCAATAACACACGAAGTGCTACGTCGTCCATCGTTAAGAAATAGTTTTTTTTTAGTATGTCAGAAATTAGGTAATTCTTCTATCCAGTTATTTAGTAGTTAATTTACACTCCAAAAAAAAAAAATATATATATATATATATATATATTTATACGTTTTTGATCGTACAATGTAATAATGTTATGAATGAATTGGATTGTTTTGTTTTTTTAAATCAGTTTATTTTGCTGGGAAAAAGCATTTCTAGGCAGACATTTCCAGACTGTTTCCATTTTTCTTTAGAAGATTGAGGGTAGAGGAGAATTTGGAAGAGATAGAGACTATATTATTATAGTAAAACTTTACTCTGTCAGTGGAGGATGAAGAGAGAGAAACACAATATTAAGTGCAAGAACAGATTGCTTGTGTGTTTCTGCCCTGGAGTGTGCGAGTGGGTGGATGTGTTTTCTCTTCTCATTGGTTTGTATCATAAATTGTGGGTGTCATTTCTGTCTGATTGTTTTTGTGAAACATTCATTTATTTATAAGACATGCAGTCAGAGAAACACTTTTAGAAACAAAGAGAGGGTTTGCTGCCACAGGTACATCGACTTTCAGTGACAGTAGAACGGCCTACGCAAATAGGCAACATTCACTTTTACGTTTATTCATTTATTTTATTCAGTTATTCATCTTGAGGAGGCAAAAACACTCTGCAACATCTGTGTTTAACTACCCAATCTTCGTCCGACATTGTGTTCTGTAATGTGGCAGACCACAATTCATAATGCAATGCAATCTGGGTAAGACCTACATGCTTTAATGGCATTGATATTAGAGTGTAACTGCAGTATCACCTTGAGTACACTCTTTAAAATAAAGGTTCTTTATGGCATTTCATGAAGAACCTTTAACAAAAGGGCTCTTTAGATTATTAAAATGTTCTTTACACCAAGAAAATTATGGTTCTTTCAATTACAGTTCACTGGGAGGTTCTTTGGAGATCAAAAATGGTGGTTCTATGGCATCACTGCGAAAACACACTTTATTTTTGAGTGTATTGAGGTTTTGTAATGGCCACAGCCACTCAAGTGTGCATGATATGCATGTTCAATGGGACTGACCGCTTGCAGTGAGTAGGACTATCATTTAATCAACAGTATACAAAGACCTCAAGACATGTTTCTGTTAACTTGATGTAATGCTCATGATGCATGCTGAAAAAACTCAGTCAAAGGCATCCTAGTGCATGATTATATAGAAATAGTGCACTGCTCCAGTGTGAATGTCCCTGACACATTTCAGTGCAGATTGTTTTGTGAACTTGCCTCAATATAATGCAAGCTTTGCAATGAGGCTGTTGAGGCTGCGACAACAAACGTATCAACCCCCGTGTGAGTGCAACATATGCTGCGGGCACGCGTTATCAGAGGTGGGTAGAGTATCCAAAAACTGTACTCAAGTAAAAGTATAAGTACTTAAAGAAATATTTACTCAAAGTAAAAGTAATAATCTTAATAGTTACTTGAGTAAGAGTAAAAAAGTATCCAATGAAAGTCTACTCAAGTAGCTAGTTACTTTGTAACTGTATATATATATACACACACACAATAGCATGTTATTATTTAGATATTTAAATTATTATCATAATTAGATATCTTTGCAACAAACACAGAATATACAAGCATTATTTCTGGCATCTGTAGCACAAATATCATTGCATGTCCTTTTTTTGCTTTGTATAATAATAACGTGTACAGTTACATTTGAATAAAGAAAGAGAGAAAACTCTTTACATGTGCTCGCGCTCATAACCGCTGAACATCTGAACACAAACAATGATCAAATGCACATTGATGGATCTTCTTCCGTCTGTTCTCCCCAAATGTAATCAAATGTGTATTTCTGCAGGCGCGTGTAAATTGGTTAACTGTGTCTACGCAAAGGCATTAATTTTCAAGTCAAATAGGTCGCCGGCACTGCGCTATAGGTACCCACAAATGACCGCAGGACGCTGGGTGTTCATTTCATACTCTCTGAACAATGGTAGCTTATTTAATGTATAAATTAAGATATATTTCCATAAAAAAACAGTAAAGAAATGCTAGATACTTTGTTATTGTGGCGTAATAATCTGGTTGGTTGTAAAATGTCGGCTACTGGCTGTATGAATTGAAATCGAAAGAAATCGATACCTGTGGAATTGTTCAAAGACAGCAATTAATAAAGATCTTCGTCGCCGGCAAACAATGGGATGCATTTGCAGATTTGCTTTTAGTTGACTGCCACTTCATCCAACACTCAAAAGAGTGATTCATTTGGGAATGGGGCATCATTCATGAATAAAAAGAGACAATGCGCTTGGAATAAACTACGCATTTCTTAACATGTACAGTATTGTATTAAAATAAAGTAACGAGAAGAATGTCGCCCAACGTAGCGAAGTAAAAGTACAGATTTTTCATTACAAATGGACTCAAGTTAAAGTAAAAGTACCCACATTTAAATCTTCCAAAAAAACAACTCAAGTAAATGTAACGAAGTAAATGTACTTAGTTACTACTGCGCGTTATTAAAGGGTTAGTTCACCCAAAAATGAAAATTCTGTCATTAATTACTCACCCATAAGTCGTTCCACACCCATAAGACCTTCATTCATCTTCAGAACACAAATGAAGATATTTTTGATGAAATCCGATGGCTCAGTGAGGCCTCCATTGACAGCAAGATAATTAACATTTCCAGAAATCTACTAAAGACGTATTTAAAACAGTTCATGTGACTACAGTGGTTCAACCTTAATGTTATGAAGCAACGAGAATACTTTTTGTGTCAAAAAAACTAAATAACGACTTTATTCAACAATATCTAGTGATGGGCGATTTCAAAACACTGCTTCATGAAGCTTCACGAATCTTTTGTTTTGAATCAGTGGTTTTCAACTAAAAAATGAACATTTTTATGCGTTTTGGCTGTTCATTTACACGACAATGGCATTTTGGGGGCCTGAAAACGCGTTTCAAAGTCTTTGAAATTGATAGTGTTATTGTCTTTTTTGTGGCAAATTTGTGAAAATGGCTGACGTCATGCACATGTGTATTACGTGTTCAGTCTATATGCGCATAGTCTTTCAAAGTGACATTGCCAACTACTGGCCTTGCAGCAGAATACAGCGTTTTTTGCCGTTTTTGCAGATCTGCCTGAAGGGGGATCGTTTGACAACGTTGTCATCTGAACTTGAAAGCAAAGGAGAAACCTTTCAGTTTTTAGTACATCGTTGTTGTGTAAACGTACCCTGAGACAAGCAGGTATAAGTGAGAGAGAGAGAGAGAGAGAGAGTTTAGAGAGAGAAACTATATTCAATATGCTTTGTGCAAAACACCTTGGCTAAAATTATATGCGGACCTCAGAGGGGAAAAAAATGCATATAACCACATTTAAAATGTTATTGCATGCATTGCAATGACTCTCTGTATGCACACACCTCTGGAGTTTAAGTTTCATTTCAAGACAAATCCCATGAATGCCTAACAAACAAATCTATCGGTAACACTTTATTTTAGCGTCTTTTAACTAATTGCTTATTAGCATTCATATTACTCGAATATTGGCTGTTTATTAGTAATCATTAAGCACATATTAATGCCTTATTCTGCATGACCTTATTCTACATTCTTAATCCTACCCAATACCCAAACCTAACAACTACCTAACTAAATATTAATAAGCAGTAAATTAGGAGTTTTATTGAGGGAAAAGTCATAGTTAATAAGGAATACATGTTCCCTATACTAAAGTGTTACCCATCTATGTATTTTATCTGTCCTTGTCACATTCTGATCTGTATTATTATTGACACTTGAATCATTACTGTTATTACTCGGTAAACACTAGTTGATTCATTAAATAACGTGAGACTGTGGTTATATAGTGTGCTTTTCTGATTCTTTGAATTGCAGTGGCAGTTTCAGGTGCTTGTGCGAAGTGTGGGAGGGGATTTCATTCTTTTTTCCAACACACACACACACACACACAGCCTCTGAGTGGGAGTTTATATAAGTAGATTTTGTTCAAATGCATGTGTGTCCTTTCTGCCCACTGCTGTGTAGCAGCACCCTCAGGTTTGCGTGTGTTGCCAGTTTTAACTTCCAAAACAAGCTTGTCATTCAGAAGAACTCAAAACAACCAATATTCATACACAAGCACAGCTCGATAATGTCATGCTCTCAGACCTGTCAGATTGTGTAGTACCCTTGAAGCAAATACAAAGCCAGTATATTAGTGCGTGTTATAGGTGCTGTGTGCAGCATGTCCTGTTTTCTGTTTTGACAAGCATATAAAAGAGCAGGCTTTTAGACTGATTATAGTTTAATTAATTTTGTGCATTTTATGGATTAGTTGCTCTCTGACTTTGGATTAATTTGTAGAATAAATGTTTATTGAATGCGAATGTTAATTATTAACTATCCCTGTAAATTGTTTTTAAAGACAATGTGTGTCATTTTTGTGGACAGTGTAGAGTTTTTACAGTTTTTCTGAAGGGTGTAAAGTGTGTGAAGTGAGCCATTAATAGGTAGATTTCTTTAAAGGGGACCTATAATGCCCCTTTCACAAGATGTAATATAAGTCTCTGGTGTCCCCAGAGTGTGTCTGTGAAGTTTCAGCTCAAAATACCCCACAGATCATTTATTATAGCTTGTCAAATTTGCCCCTATTTGGGTGTGAACAAAAACATGCAGTTTTTGTGTGTCCCTTTAAATGCAAATGAGATGCTGCTCACCGCCCCCTTTCCAGAAGAGGGCGGAGCTTTAACAGCTCACGCTTTGGTTGCTCAACAACAACAAAGCTGGGGAATCTCACGCAGCCAAAATGTTGATTGTCAGTAACCCTCGTTGACCCTCGTTTGTGAAGCAGTCCGGTGTAACATGACGGCATGGGAGCAACACTCTACTACAACAACTCTTCCTCTTTTCTAAAGCGGCCCAACTTGGCCTCACCCCCTTTGTTGCATAGTTGTTTTAGTCCTTAAAAAGCGATTTCTGTAAAAGAAAATATCTCGATTTGCATTTAACTTTGAGCATCGTAACCTTGCAGATGTTGTTTATTCTCACACAGCAACAGTACACACTATCTAAAGTTAAAAAAGTGAAATCATAATCAAAGACCCCTTTTAAAAGTGTCATCTAAATTGCTTGAACATCCCAATCAGCCTTACATATTGTAATGTAGCAACATTTGCTTTTGGACCAATATTAATCACAAATTTCTTGCATACAGAAGAAGTTTGTTATGGTCTTCTATTAAGTTTTTCAGGTGTCGTAAACTGATGAGGAATGTGATGCTGAAACAGTTTTAACTTAACCCTTACACATTTATAAAAAGATTACTTACTGCAGAAATAATATAGTTTAAAAGAATATACTTAAGTGCAGACTGAATGCAATGTTTTAGGTACTTAATTGCATGCTAACTACAATTAAATATTTTTTTTTATAGTTTTATAGTTGCAAAACAATAAATGCAAATTTAGAGTGTTTTTTGACCCACTTAACTTGGACTTAAGTACATCTTAAGTAATAATTTCATAATTTTATTGTCTTAGAAATATGATTAAAGTGTACTGCTGAGAGTACTCACAAGCATAATGGTAAACTAAATTATTTAATGCCATTTCTGTTGAAACTTGTATGTCATGTATTTAAATATATTTGTAACTGTACATTTGCAAAGAAGAAGTTGCAATTTAGTGCATTTAAAATATATTAACTTTAACACACTACTGTTAAAATTATAATCAAAGCACTTTACATGTGCTTTAGTATGTTAGTCGACACATCAAAATAAGCGTACTTCTTTGATGCACCACAAAAGTTTCTTAAAATGTACTTTAAAGTAAAACCTTTATTTTACATTATTACAGTTATAAGAGTGTACTCTCTTTAAGTACACTTAAATGGCCTTTTATTTCATTAATCTTATATTATCTGCGAATACATTAGTGGCCAAAAGTGATGACCCTACAAGTTTGACTAAATGATCAAAATATTAAGAAAATATTTTATTTTGTACTTGGTTAAGGTATTTATCACACTATAGCTACAGGTATGCAAAAAAAATGCATAGAAAAACAAAAAGCTCACAGGAAAAAGCATACACTGACTACAGCATAATCAATTATTAATATTGGTTGGCTCTCTCATTTTTGCATGTGTTCATAATTTCATCTTTGTATGACAGCCTGACCAAAATGTATGTAATATGGCATGTTTCACTGCGTTATCATCACAAATAAAACAATTGACTCCAAGCACAACTACGCAATTTGCTTACAAAATTTTTTAATAATATTTGGATAAAGGGTGAAGATGTCAAGAATTTCCCTAGGCCAGACATCACTTTTGGCCACTACTACATTTTTATATATACTTTTAAGATTTGAAGTGCACTACAAGTGCACATTCAGTACAGTTAAGCACACTTCTTTTTCTCAAGGGAAGACTTTTGTTTTATTTTTTATACAATCTTACTATACTGTGAAGTGAAAAGTGCATTCCCTATTACTAGTGAAGTACATAGACCATAAAATGTGAGTAAAAGTATGCAAACATGTTAGCGTAAATGTGTAGCTATCTTGATGTTGGCCATTTTGGGTTGAGAGAAAGAAGGCTCCATGGTGACCGGCTCCCCCTCACTGGGAAAAGTACAATGTGCTTCTGAAGAGAGAGATGATTGATGGCGTAGATTAAAGGGAGCGAGACAGAGAGTGGGAGGAAGTGTTGATACATAGAAAATAGATGAGAGAACATGTGCATTGAGAGAAGATGTGCGTCGTTGAGAAAGACTGAGCCAGTGAATAAGCGAGCTTATCAGCAAAAAACATCTTTGAATGCGAGGGCAGACTTTATTGATTGTTTTATAATGACCAGTTCCAATGATGTAGTGTTTGTTAGCGCCAGTGTTGGAGGACGTACTCTGAAACTAGGATTTGGCTTTGTGACAGCATTTAGTGTGCCTCAAAAACGATTATAAAATACATCACAAATGCACCATAAATTGATCAAAAAAGTAATACATTTTATTTAGATTTTTATTATTGTGTTGTAATCAAATTTTCAGAATCCATAAGATTGCGTTATATGAGGAACAGAACCAAATTCAAGTGTTTATTCAGCTATTTCATCTCCATCCTGAGTAGCGACCATTAATTTTTCGTCAATGATATCAAATGATCATTGCTCATTGAATGAGGTATGGAGGTGAATGTGATTTCACCATATACAACATGTTCCTGGATCAATGTCTTTGTTGGTCCTGGAACAACATTCCAATCAACCAATCAGATTTGAGGGACAAGTTTACAGTTGATGTCAAGTTTAGGCTTACAACCAGGGTTAGGTGGTTCTGCATCAGTGCTGTTCACCTGTCATTTCCCTCTGATTTTAGGGATAACTTATGGGTGGGCTGAGGTTAAGGGAATAGGCATAGGGTTAGGACTAAATTTTCAAAATATGTTGATCCAGGATCACGTCTTCCTTGGCAAAATCATGATGACCCCTATCCAGAGTGGATCAAGAAAAGATTTTTTAGCGAATACCAAATTAAATTGTACTCTTTACCTCACACAAGTCCCATCATATACTGTGAAAGAGTAATTTGAAATCAACACATTGCCGTTTGGACTACTTTGGTACTGCTTTTTGCAATTTTTGGAATGCATTATTCTGATTACACTTGTTTGTCTGTTATTGTTTTTTATAATGTATATAGTTTTTTAACATAATGGTTAGATTTATAGATAAGAGAGGGATTGGTGATTCAAAAATATATGTATCCAGTATATGTAACTGAAATTATTATCACTGTACATTTTTCTGCCTTTCTCATTTTTTTGTACTTGTTAAAAGTGGTTAAGTTTGGGTTAAAAGGGATCTAAAATATATCTATTAAACAGTAAAAAATGCAACTATAAAAATATATTTATGTTATGAAGCATTCATATATATTGTTTCTATAACTTTTGTCAGTATTATACGTTATACATTTTATATGCGGTATCTTTGTCCTTTTAAAAGGGATTTCCCACAGCACTAAAACAACTTCCTTTTACTCACTTATAAATCTTTGCCACCATCTAAAGGTGTAATAATTTAACTTTCACTGATACTTTTGACAGACCCTTTCTCAATACCAAATATGGCATATTTATATAAAATGATATTTATTAAACAACAATATTTAAATTTAACATCAATAGCAATTAGAAAAGACATAAACACAAGCAAACAATAATCAGAATCAAATAAATAAAAAGAACAAGCAAACAATTCAGTCAAACGTGCAAAAGTAGCACTGTAGTACAGGATTTAAGTTAAATACAGCCTAAATATAAAGTTATGAAACTTAATCTTCCCCTTAACCCAAATAGTTTTGCTCTGGAACAAGTAATAGATTAATAAGACCAAAGATTGGCCATTTGAAATACCCCAAATGAATTATATTTTTAACCACTATCTACATAAGAGCCAGCGGCAAATTCCCGAAGGACTGGCCGAGATTAAGCTGTTCTCTGCGGGTACATAGGCGCTGAATGGCCGCTGATGGCCTGGAGTTCACATCTGCGAAAGCGTCAAAACAAATAGTAAAATAGGCGCTATGTTTATGAGTCACATATTTAAGGTCTAAATGACTACATTCTCGCCTAAGAAACTCTTAAAACGACATTTTGTGACATAATAACAGTAGTATTTTTAAAAAATATGGTGGATTGTCATGACATTTGCCGCAAACGGGAGTGATACAAATGGTGAAACGGTACCAGTGCTGATACTGGGAGAATATCGCATGGCTCAGATTCGAGAACCAGAAAGAACTGTTGTATACATTTATATATTTATAAGTATTTAACCAAATATAAAAAAAATGACACCTACTTCAGTGAAGTCATGTTGTTGGGACATTTTATGTGTGGCATTAAACAAACTTCAACGTCTCCCCTCTACTCGCCTTCTTTTGCGGCTCCTCACACTTCCCTGGTTGGCTCTCTGTTCATTTTGCTAATATCTACTGCACTTGCTTCAACCTTCAAATTCCTCTGAGGGTCTCGCCAACGCCTGCTAAATAAAGGCTGATGGTCAGCAATATTTGTGTATGTGTGTGTGGCCTGCATTTGTAGGTGTATATTATTCAGACTTTTTCAGTGTTGGATGAACCTGCATGAAATCTAAAATGTTTAGTCAATATTTAAGTTAAGTAAACATTTAGTTAGTGACTGTGAAAATGCTACAGTAAAAACCCTTTAATTGGTTTAAGTTCCCTTACTATATACAATGAAAAACTGCAATAATCCGAAATTTGTTTTTCTAGCTAACTATCGAGTTCATTGAGGACATTGAATGGCTTGTAAATGTAATGTTAAGTGACATTGTTTACAAGCTTATTTAGTGGCGTCTTTCCTTGGTTGAAACCCTGATTGAGCAATTACATGAGGCATTTCAATAAATTACACTGTATCTTTCAACATACCTTCTGATGTTCATGTTTATTTTGTGCTATAAGTGGTAGTAAAGAGGAAGAGATAATCGATTCACATGCCGCTTAAACTGAAGCGCTACAACGATCTGTCACATTAAAGAGCACCATAGCCATATTTATTGTTTGTATTTCATGATAAAATTGACAGAATCTCAAAACTGAGACTCTGTTCCATATTAAAAGTAACGAAGCATAAAGCATATTGTGATTATTGGATGGCATGTGCACTACAAATATTTAGTTTTGTTCACGCATCAACAGAAAACAGCACAGACTATAAGATCGATCTTGAGATTGAAGGATCCATATCAGTACCTATTAAAAATAAGAAATCCATATTGTCAACCCAGCCCTAACATCCACACAGATGATGTTTAAAGGGATAGTTCACCCAAAAATGAAAATTATCCCATGATTTACTCACCCTCAAGCCAACCTAGGTGTATATGACTATCTTCATTCAGTCAAACACAATCAGTTATATTAAAAAATATTCTTGCTCTTCCAAGCTTTATAACGGGAGTGAATAGTAACCAAGATTTTGAAGCCCAAAAAAGTGCATCCATCCATCATAAAATTAATCCATAAGGCTCCAGGGGGTTAATAAAGGCCTTCTGAAGCGAAGCGATGTGTTTCTTGTAAGAAAAATATCCATATTTATAACTTCATAAACTAGAATCACTGGCTTCCGGCGATTCCGGTGTGAGAGTGAACTTTGACCTGACGCATGACTTACTGACGAACACGGAAGCACAGAGGATAGAGCAAAACAAAACACTGGTCACAAATTATAAGTCTAAAACGAGAATTTTTAAAGAGAAATGTCAGCTTGAGTTTGAGTTTGTGGCCCAGCCGTATTTGTCTACTCTCACCTAAGTGAACGCTTTTCCTACATCTCACGTCATATGCCAAAACTCGACTCTCTGGCCGTTACTGGAAGCTAGTGATTATAGTTTAATAATTATGGATATTTTTCTTACAAAAACCCATCGCTTCGCTTCAGAAGGCCTTTTTTAACCCCCTGGAGCTACATGGATTACTTTTATGATGGATGGATGCACTTTTTTGGGCTTCAAAATCTCGGTTACTATTCACTCCCATTATAAAGCTTGAAAGAGCCAGGATACTTTTTAATATAACTGTGTTTGTGTTTGACTGAAAGAAGAAAGTCATATACACCTGGCTTGAGGGTGAGTAAATTATGGGATATTTTTGGGTGAACTAACCCTTTAACTATTGTAGATTATCCACATTGTGAAATAGACGCTGAACACAAGTGAAAACGTGCCATCAGAGAAATGCTAGTTAAACATCACTGTTTTGGTCAATGATTTCAGCCCTCCAAAACCATTTAAACCGAAACCAAAAATTGCTTTTTCAACCAAAAATTTTCAGTAGCTGAAATGTTGGTGCATGATTAGTTACAGTGAGTATAGTGGTTGTGTACCACATAATGTTAATTTGCATTCTAAATTTAGCTGTCAGTTGCTGACCTGCGCTTCACCTCACCACAGCCAACAGACTGAAATAATGTTTTTGACAGCAAAACTGCACACCACAAACACACACATAAACACATTATTTCTGACAGTGGCTAATATAAATGATATATGTTATATAGTACCCTGACGATAATGTACCACCCATCATCATTCCTCGCTTTCTCTGTTATGTAATGGCTCCTGGGTAATGTGAGGAATCAACATCAAGCTCTCCCGTCACGTTCCTTTCAACCCCCTATAGTCCCTATAGTCTGTGAGGTTGTGTCTTTATATCTCGTATGTAATGAGCAAGTTGTTTCTGATATCTTACCAGCTGAATCAAAGCCTAGCAGTGGTATTATATATATGCTGACAGAATGATTATATTTAAGACATATGACATTAAAGCATGTGAACAGCACAAATGTAGTTTTCTTTAGGCCTGGAGTTTCTGGGTCGGCAGCTGAAGAAATCAAATAAATGGGTATACTGGTCATAATGAATATAGTGTATTTGAACAGTCATGATGTAATTGTGATTTGACTACAGTTTATTTTGTGCGTATTTTCTGAACTATTTGGAATACAGCTTGCCAAAAATACTGCATTTCCGTCGTGATAACGAGAATCATGGTTCATAGACCTTTTGACCAATGTCTTTCCATGACTATTCCTTTTGTTTTGTGATGGTTTAATTTTTATAAAGATATAAAAAAAAGTATATCATTTTAGAGAATCATTTACAATTTCTAACAGATGATGAATTTTAGAGCTTAGCAAAAGAAAATAATATGATAGGAATGTTCATCCATCCATCCATCCTTTTTTGTTTTATTTATTACTTTTCCAGAGCTTGAAATCACAATTTAAAATTCCATCCTTCCACATCCACATTCATCCATTCATCCACCATCAATCATCTATCCATCCATCCACATCTATCATCCATCCAATCATCCATCCACATCTATCCATCCACCCACCCCCACCCCCACCCCCACCCATCCATCCAATCATGCACATCCATCCATCCACATCTACCATCCATCCATACACATTGATTCATCCATCTGTCCATCCACTCATCCATCCACATCCATCCATCCATTCACATCTACCATCCATCCTCATCATTCATTCATCCATCTGTCCATCCATCCATCCATCCATCCACATCTACTGTCAATCCATACACATTGATTCATCCATCTGTCCATCCACTCATCCATCCACATCCATCCATCCCTCCATCCATCCATCTATCATCCATCCATATCTACCATCCATCCATCCATCGGTCCATCTGTCCATCCGTTCATCCATACACATCTATTCATTCATTCATTCATCCATCCATCAAACTGCTTTTCCACTGTAGGGTCGTGGGAGGAAAGTTCATGAGTTTTTGTTTATTTAATACTTTTCCAGAGCTTGAAATCACAATTTAAAATTCCATGTTATTTCCAAATAACAAATGACTATGGGAACCCTGTCTCACGGTGCCCCAACTGTCTATTTTTCCTGGTAAAATTCCTTGGAACTCATGTTCAGGTGCAGATGAGCCATTACATAGTCCACTGACATAATTGTGCCGTGTGACGCGGTGGAGGCGTGTGGCTGAGCTAAACTGCCAAACGCCTGTATGTAACCCACTTGAGTGTAGGAGTACCTTGTTACCATGCAAACATATTCATCAACAGACTGGGAGAAACACAGAGAGAGAACCTCTCTTCTTATGATTTATGAACATACTGCCTGTAGTAAGTTGTATATTCACATCATCCAGGGAGCTGGTGACGATGATAATTATGACCTGGTCGTATAATGACAAATAAAAATCAATGTTTTAAAAGGGTTAGTTGATTATGATTTCACTTTTTAGAGCGTACTGTTAGAGCATAAACAACGTCTGCAAAGTTACGACGCTCAAAGTTCAATGCAAAGGGAGATATTTTCTTTTAAAGAATTCTCTGTTTAAGGACTACAACTAACGGCTGGTAGGGACTACAACGAGCTTTACATAAACCCTGCCCCCCGGGAACACGCAACAAAGGGGGTGAGGCTCCCCAACAACTACATAAATGTATCCACTAACCATTCAGAAACGTCCAGTTTCATTCTAAAAGTTGTAACTTCTTCCTGAGTCTCTCCATCAGTGTCGACTCCGGTTTGAACAATGTAAAGCTGAACACTGTTATGGGGCGTTCACACCAGACGCGTAGTCGGACGCTTGAACATATTGAGTTGACTCGCTTCATTCACGCGTGAAATTCCATTCACAATAGACGTGAATGTTCAGAAAAACAGATTCGCGTCATGAGAGGGGCTTCTGCCAGGCGGCTCGTCTCGTTTCTGCACACTTTCTCTGAATAAACACATCAACTCGTCAGTGGGAAAGTAGTTGTAAAATATGGCGAATAAGCCGGCTTTAGCTAGCTTGTAGTCTCAATATGTGTGTGTGTATATATATATATATATATATTTATAGCTCAGATTGAGTAAAGAGCGTTTTTTACAACTTACCACATTGTCCGACCTCCTCATTCCCTTTCTTTCAAGCAAGATCCTTTTTATTCCTGTTTCTATAAAAGTATGAAGATGTATCATACAACGACGATGATTTTGTCCTCCATTGTTGTTTCGGATTTCTGCCTCCTCTCACTACGTCGTAATCACGGCACTACTAGAGCAAGCTCCTGATTGGTTAATGTGGCGCGAATTTTCGGCAAAGTTCAGATTTTTCAACTCGCGTGAATCGCGCATCACGCGCGTCAAACGCCCGAAACGCTCAATTTGTGCTGCGTCATTTGCGCGAATCACGTCATTTGCGCCACCTCATTCGCAGGAATCGCACCGCAGGATGTCTGTTCGCGTCTTTGCATTGATTTAACATATAAATCACTCGCGCTTACCGCTTCATTCACGTCTGGTGTGATCTGACAATCCTCATTTTGTCTGCGTGAGATTCTTCAGCTTTGTTGTTGAGCAACCGAAGCATGAGCTGTTAACCCTCTGGGGTCTGAGGATTTTTGGGGCCCTGGAGAAGTTTTGACATGCCCTGATATTTGTTCTTTTTTAAGTTGTTCATAAACATATTAATGGACAAAGTGTCATTACACTGTATTCAGCACGAACTTGGCTACCATAATATGTGAGCAACATGCATGTACATGTTTGTATTTTTGAAGAAATAACGTTTATGCGTGGTTATTGAAAAAATTGGAGGTTGTAGACTAGAGTTTTTGCTTCAAAATGATGTAAAAATTATCCTGCCTACTCGTTCATATCAAAACAATATATTGATTCAAATTTTGTCAAGAAACACAGTATGCGTGGAGGCGTGAAACTTCATGAATAATGCTGTGATTCACACCTGAGAAGACAAAGACCCACATAATTACCTGCATAATGAGCCCTTTCAGTCAGGTAGGGGTCTTTCCTCTTCTGGAAAGGGGGCCGGGAGCAGCAGCTTATTTGCATTTAAAGGGACACACACAAAAACGGCGTGTTTTTGCTCACACTCAAATAGGGGCAAATTTGACAAGCTATAATTAATGATCTGTGGGGTATTTTGAGCTGAAACTTCACAGACACATTCTGGGGACACCAGAGACTTATATTACATCTTGTGAAAGGGGCATTATAGGTCCCATTTAATTAATGGCTACAAAGCAGAGAGTATTTTAATTAGAGGCGGAGCAGCAGCACGTCATCTATAATCTAAAATAGCACAATAGCGTTTTCCACAACAAACTAACAAGTGAATACGGCACTTAACTTGAATAATCCTCATTAACTACAACACTCTCAGCTTGCTGCTTCCCATATAGGTGCTGCTCTGTGAACGTTCAACATGACTGACAGCCAGAAAGATTGGTTAAATAAAGAATCTCACCGCAGCCCATGGGCACTTTTTTTTTTAAGTTTTTTTTTTAACAGATTTCAGATCCCGTGAACTGCCACAGAGACTGGTGTGATTTCAGAACACCTTTCAGTGAGATATGTCAGAAAAAAGGGATATTACAAAAAATAGCACCTTTACAGCAGTCTAAGAAATTAAATTTGGAAATGAATTAGAATTATTTAATTATATCATAGTTTGAGCTTTAAACTGTGTATTGAACTGAATGTAGTATGATGTAGTATGTAGTATGAGACATTTTCGATAGATAATCTGTTTGTGCAATTTGCCACAAAGCATTACAATTTTATATTAGTGCATATATTTGGCTAATATAAAACATGTGCCTATGGTGCTATATTCTGATTGGTCAATACAGTACAGCATTACAGCCATACTGAAGTACACTATATAGCAACAGCTCCACTGCTGTGCCTAAAGGCTGTGACACACCAAGCTGACGGTCAGCCTAGTTTTTGCAGTGTGTTCCACACGTCGGCTCCAGTCGGGTCCCCGTCGGTGACAGTTCGGCTGATTCATCATGTTGAGTCGGCATCAGGGCCGTCGGTGAGAGAGATCACTCTGATTGGCTGTTCAGATTAGCGAACGAGTCAGTGCACGAGAACGGAAGCGAGCAAAGAAGTCAAGATGGCACAGACAGAAGGCTGTTCTAATTTTACATCATCTTACCTGAGCATTCCAGTGCGCAAATATTTTCATAACAACATGAAGAAAGTGATCAGCATGATTGATACTTTGTTTACGGCTTGTATATCTGAGTCCTAGTTTCAGTTATTCACAATATAGTATGGGCTCTTGTACTATATTGCTTAATTTTTCAACAGCTTTGAACATGGGTTTTCTGATTTTAGAGCCAGAAATATTCATTTTATGAAGGGCATTTTAAATACTGTAGTGTGGTGAGGCTAGATTGTTTCAGTAACACGGTTCTGACTCGCATCCTGCAGCCAGACTCTCCCTAAAGGCAAAACACAACTGAGATTATAACCTTTACTAGATGCTTCCACCACAGAAATCAGTCAAGCAGAACAAAGTAAGATTATGCAACTGTTCCCATTTAAAAAGTTTGTGTAAAGCGTAGTGTTCTGTATTTGTGCATTAAACATAAAAGTATGGCTTGAAGTTGTTTATGTAAATTGTTTTGTTTGAACTTTTCATAGTCTGCATCTTTTATAATTCTGGTTTGGGTGGCTGCATTGAAAGCAGATTCCATTATTATAACTGTCCATAGGAAAATAGAGAGAGAACAGGAAATGATGAGAGACTTGATGTATTGATGTATTGCACATGCTCTCACATAACATGTTTGACAGCACAAGTTCTCAGGTCTTACAATACAGTAGAAAAAATTGTGTGTGTGTGTACTTAAATGCATAGCTGCAAGTTAGAAAATTCGAATTTATTAGAAGACCCAGAGAAAATTTTCTTTTTCCTGAAAATACTAGTTAATGACTTGACATTTTATGATTTTGTTCACATAGGGTATAACTACCCAATTTTTTTTTTTTTTTTTTTTGATAATAATAATTTTCGTAATTATAGGCCTCATTTATCTGAGAGTAGGCACCTCATTTTTTGAGTGAAAAAACATTTATGAATAATTTCCACAATATTAAAGAAAATATTAGAAAATTTGCACTGTTTATCACACTAGTGTGCTTTAATGTATAATCAGGAAGTTTGCTTTGAAATGCTTTTATTTTGTACAAAATGGCACAGAGTCACAGTTGTGGTGTTCCCTAACTATCATTAGATATTAGTAGACTTTAGTAGACTGGTATTAGATTGTTAGGTTAGGGTTAGTAGGATAAGTTGACATGTACTTGCAAAGTTACTTATAACTAATCAGTACAATGTCTGTTGGGAGCATCAAAATAAAGTGTTAGCAGATATTAAGGAGACAATCTACTAATAATCTAATGACTGCTAGTTGTGCAAAGTTACTTACAGTTAGCAGAATGTCTAAAGTGGACCATATACTGATTAAATGTAACTGATTCCAGTGCCAAAACAACTTATTTTTGAATGACTTAATTTGTTTGAGTAATAAACATAACATTTGCGTTTATGCTACAAATTAAGTTGCTGTAACTCAATGTAGTTTGTTAGTTGAACATAATTTTATTGGAAGTTGTCATAACTAATACGGAGTGTCTATTTACACTTAGTGCAAATAGTGTCCCTTGTTGGCAAACGCTATTTACACTAGCTCCAGCCACCAATGTTGGGTTGGGCCACTCAAGTTTAAAAAAAGACACGCTGAAAACATCTCAATAAGGCAGCATCCATTTAATAATTGTTATAAATATAATCATTTACACTCTATGATATTATTGCATCCTGTTAATGTACAAAAACACTGAGGTGAAAATGTTATCTGCCAATATAAAGTATAGCATCTAATTACTATTTACTCTTATTGCAAAGAACTGATACTTTTACATGGTGTAAATAGGATCTATCACTATTTTCACCTAGTGTAAATAGCATATCGCTAAGAAAATGCTGCTGTTGTCACTTAGTGTAAATAGAATATATAGCTATTTTAACTCACTGTAAATAGCATCTAATAGCATCTAGGCACTGCCTAACTAATAAAGATTGATTCAAACTGTTGCATTATTTTTTGTTGTTGTTGTTGATCCAAAACTTTTAGAGTGTGTGATCTCTCACCATGTTTCTTCATGCATGTGACTACATTGTTTTCTTTTTCCATGGCACAAGATTAGTGCTGAGAGCTCATGCATTTGACTAACTATAGGCCATGTCTATCTCGGGTGAGTCCATCATAAGAACGGCAGTATTTGTTGTGCCATATTATCTGCACCAGAAATTATTTTCTAGGGTTTGTCGATCTCAGCAAACACCACAGCTACAGTAAAGAGGAAGATCTTTGACCTGCTGCAGTTTTCCAAAGTTGCAGTTTTACTCCAAAAAACGTATCTATATTTCACTGCAGTTTCCAGCTGAAATGAACACCAGTGACAGTAAACAACAACCGACAACTTTTATTTCTTTTTACTCAAATTATGATTACAGGGATGGATTATTGATTAATAAACACTTATTTTCATGCGGTTTCTTTCACGGTACTATATAATGACCAGTGCATGATTTGTAAACGAATACATTTTCAAGTTTCCATCTCACAACTAGCTCCATATGTGTTGTTTTTCTGACGGAGTAAACTTGCTCAATAGCTCACGTGGTACAGTCATGTGAAATACGAGTCATGGTAAAAGAGCTGAGTGAGCAAGCTAAAATGACATGGTTGCTTCAGCAAATGTGTTGTTTGCTTTTGTTTACATTATGGCTAGGTTTAGGGTAGAGTTTACTGTGGTGCAATATTTTCAAAGGTGATAGAGCATTAACCTTTTACTGTCACTCAGCGGACACTGAATTGAAGCTTGTTTTACCCATTAAAGGCAGCTTAAAAGAGCGTACACACACACAGAATCTTGATTCTGTTTGGTCTAATTTTAGCAGTCATTGCTGACTTTCATAGACATGCATTACATCACGTCTCCTCAGAGGGTTGACTTATTTCTAGAAATATTCCTTTGTCTTTATTTTTTTTCTGTGACATAGATAAATTGCAGGCTTCCCTTAATAAGGGAAGAGACATGGAAAGAAAATGTAGATGTAGAGTGTGGATAAATGAACAGATGTTTCTTATAATGAGAGGATGAGTCTGATTTTGTGGTGTGGAGATGAAAACGTCTGTTGTTGGGAGGGTAAGAACAGCACAGCTGTCTGCTGCTCACTGACCTTAAGTATATCTTGACTTTTACTACTAGACTTGTGAATGTTTTTGAAAGAAGTCTGCTCACCAAGGCTCAAAAGATATAGTTAAAACAGTAACATTGTGAAATATTACAATTTAAAATAACTGTTTTCTATGCGAATATATTGTAAAATGTAATTGAAATATGATCAAAGCTGAATTTTCAGCATCATTACGCCAGTCTTCCTTGTCACATGATCCTTAAGAAATCATTCTAATATGCTGATTTTCTGCTCAAGAAACGTTTCTGATTATTGTCAATTACCAAAAACAGTTTGGCTCATCTGTTAGTTTCAAGCTGTTCTGACATACCTGCCCTTGTGAAAAGAAGTGCACTTGAACATAGTATACTAGTGCCCTAAATACTTATTATGGAAATAATATTCTTTAAAAGAACATAATTGACCCTTCGCAAAGACCCGCCCCCCTTAGTTACTGTTGCTTTGTCCGACAAGCCATGGCGCTGTCACACCACACGCAGTGTAAAATACATAGCGGAGCAAAGAGGACGCTGATAACACGTCGACAGACAAGACAGAGCAGGTTACTTATGATGTTAAACAAAGTCCCAGCTTTCAAATTATGTAATTTTTTAAGAAATTCGAACAATAAAAAACGTTTTGTGGCTCTTTAATGTGTCGTGACAGATTGCTATAGCGCCTCAGCTCAAGCAGCTCATGAACCGATCATCTCTTCCTACTAGTTCATTTATAGCATCAAATAAACATGAATGAACATGAGAAGGAATGATTGTTTTTAAACGTGGAAAGACACAATTACACACCATTTTTCAAGTTCAAATCCACCGAGGTTAATCTTCTAACTCCTGACTGCTTTGTTGGACAAAATGGCGGATTCGGCGTTATGATTGGTTAGATCGCTTGTCAATCAAACTCCTGATGAAGGGTCAATTAAGTGTGAGCTAAATGTAATGTGTTCGGACACTTAATTGCATGTTAATTGCAATTAGATGAAAATGTATTATAGTTTAAATTTATATTAAATACTATTAGCTGAACTTTAGAGTGCCTTTTTGACCAACTTAAGTAGGACTTGAGTATGGAATCCCAAGTCTGCCAAAATTAAAAATAAATAAATAAATATACAAAGAAATGTAAAAAAGCAAAAATAAATAAATATATAAATAAATATACGTAGAAAAGCAAAACAAAAAATAAATAATTAATTATACATTTATATCCTTATTTATGTATATATTTTTTTTCCACATTTATTTATTTTTTCTTTTATTTATACATTTATTCATTTCTACATTTCTTTATTTTTACATTTATGTATTTTTACACTTCTCTGTCCGTAGGGTAATGAGGAGGGCGTGGTTTACCTCAGACATAGCAATAGAGCTCAGAGTAGGCGAGGGCGAAACGTTGAGGCCACAGTGACACCTTGTGGTGTGCCCGAAATAGTGTAGCCTACTGATGTTTATACTGGGATGAATTATATGGATGGGTAATATGGCCAAAATCTTATATCATGGGTTTTAGGAATATCACCCTAACTGTATTGTGTGACATGGATAGGCTAGCCTACTCTTTATTCCGGACATGGCCGTAGAAATGAATATAGCGTATAGTGAATGATGAAAAATGAATGTATAAATTCACTATGTTCGTATTGTTTACATTATATGCACTTACGCGCCGATTGCCAACAAAACAGACATTTGATGCAGTTTTACTCACCACCTGCTGTTCCGACTCATGACCGGGATCATTATTGCTGTGACCGCTCCATCTTTTAGTTTTAAACGATCTGTAAATCCAGCGTAGAACTGGGCCTTGTTTATGAAACCATAAGCGCCAATCCTGATATTCCCCATTAATTTAAACCAATAAAAAAGTGATTTCAACTATCAGTTTCTATGGTTATTTTTATAACAAATATTGAGAGTGCATCAATGTAATGTGTGAGTACAAAACTCTCAGCTCCACTTAACGCTGGGTTCTTTGGGAAGCAAGGTTATCTTTCCCTCACAACCAAAAACACACTTCTTTGGTGACATTGTTGATTTTGTGAAGTCCTGTGACCTGTGCAGCACTGCCGACGACTTCCGTTGATGGGCGTGCTCTTGCTCTCTCGCTCTGGTCGACATGTGCGCACGCGGGAGAAGTGTCCATACAAGGAATTCCGCCCCCGTTTACGTAACACAGGCCCATATTTGAAAAAAGACCCCTAAGTTCGTGAGGATTTGGGAGAGTATTTTTGGCACAGAAATACTCCGTCATACGTCCAACTCGTGTTTTGAAACTTTTGTCCATGTTTAGCATGAGAATCCAAGTCAGAATGCATGAAGTAGCATTAAACCCCCCCTTTAAAAAACCAAACTCACTAAACGTCATACTAATAAAGTATATTTACAAAAAATCAGATAAGCCCTGATCTCAGTGTTTTTTTTTTAAATCACCACAAGGTGTCACTGTGGCCTCAAAGCTTCGTTCTCGCCTACTCTGAGGTAAACCACACCGTCCTCATTATCCCACGGACAATGTAAAAATAAACAAATGTAGAAATGAATAAATGTGGAAATGAACAAATATGGAAATAAATACATAAATAAATAAAAAATAAATATATACATAAATAAGGATATAAATGTATAAATAGTTATTTTTGCTTTTCTATGTATATTTATTTATGTATTTGTTTATTTTTAATTTTGGCAGACTTGGGATTCCATACTTAAGTACATCTTTATATGTAATTTCATAATGCCCATTATTGTCTTTGAAATATGGTTAAAGTGTACTGACGAATACACTGATTAGCATTTATGGTAAACTAAAATATACTTTATTTTATTAATTTTCTATTGAAACTTCACATATTTAAATATATTTGTAATTACACATTTAAAGATGATGTTGCAATTTAAAATAGCACAATTAAAATTATAATCAAGTACAGTGACACTTTATTTTACAGTGTCCTTGTTGTACATGTACTTATGATATAAATTATGCATCATTATATGTAACTAACACTAAACCAAACCATAGACCTAATTATATACGTACAAGTATATTATATGTTAATTAATATTACTTAGTACTTAAATGTATAGTTACACTGTAACAAAGACTCCCTAAAATATAACAGTGTATGTAATAGTGCTTGTAAATGTGCTTTAGTATGTTAGTCAGCACATCAAAATAAGTGTACTTCTTTAAAGCATGACAAAAGATTAAAATGTACTTTAAAGTGAGATATTGTTTGTTTGACATTATTACAAAGTTTTAAAAATGTGTGTTAAGAAACAGACATGAAAGTGTATTGTTTTTAAGTTCATTTTATTTCATTAATATTATATTGTCTGCAAGTAGTTTGTTTTATTTAAATATACTTCCAGCAGGGCTAACTGCTGAAGCTCAAACCTTGACTCCCTGGTTTTGTATGAACGGACATTAAACTCTTAGTAATGCCCATGGAATTCTGTGGAGCAAGTGTACTGAAAGGTTTAAAAGCAAAAACATGAAGATTATGTTTTATGAGAGTGCTTACATGAATTCTTGATTATCTGAGGACTGCTTTTCCAGGTGGATGAATGTCTCATGATGTGTTCACAACATAATTCCTGTGGGTGGTGTTTCCACCATACCAGCAGTGCTTTACAGATAGTTACGTCGTGTATGGATACTAGTGGAAGTTAGTGAGTTTACTTTTTAGCTTTCTTTCAAGCTTTTTTTAATTCTAGTATAGCAGTCTTTTGAAACGTGTGATAGTTTTAAATATAGTTTACCTGCTACGATTCCGGTGTAGGTGTATCTACTGAAATCATAATTCCCATTCGTTTAAACACGCTGAGGAACAAATTAAAATAGCTGATTAAAAACAAATTTAAAAATGCTCTGGTTTCATTTTACAGTAAATACAGTCGATAATGGCACCAGCTGCATTTGAATGAAAGAAGTGTCAAATACCCGGATGAATGGTCATTTACAGCATTGCTATTGACAATAGTCATTATCAGGGAATAACTGACCTCCGAATGTCGCGACTGACCAATCAGAACCAAGCATTTCAGAGAGACATGTCATAATTAGTTAATATATTTTAAATATAAATATATTACATACAAGTTTCGATAGAAATAAAATTAAAGTGTATTTTATTTTATTATAAATGCTTATCAGTACAAGACAATAGAAGTAATTATGAGTCCTACTTAAGTATGGAAGCTTGTTTCTGCCACTGAATAAAAAATAAAAAAGGTAATTGCAGCTTTTTATCTCACAATTCCTACTTCTTTTTTTTTTTCACAATTGTGAGTTAACACTGACTTTTCTCAGAATTGCATGATATGAAGTCGCAATTGCAGGTTATAAAGTCTTTATAACTTCCAATTGTGAGTTTATATCCCACAATTGTACGTTTATTCTGACTTTATTTCTCGCAATTTTGAGTTTATATCTCGCAATTCTGAATTCAGAGAATTCAGAAGTCGCAATTGTGAGAAATTTGTTTCCGGCAATCCATGTTTTCACTGTTATACGGTAGGGGACGCTATTAATCATCTTCTGAAAGAGTTTAGAATCTCTTGATCAAAACACAGATGAAAAAGAAGCAGAAACAAGCGATAGAAGTATTGCTAACAAGCTAAGGCAATTATCAAACATTAAACAGCATATAAATCAAAAGCCTAACGTTACCGAGGGTGTTGATGGATGAGATCTACTCAGTCTATATGTTTTGATCATCGTTCAAAAGATAATAAAGTACTTTACATGTGCTTTAGTATGTTAGTCAACACTTCAAAATAAGTGTACTTCTTTAAAGCATGACAAAAGATTATTAAAAGACAATGAATGTGTACTGTCTTTGAAGACACTTAAGTGACTGTCACAAGCTGTGGTTGCAGACAAGCATGATCATAAAAATGAAAGGAAAATTCAGGAAACACAGGAGTACCAATGGCTACAAAGAAAGGAAACTATATGAGAAACAGGTGAACCAAATCAATCAGTAATCATAGCAACTAATAGTCAGTGGGAACAGGAACTAAACAGAAGGAAATGCCAGGACTAAGGCAAACAAAAACTGTTTTACAAGCGTACATTAAATTAAATTAAGCATACTTCTTTTTCACAAGGGTAATGTGCAATTCACACACTGATCTTTAGAAGTAGCCTATAACATACAAAGGATCCATATGTGCATTGGATTAAACAGCCATAAAAACGTTTTCTTAGTTTAGTTTAACGTTTTCTGCAGCACACAGACACACACTCCTCCCTGCACGGCTGCACGGAAATGTTCATCTCTCTGAGATCCGTCTCTCCTTCTCTCCACTGCCAATCTGAGCCGTGGGGCAGTGAGCACTTGAATGAGTTTCTGTCAGCGTGTGTAGTTGAGTGTGTGTTAATGTGATCATGTGGGCGGCTGCTGCGCCCTGTAATAAAAGGCAGTAGTTTGGAACAGAGCTGGAAGGCATAAATGCTTGTGTGTGTGTGTGTGTGTGTGTGTGTGTGTGTTTAATCACATTTATTGTAAAGCAATAGAGGTGCTAGCAGATGTTACAGCTGTAAATTGCTTGTAGTGTGTGTGAGTTGTAATAGAGGGTAGTGCACCTTGTAGTACATCGTATCTGTAGATGGATGTGCTGTTTGCTGTTTGTTTCAGTAGACAGACCTGTAAAACCGTGTTCAGGATCGTACAAACTAAATACTGGTGTACTGCTTACTGCAGTGTGTGTGTGTGTGTGTGTGTTTATATATATGAAATATATATATATATATGTTTAAAGAGTTCAGATGCAAAAACCTCTAAGTCCGTCTGATATGTTTTCTTTTAAAGGAGCATTTTTTACCAGGCTCCTCCTATGTTTAGGTTCAGTAATTTCATTTTAATGGCAATGAAAAGGTTTTCAAAAAGGTTTTTCCTTTTTTTTTCAAAACGTCACTTTAGTCAATTCATTGGTATTTAACAACTTTGACTGTCTTTTGCTGCAAATCTAGCTAAATCCATGTGTGCATTTTATTTGCAAAAACCTCTAATTCCACCTCTTTGGACAACAAGGCATAATAAAACATCAGTTTCTGTCAGTTTTACAGCAGCAAAATGAACACTGTGTGTTTACTTGCTACTCGCGAAATCCTGTCATTGCCGCTGTAACGATGGACAAAACGTGATCAAAACTTGGCAACTGAAAGCAGTTCATACGCACACCGTCATTCATCTTGAAATCATATGATTCGATTTGCGTCTTCCAATTGGTCCTTCTGTGGATTTGCAGGCTTTTGCTGACAAAGGGAAGTGGCGTTTAACGGTTTCTGCCAACAAACCAGTATTCTGAATCGGCTGACACTGGGATTTTGCAGATTTGAAGCAAAAGTATTTGATTGAGCATTAGCTCAATATCATTATCTCGTTTTTGACGGAGGTTGGCGTTTAGCGGCTCTTGCATCTGAACATTTATATTTCAAACGGTATGTTACATTGTTGTCAAATTATGTTGTGTCTGCTTTATCTAGGAAATAAAAATGTGCAAGTTTGGGGTCAGCTAGAGTTTTTCTTTTATTTGAAAGAAATGTACAGGCTAGCTTTATTCAGCAAGGATGCATTAAATTGATGAAAAGTGACATTAAAGACATTTATAATGTTACAAAAGTTTTCTAGTCTATTATATCAGATCAATTCTGTTCTTTTGAACTTTCTATTCATCAAAGAACCCTAAAAAAAAGATGTATCACAGTTTCCAGAAAAATATGAAGCAGCACAACTGTTTTCAACATTGATAACAATCATAAATGTTTCTTGAGCAGCAAATCAGCATATTAGAATGATTTCTGAAGGATCATGTGACACTGAAGACTGGAGTAATGATGCTGAAATTCAGCTTTGATCACAGGAACAAATTACATTTTACTATATATTCACATAGAAAACAGTTATTTTTAATTTTAATAAATGTAGCCTTGGTGAGCAGAAAAGACTTCTTTCAAAAATGACCCCAAACGTAGTACAGTAGGTGCATACAGTTTGCTTACTGTGCACAGTATATACTGCATCCTGCAACAGATGTGCAAGTAGTACCGTGGTAAATTCCAAACACAGCCATTATCTCAAATAATCTCTGTGCTAAACATTCCCTCTCTCTCTTCCTCCTTCAGGCGAACTCTCCACCAGTAGTGGTGAATACAGACACACTGGATGGCTCACCTTATGTAAGTATTATGCAGAGATTGCATATTTTAGTCTTTGGATCTAGAAATAATTAGTGCTACAGATATGAAAAGATGTCTCAAACCAAGAAGCAATGCCCTAGTAACCACCCACAACACCTGAGCAACCACCAAAATGCTCAATATAGAAACTGTATAAATAGAAGTCCTGTCTTTTAGTTAAAAGAGCCAGCTGCATTTGATAGCAGTTTCTAGAATACACATCTGGACCAGCCTGAGAAATACAGCATGATTTGAGCCAAAGAAGAAAACATTTATGATACAGAGTTTTGGAGAATGTTTTCCATTCAAGTAAACTGGCACCATATTTGCTTTCCTGTTACTGTTTATGTGTGGGTAACATTTTAGAATAATGGTCCGTCATTAATAAGTAACTATGCAGGAAGTAATGCCGGACTAATGAGTAGTACTACATTAACACTTCAGCTACTACTATTAACTAATATAGAAACAAGCTTAACTAATCAGTAAGTAATATCATTATCATATCAATTAGAAGATAGTTCCTTGTTAGCTAATCAGTAATCAGTAAACCATCGTTAATAACTATTAGCTAACGGACAAATTGTAAAGAACACTGAGACGTATTTTTACTCTGAATATAGTCATAAAATGCATCAGTAATTACTCAAGTGTTACCTAGTCACTATGCATGAACTACGAGTGATCGGGACTATTATTTTAAAGTGAAAAAAAAAAAAAAAAAACATCTTTTACACTTTAAAATAATGGTCCAGATCACTCGTAGTTCCTGCATAGTGACTAGGTAACACTTGAGTAATTAATGATGCATTTTATGACCACGTTGAGAGTAAAAAAAGAGAATTGCTCACATCTCAGACACTTTAATGTTGTGATTAGTAATTAATTAGTAATTCTTTATACTTTGTCAGTTACCTATTAGCTCTTAATGATGCCAATCTCATTCTCTAATTATTGATTACCTAATAAGGAACTATCTTAGTCTTAAATCTGATATTACTTACTGATTAGTTAATCAGTACTACTCATTAGTCCATTATTTTTCTGCATAGTTACTTATTAATGGCGGACCATTATTCTAAAGTCTTACCCACGTGTCTTAATGTTGTCTTAAAGGGACTGACATTGTGCATGTCTTGTAGGTAAACGGAGCAGAAGGAGAGATTGAATATGAAGAGATTACGTTGGAAAGGGTAATCTTACAAACAGTTACAGTCCTGTATTACAGCATGATTTTGTTGTTTTAAAGCGTACTTCTTTCTCACAAGAGATTCTATCAAGTAAATAACATGTTTCAGTGATGATCCATTGACATCTAAAGCTAAATAAATACATGTAAATATATTTTGGCACCTACAGTATAGCAGAGCTTCAGTCTATACATACTGTATATGAGGGACACAAATGTCTCTTATTTTGTAGAATGACCCAGTCCTGTGTGTGTGTGTGTGTGTGTGTGTGTGTGTGTGTGTGTGTGTGTAGGGGAACTCTGGGCTAGGCTTCAGTATCGCCGGAGGGACTGATAACCCTCATGTAGGAGACGACCCCAGCATCTTCATTACCAAGATCATTCCAGGAGGAGCTGCTGCACAAGACGGGAGACTCAGGTAACACACGTACTGTAGGTAGTTTGCATATACAGTGACCCTAAAAAAGGTTTTATATGCTTAAATCACATTTACACGTCATTGCAATAGGTAACTTTGATTGATCTAAGACTGGCTTGCTTAGGTGGGGTTTAAAAGTCGGCATTAAATGGAAGTTGCGATAGTCTTTTCATCCCTATTGTAATTTTGAGTGAAATGGCTTCTCAAACAAGAAAAAAAAAACATAGGGTGGGACTTGATTTTGTCCATGGGGATTGGATTGGATTGTTGTGGTGAGAAGAGAAGAGATGTCGCTGCAAAAGGGAGGGGAACATATTTTTCTAGGGCACATGAATTTAAGTCTCATATTTGGTGACATTTGCATCATTGATTCTGTTATTTTCCTGTTTATTACTGTGGAGCTGCTTTGAAAAAATCTGTATTGTGTAAATTGCTATAAATAAAGGTGACTTGAATAAAACCTTTACTAAATACATATATATATATATATATATATATATATATATATATATATATGATACAGAGCTGGGGAGATTACTTATGAATTGTAATCAGTAATATAATCTCTTAGATTATACATTTTTGGTAACGTAATCT
Source organism: Elopichthys bambusa (assembly GCA_037101425.1). Taxonomy (NCBI): domain Eukaryota; kingdom Metazoa; phylum Chordata; class Actinopteri; order Cypriniformes; family Xenocyprididae; genus Elopichthys; species Elopichthys bambusa. The sequence continues at coordinate 3,212,685 of CM074434.1, forward strand.
GACTACTTTTGGATTACATTTAGATTACTTTTATGCTAACTCTTATTTGATGTCACATATATTGTAGGATAACCTTGTACTATTTTGACAGATACAAAGAAAAAACATATTCCAAAAATATTCTATTCATCAACAAGAGCCTGAACAGATTCTTTTTAAAGTGCAATGTATGGACAGTTAATACTCCAAAATGTACCTGTTAGTGTTTGCTGATAGTAACACTGAATAAAACAAAACATCTTATGATTTTAAAACATATTTACTTAAGTAAATTTAGAAAACAGCAACATTAAAAAAACAAATATTGAAAAACATGAAATTCACAGCAATATCGCTGCTACATCAAATATTTCATCTATATTTCATATATATATTTTATATATATATTTATCTATATTTCCCCCTCACCGACGGAAAAACTTCAAGAATCACGAACGTATATCAGCGGCAGGTTTATTATGAAAAAAATATAAACATTAAAAAAATGAAAAATGAGGAGAATCAATGAATTGTGAACAACTTACTGCCATTGTGTAAATAATATGTAATCATGTAATCCATAAAAAAGTAACTGTCGTTTTTAAAAAAGTAGTTTACTCTAATTACAAGTACTTGATTTTTGGAATCTGATTACATAATTCAGATTACATGTAATCCATTACTACCCAGCTCTGTATATATATATATATATATATATATATAATTCTGGATAAATTGAGAATCATGATTTTTTTGTTTCAAATAGAGATCATGATTCTGAACAGACAACTAAACAAAATAACATAATTTTCTCGAGTTTCTGACAAAATGTTAATTGCTGCAGTCTATTTAAAAATGTTTAATTCATTTGAAATAATAATTTTTTTAAAAATCAGTTTGAATGAAAAGTGCCAAGTCACTTTCAGAAGGCGATTTGCTCTATTTTGATCGCTGCTGTATCTGAGCTATAAATTTATATTCCAGGACTTCTGTGTTAATCTGAATATTTGTAACACATATTTGTAACACAAATAACGATACTGTGTGGTTGAAAACACCGTTTCATACCTATCCATGACAACTGCTCTCTCTGGGTCAGCGGCAGCGCCAACGCAGATTAGTATGCAATATTCTGATGTGATTTTGTCAAAGGGTTTTATAGACACAGGTGAATCGTTGTCATTTAGGAATGAGATCGCGTGGGTGCTTGAATTGAGATTGCGATCTTTTAATGATTAATCCTTAATTAATTCATTGTAATTAAGTAAATGAATTAATATAGTACCACTTGGTTTGTTCAATATTTTCTTAACTAACACAATGGCATTCATATTTTACGTGTGACTTAATAATTTTATGGTCACTATATGGACATGTATGCTCACGTTCATAATCATATACTCACAGTTAAATATCTCTGTGGATGTACTAGTGATGCATTGTTAATGGGACCAGCTGGGGTTCCTGCTAACAAATGCAGTTTTACCCCAGAGCATGGCAGCACATCCACACACACACACTTGTATATGTGGTTTACGGGGACTCTCCATAGACGTAATGGTTTTTATACTGTACAAACTGTATATTCTCTCCGCCTACACTACCCCTAAACCTACCCATCACAGGAAACTGTCTGCATTTTTGAATTTCAAAAAAACACAGTTTAGTATGTTTTTTAAGCCATGAGGACACAGGAAGTTGTAATACCCATGTTATTATACACATTTGTGTCCTCATAAACCATGTATACAAGAACACACACACACATTTGCACACAAATTCACTCACACTGCAGGAGAAATTAAGCAGACAGAAATAGCACAGAAGTGACAGAGAAAGAGACAGACAGAAATAGCAGTTTGAGAGAAGTAACTCTAGATGTAGCAGTTCCTTAAAAGTTCCCCCAAAATTGAAAATTCGGTCATTATTTCCTCACCGGATCATTTCAGTGATCTAATTAACACAGCAGTGTGAATGATCGGTGCAGCAGTTGACTCAGAGATGCTGCGCAGTGGTTAACAGCTCACCAGAGGTGAAGACTGTCAGTGAATAATGACTGCTTTCAGTCTGTTCATCAAAGTCATATAGAGACATGTTGGTTAGTTAATGATGAGGGAACTATTGACTTTAACCACACAGCTTGAGGCAAACGCACACACACACACTGTCAAACCTGATGGACTGTCAGCTGTTTTATGCTGTCCTCTCATCTTCTCAGCGGACAGTCGGGGTTCATTACTGATGTTCTGGGACCAAACGGACTGTGGTTTGGAAAGACAGGAACATTTTTCCCCCACAGTGTGATTTTACAGTTGAATGAGAATACTCTCTATTTTTTACTGAAAAGTTTGTGAAGAAGCATTCAAGTATTTTCATAGTACAGGCAAATCTGTAAATGTTATTTAAATTATAATTTTAAAAAAATGACGATATATTGATTAACAGTGTTGGGGTAACAGTACAGGTAATGCAAGTTAAGTGACCAGATTACCCTTTTCATGTAACTAAAGTAACACATACTTTTAAATTTACAACAAAATATCTGGGTTATTTTTTCAAATAAGTAATTCCCATTTATGGACTGACAGCTCTCCTGTCCCCATGTTGAGAGAAATAAAGCACAGAGGTGTTGTGTGCGCTGCGTGAACATGATGGTTATTGTAGTTCTAGACTTAATGTGAGCAGGCGTTTACTCGCACAAAAACAGAGTCAGTATGAATAAAAAAAAAAAGAATAAAAACAGTGAAATGCAAACTCAGAATATTATGCAAACCTGCAATAATAAATATGATAAATAACTCATCTACTTTATGTATTTAATCTCAGTTTATTAGCCGCACAGACGTGAATTTGCATTTCCTTTACCTGAGGCTTATTCATTTCACTTATGGTGTAAAAAGGCCTTTACATTTGCCAAAAATACTTTTTTTTTTTTTTATTAAAAAAAATATTGTAAGTTTAAAAGTAACTTTCCCCATCACTGTTTATTAATTATTTAATTAATCACATTTGCCAGTATTTGCTGAGAAAATCTCCAAATTAAGATAATATAAAGACATTGCATTATTGTAATGCCGCAGAAAAATTCTGCCTCATATTTCCTTTTGTTTCACAGAATTAAAACTCACATTATAAGCCATTTTTACAGTGAAATATTGTCAAATTTGGATTTTGCAAGTAAAAACTATGAATTACCATATAATCAATGGTTTAAAACAGTAAAAGGGCATTCGCAGGAGTCCCTGCATGACATCACATATGATTATGATTTTCTTTAAGTAGTTTTGTTTCTTCTTATTTTTGTTATCAGTAATGTACATTGTTTTGTGTTACATACTTTGTTATTTAGTTAATGTTAATATTTTTGTAGTGAAATATTATCCTGATGGTGTTTTGTCATGCTATGCTCACCGTCGATCTTCAGCTATTGGTCATATATCATGATTCATCATGTGACTTTCTACTGTACCTCCTGTATTACTATATTGGTTATCAATATATTTTAAGGTAAAAAGCTGACTTTGGTATTTAATATTAAATCAGTTAATGAAATGCATGATTATAAGTGCACCATCCATATTTTACCACAAATTTAACAGGATATTTATATTGTGCAATAAACAGACTAAAATGATTTAAAAGTGATACATATGGTTGAGTCACAAGAAGTGATGCAAAGTAATATGTGGGTTATAATATATGGAGGTCGCTGCGCTCACTAATATCTTGTGTAGTTTCATTCATGGTTTTAAGGATGAGGGCATGTCATGCAGCATGTCATGAAGCATTTTCTTCTTCCTTTTAAAAGTCTGTTTGAATATTGAACCTATCTAACCTAAACTGTAGAGTTGCATTTGCATTCAGCATTGTTTCTTACAGATGCCGTGACCTTATCAGACAGACCTGAGCCCTGTTTTTGTGTTGCGGTCCACTTGTTTTAGAGCTCAGTAGGTGGAGATGTTGTTGTAGTCCATGTAGATTAAGGAAAGGGTTTGAGCTGACAAAACTGACAGGAAAAAATGAAGCATCTGTTCTGTTTTTTACTTTCTTACTTGGTGGTCAGTAGTAATTAGTGTGCTCAGTTATGAATATTTATGAGCAGATATGTTCAAGAAAAAGTCTATTGACAGTCAGTCATCACAGCGGCACTTATTCTCTCTCTCTCTCTGTAATCTCTGCTTTATGTTACTGGATGACAGCACAGCTAGTGCCACATTTGCACTTCTGAAAGCTAAGGAGTATTTGTGGCGTTTTGTCGAGTTGTCAGTTTCAGTGAAATGTCTTTTGTCAGATGGTGTTGTGCTCTACTTGAGAAAAGAGCAGTCTACTGTATTTTAGTCACATGATTCCAGCTTACTGTGAACCTTTAGACAATTTTTTTTTTTTTTTTTTTTTTTTAAAAGTTTGCATATGTTCTTTTAATATGTCACATTTGAGCCATGAGGCTTTTTGGCTCATATAGTATGATATAGTGATACTCATACTCAGAGGATGAAAACAGAAGCCCAAACTGAGAAAAAATATGCAATTTTCGGTACATTTGCTGATATTTATATGGCCAAAAATTAAGATAAAATTCCGATTGTTGTAAATAAATTAGATCTTTATAACTATAGAGCAGACGACTTGCATAAAATGCATATCAGTTGTCACGCTATATATCCTAATAATATGTCTTAATAAGATGATATTAAATGCTTAGTTTTATGATCAAAGCTCTAGATTTTTTATTGTTTGCTGAAAAGCATGCAATACAATACAGTGATGATTGAGAGATACAAATAAGCATCTGATGGATCACATTTTAACATGATTGTTGAAGTTTCCTCAGTCCAGTAAATGTTTATAAATTATACTAATAGTGTTTTGCTAGCTAATAAAAGTCGATCTAAAGTATGAACTATCCAAGGGCAGAAGGCGTGTACTAGATTGTGTACAACAGGTTTTTCAGCAAAGTATTTATCCTGTTGATAAGTTTTAGATTTTTTTTTTTTTTTTTTTTTTTTTTTGAAATTCATAGAATAAATATGATACACTAGGCTTTATATGGTTAATGATGTTGATATTATTGACTTGTACATTGCATTTAATAGATTTCACTTTCAAGAAAACATTTCCAATTGGTTTGTAAATTGTTTTGTGCAGTGATTAATTTTGCAGTTGGTTCATTCATATAGAAAGTCATGGTTCCCCCATCGCTAACTCAGTGCCAGAACGATGGAAAACACAAAACGTAAATATACAGACAAAGGCTGCATTTTCATTACATGGTTCAAGTGAACCAATTACAATTTTTTTCCTCTCATGTGGCACAGATCGGATATGACCCATGAACGTTAAGCAGGAAAAAAGCACATGGATTCTGATATTCTGAGATTCATTTTTCCTCATTCATATGTGGAAATTAATCTATATGAATCGGATACGCGCGTTTGCGTCTGCCACATAAGCAGACAGATCGGATATTCCCCTGTAAATGAACGAAGGCTCAACCCAATGTTTTGCTGACCTTTAAAGATTTGCGCTTCCCGGGTCAGTACGTCTAACTTGTGTTGTTTCACCAGGTGTATAGTGTAAATGCAGATATCGGATATGGGTCACTTTTAAAAGATCTAAGCTGGTCGTCAAAAATATCGGATATAGTCAACAAATCAGAATTGGTCATCAAGACCTGCAGTGTAAATGCGGCTTAATATAATGCAAAACTTGACAAGACTTGAGAACATGACACTTCAAAATAAAAGACATATCAAAATACATTTACTTCACTGAACATTTAAACAGCCTCTGAGTTTCAGCCTCTGACATTTTTTTCAGTTTTCAACAGGAAGAGAAAATATTCTGAAACCGATAACAGAACTTGTTTATTATACGTTGACAAGTGTGTCGTGTGATTCTGGTGCTGACACAAGGGAGAGTGAACGCTTCTGACAGTCAGCCAACGGACATGGTTATTGCCTGATGTCGATAATCTCAAAATCACCAATTTTCAGCCCATTTATTTCTGTGTAAATACATTTCTACTGTCTCAGTGTGCAGCATAAGTAAGTCTGAGTAAACACAGTGAATATTTGCAGGGTGTGTCTTCTGTGAGGAATAACGTCGAATTTAAACATAATATAATTTGCACATAAAATCCTGGAGGTTGTGCTGTATGCCAGTGTTGCCTGACCATGTCTAAACTAAAAAAAAATGTAATGTTTAATTTTATAATATGCTAATCAAGTACATTAGTGCCCACACAGTTTTTCTTTAGCAGGGTTGTTCCAGAAGTATTTTTTCCCACAGGGATTTTAAAAAATGTATTTGTTAAAAGCATTATAATCCATGAACCAAACCAAATAGCTACAAGGTGATTCACAACATTACAAACTTTAATTTGAAGCAAAAAAGTATCTGAAAATCAGGCTTTAGTGAAAGAACTACAATCCCATGAAGCACTGCAAATCATATTAAAAATGATGGAGAAATATACAATTGATATTTTAAGTTGATTATATCTATAAAAACAATATATTTTAGCTTATTGCAAAATATTCATATATATACAAATATTTAAGTGTTTTGACAGCGTAGTGAGACTCATGGGAGTGGATGTTCCCTGCAAGCTCGCTGTGATTCTCTGATTGGTGGAATTTTCTGTACAGCATTATGGGTAATGTAGTTTTTCACCACAAATTGCGCTGTTAAACATGATTATTTTAAAAATAAGTTAAAATGATACGAACGGATGGCTTCAATGAAAGCTTATATCATCGATAAACAACCTCAGAACTCACTGTAGGGCTGTCTTTAAAGGTTTACAAGATATCTTTAAAAATCCTTTTTTATCTTTAAAAATCAATTTCCCTATGGAGAAAATTTTGTGACAGCTTTCAGTTCAATAATTCGTTTATGGCCGAGCACTAGCAGCTTCTGACATGTCTCAGTTCTGAATTCTGATGGGAAAACTACCTTAATAACTTATTTTTCCTTTCCCTTTACCCATTTCTCTCTCTCAGAGTAAATGATAGTATTCTGTTTGTGAATGACGTTGATGTTCGGGAGGTGACCCACAGTCAGGCAGTGGAGGCCCTCAAGGAGGCGGGCGCTATCGTCAGACTCTATGTATTACGCAGGAAACCCATCGCTGAGAAAGTCACCGAACTCAAGCTCATCAAAGGGCCAAAAGGTGTGGACTTGTGTTATAATGATAAAACATATTTGAGTATTTTGTTACTGTAGGAGCCAGTCTTGAGTGTATTTCGGGCTGTCACCAGGTGGGGGCAATGTGTGCACAGAGGGTTTTTAAACAGGTTTTTCTTACACGTATGGGGAGTTGGCTTTGTGGAGGTGGAACGTGTACAGTTTTTTACCACACACACACGCAAACAATAGAAGCCACACGTTGGATGTTCACTATCATCGTCTAAGTATGTATGTTTGCATTATGTTCAATAAAGTAGCCAAAAAGTTAAGATCGACTACAAGAGGACTTTGGTGTGCGTAAAGCGTGCGTTGAATATCCAAGCCATCTGCAGCTATGGGAGCGGCTGTAACAGTTACTGTATCTTTGGCTTGCCAGTACAACAGTAATCTTGGACACTGTACTGGGGTGAATGCAGCATCACATAAAGCAAAAGTTGTCTTTACCAGATACTCCATTTATCATGTACATTTATTCATTTAGCAGATGCTTTTATCCAAAGTAACTTGCAAATGAGGAATATATATAACAGAGCAATTCATCTTAAGGAGGCAATAACACAAGTGCTAGCAATACAAACAATTTTAGAATATTTATCACCCATTATTAAGTTGCTCTGCCAACTGTCAAAAAAGTGTCCAAATTGTACTTGGTGCATCTTTATAAAGAATGAATTGAAAGTTTTCTTCATGAAAGAATATCTTGCACCTTGTATTCCTCTCTCAGGGCTAGGCTTCAGTATAGCGGGTGGTGTCGGTAACCAGCACATCCCTGGCGACAACAGCATTTATGTCACAAAGATCATCGAGGGAGGAGCGGCTCATAAGGATGGACGACTACAGATTGGTGATAAGATACTGGCGGTAAGACGACACACATACATCACTCATGAGGACTAATACACGTATAAAGATAGATGGGTGCTGTATAAGATTTGAATAACATCACATAGACGTGCTGTTGTATTACACTAGCTCATCAATCCTGCCACCTGCTGGTCACAGGCGGAACTACAGGGAGGTTGTGCATGTTTGAATGCAGCACAGGAGAAAAGCATTCAGTACTGTTAAAATTATAATCAAGTACTTTACATGTGCTTTAGTATGTTAGTTGACACATCAAAATGAAAGTGTACTTCTTTAAAGCATGACAAAAGAGTTATTAAAATATAATAATTTATATTGTAAAGTATAATGACATTATTTAAAAATGCACTTTTTGTGTACTTAAGTGTACTTCAGTGTATTAAGAAACAGTCATGAATGTGTAGTCTTGAAGTACACTTGAGCCCTTTTTGCTGACCCGTCGAGGCATTGACTCCACTAGACCCTGAAGGTGTGCTGTGGTATCTGCACCAAGATGTTAGCAGCAGATCCTTTAAGTCCTGTAAGTTGCGAGGTGGAGCCTCCATGGATCGGACGTATGAATTGAATTTGTTGACCACATCCCACAGATGCTCGATTGGATTGAGATCTGGGGAATTTGGAGGCTAAGTCAACACCTCAAACTCGTTGTTGTGCTCCTCAAACCATTCCTGAACCATTTTTGCTAGGTGGCAGGACGCATTATCCTGCTGAAAGAGGCCACAGCCAACAGGGAATACCGTTTCCATGAAAGGTGGCACCTGGTGCCATGTGTTCCCCGGGTAAGTGACGCACACGTACCCGGCCATCCACGTGATGTGAAATAAAACGTGATTCATCAGACCAGGCCAACTTCTTCCATTGCTCCGTGGTCCAGTTCTGATGCTCACGTGCCCACTGTTGTCTCTTTCGGCAGTGGACAGGGGTCAGCATGGGCACCCGGACTGGTTTGTGGCTATGCAGCCCCATACGCAACAAACTGTGATGCACTGTGTGTTCTGACACCTTTCTATCAGAACCAGCATTAACTTCTTGAGCAATTTGAGCTACAGCAGCTCGTCTGTTGGATCAGACCATACGGGCCAGCCTTCGCTCCCCACATGCATCAATGAGCCTTGGCCGCCCATGACCCTGTCACCGGTTCACCACTGTTCCTTCCTTGGACCACTTTTGATAGATAATGACCACTGCAGACCGGGAACACCCCACAAGAGCTGCAGTTTTGGAGATGCTCTGACCCAGTCGTCTAGCCATCACAATTTGGCTCTTGTCAAACTCGCTCAAATCCTTACGCTTGCCAATTTTTCCTGCTTCTAACACATCAACTTTGAGGACAAAATGTTCACTTGCTGCCTAATATATCCCACCCACTAACTATTCATGTGCGACTGATACGCAGCAAATCAAGTGATATTAGGTCAGTGTGTGGCTGTAAGTCAATGACCTTTTACCTTTTATTGAATTAATACTATATTATCTGCAAGTCCTTTTTTTAAAATATACTTTTAAGATTTAAGGTGGACTACAAGTGCACATTCAGTACACAATAACGTCATTCTCTGCATCTAATGTCAACTGCAGGTGAATAATGTGTGTTTGGAGGATGTGATGCATGAGGACGCGGTGGGGGCGCTGAAGAACACAGCAGAGGTCGTCTACCTCAGAGTGGCAAAGCCAAATAACCTGTACCTTACCAACAACTACAACCCACCAGACCTCACAAGCAGTGAGTGCACAGCACACAGAAATGCTGACAATTTCACAGATATAACACTGCAAACACAGCAAAATAAACATTCGTGCTTGAGCGTCTCTCATTTATTGTCAAGCAAGATTCAGTGGCAACCATTAGTAAATCTAGCTTTAACTCACTCCTTGGTGATTTTTGTGTGTGTTCACCCTTTAGCGTACTCTCCGCATCTGGACACGGACCTTGGACATCCAAACTTCCTGGCCTCGGATTACCCACAAGCCCTCACTCCCACCTCACCGAGTCGCTTTTCTCCTGTGCTGCATGGCTTGTTGGGAGATGACGACTTGCCCAGGTAATGCTGTCTGGCAAACTGCAAGCTAATGATTCAGCAGTTCTTACACATTACAGTATATTGAAAGGATTTAGAATTAAGTTTTATCCATCATCTTGGGTGGGTAAATAAATAAATAAAATAACTGGCAGCAGAGATTAAAAATCAACTCAGTTTCCAGCTATGATGCAAACAGCAGCAGAAATTGTATTGCCAAATTGTATTGAGGACTTTATATATTGAGTCTTTTGAATCTATGATGTTTAAAAATGTAAAGGTTAAGCTGAATGCTACATTGTTAAACTAGTATTTGGTGAGTGAAATGGATGGATAGCTTTGATCCCAAAGGGTTCATTGTATTATTCACTTAACATATTCATTCTGAAGCACAAGGCCCTTCATGACCAAAGGTAAATCCTTCAAATGAGATCCAGTGCTGCCTGAATATATTTGAGTCTGACTACATATTCCCCCAGCATTTATTTATTTTTATTTACAGCTAGGCCTGACTTTTACATAGACAACAGAAGCCTAAATAAATGATTTATGGGTTTTAGTAACATTCCTAAATAATGTGTTAAAAAAATTATTTTTCTAGTGTGTTACCGAAGCACTGCATTTTCAGTATTCTCACAATTCACATCATTTTAATTGTGTGGTCAGCAGTAGGTCTGCTCATCTGCAGCCACAGATAGAGCACCTGTCACTCACAAAATTTTATAACAAACCAATATTTTAACAATAAGAGCTCTGTCTGACGCATTATACCTTATTTAAATCCATTCTGCAAAATTTCACTGCTTTTCTTTATAATTAGAGCAGAAAAAGTATATTGTATCTACTTTCATTTCTTGACAGTCTCGCCTGAGGCTTGTTCAATGCCAGACTAAAGAATCATGGAATAACTTTCTAGCAGCTCCCTGATAAAAATAATTATAGCTGGATGATATGACCAAAATCTTATACCACAAAATGAGTAATATTTCTAATAAAACATTTCATAATATAGTAATCCGATCTGAAAGTTTGTCATTATACCAAAACGTTATAGGTTTTATATTTCTCAAAACCACCACAAAATATCTGCAAACTAAATTTAACAACTTTTAAACTCACCTTTTTACCAACTGATTACTATTCCATATTCAGTTTTGTTTTCTTCGTTGCTCTCAGTAGTGAATATTTTCAGCCAGTCTTACCCAGATGTCAAAGTGGCACAGATGTATCTGCGTAATTTTTCTCAAAATAATATATTACATAGAGCTAAATCTCAACTTGTTAATCATTTATATCATCAACACATATCGTCATATCACCCAGCCATAAAACTGCTCAGTGTAAAATATAAGACATTAAAGTGCTCCTATTAAACTATTTGAAAGGTTCCTAATTTGATTTTGGAGGTCTCCTACGATAGGTTTACATGCATCCAAGGTCAAAAAACACTTTAATTTTCTCATAATATACAATGAAGCATCACCTCTATTCTCACACTGTGTCCTAGCTACTCTTTTCCATATTAATCACAGTTTTTGTCCTAACCAGCCGTGACAGCGACACGCGACGATTCTATTTTAGAAATGGTTTCTAATTTTCTGCTACGGTCTGCTGGACTAAAGGACTAAAGAATCATGGAATAACTTTCTAGCAGCTCCCCGATGAAGATAATTATAGCTGGGTGATCAAAATCTTATACCACAAAATGAGTAATTTTTCTAATGATTGATTTCATAATATAGTAATCCGATTTGAAATTTTGTCATTATACCAAAACGTTAGTAATTGAATGTTAGTACCAAAACATTAGTAATTGAAACCAAAACCATATAAGTTTTATATTTATAGGATAATATTTTATATTATAGGCTGGAACAACAACACAAAGTATGGGAATGATAATCTCATGTGCTGTTTATGTGCTTTATTTAATGTTAAAAGCATCTAATGTGAGTCTGAATATCATTTTGTGTGTCTTTTATAGCCATACTGAAAGCAACATTGGACAATTCACCTCAAATCTTCAAAATAAATGAAAGAAAACAAGAACATTCAAACTGTCAACTCATTGTGAACAGACAAGTGTATTCTATTACAAAAACTGTTTCAGTAACTCAGCATGTTTTTTTTTATATAATGTTAAAGTGGTGTAATATTCATTCATTTGATTATGTACTTATCCATTTCGTTGCGAGTGCCTGGAGCTTGCCCGAGAGAGCCCGCCCATGCGCTCTTCTGATTGGCTGTGATTTTTGATTGACTTTTCACATCTCAAAGTCGCGTCACGTCTGGTGTGAACAGACAAATTGTTTGTCGCTGGAATCTTATCACATCGCATCTGGTTAGGACACGGTGTCACTGTGTCTAAATCGGCTCAATCAATGATTTAGTCTCTATAAACCCCACCTTTCTGAGAGCCTGCTCTGCTCTGATTGGTCAGATGACCCAGTCTGTTGTGATTGGTCCACCGTTTACAGCGCATGTTGGAAACCAAACACCCATGACCATATCTAAATTTCAGTTCAGAATCTTCCTCACACAGTGATATGAACAGTAATGATGGCGTTGGTTTTACCGTATTAATTCCAGCATGAGTCTCATCCTTTGGAAGTGCATCAAATAGGATTTGCTTTGGCAGCACAGAAAACAGCGTCTTCTCAACATGTCGACAACACAAACCAAACTCTTCCAGTCTCAACTACAAATACAGTGTTTGAGGGTCAAAGTAGACATTGCTCGCTGACAGTCAATGAAGACCATAGTCTGGCATTATGCACATTTGTTACAAACCTACGTAGGTTCATGCAGAGAGTAAGACTTGAATTACTTATGACTCGTTTCAGGCAGTTCAGAATAATATATATATATATATATATAATATATATTATATATCAGAGTTTTATTTTTATTTATTTATTAAATGTATGCTTCATCTTTTATTTTGACTCAACCGATTCGTTCAAAATGCTGAATCATTCAGTAATGAAAACATGATTGTGTTTCATGAAATGCACAATGGTTCAGCTGTGATCTTTATGTGGAACTATTTTCGCTGCTGAAACAACAAAAACAGCCACTATTGCGTCTCAAATGTGAGTGATTTAATTTTAACTACTTTTTACGGTTTATTGAACTGTTGTATGAAACCAGTGTTAGCCTACATTTTCAATCGTGATGGTTTTATTCAGGAAAAATGTAGGCCTACTCTTGGTCGTGTAATGTTGCTTAACTGTATCATATGTCTTAAATATAAAAACTCAAGTGTTAATGTCGAGCCCTGTGTAACAGTGTTCTTTTCAACATCTCTCTTCAGCTCTTTATATTTTGCGTGATAGATACAAAGTCCCTTTAAGGCAAGTCATTTCACTCGGCGGCCATCTTTGAAACACCTCTCGGGCATTCAAGTGCAGCTCCTATCTCTTTGAATAGGGAAACATCAACTTCTCTAAAGCTGTTTGCCAAGCTTTCAATTAAATTTAATATTTGAAATCACCAATGAAATCTGACAACTGTCTCATAAATTTTGTTTCTGGACGCTTAAATCATGACATAAAAGGCATTTTTTCAGGCTAGATCAAGCTAATGCGCATGTGCAGTCCTAACTGCGCGTCTCTAGGAAGCGTGCGTCTGACTGTTTCTATAGGAACCGGAGCTTCTAACGGCCGCTGCAGTGACGTGATGACTTTACCAATCGGCGATTGGCTCTTATTTAGAAGGCGGGACTTATTCCGCCATATTGCATGTTGCACATTCTCCCATTCAAAACAATACGAGTGACGCGTCTTGTGTTATTCTATAGTCTTTGATAGATAGCTCCCTGTCACGTGACAACGGAGCCCCGTGAAAGGGAGTGAATGACTGCTAATATTAACCAAACTAAAATCTGCTTGAAACTTAAGAACGTAAAGATGAAGTTTAATTGATTATGTGACAGAACGGTGGACCGATTACTGCATCAGCTCACAGCAGGCACATACTGTGCAGTAATATAGCGAACGTTTTGTAGAGAAATGAAAACGGGTCGCACCTCAACAATTATTTGCACTCGCACAAATGCTCCCAAATATATTGTGATGTCGCAAACATTAAATTTAGGGAGCTATCTGACTGACAGGACTGTGCTTCTGTTTCAGGATAAATCATGTGTGAAGTAAAGTGTATTTTTACTGGCATTGATTATTACTGTTATCCTGGAATTCCTTTGTAATAAATCTTTACCTTCTGTTATTTCTTTGCTCTGTGTTCTGTGTCTTAGGGACCCGAGGCGTGTTGTGATTCATAGAGGATCGACGGGTTTGGGGTTTAATATTGTTGGAGGGGAGGATGGTGAGGGAATATTCATCTCTTTCATCCTGGCAGGAGGCCCTGCAGACCTGAGCGGAGAACTGCGCAAGGGAGATCAGATCTTAAGTGTGAGAACATGCAAACACATACACACATACTCATGTATCAACAACATAATCTCTATTTGAAATGATTTTCACACCGTGCTTTTGCATTTTAGGGATTCCAACAGCAGCTGCAGTCAAATCGCATGTCTTGAATCTAGAATTACAGAACGGAATATAACATGATGTGCCTGACAACTACAGTTAAAGCTAGCCATGATGGTAGATCAATATAAACATACTGATCTACCATCATGGCTAGCATTAACTGTAGTATGTATGATTAGCTATAAGTACATTGTGTATCTTTTAATGGAGACTGCATTCAATTAGTCCTGACAAGCATCTTTGCCCATTTATTATAGATATAAACCTGCCACTCAAAGATGAAGTGCATAGTGTAAGACACAAGTGCTCTTTGCTACAAAAAATGAAGGGGAAAAAATCCAAGAAAAATCCATATTGTACATTTTTATTATATTGCTTAGTATGCTAATATGTGGCATAATATTAATATGCCATTTAAGTGACTGGAGTAATTGCCACCACAAAAAATGAATTACATTTTAAAATATATTCAAATTGAAAACAGTTATTTTAAATGGTAATAATGTTTCACAATATTGCATTTTTTTTTTCAGTATTTTTGAAAAAACAAAAAATGCAGCCTTGCTGAGCATAAGAGACTTATTTAAAAAACTTTTCAACAGTAGTGTGCACTTCTGCTGTTGTCTTGTTGAAATGTAGTTTAGCAGTAATGTTACAGTAATATGTTAATGCTGTAGTGATGTGAGATGTGTAATTATAATAAAATGATGTGTTTCTCAGGTGAATGGAGTGGATCTCCGGGTAGCTACACATGAACAAGCAGCAGCTGCCTTGAAGAATGCTGGACAGACTGTAACCATCATCGCTCAGTACAGACCAGAAGGTCAGAACACACACACACACACGTTGGGTGTTTTTTAGGGAGTCCATAGACAAAATTGTTTTTATACGGTACAAACTGTATATTCTGTGCCCTAACTCTAAACCTACAATTAACAGAAAACATTGTGCATTTTTATATTTTCAAAAAACAAAATTTTTATAATGACTTATAAGCTGTTTTCCTCATAAGGACCAAAAAAATGTGCCTACATGTTCAAAGATTTCTGGTATTGCCATCTTTTTTGGGGGGATATTTTGTCGCCATAACGTAGGGTTTAGCAGGACTACTCGCACGCACATCTGACAATCCTACACACTAGGTCCAAAATTAGCACTCAGTAAATACAGGTTAAAAAAAGAAAATAAATAAAATGTTAATGGACAGTTGACAGTTAAAGGCACAATATGTAATTTTCACCTCTAGAGGTCGCTTATTCAAAACAAAGTCGTAGCTTGATGATGCCTTGATTTCACGGAATCATGGGAGGTGTTGACTTCTCATCTACAGCCGGTGGAAAAGAATCAGGATGGGACTCGGGCAGAAATCATGTTCATGAATGAGATTATTAACGTTAATATAGTATGAAGCAGAGCAGGGCCGAGTGTTGTCGGAGCTGAACGAGGCCGCTGGAGCGATTTGCTAATGAGAGACGAGCGCGAAACACGCCTCGAGAGCAGCCAACATTTTATTTTGAAGCAGTCCCGCTTCTTCCAATCAAGCGTATGTGGGATAACGCAGCGCTGTTTATCATATTAGATACGTTTGTGTGTTGAAAGTTGTTCTAATGCTACTCTGCATTCACTCGGCGGCTGCTATGAGACACTTGTTGCACACTGCAGTAAGCTAGATCGATATTAGGCATAGTAAAACATGGTACTCGCTATAAATCAACTGTATTGAGCTATATAACATCATTAGTTTTCTGTCGATGAATGTATCCAAACAGTTGCTTACCTGTCTAATAAAACACATTATAAAGGGTCTTTGGTGTTTCCATGGTTTCTACAAAATAAAACCAGAAATAGAGGGTAACGTGGGTATGATGTCATTGATAAGCGACACACGGACACGGTCCGTGTCCTGGTTATAATTGCTTATTTCTCTGGATTTAAACATTCTTGGAAACATTTGGGATCATGTAAATACACAAGTCAACAAAATATGTAACACTGTTCTAGTGGTTTTTAGATTTTTTAATCTAAAAATCTTACATATTGTCCTTTTAATCTTTTAGGAACTGGAAAATAACATATGTGTGCTTGTGCTATATTTTTTTTAAAATAATTGGCACTTGTTTAGATATTTTGTTATATAATGCAGATACTTTTATACATTTTTATTTGTGTCTGAAGTCCCCAAATATTTTTTGGGGCCACCGTATACACTACCATCAGCGCTAGGGCAGGGCTTAATGGGATTATAGCCCCGTCAGAAATTTGCATACACCAACAATAATGAATGTTTTAATGTGCTTATATGTATAAACAGTGGTCTTGAGGGGGGGAGGAGTTAATTAGGCCATGCTCAGGTACGGCGCGCATCAGCAAATAGCAATCATATTAAGCTCCTCATCAACAGCGATTATAATGGAGTGCTATTAAATATGAAGCAAAAGTCCACAGACTTCAGACACATCTCAGAATAGCTCAGAAGATCACAACAACAGACGTGTTGTCCTCTTGTAACCTGCTATTGGTGAGTAGCTACTTTGGTGGCTTCAAATAATATAGATTTTAATGTAAATTCTTGCAGTTGGTTTGCCTTGGCTGCAAGTGGTGATGAAAAAGAGAAAAGGTTTTCAATGTAAACCTTAAAAAACATGTTTTGACACCCTGCACTCTTTTCCATTTTATTTGCATTTTTAAAAGCACAAACATGTTCATTCTTTTAGCTCATCTTAGTTTTAAAGTCAGGATAGACATAATAAATACATAGACACCTATATGTCTATGGGACTGTCAGTCGGCAGGTTTCAATAAACCATCATTGATTCAAAGAGCTGATGTTCAGCAAAACTAATAACACATGCTTAATAATGTGACCTTGTAAATGTATAGTTTTAAGGTAAAATGGAAAATTAAATAAAATGCAATAAATGCAGAATATTGAAGTTTTGATGCATTTAAAAATAAAATTTGTGTGTTTGTTTGTGCAGAGTACAGTCGATTTGAAGCTAAGATTCATGACCTCAGAGAGCAGTTGATGAACAGCAGTATGGGCTCTGGAACAACTACATTACGAAGTAACCCCAAACGAGGATTTTATATCAGGTAAACTCCAAATTATGCGCACACTAATGTAGGAGTCACACAGCAGTATGTGTACTATGCACAGTATGCTTTTTTTGCCCTATGCATGCCCTTGTGAAAGAGAAGTTCACTTTAGCATACTTAAAAAAAAAAAAAAGGAGTATTTAGTATGGAAATAATATACTTTAAAAAAATATATCATTTCTATTGACAGTTGTATGTCAAGCATTTAAATATATTTGTAATTGCACATTTATAATGCAATTTAGTGCATTTAAAATATATTAACTTAAACACACTAAAGTTAAAATTACAATCAAATACTTTACATGTGCTTTAGTATGTTAGTCAAAACATAAGTGCACTTCTTTGAAGCACAACAACAGATTATAAAAACATGATTTAAAATGTACTTTAAAGTGAAAATTTTAATTTAAAGTGTAAATTAAACGAAGTGTACTTAAGTGTGTTAAAGTCATTGAAGTGTACTCGCTTTAAGTATACTTTCAAGATTTAATAACACCACAAATGCACATTCAATATAATTAAGTGCACTTGTTTTTCACAAGGGTGGAATTACCAGATGACCTGCTACATTTGCTAAAATGCCCTGTATACAAGCCAAGCACGCTGTGTAATTTTATCCCATAATCCACTGCACTCAACTCAACTGACAAATGAACTGGATACAGCTGTATATATACTGCGATTTTAATATTTAAGTGTTCATTTTCAAGTATTTGAGTTGTATTTGAGCAATGTAAAGGGATCATATGAGAACAGTGTAACATTCTGTAGTTTCAAATGTTTATTGCTGCATGCTGTTTAACGTACTATTTAAAAAATAGGAAACACTGCTCAGTATGCAGAAAGAAATCGCTAGTGTTCCATTCTGAACATAGCCGAAGAATAAAAATGAGGCCTGTGTTGCTTAATTTCAGCCCAATTCCATGCTTTTCCTTTGATGTTCTTTTTCAGTCCTTGTCTTTAACTGTCCTCCTTTATCCTCTCTTTTTCCCATGACTTATGCTCTCTCTCTCTCTCTCTCTCTTTCTTATTTGGCAGGGCTCTGTTTGACTATGATAAGACAGCAGACTGTGGTTTCCTGAGTCAGGCCGTGGGCTTTAAGTTTGGAGACGTGCTGCATGTTTTGGACTGTGGAGATGAGGAGTGGTGGCAGGCCTGCAGAGTCAGCCCACAGGGGGATGAGGAGGAGGTCGGCTTCATCCCCAGCAAGAGGAGGTGTGCGTGTGTGTGTGTGTGTGTGTGTGTGTCGCTGCTTTCTCTTGTTATCTCTTCTGTTGTCCTTGAACAAAATAATATTCAAACGGCTTAAAGGGTCTTTTTTGCTTTTTACTCTTTCTTTCTAACACGCTGTTACAAGGACGTGCTCTAGAAGCATTTATCCGCGCACAACCCAAACCCAAACATCTCTCAGTAGTCATTTTAAAAGAAAGTTCTGGGATATATATACTTAGCTGAAGCTCTATCAACGGCATGTGTAATGTTAAAAACAATCATTTTCACTCCTCCCTTAGATTATAAAAGTTGAAAATTACACTACCGTTCAAAAAATTGGAGTTGGTAAGAAGTCTCTTAATTATTCCCATGATGTAAAGCTGAATTTTCAGCATCATTACAGTCTTCAGTGTCACATGGTCCTTCAGAAATCATTCTGATATACTGATTTGCTGCTCAAGAAACATTTCTGATTATTATCAATGTTGAAAACAGTTTGTGTAGTGCTTAATTTTTTTGTGGAAACTATGATGACCTTTTTTTTTCTGGATTCTTTGATGAATAGGAAGTTTAAAAGAACTGCATTTAAATGAAATAGACATTTGTAACCAGGGCCGGATTTACCTAATATTGTGACTAGGGCACGAAATTAAAGTGTTAATGCGTGCGATCAATTTTTTTCAGTTTAACGCAACTAGCACAGTATCCGTTTTTTCCCCGTCATCCTTTAGCCTTGTGTTACATTATATGATCACGCTATCATTCATTCAGGTGCTATTAAACCATTCAAGCGCGATAAGACACAAAAAAGAACTTAAATCTGTCTGTGAATCTGTGACAGACACACACGACTCGTGTGCACAGGCTGCTTCAGACAGTGTGTCGGCCGCATTGAGATCTCCTTCACGCTTGAACTCGTAAGCACAGTTAAATAAAGTCTTAAATGAGCGTAAAGAGTTGTGAGGACATTGGATGTGTGTCAGATCCGCGTCATGTGCGTCAGATCTTAAAGTGACAGTAGGGGTGGGAATTTTTAGTCACCTCACGATCCGATCCGATTCTGGGAGTCACAATCTCATTCCAAAACGATTCTTGATCTACTTTTTTTTTTTTTTTTTTTTTTTTTTTTATTAATTAATTAGTTTACTGACTTAAAAACCTCAAAATCCTTACATTTACATATGCTTACATAAGTAATTATAAGTAGTATACTTTTTAAAATAATTACAAATTGAAAAAAATTAATTAAAACAATTGTATATTAAGAATTTTAAACTAATATAACTTCAAAACATACAAGCAAGTAGCAAATAATAAAGATTACATTGCTTGTAATATGCAACGAAACATATTACAAGCAATAAACAAAAAGTGGTTTCAGTATTTAAGATTATATGAACGTTTTCTTTCTAATGTTTTACTGATTGTTACATCATAGTAATCATCAGGTTACATTCACGCACAGATCTCTTTTGAAATATAATAAGTAATGCGGTTTGTCCTGTCCATTTAATCCCTTAAGACAAAATTGGCTATGTTTAGGCTACATTAATTTTGTGTCATAAAACCATTTTGAGACGCAAGTATATATTAAACCACTTACACGGAGTAGCATGCGCGAACACTCTTCACAAACAAAGCGTCAGCATTTGAAATTAAAAAAGCAGCCTTCAGTAAGTTACTTTCAAATTTTAAATATACAAGTCCACTGCATACCAAACGATATAAATGATGCCTTCATTGTGCATTTGTAAGGAAAATACAGACGGGTGAGACCGCGCACAGCAACATCAAACAAAGCTCGCGTCTCTCACAGCGTATCCCGTGTAGTGAAGCCCGCGAATGTCGTTGTAATTCGCTTCAACCAAAGATTATTTTACGGAAGGTTCGAGTGGTGTATGTGTGTGAGGAATTGGAAGCAAGCAGAATCCGGGTGTTTATAAAACACACTCAGCGTCATCTCGCATCTGAATAAAATCACGATGCGATTCTCCCACCCCTAAGTGACAGCAGCCTAATAAACCTGCTGCTGTGATGTCTGTCATTAATGTTAATCAAAGAGAAAAATCACTCACTGCTCTTGACTGAATAACTTTTGTAGCTTTAATAAGGATTAATCTATATTTAATTACTTTATTCAATTTCTGTATATTTCCTACCTGTTAGATCAAATATTTAAATGTCTTTATATTGTTTCTACATTAATTTGATTATTAAATGTGAAATTTTCACAGTATAAAAATATATTTAAATCTTAAATATTAGGTGCGGTTAATTACGATTAATTACAGAAAAATGTGCGATTAATTTGGGGGGTTTTTCTCGATTCACAGCACTAATTGTGGCAAAAAGTAGTTTTCTATAATATATATTTTAGCAATACCACACAAGCAAGAGTGCTGTTTTTCGAAAAATATCATCTGTTCGATCTCGATAAAGTACGCCAGATTGTGGTAGTCTGCTGCATTCTCAAAAACATAGCTCTCCTACAAGATAGGGAATTGCCTTTTTTGGGGGGTGTTTGCACGCATTTGTATAATTGCATGTGCATGTGGGAATAAACAACAGCATCAGATGGCCACAATTCCTTCTTAGTTAATCCCCCCCCCCCAATCAGTGTTTTTTTCCTGTTTTTATTTATCTTGTTTCATTCATTCGACCAATGTCTCTTCCAGGGTTGAGAGAAAAGAGTGGTCGCGGTTGAAGTCAAAAGAAAGGGTAAGCTTCATGCTTAAACACAAACAGCTGTTTGCGGTTCATCCCATTCACCCATTTTTCTTTAAATTACTCCAAAAACATTTGGCTCTTCTCCTATAAGATTTGTTTTCCTTCTCTATAATCAGTTGTGATAGGTTTAGGCTAGCAGTGGTGTATGTTTGCAGCCCATGGGAGTTTATCAAGGAGTTGTTTTATGAAAGCATTGAAACTCCTGGGCATTGTGAGCTTGTGCTGCCTGTAGATACTGATCACTGCACACACGCAGACTGCTGTTCTCTTCTGTATTCCCGGGAAGTTAATATTTCATATCTTTTTCCTCTCTTTCACTTTTCGGAAGACAGGTAGCTTTTTAGTGCTAATGCAAACACAATGAACAGCAAATGGTGTGCATTAAGCGTGACTGATGTTTTACCTGAGTATTTTAGCATGAAAAAAAAAAAAAAAGGTTTCCCACTTACAATTATGGCATTGTAGTGGTATTCATATATAGAGCTCCTAAAATGACATTTGCAGACAAAAAAAGAGACTTAAACCAGGAACAGTAACATGAGTATGTAGATGTTTTCACTGTGTATGTCAATCTAGGTTTCACGGACGCACACAAAAGCCTTTGAACTTACATTATTATTGCCTATTTACCTCTTTAGGTCAGGACAAATGATGCAATAACTGGATGTTTACATCTAAATTAATGTTGGAAACAGTCTATTACAATTTGATAAGCATTGTACCCTATATTTGCCCTTTGACAGGACCGAAGTCGAGACAGTACAGGTTCACAGGGTGAGTTACTGCACAGTGCAGCCCTGAATACTGATACAGAATTTCATGTTTTGTTGTTGAATGTATTGCAAACAGAAACTGATGTATGTGTGTTTGTTCTCTTTCAGGAAGGGAAGAGCCCGTACGGAGTTACGAGACAGTTGCACAAGTGGAAGGTTGGATAACTCAACTGAGTCACCATATGTTGTCATTTATACGCTGGCTCTGATACAAACCCTAGTGAGATACCTTGTTTTTCTACGGTCTACGCAGGCAGCATCCTAAATGAAATAAAACTTCATACTGTATGTGACTCAATTCAAACACAACACATATAGACAGCAACCACACAAATAGCCCTCCGCACATAAAGTGCACTGGACTAACACTAAGAGTTCATTTGAATAGTTTGACTATTGATGTGAAGTCAGATATTTCTGGATGTAACTATTGTTATAGATACTTTACAGCTGTGGTATAAAGTATTTGAGTAAACGTAATTAGTTACTGTACTTAAATATCTTTTTTTTTTTTTTTTGGCTACTCTGTATTTTGAGTATCAGCAACTTTTAGTCTATACTTGACTACATTTTTGATTAATTATATGTACTCTTTACTCCAATACATTTACATAAATGCATTACTCATTACATTTTGCATGGCACCAAACTTTTTTTGCAGCAATTTCTGCTACAAAAGAAGCGATATCGCCATCTACAGGACATTGAAGGTACTATATCTTGTGCGTTTTGCCTTTACTCACCCAAACTTGTCAACAAGGCTACTTTAGACATATGCGAGTGCATTAGCAGGTAGTTGTGAATCGCAGGTGTTTCATATATGAGATGAGGACATGTGCTGCGTTCACTCCATATAGTTTTTGTTTACTGAAAGGTTGTTTTTTTTTTAAAGAAAGTTGCAAGGCGGATCTCTCAAAAAGTTTCCAAGTTAACCAAGAGTTTTGAGTTTTGAATATCTGTAGGCATTTGAGATTAAGTTTTGTCGACCTTGATTTATTGCAATATTGAGGTGTTCAGTTTTATTTCAATTTGAAAGAAATACTATTTCTTATTATTTACTGATGTCTTGATGAGGACTACTGCATCTTTGAGCCTGCATTCAGTACGAGTACAATACTTAAGTACTGTTAAAATCAGATACTCTAAAGGCCAAAGTATACTTCACTTTTTACGTGTACGCGATGGTCAAATGTGAATTTCGTCATCAGAAGAGTTTGCGCGTAATGTATGCTTACCGCCGGATTTTTGTAACCGCGCAGACTTTGTACACGCGCATTTAATTTTTTTTTTTTTTTTTTTTTGCAGTAATTTGTTTATCCACAAGGTGGCAGCTGTACCCTGTGGGTGTCGATTCACAAGGTAGTCGAAGAAAAACTGCATAAACAGAATGGAATGGTGTCATGAGAAATGTCCCCCGGTGTCCTAAAGGAGACCCGATTCCTGGGGGGACTCGATTTCTCACCACACCGGAACGCATGCGAGCTACAGTGACAATGGAGGCCTACACAGATGAGAGATTGTGTGAAGAGGGTAGAAAGTACCCTCGTTTGTACAACACTAGCATGAAAGAATACAAAGATATTTACATGGTTTGTAACTTGTGGCGAGAGATCACGTCGAATGCCTGTGTATGCGTACGAGTCAAGTGAAGTATACTTTGCAGGGTTCTCCGTTCGACTGTGTAAAAAACCGAAGTCTTTTACTCAAGTCGTAGGTATCTCAACAAGGTATCTCCACTTTTACTTAAGAATGGTTTTCTTTTCAGGTACTCTTTACACTTCTGCTTTTTAGTGCTGAATAATTTAAAAAAAAAAAAAAAAAGACTTGTCAGTCTTATCAACAAAGCAAACAGTGAGCTTGACATACATTTCTTTATCATCATCAAAGTGATGATGATGATGATGCATACTATCAGGGCCATCGCTAGAGGGAAGAAAGGGGTGATGATTTAAATGGAAGGAAACCCCCCTTAAAACCATACTTATTCATGGCTTAAAACAGATGGAAAATTGACAGGCCTGTGCTGCAGTTCTTGTGGATGTTTATCCTTTAGAATTTGAGCAAAATTAAGCATTTTCTAAGCATCATTTTGCTGCCTACAGTTTTTGTGTGGGAAGCGCACCTATGGTGCCTAAAAATGCTGTCTTTGTAGGCAGCTCACTAGGGTTGGGAACTGAGCCACTGAGTTTCTAGCTTATGTCATATTGTTCTTTCTCCTCACTTCCATTTGCTTTGTGTTCTAGTGTATGTATTCGTAGAGTCTCTCTCTCATCTCTCATCCTGTTTAGTGCACTACGCGAGGCCGATCATTATTCTGGGCCCGGTGAAGGACAGAGTGAATGATGACCTGCTGTCTGAGTTCCCAGACAAGTTTGGCTCTTGTGTCCCCCGTAAGTATTCCTCAACTCTGTTGTCACGCTCAGATGCATATTGCTCACAAAAGTGCCAAGCACTCTCTCAAAAATGTCATTTTTGGCAATTTCCGCGAGTCAGGGCTTAAAGGATCCGGACTTAAATACAGAGGTGACTGTGCGTTTGCATTTACCAGTCCCAAGTTCTGGAACAGCCTCCCGATTTACATTAGAAACGCCCCATCTATTTACTTTTTAAGAACTCAACTATTTTCATGAAGTCTCTCTGTATTTGTGATTGCATTTTTATGTTTATTTTATTTGCTTTGTATATATATTTTTTTATTATACAACATTTTGGTCAACTTTTTTTTTTTTTTAAATGTGCTATATAAATATTGTTTTGTATTTTATTGTATTAATACCTTTTTTCAGGATTCTTTGATGAATATAAAGAGAAAAAAACATTTTTAAAATTAATTTAAAATAGAAATCTTTTGTAACATTAAAAATATCTTTAGTGTTAGTGTTGATCAATTAAATGCATCCTATCGGAATGAAAAGTGTTAATCTCTTTATTTATCTTACCCCAAATTTTAGATTGGTAGCATGCAGAGCTTGACATTAACTTTTTTGCTTATCAGCGACTGTGGCTAGTGGTTTTCCATAGATACTAGCCACTCAATTTTCACTGGCCACAATTTTGACATTGATACCATGGGGAAAAGCTGCCATATAGATATTTTTAATATTATCTCATAATTTGGCAGCAGGTATATTAGGCTGCGGTCACTTTAAGACCTGACACACGGATTCATTATACTGTTACACATGCGTTTTATTTTAAAAATAACTGACTGTGTTTACGTGAATACTCACTTTTGACATTATTTTGTGTGTATTTGACTGGTTAAGCACAATAAGCAGTTGACACAAAAATATTTTTTATATATTCTTCACTTACGATAAGCAGTAAACAGCCATTTTCAACACACGTCACATGCTGCCATTAAGTGTAACTGATATCATAGTCATGAGATGATGTCATCACTCTTTCTCAGATACGACACGACCCAAGCGGGAGTATGAGGTGGATGGGCGGGATTACCATTTTGTGTCTTCGCGGGAACAGATGGAGAAAGACATTCAGAACCATCGTTTCATTGAGGCGGGCCAGTACAACAGCCACCTGTACGGAACCAGCGTTCAGAGCGTCCGAGAGGTGGCGGAACAGGTTAGATCAGAGTTTTGGACAAAACAATGAACTTGTGTATTGTGTATTTTGCACATCTTAATATGTGTGTCTATTGTTGTGTGTTTGTGAGCAGCAGGGAAAGCACTGTATTCTGGATGTGTCCGCAAATGCAGTTCGTAGGCTACAGGCTGCACAGCTCCACCCAATCGCCATCTTTGTACGGCCTAAATCACTGGAGAACGTCCTGTACGTAACTGCAAACAACTACACAAATACACAAAGTCAACATTAACTCAAAATTGAGCCTAGTCGTAAATTTAGACTGATAACTGATGGTGTCTCTGCTGTATTATCCAGAGAGATCAACACACGTTTAACTGAGGAACAAGCCAGGAAAGGTATGGACCGTGCTATTAAACTGGAGCAAGATTTCCTGGAGTGCTTCTCTGGTAAGACATTTTCATACAACGCCCTCTAGTGTCCTGGAAGAAAACACATTTACTAATTACTAGGCCACACTGAATCTGCTTGCTTTTCACTGATTTTGGGGTCAAATCTGGGAATTGCTGAAGGCTTGATTGAGAAGGATGGGTGTTATTTATTTGTCATTTATTTACACATGACACAGTTGGCCAGATTTACTAATAGCTTGTGTCAGCGCAAACTCTCTTTTGGTGTTAAAAACTACCGTCAGGATTTACTGAAGACACACTGTGAGAAATTAGGAATAGCTGCGTTTCCATTACCCTTCAAATTGCGCAAATTGAAAATACGGCCAATGGAAACACGTCAATTTTGCCAAAACTCACATATATTACAAAAAAGTGTTTACGCTAACATGCGGAGGTTTTTTCAGGCAATTTGAAAAAGGAATATTTCGCAAAACTGCAATGGAAACAGTTTTTTCGCATTTACAGGACACATTTTCTATTGACATTTAGAAAATATCGCAAAAGTTTTGCGCAAATCTGTAATGGAAACCCGGCTATTGAAAAGGCGTGCGGCTGACATTATTGCATGTGCATTTTCTAGGAGTTCCCCTATCAGACGGAGAGTATTTAAATGAAAATGCGGTAGTCAGTATACTGGTATTTGCACCATTATTTACCAGCCCAAAAAAGCAAGCATGTCTTACCCCGGAGTTTCTCAACTGGTGGGCGCAACCCAAAAGTGAGTCGTAAGACCGTTTTGAGTGGGTCGTGGAGTGTGTAGTCAAAGAAACAACCATATCAAAAAAAAAAACGTAATTCTAAATGTTTTTCTGATGCAAAACTTATTTTGAAAGACGACCATGGATGCTGTTGACTGTTTAGGTGAAGAGAGCCTAAACAGACAGCTGCCTTCTAACAATCATTATCCTTATCTTTACGTCAGTGGAGAAAGGCATATAGTTCATCATAACATTGTAATATACATCATACACCCGCTATATTGCTAAATCTACACGATTTTTCATATCAACAGAAAAAAAAATACCGGGATAACCTAGCTTCTCTCGAGACTCCCCTGCTTCAGAGCGGTCATAGTTCATGATATGCTAAAAACTGCCGGCACTTTGATGTGATTGGTTACAAGGTAGTTTGTAACATCACAGACACCAGCGACTCTTATTTTCACTGCAGTTTTAAGGAGATAATACCCAGCAATGGTGTTGACGTATGAATTGGCACATGGTTTGTCTTAAAAACACCCATAGACATGTAAACAACATTAAAAAGGGGGTCTTTAACCACAAACAGACGTGACAAAATGCTTAACTGATACATTTTCTGCTGTTCTCTCTCTGTATCGCAGCAATTGTGGAGGGCGACAGCTTCGAGGAGGTTTATCACAAGGTGAAAACTGTGATCGAGGAGCAGTCAGGGCCTTATATCTGGATTCCCACCAGGGAGCGTCTGTGAGAGTCCATCCAGAGCCAAACCACCTCGCCCAGTCACCATTCGGCCTGCCTGCCCTGGACTGTGGAGCTCCGACTCGAAGAGCTCACGAGAATCAGACAGAGAGAGAGAGAGGGAGAGATGGGAAGAGTGAAAGAGAGGGAGAAGTCACAGAGACACCAGGAAACGATGGAGTGAAACCGCACAGGAGCTGCCCACACCGCATCTGCCTCTCTTCTCCTCCTTTTCCTAGCTTTGTAACTTCCTTTTTCTGCTTTTAACTTCCTTTCTCTGTCTTTCTCTCAGTCCTTCTCTGTTTCTTTCTGGCTTTCTCTCTGAATAACATCCTCTCACACAGAACTGGTGAGCTGTTTTTACTCTCTCACAAACTGGGATGCTACAAAGAAATTTTGTATATTGTCAGATTCCCTCTCGTTCTCCTCGAACTAGACAGGAAGTGGAGAGAGAGATGAGCGACCGCCTTGGCTTTTACTGGAACAAGACTTTCAAGAGCTATTCCTGATTAAAGGAGCTCGTTTTACAATACTAAAGGTGAATTGAACTGAATTATGAAAGTATATTTATCGGTATCAATAATGCGCTGAAATCTTCAATATCAAAGATATTACAACTACTCAGAGACTGACGTTCACCCACAGTTATCAGCATCAAGGGCGTTTAATTCCTTTTACAAATTTGAAGTGCTTGATGTGTGCTTCCTGAAATCCAGGAAGCTCTGAGCGGGCAAAACAAAAGGTTTGCCTCAGTCCTTCGAATGTTCCCCTTAAATAGTTTGCAGCTAGTTCATCACATTGAATGGACAAGAAGAAAGGTTGGAAGGAAAAAGAGAAAGACGCAGACTGTGACTCTCATTCTGCACATGCTTGATATTCCGGAGTCTGTTTTCTTTGATTTTCTTGCGCTTACATGTAAACATGCACATTTAGACACGCCAACATGGATTTTGTAACATTTGCCTTCTTCTATCTGGATCTTCTTGCAATAGCCTGATTGATGTTTTCCTTTGAGCTGGAATTCATTTGCTCGGTTGGATTATTTCCCTGAGCTCCACGGCTCTCAAACACAATGACTTCAGGCTGCTCTTTAATGTGCAATATCGGGCTCTTCCTTAATCTTCTCATAATGTAACGAATTTTAGCCATGCTTGGATCTTGAAGTCATCGGTAAATTATCAAACCGCTTCAAGCCTAATACTTTCGTCATTTCTACATGCCCGTTGGATTTCGGTTCAGTTTAGATCACACTTGTGCTGAAAGGCTACGTTCACAGCGCAACAGCTTTCTGCTCAAATCCATTTTTTGTGTGCGAGATTGAATTGAAAATCTGGACCATATCAGTCGCCGGTCACCGCTCCTGAAGCCTGAGGACGACCCTGACGTTTTTATGTATTATTTAGATTATAATAATATCATTTTTGTTTATACAGCCAGTGGCTGTCCTCTTGTCTTTTTCACAGCAAAAGTAAATCAAGCGTTTTATGATGAATGTCAAGTTAAATTGTTGTAAACTACCCTGATTATACACACCAGGAGGTCAAGGTTTGGCCGGTAAACATGGTCCATGGTGGTAGGTGCCGTAATTACACTATTTTCTAAGCATCCTTCTCCTTTAAAAGCCATTCTTAGGGCCAGATTTACTAACAGCTTGCGCCAGCGCAAACCCTCTTTTGGCATTAATAAACTACTGTCAGGATTTACTAAAGACACGCTGTGAGAAATTAGCACTGAAAAGGTGTGGACAGAGTTATTTTTGTGTCTGACTTTATTGCATATGCATTTGTAAGAGTTTCCCTTTCAGATGTGAAATTTATGGACAGAGCAGAGAGTATTTAAATTAATCACACAAGGTGATTTACTAAGGTTTGCGCTCGTCAATTTACTGGTGTTTGCGCCATTATTTACCGATCAAAAAAAGCATGTCTTAAACCAGACGCTAATTTGCACTGCTCTTGGTAGATTGTGTTGGTCATTATGGAAACGATCTGGCTGAGTCTGTGTTCTTTAATTTGCATGTCGTCAGTAGATCATGGGCAGAACTTTCCATACGCTTTTTTGGGGGGGGGAATTGCGCTCTCATGCTAATTTGCCATTTTTAGTGAATCTGGCCCTAAATTAGTAGCTTATTTTGATGAAATAGAACTTAAATCTCAAAGATTATATCATGTTACAGTTGATGTTTTGCCAGTGCCCCTTTTTTTGGAGAACGCTTTTCTTGTATGCTGACATAACCGCTCAGGATAGTCGTTAGCTTTGGGACTGCATGTACTGTTATCAGAAAAACAACACAATCTCATGACATTTCATAGATATTTTATGTTTTGGTGCATTGATAGCTAATTCGTATGATCCCATTTTCATACAATCTGCCTACACCCCACTGACGGTAAGGCTTAGGGGTGGAGCTGTACCACCCCTAAAAAAAACAAAAATCTATAACATTTTCATACAAACTAAAAATAAATAAAAGATAATATCTCACAATTGCAAGTTTACATCTCCCACTTCTCACTTTTTCCCTCAGATTTGCATAATATAAAGTTTTTTCTCGCAATTCTGACCATTTTGAAATATAAAAAGAATTGCGAGAAAAAGTCAGAATTGCGAATGCAATTGCAATTTTTTATTTTTTATTTAAATGGTTTATATTCCGCAATTTTGAGTTTCTTGAAATTGTGAGATATAAAAAGTCATAATTGCATGATAGAAACTCGCAATTGAGAGAAAAAAGTCAGAATTGCGAGTTTATATCTCACAATTCTGGCGTTATTTTTTGCAGTTGTGTTTATATCCCACAATTCTGACTTTTTCTCGCAATTGCGAGTTATAAAGTCCAATTCTGAGGAAAAAAAGACAATTACCTAAGAAAGGTAACTGCGACATTTATCTCACAATCCTGGCTTTTTCTCTGCATTACGAGTTTACATCTCACAATTCTGACTTTTTTTCTCAGAATTGCGTGATATAAATGCAAAAGTCAGAACTGCAAGATAAACTTAATTGTGAGAAAAGGTAGTAAGAATTGTGAGATAAAAAGTCGCGATTACCTTTTTTATTTTTTTTTTATTCATTGGCGGAATTCGTACGAAATTGGCATCTCGTAAAGTAGTTACGTTTTCTCATGAGATCGGGTTGAAAATTCAGCATCGTCAAGACGTCGTTTTTCTGCGACTCCAGAGTGATTAGTCACATGATGTTTACAGTTCAGAGTTGAATTCAATGCTATTTTTACGTTTGCCCCAATCAGCTGCAATGTGAACGTAGCCTTAATGGCCTTTCATTCAGCCTATCTATAAACTCTCTGTACACACACACACACACACACACACACACTATCAGGAAAATGGTGTATTGTACAATGTTTTTAATGCTGTGTATCAGATTATAATTAACTCTTGTAATCAAACCAATGAGGCTACTTTGATGCATCTCAATGGCCAGTCAGTAGACATCATCACAGCGGTTAATCGGTGGGTCGATTACGTTGACATCACCGGCGTGAAGAGGAGCGGGTCTTAATGATGCTGGACTTTTATTGGAATACGATCGTGGGTTCATTATGCTTGATGAGATAAATTAACGGCTATAATGCCAGGGAATAATCAGCTTAGCTAACCAAGTTTAACAATCTAACAACTAATTGCCCTTCTCACTCATTTGTATACAATTTTACCCATAATTCTGAAAGGGGTTGACAAAGCGCCCACTTCCACCCTGGCCGACATGAGAATGGCAGAATGATAAATTGGCTTTTTTACCCTTTTGTGCCGTGACAGCGATGCGGTAAAAATCGATACGGTGCTTTGAGCTCAAAGGGCGTCATATTCAAGGACGAAAACCGTGATGTGTCCAGAACACAGTTCAGTGGTTCACATTGGATTTAGTGAGATTTTATTAAATCAATGCCATGAACTTTACCATAGTGATTTATGGAAACGGACTTTAAGAAAAAAACAGACACAGTATTTGTAGGTGATACAGTGACTAATAAGAAGATGAAGTGAAACACATTTGCACTTATTAAAGGAAGGATTTGATCAGACATGATGAACAACAGACAGAAAGCAGAGGAACACAGAGCAATCTTGGTGGCTTGTTTACTTTCACTTATTTTCTTTTGACTTTTTGCGTTTGAATTTCGATATTTAAGTGTGTTTGGAGTGCAGTGACAGTTTCTTTCTTGCCGGTATTTTAATTTATAGATTTTATATAATTGTTTATTTAATTGTTTACTGCTTTGTTTACATGGGGGTTTCGTGTGAAGACTGAGACGCTTTTGCTGTGGTTTCCAAAGTGGAGCTGCATACAATCAAATGTGAAAACTGAAAGTAAAAATTCAACTTTACTGTGAAATTTAAAAAATATTTTTCAAAAAAAAAAACAAAAAAAACTTGCACGCATTACACATACCACATACTGATACTTTTCTAAACGTAGCCCATAAATAAATTTCCCAAATCATATTATTAGCCACATAACTTATAAAAAATAAGAACGTATATTGCTGTCTGAATGAGCTGCACAACACACACACACACACACACACACAATGTATTACAAAGAGAAATATATGACTTCACTCTTACTAGAATGAATTATGAGTTGAATTTATGAATTTATTTGAATCAAATGTATTTTATCGATTTGTATTTGCCATATTCTAATTATCCTGAACAGATTGAACATATTGCTTTTATTTTAAAAAAAGAAGAAGAATTATCAAAATACAACAATGCCATCTGATGCAAAAGTATATTTAAATGATTTATCTTAAAAGAGAGATTTATCAATGACAGTATCGGATTATAAAAATGTTTAATTTCAGTGAGATGCTTGTTGTAAATTAGCTACAAAAATAATAAAACTAATTATGTTAACAAGTGTCCTGTAGAAGTTTTTTTGTTATGGAGTGGATGATACTGATGATGTGGCTATTATCTGAACTGCATACTACAATACTACACACTACACTTTTTTGCATTATGCATACTGTGCACTATTTTTTATAAACAGGCCTCATCAGCATGTTTAACTGTGAATGTCATGTATTATTTTTTATCCAATTTTGTGTAGAAATATTTTAACGTAAAGTCGGCATGAAATGGAAGTTGCGATAGTCGTTTCTTCCCTATTGTGACATATATCCGAGTGAAACAGCTTTATAATACATACCTGCAAACTAGTCGCTTTCTGGCGAAATTCGCAGTTTTGAATCAAAATATGCAATTTATGTGAATCGGGGGTGGGGCAAGCACAATAAACCTCAGAGGAATCAAAAATGGGCTACTTTCCCATAGACTGGAGAGATGGTGCGTTCAAGTCCTCCTGGGAAGTTGTGTTTACGAGGACAAGTGCGCTCAAGTCGTAGTAAGATGGCGGTGTACCTTCTCTGAATTAATTATACAAAAATACAGCACTTCTATTTCTAGAAAATGAAGTACAAAGAATGTTTATCAGGTGTGTTTTGCTTTTTATTTTTTTAATTAATTCATGAAGCCACTGTAAACTTTATCGTTACATATTATATTGTTATATATTATGCTATGTGCAGGCAATTAGCTTTCTTCGTTGTAAATAGGAAAGCCTGTCTGACAGTTTCACTGCTAAATAGTATTGTTGTATTCCGCCATTTTTCTCACTGACACGCCCCCAACTCGTACAGATCAGGGCTTATGCTGCCTTCACGTGCTATCGGAAATTTGTTAATTCTGGAATCGGAGGGCGTTCATATGCAATTTTTACCTAAGAAACTCATATTTACGATTATTCCGAGAGCTCGTGAAGGCACCATTAAAAAAAATCCTGAGCTTCCCACTCGTATTTACGACATTTTGGTGGCATTCGTAAATACGAAGATTACCGACATGACTTGAACGCACCACAAAACCATAGACGTCTCTCGAGCTGTCTCACGATCTTTCTTGGCGCGTGACAGCGTTCAAGCAGAGTGTAGTCAACCGACCGTCTCTCTTCCGCTTTACTAGTTACAACACTAAATAAACATGAATGAACATCTGAAGGTATGTTGAAAGATACAGTACAACTTACCAAAATTCGTATCATGTCACATGTAATCGATCAGTCAGTGTTTCAACCGCGGAAAGTCGTCAATAAAACAGCTTGTTAAAATGTCACATTTACCTCAGAAAAGCCGTTCAGTGTCCAACAACTCATTAGTCAGCTACAAAATAAACTTCGAGAGGAGCATTTTGCTAAATATATGCACTATTGCATATTGTATTTGTACTTAACATGTGCTTTAATATTGAATGTATAAATCTGTTTTATGACAGCCACCATTTCAATGTTTAGGCCTATATAAAAAACGAGTAGAAACATAATTATGTCATTAAAATCGAATCAAATTTTTTACTTGAAGCAAATGTTTTTTTCCATTTATTTTCTTGTCAGAGTGCACCAGAATGCTTCGTTTACATGTTAAAACTTCCAAGTATCAAATGATAAATCAGGAAAGAGGGGTTTATCCATCATAATGGAAATGGAAGGTCAAGTTAAATCCATTGCAGAAGCATATGTACAATATTAAAAGCAATAGTAAGACTAGTTTGTTAGTATGCTACTCTGAACATAGGCCATGTATCATAACGTCACTGTGTCGTACCAGCCAGCAGGGTGAGCTGCCGAGCCACTTGTCTACAACTGAGCACAGAATTTTCCAGGCCTCTTTACGGGGGATCTGTATTTATTTTTTTACTCTTTTCATTTACTCTTAACAAAGGCCTGAACAAGTATAATCTGTGCAATATTCACCTTGAACACAACTTGCTCAGCAATGTTTAACTTACGTGTATATATATATATATATATATATATATATATTCTCCATCAACTAAGGGAGTTGCACCCTCTTCCTGTGAGGAAGTCAAACAACAAAGATGCTTCCTTACCGCCCTGATATACAGTAACCTGTATAAGTGTTTTTCATGGCTGCTGCTAACCTTCAGGGCATGACGGATTAATTATTGGTCAAAATGTGGCTTTCAACCTATCAGCGCGGTCAAACGTGATTAGCCACAAACTGTGTATTTTGTGGTATATGGATATCATCTACTGCAAATGTCTCTAGGTGTGTGTATGCATGACTGCAGCTGTACAGTAGATCAAATTAAATCAAATGGTGAGATTACAGTAAAAGTGTGAAGGACGGATTGAGTGTGTGCGTGTGTCGAGTCTCACCTGAGGGAAGCATTCAGACTGTCAATTGCTTTATTTATCAGCAATGGCTGTCAGAAAGCATTCAGTCATGCTTCTCAGACTAAATGTGAATGGAACAGAGAGAGAGAGAGAGAGATGACTGGAGTATAAAAAGGAGAAAGACTGGAAAAGGGGTCAAGGAGAAACATAAAGAGTGAGGATTGTGAAATGGTGTTTTCTAAGGAAGTTGTGCAGAGATATGGATGTGGGTATTGATTTTATACCAGTGACCCGTTATAATGCAAATCTAATAATGCAAAAGGAGTGTTTCCATTGAAAAATGAATATGTATTCGCCTAAATGTTGTTCCAAACCTACATTACTTAAGTGGAACACAAAACACATTGTGTTATGAACTGACAGCCTCAGTCTGCATTACTTTCACAGCATCTTTTTATCATATAATGAAAGTGAATGGTGAACGAGGCTGCCAATATCTCCTTTTATGTTCTGCAGTACAAGAACATACGGGTTTGGAAGAAAATAAGAGTAAGTAAATGATTCTAATAAATCAGATTCTCATTTTTGGGAGAACCATTCCTTTGAGATACAAAGAACTGAAGAAACTACATTTTGAAATGAATCAACATCAATATGTATAAAATTAGATTTGCCAAACTGTGCAGTTGCTCAATAAATAAATAGTTAAATAAATAAAAGATGGTAATAACTGACTTTTACAATTGCTATCCTAATTACAAACAAAAAAAAAATTCATTATTGTTGTTATTTAAATTATATTTAGTATTTTATTATTCAATTATATTATTAAAATAATATTAAAACTACACTATATTGTCAGTCAAGCCTTCCCGGACTCCAGTTCCCATGATCCTCCTTGTTTGCACACCTGAACTTACTTCCCTCATCAGCTTCCCGCCTTTTCCTGGATTCCCTGCACCTGTGTATTGTCATTAGCACTCCCTTTAAGTTGGACTCACTCCTAGCACTCCCAGTCTGTTCTATTTTTTACCTTATGTTGTAGCCTCTTGATGATTAATGTTAAAGTTCGTGTTTGTGCTCTCTCTACTACAAGCAACTGTAACAGAAGAACGGACCCAACCGCTGGACTTCAGCAAACACAAATGGGTATCTTCCTCGTTCCATTGCCCTCGGAGAACTGCCAGCGCCTGCCTCCCAGTGAAGAGGACACAGCGGTGGATCGTCTGTGGGGGTTTCGGCAGGACGGTCGCCCGCTGGAGAGGTATGTGGAGGAATTCTCTGAGCTTGCTTACTTGGTGAACTGGCCAGATGCCCCACTTAACGCTTGTTTCTGGCAGGCCTGGATGAGGACACGATTCGCTTTAGTGAACCTGCATGTTTTTTTTTTCCCCCTAGTCTAGACTATTAATCTAATTCTCTTTCTGAATGGTTCTGATTTTGAGATAGAAGAGGTTCAAAAAGAATCATGTTCTCCTCATCCAGTCCCCGCAGAAATACAAGCGGCCTGGCCAGTTCGCCAACAGCTGGTTTTCTCCACCTACCCCTCCAGTGGGTATTCCCGGGTGGTCCTGCCTGACCCAAACCCCAAGCCGGCCAAAGAGAAGTCCACCGCTAGGCCCAGACGGCTGGGAAAAAAAAAAAAAAAGGCCACCAAGCAACCCCAGTCTCCAGCGTTTTCTGTCTCCGAACAGCCCAAGTCTCCCATGAAACCTGCCTCCGAGTCTGAACTGCCGCTCCTAGCGGTGCCCCCTCCAGTACCCGTGGGGCTGTTAATTGAGTATGAGGGGATGTCATGGACTCCTTCTCCAGACCCCGCTCCAGCCCTCCACGGCTCCGCTCCAGCCCCCTCTAAATCTCCAAAAAAAAAATCCCAGTCCCCAGATGCTAATCTTCCAAACCATTGCTTTACACGAACACGTAAACGTATAATAATGATATATATTAGTGCTGTCGGGACAGATTTAGTGGGAAATTGCATTGTCATTCTCCCGTGCGTGCTACGTCACATCCGTACACAGAGAAAAGTAGCCCTGGCTGTGTGTAGTGTGAACCGAGAAGAAAGTTGTTGCTACGAATGGGGGAAAAATTGGCGATGGGTTAGTCAAAACGACAACTCACTGGGGTAAAAACAAAGAACCTGTACGTGTCCATCCACTCTGATAAGATGTTTCTACCTGTGCCTCTTCTCAAACACCAAAAATCTGCGTTTGAAACCGTTTCAGTGCAGCTTCAAAGGGCTCTACATGTAAAACTGAGTGGCTACTGGTAGCTCTTCTTGGTTTATGTGAATTTGCCGGTTGATCACAAATCCACTACGGAGCGTCCGGTAAGAGACTTTATCACAGATAGTCAGGTATGCGGGAATAACCCATTTATTGTCACCACATTTATTGGCTGGTTTGCATGTATGTGTGGTTTTCTACAAAATAAATAAAGATAGAAGAACAAATAACAGTGGTCACAAATATAATAACAATACAATTTCTGTACAAAGAATACACCAAATATAGTGATTAAACAGTCAAATAGAAAAACAAATGTGCCATTATTAGAAATTACTAATATTGAGCAGTTGAAATTCGACACCTCTCACAGCGCCGAGGACAGAGATGGAGCCGCTCTGTCTAAAATATTAGTGCGAATGCGCCAAAAGAGGGCTCTAACTCTCAGAACTGAGCAATATATATTATTTATATATATTAAATAAACCATATGATGATCAAATGGCACAGAGAATTTGTCTTATAAACATAACAGTGATATATGTGAGGAAACTAGTATGTAAATATACACACGAACATCTTTATACGCTAGTTCGTCTTTGTCACTCACATACATTAACTTATAAACACTCGGGGCAGTTAAATGTTCACAATGTAGAAAACGATGTATGAACAGACTGTTACTCACTTTATAGGCACGCACACAACTTTAGCAAAGATATAAATCGCTACAGTACAGCTAGCATCCGTCCGCTTTCCCAATCAGTATGACTCAGTTCAGTGGGCGGGACTTCTGACCTACACGTCCTGTACGGAGCGCTGATTGGCTCGCTGAATGGATGCTGCGTGTGAGTCAACTTTAGTGTATCGCAAGTGGAACTAAGGCACATTAATATAACCTGTGTGTGGCCTTTTTTACACTACATGATCCCAGATGAGGAATAAGGGTCTTATCTAGAGAGATATAATATACAAATGCTCGTCTTGCACTGCTCTGCAAACTGCCACGCATTACGCTAGAAAGGTCACGCATGACATACTCCATCTCATTTTCTCCTCCAACTTCAAAATCATTCAATATTGTTGTACTTTTTTTTTTTTTTTTTTGTAAAGGGTGTTTGACTTTCCACGTTCACTTTGTAGACACTGGATCGGTACCTCCGCCTACGTCACGTGTGACCTTTCCAACATGATTACATAATGTGTGGTGCATCACAGATCCAGTGCAAGACGAGCATTTGTGGTTTAAAAGGTATATCATATATATTATATTATATATAATTTTTTTTTTTTAGAAAATGGCCGATCGTTTCGCTAGATAAGACTCTTATTCCTCGTCTGGGATCGTGTAGAGCTCTTTGAAGCTGCACTGAAACCCGTTGAACCCCAGTGAAGTCCACTATATGGAGAAAAGTCCTGGAATGTTTTCCTTAATTTCTTTTCGACTGAAGAAAGAAAGACATAAACATCTTGGATGACATGGGGGTGAGTAAATTATCAGGAAATATGAATTCTGAAGTCAACTAATCCTTTAAGGCCTATATGAACTGGATTTAAACTGCCGTCCATTTGGACAACACAGTTTTTACTTAAAGTAATAAATCTAATTCTTATTCGTTTAATTTATATGACTGACAAATATGCATCGTTTTAGGTTTTTGTAATAGTACTAATAAAACAAGGATGTTTTAAAATACACAATAACCAGGTTTATATATTTATCATCAATACCAATCTTGCTTGTTCTATAGTTATTATTGAACCATGTTCATACTTCTTAACTCAATGGATTTACTCTCATTATAGTTTTCTCTGTTCAGATTCCTTAGGATATCATTTAAATAATTCAAATAGGCTACTTAATAACAACTTTTTTTTTTGCGTAACTGGTGAACTTGGCATTATAGTATTGGGGGAAAAAAATGAGTGGTATCACCCAACTCTAGATCTCCTCGAGGTCTTTGAGGTCGAGGGGAACCTTCCCACACATGTATTCTCACAAGCAGAGTTTCCAGTGCCTTCTGATTGGGTCATCTGCCCATTGTTTGAAACAGGAAATAGGTCATGCAGAGTGAACAGTAGGGGGTGGACGGTGGTGTGTGTGTGTGTGTGTAGGAACCACTCCATTGCCCTTTCTCTAGATGGTGACACAATTGGGCTTGTAAAAACAAAGGTTCTTCAGTGGTTCTTTACAGTTCAAGGACTGTCATCTTTTATCAAGAACCATTTTATATGCTATTTGATTCTTTACATATGAAAAAAGTGGGTGAAATATGCATCTTTTCCGATGTTTAAAAACACGTTATTTAACCCTCTCTTTGGTCAGAACTAACCAAAAAATATTTTTTTGCTTCATCAGAACGGGATGACAGTTGGTGACTTTTGTCGCATTAGCTTTGTGAACACACAAAAATAATCATGGACATGATTCGGATATGTTAAAGGCCTTCATTCTATTTTAATCTTAAATATTGCGTTTATTAAAAAAATTAAGTTTAATGGGGGAAAAAATTGTGCATAAATATTGCATAAAATCCTCTCAAAATTCTAAATAATAACAAAAATATATTACATTGATTTTTCCTGAAGGAAAAAAAAGTTACATATCAAGACACCAAGTGTGACCCAAAATGAAGGGGCTCCGAGGTTCATCTAT
Organism: Elopichthys bambusa; assembly: GCA_037101425.1. NCBI lineage: Eukaryota > Metazoa > Chordata > Actinopteri > Cypriniformes > Xenocyprididae > Elopichthys > Elopichthys bambusa. The sequence continues at coordinate 3,252,517 of CM074434.1, forward strand.
ACTGTTCGCTCTTTTCTGTACCATTCTGTTTGAGGACCAGTTTAACTTAATATTTCTCAGGTTTCAGGTTGTTCTTTCTGCTCTTGAGGCGTTTGTAGTCAGAATGGGGTCAGTCTAACAGCGCAGCAATGTGTTCTGGGTAATCCTGCAGGGAGAGAGAGACCCACACAGACTTTTCTTTCGGTATGCCATCAAACAGGTGATACTGATACCTGTCACCAGATCAGGCGGAAACAAGGGTTTTGAGAATGTATATGTCTGTATGTGTGTGGGACAAACACACACATATATATATACACACACACTGAAAATTCCCCTCACTACACCTCTCTATCCTGGCTGGTCACCATGGCAACAGAGCATTTTCATGTGTCGTCTCCATTCTAACGTCCCTAATTAAAATGGGTCTGGTTGGGCCTGTGTGTATGTTTCGCGCAGACACGCATGCCTGTGTATGCAGATGTTTAAAGGCCACTAAGGAAAAGTATATCTGGCAAGTTTGCTGCAGTAAAACATTTACATAACATTCCCGAGGACTGGGACTGGTGTAAAGCACCAATCACACGTTAGGACTCTCTCAGGCACAGGTGACCAACACCTTTAGTGTTTTTTAAAAAAAAAAAAAAAGATTTATGTAATTTAATTGCATCTAAATTTTGATTACAACACATTTAAATTTGTAAATATAAATATATTTTCACATTGAATCTCCATGCCTTAAAAATGTATTTTATTTATAAATACATTTTTATAAAAAATGAGTGCTGTCAATCAATTAAAAAAATGAACTAGCCTAATTAATCACACATTTTTCTGTAATTAATCACAATTAATCGCACCTTACATTAAAGATTTAAATATAGCTAAATATATGGCTAAATGATGGGAAGAAAAGGATGCTGCATTAAGTGCGTAATATTTTTAACATGTTAAACTGAAAAAAATAATCGCATAAATTGGAAAGCCTTAAAAATATTTATTTATAAAATGTTTTATATTGTTTTATTTATAACTTATTACAATTACAGCATTTTTTAAATTGTTACTCTAAAAAAAGTTATTAATTACTAGCTACTAATTACTTTTTTAACAGTGTAATTAGATTACTTATTACTAACTACTTTCTAAATCCCGTATCAATCTCGTCCATTTGAACAAGACATGAAACACCTCTTTTAATTATTTTAAATAAATAATATAAAATTGCATAAATTATTCCTGAACTGACCAAAGTATTTAAAGGGAGAAGGTTGCATTAAAAACATACATTTGAACATTAGTAGTTAAATTTTGATGTTAAATCCAATATTGTTTTATATAGAATAGTCTATACAGTATTTAATGCAATTACATCAGAAGTAACTGTAATTAAATTACAAAAAAAAAACAGTAATCTCTTACTTTAATTAAGTTACTGTAATTAATTAGCAATGCATTACACCCAACACTGCTTAATATTGCAAACTGGTGTTTTAACATATTATTTTAATGTATTGTCATAATTATAAATACATTGATTTGTAGCACAAATAGTTTTAGCGTTTACTGCACTTTGTTCTCATTATTTCCCTATAGCGGCTAATGAATCTGAAGTCTCGCACGTTCACAGAAAACATCTTCCGCATTGCCAGATAAGGTGGAAACTGTAACGAGGAAAATGCATTTGCATTATTTATTTAATGCAAGAAATGTGTGTAAATTGCGTTAATTATTTTTAATGTGTTAAACTTTAAACATTAATAACAGCATATATACTACTATAATACTAATAGCACCTAGTGCAATTACAAAAAAAAAAAAACGATAATTCTCAAAAAGTCTGTTCATTATAAAAACATTACTGTACAAGACATGAGATTTTCCTCTGATTGAAGCATAAACAGACATGCTCAAAGCTAAATCAGAAATAATAGACTATATGTTGACTGTGTTTTGTTTAAAGCATGAAACAGAAGCGGTGATGGTCTTTTCTTCCCTATTGTGATGTATATCTGACTGAAATGTCTTGATTTTATCCATTGGGAATCAATTGGATTGTCGATCAGAAAAGAGAAGGGATTTCGCTGCTAATGGGAGGGGAAGTTATTAAAAAATTATGAGGGCACATGATTTGAAAAATAAATAAATAAATAATGATGTGCACAGATGAATCATTTATAATGAATACTGCAATATTCCATTTAAATATGGAATTTTGAATTTTGACTTCATGGTGATTTTAAACCATTTACGTGACCTGACACGTCGAGTGTGTGTACCATTATGCATGTAATCCCAGTGTTCTCTATGGGTTGTAGTTTTGCTGATCCAGTGTTTACCCCCAAATACTAGCGATCCTCAGAGAAAGCTTAGAGACTTTGGATAAAGATAATTAAGTGACTGAGTTCACTAATTATTGAGGAAATTAGCCTGGAGTAATCAAGGGCGCAGTGGTGATAGCTCATCAGGGTTTGATCCTTGCTGCACACGTTCCAAAATGCCACGTCTGATGTCACTGACGTCAAACCTGGGACAATACATCTTGACATGCAAATAAACGAGATTTCAAAGCTACTGTAGAGGGGAGGAAATTTGGACAAGCCATCATATTCAGAAATCAGAGCAAAAGTCATATCGCCTTTATGTGTTGTGAAAAATGCTATACAAATAAATTTGATTTGAGTCATTTCGACAGCCCCTGTCCTTATTCACTTGACTGATATTCTGCAAAATAACTCCTTTTATTCAACTTTTATTTCATTTGTTAATTTGATTTTCTCTGAGATGTGCACAGGTTGATCCTGCTTTGGAACAAAAACAGACAAAGGCTGAATTCATTATAGCATATCTGCTCTTACTATGCCATAAATATAAGTTACCCTGTATATGTTTATTAAACTGTTGTATGAAAGCAATAATCACACTTGAAATGGTGCAGTTGGTGTGAATATCATGGCTGTGGTTACCTGCGGCACAAGCTCATATTCAGAACGACAGCACTCTTGCTCATGGGTAATTGCTTAATTGTGTTCTGCAGAAGAAAGGAAATAATTTGAGTTTGGAATGACACAAGAATGAATAAATAATGGCAATATTCAATTTTGGGTGAATTATCCTTTTAAAATGCAGTTTTGCCATTTAGAAAAAGGTCAGCACACACACACACACACACAAACAGGTTTGTTTTGCAATCAAAGTGAGGACATTCCATAGGCGTAATGGTTTTTATACTGTACAAACTGTACATTCTCTCCCCCTACACTAACTCTACTCCTAAACCTACCCATCACAGAAAACTGTCTGCATTTTTACATTTTTAATAAAACATTGTTTAGTAGCTATTTTAAATATGAGGACCCATGAAATGTCCTATTTCATGTTTACGTCGTAATACCAGTGTTATACCCATGTCATTATACAAATTTGTGCTCTCATAAATCACAAAAACACACACACAAATTGGGCTTGATTTGGATGTTCTGGAAAAAAATCACACTCAGCATTCAAAGTAATTTCTGAAGAAAATAATTTTTTTTTTTTTGGAATAATTTCTTATTCTAAAGTTAGTGTTTTTTTTACATTTGGTTTATTAAAATAAATAATTTAAGCTCGTTTATTTTTTGTGCCGATGTAGTTATTTTTTGTACATATATAGTTATTTAGTGTATATATATATATATATATATATATATATATATATATATATATGTATATATATATATACACACACACACACACACATAGCCCTCTGCTGGATATATAGGATCAAAAAAACTTTATTTCTAAAACTGTAATTCCTACAGGGTTTCCTCTAACCAGCAGGTGGCAGAATTCTGCCTTGAACACCTAGATCAATATCCTGAAACAACTCATACTTAAAGATGGGGTAAGTCATATTTCAAAAACACTGATTGGACGTTAGTCGGCCGACACGACAACAAACATGTAACCAATCAGCATTTGGGGGCGTATGACAGTTGAGGAGAGAGAACGAGCAAGAGGGAGATTGGAAGAAAAACTGCAGAAAGATAAGACACAATACCAAAGAGCTCAAATGAATATCACTGGAATGAAGGTTTATGACTGGGCAAGCGCTTTAGGACCCGCGTTAATATTAGTAAAGCTTTCCAGCGCTGGAGAGAGCTAAGGGGGAAGGCCTGAAAACAGACATGGAGGCTGCTTTGATCCCGCTTCACATGTGAGTAAACTGGGTTTTGATTGTCTGGAGCTGCTGTTCTGTTGGCGACAAACAACCAACTCTTGTCTGTGTTTACTCTTGTGTACTGTATGTTCATGTTTTGTGCTTCCTTGTTGTTCGTTCATCATCTGCACTTTATTTTTCGTGAAGCATCATTTTGTTGCGTGTCAGCTGTGACTCTCGCATTGCGTGTGTAACAGAGGCCAGCTAGTGAGAGTTGTGCAGGTAAACCACCGCACACTGACGCTAGAGAATGAGGTGTTTAGCGTCAGTGTTAGTGCACTCATCTCGCCTGCCAGCAGCGATCGGGCCAGGTTCGAGACCGACTCGGAGCAGGGTGGTTAGGATTGGAGGGTGATTTTTGGAGGCGGAGCAATGAAGAGAGGGGTGGGTTTGTTTGGGTTGATTTCAAATATCAACAATGTCCAACAGCGGTTTTGAAAAATGGCTCACCCCACCTTTAATTTAGACCGTCATTAGAAAATGTGTATTTCATATGCAAGCTAATGGTGTAGTTGAGTAATTTTGTGTTAAATAGGTAAAAAGTACCACATATCCCCCAAAACATAGCATAAATGTATAGTTTAGATGTAAATTTAAAAAAATTATATATCATTTGTATTAAAAAAAATGTGTATTTTTTATACAGTCGCTCTGTAAGTGTGTGTAAAAGAAATGCATATGGGAGAAATAGTTTTGTTTGAGACACTTAGTAGCAAGTAAACAAGATATCTGTGGCTGCATATGTCATGATTGTATCCAATTTCATATTTCCCTTCCTCTAAACATTCCTCAAAACCAACAAACTGTGGTTGTCAGTTAAAAAGGCCGTCTTCCTGTCAGTGTGGGCTGTTCTTGATTAGAAAAAGCTGCATTGTGGACCAGACTTTATGTGAGATGTGAATGAGAATGACATCCTCTGTTAGTACTAAGGCAATGCCGTCTTATGAGAAGCAACTGTAGTCGCATCCCAGAGGAAATGGTATAGCTGCAAGCAGAATTAAAAGCTTTAGGGTGTGCCCAGTGCTAACAGGTATAACTGGTCATTTCACTTGAACTGTAGTTGAGTGTCGGTGGGGTGTGATTATATGCGTGTGAAATATCTTACATTTATGAAATCACAAAGTCCAAATATAGAATATGTCACTCCTGGAATCCATAAAGAAAACTATAACAATGCAGGTTTCTATCCATCTTGTCCCTTGCCTCACACACTGTAGCTGAACTGGTCCATTCACGCTTTCCTCTCGCACCTCTCTCCTTGTGACTCCCAAGTCTTCACACTGGGTTTCTCCTCACACACGTTTGTCATTATCCCACTTTTCACACTTACTGGAGTCCACCACACACTCCAGAGAGACAGAGAAACTTCCATTGAGAATTCACTCAAGAGCTGACCACAGACTTCAGACTGATACTGCTTTGATCTTTATGATTGCCTTGATATTAAAGTCAATCTGAAACAAAGCTGTTAGCGTAACATATGCAATGGTTTGAGGAGATGTCAGCCATAATGAGAAGCCAATTCAGAGGCAAAGTGTGTTATTCCCAACACAATCTCATGGCAAATTGGTGGCTAATTCTTATGAATTGTATGATCCCATTCATGTAGTCGGCTTACGTACTTATGAATCACACACAATAAAATAAAATACAAAAATAAAACAGGATCAGTTTTGATTCCTGGTTTAAAGGGATAGTTCACCCAAAAACGAAAATTTGCTGTTAATTTACTCACCCTCTGGCTATCCAAGATGTAGATGACTTTTTTCTTCAGTAGAACAGTAAAGAAGATTTTTAAGCTGAAGCCGTGGTCCTCGATGATTCATATAATAGAAGTCAATGGGTGCCGTCACATATGCAGACAAAACAGAATTAACACCCACGGCTCCTGACTATACATCGAGGTCTTAAGAAGCAAAATGATCGGTCTGTGCAAGAAATTATTTGCAGCATTATTACCTGGAATAATAAAATAAAAAGATAAATAATAAAAGAACCCAGAACTGATCCCTGTGGGACACCTGTAGCAATATGCGATGATCTAGATTTAAACTAATTGAACAAATTGAGTATGACCGAAGAGATATGATGTGAATCAAGCCAAAGAAGTACAATTCCAATGAACTGCAGTCTGTCTAAAAGAATTTCACGAGAAATGGTGTCGAACGCTGAAGTTAAATCAAGAAGAATTAATATAGATAAGAGTCCTGAGTCAGCCGCTACCAATAAGTCATTAGAAATTTTGACAAGGACAGTCTCAGTACTGTGATGGGAACAAAAACCTGATTGAAATTGTTCATAAAGTTTGTTCACTGAAAGATGATCATTTCCCTGAGCCACAACAATATTTTCCAGAATTTTTGATAGAAATGTCAAGTTACAGATTGGATGGAAATTATCAAAATGATTTGGATCTGCACCTGGCGTCTTGAGTACAGGAGTTAGTATTGCAGTTTAAATAAATAAGGAACAGTGCCAGAAATGAGAGAAGAATGAAAGATCTCAGTAATAAAAGGCGAAAGAACTGACACACAGGCTTTAACTAACTGAATTGGAAATAATGTTGTAAATAATGTTCAGTTTCTTGCACAGACCGAACGGTTCGCTTCTTAAGACCTCAATGTATAGTCAGGAGCCGCGGGTATTAATTCTGCTATGTCTGCATATGTTTTTTTTTTCATCTCAAAGTGACGGCACCATTGACTTCCATTATATCATGGAGGATCACGGTTTCAGCTAAAAATCTTCTTTACTGTTCTACCGAAGAAAAAAGTCACCATCTTGGATGGCCTGAGGGTGAGTAAATTAACAGCATATTTTCATTTTTGGGTAAGCAAACCTTAGATTTTGGAAATGTCTCAGTCACAACAATTTCTGTTTTCCATCTTTGCGTTAACTACGCTAGTTTTATGTGGTGGTCACACCAGATAAAGTGGATGGAAGGAAGCGGTTAAAACAGGTTTGGATATGCTGCATGCTGTCATGATGTCAGCCGAAATGGAAAGTTGGAGTAAGTTATTTTCATTAAAGATTATAGGTATACAAATAACATGCACCAATGAATTAGAAAAGTAAATATCATATATTGTATACATGTATTTTGTTTTCATGTTGACTAAGTGTTGTGAATGTATTTGCATCTCTTATGCTTGCTTGCGTGTATATATCAGGGATTAGGTTTGGATCCATATACTCCACTATACTTGGATGGTTTTGACCCATATACTCACTAAAAATATAATTGTAAATTGTTTTTGAAGGAGGACAAGGAAGCTCAGACACATTGAGTTTGTTCCAATCATAGTGAGACACTTTAGCTACTATGTCAGCCACAGTTTTTCAAATCTGTCTTGTATCATCACATAACAATATCATTACCTCAAAAGAAGAACCTCATACACATTACATGAGGTGAGGTAGCCTCAAATTTCTCACACTTGATAGTATCGTCTTCATCTGCATTTAAAACTTGTCAAACATAAAATAAAACATGCCACGGCATGACTTCGCTTCCTTTTCCAGTAGCTTTTCTCTCAAAGGCCCTCACACGTTCTCCCTCCAAGCTTTTCAAATCTCACACGTTTCCTTTATGCCCTTCCTGCAGCAGCTAATGGTTTACAGCGAGAAGACAAGTGCTTGAATTAGCATGACAAGAACCCGAGTCAATGTGCAATCCTTGAGCCAAATAACACGCCAATCCACATAGGTGTGATGAAGAGAGCTCCAGAGATGCATTAGCATAGGAATTAAAAGGGGGGGGGGGGGGGAAGCTCCCCATGTGTGGTTTCATCTTACTTTTTAAAGAAAAAAGGTTGTGACAGCTTATTTGAAGATGTTATGCTCTAAAGTCAGTGGATGCTGTGGTCTGGGTTTTCAACAGAAAGAGCTGATCAAGCGCTGATAAGAGTTACTGCTTTACAAAAAGTACTGTAGTGGTTCCACACTTTAAACATCCTGGGTTATTTTCTTCTATCTAAGTCCTGGGTTGAGCCTTTTGGGTCATTTTTTGTGTTATTTTTCCAGTGTTTGGATAGTTTTTGTGTTACCCAGATCCTGGGTCAGATTTAACAACCCAGGGGTTAAGTTATTTATCGCTGGCTTTTTGCGACTTCTTCAGGAGACAGCAGTGCAGCTCCATCAAATTGGTGCATGTCTTCGGTAAAATACAGGTTTGAATACGTTTTTTTTTATCTATAAATTTGTTATTGTTCTGTATGTTGTTTCATTTTGTATGCAGAGCAGCATACAGGGGCGCGATGTGAGTCAACTAAACGAATGTCGCATTGGTCTTCTCACGTGATGGAAATACCTGATGCTTTGCATAAAAATCTTATGATTTTATTTAAAAAGATACAGAATATAAATACTTAGGATGTTAAAATATGTCCTCAGACTTGTACACGGACTATTTATGGACAGGTTATTTTGTCAGTCACAGCATTTTTTGGCTATGAGTGAAACGCACGGCGGCAGTCTGGAGTTAGCATTTTTTGGGTTATTTTCCCAGTGTTTGGGTAGTTTTTATGTTACCCAGATCCTGGATCAGAAATAACCTTGGGTCAGACATAAATTGGGTTCTTTTTAACCCAGTGTTTTTTTAGAGTGCACGGTACAGTGGTGATATCAGATAGTAATAGACTGATACGATTATTTACTGTACAATGCTATTTACACAAGGCACTTGGAATAGACTGGGCTTTTTTCATATTTTTCCCACCAATCATGAACCCAGAGAATGATTTTTGTAGAAATATATTCCATAATTCCCATGACTTTTCCAGCCCTGGACAAATGGACATCACATATGAACAAATGTCTTTCCAAGTTGTACAAGGGAACCCTGTAAGTAGACTACTTGAAAGAATACCTAACATGTCCAAAACAGCTATTTAGATAAGGCACTGGAAGGAAGCAATGGATTTCAATATTTGACTTTTTTAAAAAACACTAATAAAGGTGCAGGACCGACATTTTGTCGAAAAGAAAGTCAGTTTAAAGATTTGTGTAAACAGTTCGCTAATCATTAAAGAGCAAACAATCATAGGCTATCATAACTTCAAGAGGAACAAATGTGCAACATTATTACACGACCTAAAAATAACGACCTAACTAACCGGCCAGAGAAGAAAGACAAAATATTATCGTAAACGTATATCTTTCGTCCTAGATTGGCTTTTTTGACCGGCATGGTGAGTTGGCCTATTGTAGAGAGGTGCTTGTGGAGGAGGTGCTTTGAGAGGAGGAGACTGCTCTTTCAGTCGCATTGACCACCTCACATCTGCTGCGAGCGGCTGAAGACTGAACGCCTCGTACCAACTTCTTGGATTTGCCGAGATTTTTTCCTCATCTCGAACGCGCACGCCGCGGGTTTCGCTATTATTTTGACGAACTACTCCGCAATTTTCCTGCATTCGCCATTGGATAAACAGCACGATGTTCGCTCGTTGAGTTGGCATATGACTGCATTCAAGCATCGCTTTTATTTCGCAGGATATTTATGTTTTAAAAGATACAAGGGACGCGGTGGATTCACTGACAGAAATCAGAATTCGGTCGTTGGATGCGGACGTCGGTGTGATTGAAACCGAACATTTATTTTCGCACTGTTCGTGAACGAAGTGGCCTGTCGGATTTGTTTTATTAGGTGGATTTTTAAAAAGCCATCCCATTTCAGAGGGGAAAATTAGGACAAGTCGACCTACACCCCTCACAAAGGGGTTCCACGCAGCCGAGCGTACGGCATGTTGTTGCTCCGTATGTTTTTGGCAAAACTGGCATATGTTTGCGTGTGAATAAAGAAGTCTTTTGGGAGATTTTATTTGGTTTTAAAGATATGGACATTGTTTTTGCCATTCTATTAGTATAGAAAGTTGTGTTTTTTTTTTTTGTTTGTTTTTTTAAAAAAACTAATTTGTCCACGTTACCAGACTATCGCTTTATATGTTGATCAACTGAATTTGGATTTCTATAACAAACTTCATTGATACAGTTGATTTTCTCCGCATAATTCAACTGTTTTAATCTTATAAGTTTTTTCTCTCATGACTTGGTGGCTTTTCCCTGTACTGTGACGACTCCCACCGTGCGATTGGTTATTCCTGATGGGTACAACATCCAGCTGACGATTCTTTAACCTTTACACTGTTTGCCCATCTTTGTAAACATTCACCAGTAGAACACTCGTGATTCCACAATGGAGCTCTTCTCCAGGAATGTGGCCGCGCTCTGGATTATCCTGCTGGAGTTCCTGCTCAAATCAGTGGCGGAGGAAGGTAACTCAATCATTTTATTCAAAGCAACTACCTGTTGGCTTCTTTAAGACGAAGACGGGTTGCTCCATATAAAAGTGTTATAACATTAGATGTTATCCCGTGATCTAGCCCTATATAAAACTATGCATGCGATGTTTTGTCTGGCCAATAAGACCTGATGTTTTACAAGCTCAGTGGCCCCAATGGCTAGTAGTACTCTGGGTTACGTATAGCCTACTAAAGATTGAATTTATTACGCATAAATGGTCTGGTTCATTACTTTGCTCGTGGCACTGTGAGATTGAGAGTTATTCCTTTTGTAAAAACGCATCTGTTTATTGCACTTGGCGTGTTTGTTTAGCGTTATTGGAGCATAAGGAACAATTGAACAGACTGGATTTGTTATTGTTTTATTTAAATGAAACCGTTTTTACAAATGAACTCTTCTAAACGGATTGGTTACTATTTGAAAAGTAATAATTATCCCCAAGAAAGAGCGAATATAGAGTGGCGACAACGAAGAAGTGCACTTATAATGGTCGCTACGCCCCTGTTTTCACATCTTAGCGTTTAAAGTGCTCTTTAATAATCAATATAATTACTATGCTCCTTTAATCACTATAGTACTTAATAACATTGATTTCATTCTTAAGCCATTCCTTTGTCCTCCTTTCTCTCTAAAAATTGCCGTTGGGGTGGATCATACAGAGGCACAATAAGTGCAGCTCAAGTAACACGCAAATGTTAAATTACAAAGAGGATGGGCGATATATCGGTCGATAGAAATTTGAGTCCTGTATTGTCAGGGGACATTCCATCCAGTAACCTCAATAAGTACTCGTTCTGATCAATAGAGTGATGAATGGCTGGTTATGGAGGTTTTAGCCTGCAATGGGAAAGACCGAGAAAGGTGTAATGTGGTGGATTTGAGATGTGGTAAAGGTGACTGCATACCTGTTGTAGCTGAGTCTTATCAGTTTGTCTCAGGCTACTTAATCGATAGCGGACGGACGATTCGGATTAGTGCCGCATTACATGGCGCTGTGCACACACCTGCTCCCCGCTTGCCGAAATCAATTAACCGACCTGTGTGACAGACACGCGCAGGTGATGCTCCTCCAACGGCAACGCTGGGTCCAATTAATGAGTTATTGACGCAATTCTGTCGGGGTAATTAGCTGATGAGTGTTAGAAATACCGCAGCTTGCGCTCTCAAGTGAGAAGGTGATAAAGCGTTTAAATCCGGAACGGAGACGCTGTCTGCATCAGTAGAAGAGATCTGTTTATGATATTTGAATAACTTACTAATAATGTACTGTCCACGAAGCAGTATTTTGCATTGCTTAATTAAAATGCAGGCTAGCTATATTTTCATGTAGGGCAGAAACATTTTCCCATCCTTTTTGCGTCGTAGCGCCTGCATCAGGCCTTTTTCGCGGTAAAATGAGACTCTTTTCACGGACGGTGATGACGCGTTTTAACGGTCATCCGCATCGTAAATCTTGCAAAGTGTCTTATATATATATATTTTTTTTAAATGTATGTACATTTATAACACTTATTACTTAGTACTTATTATTGTATTACCTTTTCATCAAATTACAAAAGAAAAAAAAAAAAATAGTTAACTGCTGTGAGGGCGTTTCAGCGGCTGTAGAGTGACGGTAAAGTTGACATCTTTCTCTCTTCGAATGCCATTATCAATCTCTCTATATTTTTTCCCCCCTCTTTTTAAAAAAACACTTGAGTTTTTCTTCTTTTGTATTTGAGAAAATGGAAAGAAAAAATATATTTAATGTATTCTCCCATTCACCGCCATAGAATTTTACCCAACGATGACTGACGACTTCCGCTTCGAGAAACCTGGACATGTGAAAAGTGAATAAGGCTTATTCGTCTTGATGTCTACTTAGAATTGTGACAGTAAAAGAAAACAGTTGTTTTCCATGGGAAAATGTTATGTCTGTTACTTTAAAAAACTCATAATTTATCGTTTACATCATTTATTTTCTTTACTTTATTGTTGTTTGTTTATAGTTCTCACAATTATGGGGATTTTACAATGAACTGTTCTTGGAAATGATGTTAAAAACTTCCTAAATGTGGTTTGAAGACAAGCAAGTTTTGACCGTTTGTACGCCCCATCTCTGATTTTATTAGTTTGTTGTTTGTCGAAGAAAACTGACTATTTTTTTTAATGTGTCGTTTTTACTCTCATTTGGCAAGTTTTCATTTTGGCTTTTGTTTCATACCAGAATTTTGCTAAAATTGATGTCTCTGACTCCGACTAACTGTACCCAGTAATTCGCTGAGGTTGGGTAGGGGTTTCTTTGGCAGTTGTAAAGACTAATATGGTGAAGTCAGTAACAGAAGCAGCAGGGGGGAGATTGGATTTGATTCTGTAGTAACTCAAACCCCTGCGTGAGATTAAACTAATGCCAGATCTGTGAGGATCACTGCACTGATCTCTAATTCCCTTTGTGAGGAAATATCAGCTAAAAAAAAGAGAGAGGTAACAATGGCTTTCATGTGAGGTCAGAGCTCAGGAACTCTTCTGTCTTCCGTCTTCTGTTAGCCTGGAGCAAAAAAGAGCTTATCCATTTCACCTTCTGTCACTTATTCACTTATTTCTCACTCATCTCTTTGGTGTTTCTCTCTGCATTCAATCTCATGGATTTGCTATGTTTGGAATGGAATACTAACATACTATGCTGTTTTTTTAAATGGCATGTGAAGTGGTATGCAATGAAACTTTCAAGCAGTAGTGTACTAGCTCATCACATGGCTGCACTACAAGCAACAGTTGATTTCCTTTTTAATCCAATTTTGGCAGTCCAATCTTGTGATTTAGCTTCAGTTTCACAAGTAACAGGTTAACTATGTAATAAATGCATACAAGAAACTTGCTTAGCTTACTGTGCACAGTGTTCATACTGCAGTAATAATAATTTTTTCTAAGTAGTAAATAAAACTTTGAAAAGATAATTGCGACTTTTTTTCTCTCACAATTCTGACCCCCCACAGAATTGCGGGATATAAATTTCGGAATTTTTTTCTTCTCACAATTGTGAGTTATAAAGTCCATTTCTGTGGGGAAAAATACTTTTTTCCTTAGAATTGCGAGTATATATCTCACAGTTTTGACTTTATAACTTGCAATTGCGAATTGTAAACTCGCAATTGCGAAAAAGTCAGAATTGTGAGAGAAAATGTCGCAATTACTTTTTTTTTATTAAACTAATGACTTTTTTCTCACAATTGTGAGATTATATCTCACAATTCTGACTTTATAACACTCAATTGCGAGGAAAAAAAGCCGTAAATTGTGAGAGAAAATGTCGCAATTACCTTTTTTATTTATTCAGTGGCGGAAGCAAGCTTCCATAAGTCTATAATGACACGGGGTGCTTTTTTTTATTCTCTTCTCTTCTTTTTGCGCTTCACTCATTCCTTTTTGCCATAGTGAAGTTTCCTCTACTCCTCTCCCGCTGCAGAAATGCACATCCCTCCTCAGAAATCCTATTAAATGGAACTGATTTTTATAAGACAGGGATTTGCATTTAAAGCAGCGCTCTCCTCTCTCCCCCGCTCCTCTCTCTCTCTTTGGCTGTTAATCCTGTGATTAGCCGCTTGAAGATTTAAACTGCAGCTCTGCGTCTCATCTCTAATCATCAATCCCGCACCTTTACTCTCTACAGAGTTTCCACAGTATGTTTGTCTCAAACCCAGAGAGCTTCCTGAGTGTGTATGCATGGCGGATCTCATGTGGAAGGAATCCTTTTTCAACTTTCATTCTTTCATGTGTGTTTTTTGTGTTTGAGCGTGTGGTCTGCATTGCCTCGGTTGCTGATCCAAACAGTGCAGATTGATAGGATGATAACAGCGCTCAAGCAGCTCTTGTTGGGATTGGACTCCCTCTCTCGCTTTCATGTCTCTTCAGCCAGTGCATCAGTGTCAATACCGCCCTGATGGATGAGGGGATGACAGCATGAGAGTCTCTCGTTTTTATCTTTTTTTTCTCTCCGTCTCCATCATTCCCTCCTACACTCCTCTAAAAGCGGTTGAGAATCACCATTTAGCATGAGAGGAGACCTTTGACCTTACAGAGGCAGACACAATCAGTGCCGAAGGAAGAGAACCGATCAGGTGATGGAGGAACTCTAATGATTTAGTGGCTCATTTCTGTAAGTGGACAGGCATTTGTGTGGTGACACATTTCATAATAGAGTTGCAAAGAAAGGTTCGGAAGGATCATGGTCATGTAATTCAACCAATTACAACTTGCCTCACTCTTCCAACAATTGTCCAGGTTTTATTCGAACCATCCTATAGAGCCGATTAGAGACATTTTACAGCCATGATTGGATTCTTGGCAACCCTTGCACTCTGCAAAAAAAAAAAAAAAAAAAAAATTCTTAAATATATATATTTTTTCAATCTTGTTTACAGTAAAAATTATTAAATATCCTTGAAGCAAGATAACTTTAGCTGAGGAGCAAAATTGTGTGTGTCTTGTTGTATGGATGTGTAGATATTTGTAGTGGAAAATATTATTTGTTACAGGTAGGAGTGCTGCCGCCGATTATTTCCGCCTCTAGTCAACTTATCAGGTCTGTTTCAGCTAGTTGTGTAAACCAAATCAACTTGTTCCAGACTTAAAAGGTTCGTTCGCTCAAAAAGTTTCAGTATATTCTGAAATAATTTACTCACCCTGATGTGGTTCCAGACCTAGAAGAAATTTGTTCGTCTTCGAAACACAAATGAAGACTTTTGAATGAAACCTGAGAGATTTCTGTCCCTCCAATGAAAGTCCATTCCACCAAAACTTTGACGTTTCAAAAAGTTCATAAAGCAATTATAAAAGAAATCCATATATATTGAGCAGTTTATTCCATTGATCAAGCCACATACATAGTGCTCATTAAATAGGGTTTATATACGAACATTTTGCACGTGTGTTGATCAATATTTATATGTGAATTAAAGCTGATCTGTTCATTTTATAAAGCGATCACATCAAAAACTTGGATTCAACTGCTTATTCGCATGCATTACTTTTACTCTTTTATAAACTTTTTAAAGAGTGAAAGTTTTGGGTGAATGGACTTTTGACCTCAGGTTTCATTAAAATATATTCATGTGTTTTGAAGACAAACTAAAGTCTTATGGGTTTGTAATGACACGAGTGAGTAATTGATGATAGAATTTGCATTTTTGGTTGAACTAACCCTTTAACACCATTAAGTCACGTATAATATATCATCCTTGTCAGTCCTGGAACATCATTCTTATCAAAAAGGGATTTTGAGTTCAGACTATAAGGTTTGTGGTATTGCTAGGGTCATGATTAGGGTTGAAACTATGAATGTTTGATAGTAATGTTGTTCCTGAACCCACATGTACCCTTTGCCAGAGAGTCAGATGCTGCACTGTTTGTCTTTTTCAAGCTAAGGAGTGCTGTTTTGCCAGCCTGAAATAATCCCTTCACTTTCCCATTTTCAGTCTGTCAGATACTTCATAATCCTTAAAAAATCCTTTATATAGGTTATACAATCTGCAGATTTACTGCAAGACATATTTACCTTGCTATTCCAGTATTTTGTTTAGTATCCCTTAAACACTGGCCATTTGCAAGAGCTCTAAAGAATTCTTGACATCTTTCAACCGGTTGCCTGTGGGATGAACAAATTACTTGTTGACCAGTTTTCTCCAAGAATTGTATCACGTACGTCAACAAATCTGCAAACCAGTCATGCTTTAGAGGGAGTTTTATATGGAGATAAACTATGTGTTTCCAAGTAAGCAATATGAACCTTTCCACTAATCTTGTCATATATCACATTATACTTTTCAAACACAACATAGGCTTTCTTGTCTGAACCATGTGTTAGTTTTCCCATTAGGGCCCAGTGTGAAATCTCTGTTATACCCCCCAAAAATGAGCCTGATTCTGTGCTTCTCCCGAACTCGCACTCCCCCACTCGCCCCCCGTTGGTGACCGCACATTCAAAGCCATTCGTCTTCTCTGCAGTTCACAGCACGTGCCTCCTGCTTCTGCGGTCTCCTTCCCTTTTTTCTCCATCCTGCATACCTGCATCCTTACTGGTTGCGTTTTGTGATTGGTGTATGATAAGAATGCTAATTAAGGCAAGATCCCAACAGGCAAAGCCATTATTTTTTCAGGCACTGGTCAGTTCTGTGCCAATTTGGGCTATTTTGCTTCCAAAACTTGTCTTCCTTTAGACTAGTGGAAAGAAAACATCCAAAATATACATTTAAGTGTTTATTTTACTACACTTTATTTATTTGCACCTGTATTTTTTTCATAGTGAGTTTGTTTCTCCTGCACTGAGCCATAAAATCTCCACTTCAGCGGTGCTTTACAATTCACACCAAACTTTACAGTTTTATTCCTATCTATATTCTGAAGGGGGTTTTCATATAACACTCACCTGATTCATATAACACTTTATTTCTAAAATTATGGTGTTTTTTTTCTGGCTGTTGACATTATTTTCTGATTTGTAGAGTGATAATAAGAGATAATAGACCTTTAACTCTAATGTAACAACCTGGCTTTATCCAGTGTTCATATTTCTGTTCTGAAAGTGTATGCAAATTAGTGCATATTTAACTTTTTCCCCGCCAGCGTTTTTTAAAATAGTTTCCAGCCACTGCCAGCATTTTTGACCATTTTCACAATGTTCAGAATATTTTGTTGTATGAACATCTGAGCATGCATTATATCAAAAGAAAGAACAGAGTATCTACTTTTAAACAAACAAAACAACAAACAAACACCTTTTTTTTTCTACCTTCATGCATTTGTTTTTTAATCAACATTTGAATGGGAGTTTAATTAAAAAAAGCAACATTTTGAACAAAAATTAAGTTTTTTTTTTTTTGTCAAAGACTACAATGTGCATAAGCAATGCTTTTCATTGCTTGTTTCTGCTTCTTTTTCATCTGTGTTTTAATCAGGAGATTCTGTACTCATTCAGAAGATGTGTAATAGTACCGTATAACAGTGAAAACACGGAAAACTGGAATATTCTGCCAATGGCGGAAAAGCATTAGCTGCGTCCGATATCGCGTACTGTCTGAGTAGGTACTACTTTTGAGTTTAAATATACTTTACGACCGTTGAAAAAGTACGTTCAATATAGTACGAATGCATGTAGTATGAATGAAATCCGGACGTACTACATCCGCCATGTTGTTACTGTCACATGACCTACCGATCCTCTCCCGTGGCCTCATGGCATAGTAAAGTGTCCATCGTATGTGCACTTCAGAATCTCACCGGAAGTAGTACGTCATCCAGGTACTTTTCGCCTACTGTTTTTTGAATACTATGAATTCGGACATACTACTCTGTTCGCATGCTGTTTTTCGTGTACTATATAGTAGAGAGGTATTTGATTTCGGACGCAGCAATTGTCTCATAAATGATGGAAAATTCCGTCAAGAGTTAATTAAAAAATGCATAATTTGCATATGTAAACAACATTTCAGAAAACGTATAAAACAAAAAAAAATGTCTTAATGTGATTAATCAGCTGCGGAAAGTATGGTGATTTCTATTAGTTATTTTTTTTTATTTTTTTTTAACCCTATTCACATGTTTTGTCTTGCCTTAAAGCCATAACAGTCCCTAAACGTAATGTAAAAATCTGATTGGTTGATACGAATGTTGTACACATCCTATTTTGGTAAATCACATTAAACACTATAAACATGGGCCCTTGTGAATTAATAACACTGATTAATGCATTCACAGATAAACCGCAGGCATAATTTAATCATGAAGACCCTTTGTTTAGACAGATAATGAAAAACAGAGACGGGACACATTATTAAAAGATCTGTGCTAATGTCTCTAGGTGCTTTTAAAACAGGTCAGGTGTGTGTGGAGCAGATGACAAAAACATGGAGGCTTGTGTTTCCAGTCCGGTGTAAGCTGTGGTGGACATGCTTGTTGATGTTTAGAACACAAAAATTCAACTCAACATGATTCATTCAGATTTTTAGGTTTTCTCAACTACTGTCTTAAAAAGTAACACTACTTTTTTTTTGTCATTTTAATTTGTTCGAATACTAAAAGCAAAATGCCTCATTCATTCAATAAATTCATCAAGGCAGCTAGAGATTTCTTGTTCAGGAAATTTTCAGTTAGTAACAATTGATGTATTATTTTGGTAGTCATCTGTCTAATAGCGGTTATTATGTAGTTTACTCATATTTATTAATTTTTGTGACTCAAAAGGTCCCATAAACAGGCAAATATGTAGTCGCTTTTTTTATAGTTCAGAAAAGCTACCACTTGGACTTTTTACCACTTATTTAGCAGAATGAGGGCATGTCAGATTTACAGATTTAATTATGAATTCTACAGAGTAACTCAACCAAAGTATATCCCATTTTCAATTCATTAAAAACATTGTTTTTACAAATTAGGACGTCCCCAAAGGGGGAGGTTTTGTCATATTTAGATAACTTCTGGGAAAACATTTGTCCCCAAAGAACAGCTAAATAAACACATACACAGAGGAGGTCAGTATATGAAGTCATAATGCATAATGTGTTTTTATGAGTGTGAGATTATAGATTTGTTCTGTGTAAGCACATATGTTGTCATCATACTCCCAATCTCTGATCTTCAGTGAAAGAAAGGAGATGGAGGAAACAAAAGATTGAAAGAGGAGAGTCATGCAGAGAGTGTATTATGTATCAGATATCTGCTGGGGTTATGCCGGGCCAGTGTATGTGTGTGTGTGTGTGTGTGTGCGCGCAACAGACAGGAACAGTCTGCTTTCTCTATTCACACACCGATCAAACCAGCATGGCTTCTGGCTTCCACTGACACTTACTCAATGAGTGTGTGTGTGTTGGAGTGGACATGATTAAGGGTCAGTTTTTGTGTGTGTGTTCATGATGTACCGTGTGAGCAGCCATATGGGGATGTAATGATAATAAAAGCTGTGATGGTAGCTGATGGCCTGCACATCAATAGAGTTCAACAGATTGCAAAGGAAGTCCTTGGCTATGCTGGGAATGAAATATTAGCATACAGCATGCTGTGCAGAATATACTGCATATTTGTCTGGTATATTTTTGAATAGTTTTCATTATTTTATCGTTTATCAGCTTATTAATTTATAAATCAAGAAATAGGTGTTATAAGTGGTCAGTGTTGCTTCTGGTTTGTGCGTCACACAGGAAATGGAAGGTCAAGTTCAGTGCATTGCCGTTTGGCATAGTGTATATATACATATTTAGGTAAATGTAGATTGTTACAGATACTTTTTCCCAACAGATGCTGTGCACAGTAAATATATGCTACAATAGTAGTATGAATAGTTAGTATGATGATATATTTTTGGCTGTTTTGAATAAGAAAAACATTTAAGGTCCAAAACATACTTTATTTAGGTTTGTACACTAAAAAATGCTGGGTTAAAAACAACCCTGGACAAAGCCAGCAATTGGGTTGTTTTAACCCAGCGGTTGGGTTAAATGTTTGCCCAACATGCTGAGCAGTTGTATTTAACTCAAAACTATTGTTTAAAAATTCTAATGAACCCAAAATAGGTTGGAAATTAAAAATCAGACACATAATTATCAGAGGCAAAAATAATAATCAAACGGTGAACACTTATTAATAAGCAATTTAATAAATGTTAATTCATTAAACATATTAATAAATGCTCATTTCCAACATGCTTTGGGTTCATTTTAAGCAAGCAATGCAGTAATTCATTCATTTTAATTTTTAAACAATAGTTGAATTAAATAAAACTACCCAGCAGGCTGGGCAAACATTTAACCCAAACACTGGGTTAAAACAACCCAATTGCTGTGTTTGTCCATTTTCAACCCAGTTTGGGTTGTTTTTAACCCAGCATTTTTTTAGAGTGTAGCTACTCAAGCTTGATTTCAAGCATCTTCCTTTTGAATGAAATTCTCAATGCAGTGCAAGTACACACAACATTCTTTGTGTTGCCACAAGAGATTCTTCTTCAACAACTAGTTTTCTCTTTCAGATCATACACTAGCATTACAAACACGTATATAGTGCTTCAGGAATTATGTATTTTTGTAAGACAAAACTCAAGTTAGAATTTTAACAGTTCTGGTTCCATCGTGCTGAAGTCAATGGGTTTTTAAAATGGGTTTTTGGTTAAATGCCTGAAATAAAGTCTGAACACTATGACGAGAAAAACCAATATGCGTGAGGATTCTGTCCTTTTTAGGGTCTCATCTTCCTGTTTTTGGTTCATTTACATGTCTTTGGTTTGTGTTGTGTTTATATGTCATTCGAGCTGCACCAGAGTTCATTTGGAAGCGGACTGAGACCCATCTTTTCAGCGGCCTCGGTCCGCTTGTTTGGTGTGCACCAGGGTTCGTTCACATATGTTCAAATGAATCGCACTATCAGAAGAATCGCACCAGGGTTCATTTTAATCTAACCAAACAAGTGTGAACGCACTCTTACTCACCCTCAAGTTGTTCCAAACCCATTTGAGAATGTTGCTAACTAGTCGGTAGCCATTGAGTGTTTTTTTTTTTTTCTTTCTCCATACTATGGAAGTCAGTGGCTACCAACATTCTTCAAAGTATCTTTTGTGTTCAGCAGAAGAAAGAAACTCATACAGGTTTGGAGCAACATGTTGGGTGAGCAAATGATTACAGAATGTTCATTTTTGGGTGAACTATCCCTTTAATGGTTCTGATGTTGAAGTCATGTGACCGTGGTGTAGTTCGCTTATAGCCCACATTTAGCTTTTGACTTCTGATGATTGTATTTAGGCTTCAACATTTTTTTTTCATGATATTTAGGCTTTATCATGATGAACAAAACGTTTAAGAATCCTAAACTTTTGTTGGTCACAGATTTTGATCTAAAAGCCAAAGGGTAACCAGGGTGATGCCAACTTCCGGGTCGGCCTAAAAAATAAACGTCATCACTGCAGCGCTGTATCGCCCCTTAAGTACAGAAGTTTGCCACAGTAATGCAATAACTTAAATATGAACAATGAGGACATACACTTTCAATGCACTTGTCAAACATTTACATACACACACAGAGTATGTTTCAGGCTTTACAATTTTTTTTTTTTTTTTTTTTACAATTTCTCTCTCTCTCCCCCCTCCTCTCTTTGTAATTTTCTCCCAACAGCAATACAAGTGCAAACACTGTCTAGTGTGTGTTTGCTCATAGGCTGACTGCTAGGAAACGAATCCACATTCAAAGATGCGTCAGCCCAGATGAAGTATGTAAACAAGTTGAGACGGGAGAAGTATTGTTCATTTGTTTAGCGTGGACTTAGGAGCGGTCCTCTTTTCTTTCACATGTCCCTGTCCAACAACGCTGTAGTAACAGAAGCAAATCATTTCTCATGGTGGTCTCTTTCAGAGACAAAACCTTGTTTTCATAAGATAGCTTGAGAGTTGGATTTTGTCTGTGCAAGTTGCAGATGTTTCATCGCTTTCAGTGCGTTAGGCAGGTCGGCTTATCTGCTTATGTAGTGAAAGGTATATCTTGTTTTTTTTTTTCTCTTTTTTTTTCTCAAATGCTCACTGGTGAATACCTCGGTACCCAATTAAAACATTAAAGATATTGGTACTCTTTCTTAGGGGTGTAGAAGCTAACAATCAGATGGGCAACTTTTTGTTTAATACCTGGCTAATTGATGATTACTGAAGTTGACTTGTGAGATTATCTACTAATTATGATGTCTACTTAGATGAATCTGTAGACATATGTTGTTTTTTAGCATGCTAAAACTGTATTTTAATGTTACTCAGTATTACAATTAAAGTTAATATTTTTCAAATGTTTTCATTATGATTTTATGTAGCTTATATGACAGACTTGCGCTGCACATGTTGAACCTAACTGTATTTTCCTTTTTGAAGTGATTTAAATCATATTTCAAACAATTAAAAACCATTATGGCGAACATAGTGCATCTGAAGCGTCTCTGCTAAAGGAAGTAATCCATTATTTATCAGCTTTAATATATCGGCCATATTTTCTTATCGGGCCGATAACATTAAAAATGAACATATATCGGCCAATACCGATATGGTGGCCGATATATATCGTGCATCCCTAGATGTTACATATGAAAGTAGCCTGGTGGTTGAAAAATAAGAGGGCTTGATTATGTTAGCCGGAAAGCAAAGTCTTTTGAGAGGCTGAACAAGTTATTGCACTTGATGAAAGATTACAAGGATGAACTTTTGTTTTCTTTGGAATAATGTGAACTGATGAATTGTTCACAATAAGTTGAGGAATGTTTACTGAGAAAGTAAATACCATGCGTTTTGATCTCCTGTTGACTTTAACACGACTAATCTTTTAGACAGCAATTTTGCAAATGTGTAGTTTTGTACATCCCTGGCAGAAGCATCTGTAGTCCAGGTGTGCTTCAGTAATAAACGATTAGACACACAACATGCTGTCACGCTACAGTACTCATATTAAATGCACATCTCTCTTCACTATCTGTTCATCTCCATCCATCTCTTCTTAATCCCTGTTTTCCCTTTCATCTTCCCTCTGCCACTCTTTCTCCTTGGCCTGTTTTTTTTCACTCTCTTTTCATTTTACATCCCTCCCCCTCCTTTCACTTTCTCTTCTGTCTCTCTCTCTCTCTCTCTCTCTCTTTCAGTAATTGGCACTGTCTCTTTTCCTTAATTAAAGTGAAAGACTAATTGTAGCCCGGTGCTGGTCTTCTGTCATTTACCTTTGAGAGAAAGTGAGGATGTGTCTATAATTAAAGAGGTTTGGAGTGCAGACAGGAAACACTCAAGGCATGATATCCAGCTCAAGGTCACGTACCACAGTGGTTTTTACAATCAGAAATTCCTGTAAGAAATTTTTTTTAAATTTCTTTAGGATAGCTAGGAGATCAAGTAGAGAGCAAATGGAGACTTTTACGCAAGTCTTGGGATAAAAAATCCTAGTAATCTCACAAGTAAGTTCCTCTCAATAATGTTTATGTGCTCAGATCTCACGAAATCTCACTGGAGACTTTGATTTTAAAATTTTTGAGAAATTTCTCAAAGTCTCCCAGGACTTTTAAAGGGTTAGTTCACCCAAAAATGAAAATTCTGTCATTAATTACTCACCCTCATGTTGTTCCACACCCGTAAGACCTTCGTTCATCTTCAGAACAAAAAAAATAAGATATTTTTGATGAGCTTTCTGACATCTCCATAGACAGCCATTTAATTACCACTTTCAAGGCCCAGAAAGGTAGTAAAGACATTGTTAAAATAGTCCATGTGACTGCAGTGGTTCAACATTAATGTTATGAAAAGACTAGAATACTTTTTGTGTGCAAATAAAAATAACGACTTTATTCAACAATTTCGTCTCTTCCCTGTCATTCTCCTATGCAGTTGACTTGTTTTTGCGCACAAAAAGTATTCTCGTCACTACATTAAAACGAAGGTCTTATGGGTGTGGAACGACACGAGGGTGAGTAATTAATGACAGAATTTTCATTTTTGGGTTAACTAACCCTTTAATGAGCTGCTTCTCTTATTTTATGTCAGCAGCTCTATACTTCTACTGTATATCAACAATTGTTTGATTGTAAAAGTTGCTACTTAAAATATTTCGAGAGCTCCATTAATGGATTAGTTCACTTCAGAATTCAAATTTCCTGATAATTTACTCACCCCATGTTATCCAAGATGTCCATGTCCTTCTTTCTTCAGTCGAAAAGAAATTAAAGTTTTTGAGGAAAACATTCCAGGATTTTTCTCCATATAGTGGACTTCAGCAGTTACAAACAGGTTGAAGGTCCAAATGTCAGTTTCAGTGCAGCTTCAAAGAGCTCTACACGATCCCAGAAGAGGAATAAGGGTCTTATCTTGCAAAACGATCGGCCATTTTCTAAAAAACAAAATTTTTAACCACAAATGCTCATCTTGCACTAGCTCTACAATGCGCCACACTTTGGAAAGGTCACACGTGATGTACCAAGCAAGTGTTTACAAAGCAAACTTGCAAGGATTAAGTCAAACCCCCTTCGCCCTTTTTTCGCAATTTGGACCTTCATCCCATTGGTAACTGTTAAAGTCCACTATATGAAGAAAAATCCTGGAATGTTTTCCTTAAAAACCTTCATTTCTTTTCGACTGATGAAAGAAAGACACGAACATCTTGGATGTTGGGGGTGAGTAAATTATCAGGAAATTTTAATTCTGAAGTGAACTAATCCTTTAAGTCTCCTGAGCGGTGAAAATCCACCTCTGAGCAATACAGTTTTCCATGGGGATGATGTTTTCTAGACACACACTCATACAGGAAACAGTCATAAACTAGACAGAAACACTTATACTTACCTGCAGAGGTGAGAAACACATGAGACGCACATACACGCGTCTTAACATGCTCAGACACAAATACAAAGTCCTGTTTGCCTTTTATTCATATAATCAAAGTCAGGATATATCAGATTATTCAAAGAATTTTGTGTGTGTGTATTTGATACTTTTATTCAACATGAATGCATTAAATTTATCAAAAAGTGACAGTAAAGACATTTATAATGTTACAAAAGATTTATATTTCAAATAAATGCTGTTCTTTTGAACTTTCTATTTGTCAAAGAATCCTGAAGACAAATGTATCACAGTTTCCACAAAAATACTAAACTGTTTTGAACATTGATAACAATCAGAAATGTTTCTTGAGCAGCAAATCAGCATATTAGAATGATTTCTGAAGGATCACGTGACACTGAAGACTGGAGTAATGATGCTGAAAATTCAGCTTTGATCACAGGAATACATTACATTATTCAAATAGAGAACAGTGAGACTTATTTCAAAAACATTAAAAAATCTTTTGTATGGTAGTGTACCAGTGTAACATAGCTCAGATAACTTGATGACAAATGTTCATATGAAAATATAGGGTTTTTTGACTGCAGACCTTGGCCTGTTGGCAAATTTGAGTGTAGTTTGAGACATTAAACTCTCTGAAACTTCATATGAGACTATTGGGGTCTTTTCCCCAAAAATTGACTTTAAATCACCATTAGCTCTCCATTGTATCTCATTGTTTTCTAGGAGACACAATTGAGATCTAAAAGTGAATTTGCTGCAGGTTTATCACTAAAGCACATTAAGGTGGGATTGAGTGTAAGAGCCGTGCGGTAGGGTGTGTCTAAACGGGACCACTGCATTAAACGGGTCAAAAAAACAAGCTCGGACAGAAATCGCCCACCGGGAGCTTAATCCATCAGAACAGCAGCCGGTACTGATGATATCAGGCCAAAGACTCACTGACAGATGTGCAGGTGTGTATGTGTGTGTGTGTGTGTGTGTGTGTCAGGTGAATGATAATCCTGGTGTCAACTTTGGAGTCTCACTGTGTCTAACCTATTTTTTTGAGGCGAGCCATAAGGAGAAACACACGCACACATACACTTTTTCCTGCCCCATTATAAGTAATGATAGAGTAGACAGCAGGATATAGACCACTGTAATTACATATAGGCACACACACACACAGCGAAACATACCATAATCTATCACATCACACACCGTAGTCCTCGGTAACCTGGTGTTCATACACACAAACCTCATGGATGAATGTCTAGGTCATATTTCACACCAACAAGAAAAGAAAAAAGCGCCCCTATTATGCTATTTTAAAGGCGTCTAATTTTGTTTTGCAGGTCTCCTACATGCATCCAAGGTCAAAAAACTCTTTATTTTTCTCATGATATACAATGAAGCCTCAGCTCTTTTCTCACAGTGTCTGAAACGGTTCGATCAAGGATTCGGTCTCTCTAAACCCCGCCTTTCCGAGAGCCTGCTCTGCTCTGATTGGTCAGATGGCCCAGTCTGTTGTGATTGGTCAACCCCTTTACAGCACGTGTCGGAAACCAAACGCTATTACCATATTTGAATTTCAGCTACAGTGTTTGAGGGCGGGGCAAAGTAGACGTTGTTCACAGGCAGCCAATCAAAACCATAGGTGGACATTATGTAAATGTGTTACAAACCTAGAAATAGCATAATACGGGCACTTTAAGAAAATGAAGACTATTTTTTAGGACCATTAAGATTAGTATATCTTTTTTGATTTGTGGGGTGAAATATAGCCTGGGGATGTTTCTAGACAGGTTTCATGAGATTCACCTGTGTGTGTGTGTGTGTGTGTGTGTGTGCATTTTAATGTAGATGAGCCTGTAATTTGTTTTTCCTCTGAACTCGGAGCAAAACTCACAGTGGGAAATCACCGTCAGATATCTGTCCTGTCTCATCCCTCCCTCTCTCTCTCTTGCTCTTTTTTGCCCTCTTCTCCAAAAGCTCTCGCCCTGTGTCCTCCCTCGCCCGGCACTCTTCTCCTCTCATCCCTCTTTCATCCTCCCCTCCGGCCTCCCGGGCGTCGCTCGCTTTGATTCTCAGAGCTGGACGGCGGTTATCAGCCGTCCGCAGCCTCTCGACATCAGAGGGAGAGAGACGGGCGGGAGAAGGATAGAGGGAAGCGCGGAGAGATAAAGAGTGTGACGGAGACATATGGAGTTATTGAGAAGAGAAATGAAAACGGACGGATGGCAAGAAAGGAATGTGAAATCTGAAAGCAGGAAAAGCAAAAGTGATGGGGAAAATAATGAAAGCGAGAGGGAGAAATGTCTGGAAGATGGATGGCATTAGGGAGGAGCGTGTAGGTGTCACTGAGTGAGAGAGAGCACATGCCAGTGTTCTCCCTCAGGCCATACAGGCTTAAATAACAGTTTTTGATTTTTAATATTGATGCGATGCTAAGGGTGAAAACCAACAACAGGAAGCTTCCAGTCCCCAAGACAAGTTCCGACCCAGATACATACAGATCGAGGCACATCAGGTGTTTGGAGTGATGGTGTACTAATATACTACTCAAACTTGTTGTGCTGTAAATATTCTGCGCAGTATGCTAATTTTCTGTACACACAAAATACTCGCAACATTTGCTGAATATACAACCAGAGTCAGTGTTATTTTACAAAAAAAAAAAATGTAAAAAAAAAATGCCGGGTTAAAATCATCCCAAGTTGGGTTGAAAATGGACAAAACCAGCGACTGAGTTGTTTTGACCCAATGGTTGGGTTAAATGTTTGGCCAACATGCTGGGTAGTTTTATTTAACTCAACTATTGTTTAAAAATGACTGTATTGCTGGCTTAAAATGAACCTGATATATGTTGGAAATTAACATTTATTAATATGTTTGATAAATGAGCATTTATTAATAAGTTTAATGAATAATAATTAAACAATAAACATTTATTAAATTGCTTATTAATTAATTTTCACCTTTTGATTATTATTGTTGCCTCTAGTTATGTGTCTGATTTTTTAAGCCAGCCATATAGTCATTTTTAAACAATAGTTGAGTTAAATAAAACTACCCAGCATGTTGGGCAAACATTTAACCCAACTTGGGTTGTTTTTAACCCAACATTTTTTAGAGTGTAGTATCAATGATTTTGAATTAAATTGTATCTTCATATTTTCTGTTTTCATTTTAATTTTAGTTGAAGTTTCAATAATTTTGTTGTGTTTTTGACATTTTTATTTATTTATGAAATATGTCTATATAGTTTTAGTTTTTGGTTTATTTATTTTGAGTTATTTTAGTACTTAAACTAAAAGAAAATTAGCTGAGAAAGTTATAAAATATATAATAAAAATAAGTAAGTTAAATAAGTGTTATTTAATTTTATATTTTATTTCAGTTCATGTTTATTTTATTTAAAGTAATTTTTTTTTTTTAAAGTTTAAATAATCCTGATCAGAGCACACTGATGAATACTGTCCCACAATGCAGCACACTCATATTTTGAGTGTGACAAATAAGATTTTACAAAATATTTTTACATAAATCCAGATTTAAATGAATCTATTGTCTAAATGCATCTCACTGAAACTGTGAATAATTCATCCATGTATATGTTTTTATTTTATTGGTTTTGACCTCGTAGTTTTTAATCAAAATGTCATAACTTCTGACTTCTTACTGATGACGTTGCCGGACTTCATTTAGTCCTCTTAAAGGGTTAGTTCACCCCAAAATGAAAATTCTGTCATTAATTACTCACCCTCTTGTCATTCCAAACCCGTAAGACCTTCTCCAGAACACAAATGACGATATTTTTCAGCATAGTGATGCCATGTAATGATAGTGTAGCACATTAAAGTTTGAAATTATTTTTATTTATCTCAATATCATAAAGTATATACTGTGCAGTATGTAATATCCATTCTGAACATGTCCAGTGTTCCCTCTGAGGTCATCTGGGCTTAAACATCATCTTTTTCTTCTTTTCATTGATGCTTTTCTGAGGTCTAAACCAACAGGAAGCTTCCAGTCCCCAAGACAAGTCTCGACCCAGATACATACAGACAGAGACACATTGATTCCATCTCTGTATGCTAAACTCCAGCACTCATGGGAAAACCACATGCAAAAAAAAAAAAAAGAGCAATAAAGGTGTTTCTCCTTAGAGACAAGAATAAGAAAGACGTTTGAACAAATAACAGTAGGAGAGAGAGAGAGAGAGACCAGAAATTTATTCTGTGGGAGTATTTTTAGATCAAAGGATCTTTGTGATTGGAGCCGGTTTGAACCGTGTGGTGGCTTCGGGTGGTCACATGACCAGCGCAGCTCCCGTAGCAAGAACCCCAGGGCCAGATACGTGCACGAAAGCCTGGAGGGGGTGACTGAATGAATGCCTGATTAAAACCCATCACCACCATCAATAAGTAATGACCAACAGCCAGTTCAAGCAAAAATGCAATCAAGAGCAGAGAGAGAGTGAGTGGAAATGGAAAGGAAGGATGTTCACTGGAAATTAAATGACCATCATTCACTGTTGGGTTGAAACTCTATATAGTGATTTTGTATTGTCACTGTGTATGTGTACGAGTGTAAAATTAGGCTGTGCTCTTGTTCCCATGTCCGTCCGTTTCCCTGGGGCTATGCGAGCCAGTGTGAGAGAAAATCATCCACAGTCTCTAGTTGTTTTTGCTAAAGCTTCTGTTGGCCATGATTCGATAACCAAACCATCAAACCTCAGGGAACTTCCCTTGCCCTCTTTGTGCTCAGAGGAAGAATGTTATTGCTCAGATGTTGCTCTGTCATACCGTGCTGAAAAAACAGCGTAGATCTGCATGAATTTCGATGGGTTATGATGTTTGCTGCTGCTTTGGTTAATGGCGAATTGTGACCCAAAAGGCCTTCCATAGAAATACACATATTTTACATGTTGTTGACGTATTAAAATTCATGTGTTTTTGAACCTTTTGGGCTTCCATATAGTGGTTTTTGTTTTCAAGCGCTTAAGTCTGTCGCACATGCGCTGTTGTACGCGGAGGCAGCACGCTGATTGGGTGTGTGGACGTCCGTGGACCTTCCTGATCATCATATGGATGGTGCGTGGACGTGGGTGGCCAAAGTTTAGGCTACTTTGGGCTTAAGGAAGTCTTTCTGGTTTAGTCACACTAGTTAAAAAGCATCATGAGGACTGAATGTAATAGCACAATACAGTTAAAATGATAGTCAATTACTTTACATGTGTGTACTTATTTTAAATCACGAAAAAAGAGCATTAGCTAAAACAATTATTTAAAATGTACTTTTAAAATAAAATTTTTAAAAACGTACCTAAGCATTGTCATGAAAGTGTACTCTCTTTAAGGAACACTTAAAAGGCCTTTAATATTATATTGTCTGCAAGTACAGTTTTTTAAAAATCATACTTTTTTATTTTTATTTGATTTGACATACATTACAAGTGCACATTCAGTACAATTAAGTGCACTTCTTTTTTAGAATAAGTAGAGAGAAAGAATATAATTATAAAATTAATATGGATAGCAGCACATCATTTTGGGCTTGGGAAACTTCGCTGAGAAATATTTGAGTTCAAATTTCTTTACAGTTTGAAATATTGTCTTTAGAGGTTGATGCGCAAGTCTTCATTTCTCTCTATTTAACGAAGAAAGAGTACACTAAAGTGCACAATTGAGCACACTTCTTTTTCAAGGGGAGATAAGATTATGATCTCATTTATGTGTTTATTTTTTGAACTAACCCCTCTCCCTGTGTTGTGTGTTTGACAGAGGTCCTGATGAATACAAAGACCGCGACATCAGATCTGAAGTGGACGATATACTCTCGATCTAAACCTGAGGTGAGACCTGCAGCTCCAGCATTTCACCCTACATGTAGAGCAAATGCTCAGTGCAAACTGTATATTATTACAACTGATCACCACTGACCAATCAAGCCTTCTTGTCCCTCCTCTCTGTGTGCAGTGGGAAGAGGTCAGTGGCCTAGATGAGGAGAACAACAGCGTGAGGACCTATGAAATCTGCCAGACTGACGGCTCGAACAGTCACTGGCTGCGCAGTAAGCTCATCGAGCGGCGAGGGGCGTCGCAGGTGTACGTGGAGCTGCTTTTTACCATTGTCGAATGTTCAGCGCGGAACACACATCACCGGTCCTGCAAAGAGACCTTTAACCTTTACTACTACCAAACTGACACGGATGACGCGACAGCAACCCACCCCGCGTGGATGGAGAACCCCTATACCAAGGTGCTCACATGCAGACAATCATACACACCCAATTGCATTTGTAAAACTGCACAAATAGACAAGGAATTATTCACATTACTGAAAGGAAAATTGTTTACATGTAAATTTTAGGCTTCTGAAAAAGAAGTACACTTTAGCATATTTATAAAAAGAGTACTTATTTCAGAAATGATATACTTTAAAAAAGAATATACTTAAGTGTGAACTTTTAATTGCATGTTAGTTGCAATTAGATAAAAATGTATTATAGATGAAATTTATATTAAATGCATATGGTAAAAGTGTACTGACATATGTACTGACATATGTACTGATTAAAGTACACTAAAATATAATTTTGTCATGTATTTATAATTACGTTATATGAAGTTGCAATTTAGTACATTTAAAATATATTAACTTTAAGTGTAATATTGAATAACACACTGCAGTTAAAATTATAATCAAGTACTTTACATGTGCTTTAGTATGTTAGTCAACACATCAAAATAAGTGTACTTCACTAAAGCACGACAAACGATTATTAAAACAATGATTTAAAATGTACTTTACAGTATAACTTTTATTTTGACATTATTACAAAGTGCACTTAAGTGTGTTAAGAAAATTTACTTTCCTTAAATACACTTTTATTTCAATAATATTATATGATCTGCATTTTTTTTTTAAATATACAGTTTGAAGTACACTACAAGTGCACACTGGATACATTTAAGTGCACGTCAAGTGCACATTATTTGGGTTTGGGAGACATTGATGAGAAATGTTTGAGTTCATACTGAGATCTCTGACTTTGGTATCTTGCCAAATCTTTTTGCAGTTTGAAGTATTGTTGAACTCTTTAAAAGTTAAGACCAATGAAGGTCATCTGAATATATCGTGGAGCAATGAGAAATTGTTCACAATTAATGCACAGTTGAGTTAATGACTCAAGATGTAAAAGAAACCACATTTATGAATCTCAACAGTCTTTTCTATATCTCTTGTTTCCATTAGGTTGACACGGTGGCCGCAGACTTCCTGCTCCGTAAAGATGGAGACAAGAAGGTTAACGTGAAAACGCTGCGTCTGGGCCCATTGACCAAACGTGGATTCTACTTGGCGTTCCAGGCCCAGGGAGCGTGCATGGCCCTTCTATCCGTGCGTGTCTTCTTTAAGAAATGTCCGGCTCTCACGCGCTCACTATCCGTCTTCCCGGAGACAGTTCCACGCTCGCTGGTGCAGGAGGCAGTGGGCCAGTGTGTGGCCAACGCAGCACAGCCTGGACCAAATCCCAGACCGCCCAAGATGTTCTGTGGAGAAGATGGACAGTGGGTGGACCAGCCTACCACCACCTGCACTTGCCTGCCGGGCTTTGAGGCCAGCCATGGAGAGCTGGAGTGTAGAGGTGAGTGAGAGACAACACTCACTAAAGCTAATTTGAGCAAAATTTGAGTTAAACACACATACAAACATACATTGAAAAAGGTTTTGCTCAGCAGCCACTGTGGCTGGTGGTTTTCTAAAGTTACTAGCCACTTAGCATTTCCACCGGCCACAGTTTTGACATTGATACCATGGGGAAAAACTGCCATATAGATATTTTTAATATTATCTCATAATTTGACAGCGGGTGTATTAGGTTTCTGTCACTTTAAGACCTAACGCACGGATCCATTATACTGTTACACATGCGCTTTCTTTCTCAGCTGTTTACGTTCACTTAAAACATTTCTTGACCGGCATTTTGACATTATTCTGTGTGTATTTGACTGTTTAAGCACAATAAGCAGCAAAAAAAGAATTCAGTTTAGACCATATGTGTGCGCACTTTGGGTGTGAGTAAAAGAATGAGTAAAATTATGCGCAATCCCAAGCCAAAATTCAGTCCCTGTAACACCAACAATATTCATCCGGAGCAAATGAAACGAGTGAGTGAGGGGAGGAGGGTTTGTGTGTCTGTCGCAAAGGCGAGAGAGAGAGAAAGCGCAGAAGGTTGGCGGGTGTTAATGTCAAGCCCTGCTTTCATCTATATAATAACTATCACAAATGTATGAAACTGAGAGAATGTCGAGTACAGAATATTTTGAACACACACAAACACTTCTACTTGAAGAATAAGTGTTGAGGATGTTTATATTGACAATGGCTGCAGCTTTGGCACTGATATGAGGCCACGGATGAAGAGAGAGTATAGGACAGATGGGACTGAATTAGACAAAGACTGTGACACTGAAAAGGAGAGAAAACAGTGACTGAACACAAGGCAGAGTGAGAGAGGTGAGATGAAGGTCTTGCCTTCAAACTAGAGAAAAGAGGCAGGAAGTGGAGAGATCAGGAGAGGATTACTGTGAATTTCATCAGTGTCCTACGGCTGGACACATTTTCATTCGCTATTACATTACAGTGCTCTGCATCCTGGGTACGTTTACAGTTCTGCACGTGGCAGACACTTTTATCCAAAAGCGACTGCACAAGTTTCATGGTGAAATTGCAAAAGATTTCTTTCATCATAGGGCAAAAGTCTTAGTCTTTGATCGCTTAATATGACATGGCAGATTAATTGTCTTCCTGATATATTTTATTTTAGTCTCCAGTGTATCCATAATTTTGGGTCACAGTCTTGCAGTGTGATTGCACCTGTGACTGCCATCTGTTGAAGAATGAATAAGACC
Organism: Elopichthys bambusa; assembly: GCA_037101425.1. Taxonomy (NCBI): domain Eukaryota; kingdom Metazoa; phylum Chordata; class Actinopteri; order Cypriniformes; family Xenocyprididae; genus Elopichthys; species Elopichthys bambusa. The sequence continues at coordinate 3,286,211 of CM074434.1, forward strand.
ACAGCAATATAGATGAGACATAAACTATGGTTAAAAGTTTGGGTTTGGTAAGATTTTTGGTAAGGTATTTTTAAAAGAAGTCTCTATTTCTCACCAAGAATGCATTTATTAGATCAAAAATACAGTAAAACAGTAATATTGTGGAATATTATAAGAACAGCTGTTTTCTATTTGAATATATTTAAAATGTAATTTATTCCTGTGATCAAAGCTGAATTTTCAGCATCATTACTCCATCTTCAGTGTCACATGATCCTTCAGGAATTTTTCTAATATGCCGATTTGTGTTCAAGAAACATTTCTGATTATTATAAATGTTGAAAACAGTTGTGCTGCTTCATACTTTTGTGGAAACCATGATCATTTTTTTTGTATTCTTTGATGAATAAAAAGTTAAAGAAAGAACAGCATTTATTTGAAATAGTTTTTTTGCATGATAAATGTCTTTCCTGTCACTTTTGATCAATTTAATGTGCTCACGCTGCGTATATGTATGTATGCATATATATATATATATATATATATATATATATATATATATATATATATATATGTGTGTGTGTGTGTGTGTATGTGTATATATATATATATATATATTAGTGCTGTCAACATTTAATCACGATTAATGGCATCCAAAAAAATAAAGGTTTGTGTTTATATAATAATGTGTGTGTACTGTGTATATTATTATGTATGTATATATAAATACACACACATTCATGTATTTATTTAAGAAATATTTACATGTTTAAATGTATATATAATGTATATTATATATAAATATTTTATAAATAAATATAATATATTTTTGTTAAATATATACATGCATGTGTGTGTATTTATATATACAAAATAAATATACACAGTACACCCATATATTTTGTAAACAAACTTTTATTTTGGATGCCATTAATTGCGATTAATTGTTTGGCAGCACTAATATATACATATATTAGTGTGTGTGTGTGTATATATATATATATATATATATCCACCTAGAAAATAGCCCGACTTCAAAAATGACAAGACAGCTTTACACTCATAAAACTCATTTTTATTAAGTGCATGAACAAAACTACACACTTCACATTTCTGCTTTTAATCCCTCTGATACGATTGCTCAATAAACTCAAATGTAAGTTACCGCAAACATGATTTTTCCTTCATTTTTACAAAGTTCAGCAATGATTTTCTGTGGTAATCGACAGCATATGTTGCATGCGTGTAGGTTTAGCTTAAGTTGACCGGGAAAAGGCTTTAACCAGGAAAATCATTTAAGAACATGACTGATCTTCTTTAATTCAAGTAATCGCTGTCTCTCCTTGGAGTTGATCAGTCCAAATCCTCCCCGTTTTCAAATATGACTTCAGCTCTTTAATGATGTTCTTTCCGTTGGGTGGGGTGCGTGCGCATGTGAAGAGCGGGCTGCTGAGTGTTAAAGGCCGTGCTTGTCTGTTAAACACTGCAGCTGTGCTTTCTGTGGGCGTGAACCCCTGGAGTTCACACACACACACACACACACACACACACACACACACTCAATGACTTACTCAGCATTCATCCACTCAAACACACTACATCTGCTGTTCATCCCTTTCTTTCACACACCCACACACACAAAGGCAGCGCAAAGCCATAATAGTGGCGCCTGCGGGCAGGGATGTGTCCAGTACAAAGGCACTCTAATGACATGACCAATTGAGTATGGGCAGAGAGAAAAAGAGAAAGAAAGAAAAAGAGAATACTGCAGTTTATTGGGCAGGTGAAAGGCCGAATGGAGAGTGTATGGTCACAGGGTCACAGGTGAAGGGCTGAAAGAGCAGAAAAGATGTGTGTGTGTGTGTGTGTGAGGGTGTGTGGGTGGGGTTAATGGTACTAATGACTCTAATTAGCCGCATACAGATTCACACATGGACAATCTCTTCTTATTTAGCAACTGTGGTGTTACCAGTGATGGTATGCCGTGTCATACACCGGAATATTGTAAAATATTATTACAAATTAAAATAACTGTTTTCTATTTGAATGTAAATGTAATTTATTCTGGATTTTCAGCATCATTACTCCAGTCTTCAGTGTCACGTGATCCTTCAGAAATCATTCTATGCTGATTTGCTGCTTAAAAAACATTTATGATAATTATCAATGTTGAAAACAGTTCTGCTGCTTCATATTTTTGTGGAAACTGTGAAAGCTCAAAAGAATTGTAAAAAAAAAAAAAAATCTTTTGTAACATGTCTTTATTGTCACTTTTGATCAATTTAATGCATCCTTGCTGAATAAAAGTATTAATTTCTTATATATATATATATATTACTGACCACAAACTTTTTAACAGCAGTGTACGTGTTACTCCAAGGTACTTCAAGGAATACAGTTACTAATGTTCGATTAGCACATAAATTAGTGACCATATTGGTTTCTGCTGATTAGCACAGTTTTTAGGTGACACTTTACAGTGTCCTAACCAGACGCGATGCGATAAGATTCCAGCAACAAACAATTTGTCTGTTCACACCAGACACGACGCGACTTTGAGACATGATAAGTCAATCAGCCAATCAGAAGAGCATGTGGGTGGGCTCTCGGCAGTCGCAACGAAATGGATAAGTACATAATCAAATACATGGAAATTAATATTCACCATTTTAACATTATTAAAAAATATGTACTGAGTTACAATTATTGTCATAGAATACACTTGTCTGTTCACAATGAGTCGACATGTTCTTGTTTCCTTTCATTTATTTTGAAGATCTGAGGTGAATTGTCCAATGTTGCTTTCAGTACGGCTATAAAAGACACACAAAATGATATTCAGACTCACATTAGACGGTTTTAACATTAAATAAAGCACATAAATATTACCTGTGATTATCATTATCAAAACGTCGCAGGAAAATAGAAACCGTTTCTTAAATAGAATTGTCGTGTGTCGCCGTCGTGGCTAAAACTCTGATTAACATGGAAAAAATACCTTTTATCAAAGTTCCTTTAATTTTGTTCTATAGTCTTTGCTTTTATTGCGTGTTGCGGCGTCGCTTGTAGTTAGGACACGTTATTATTAGTTACACGTGTTACACGTATAGTAATAACAGTAAATTATGCATAATTACAAGTAACTAACCCTAACCATAACAGTTTAGTAAGTAAATTTAGTTCATTAATATTACTCCGTACTTATTTGCGTAATTACACTAGAAAAATGCCAAATTAAATAAGAGTATAACTTTAGGCTGACAACTGAAGCAGATTTTTTTTTTCTAATTCACACTGAATACCTTTTCTATAGCTCAATTTGGACTGGATTCGTTTTCTAAATTATTTTGAGTTACATTTGAAGCTTTGATAAAGAGTTGGATGGGATTGGAATAGTTGTGGTTGTTTCTAAGATGGGAGTGTCCGTCGTTACAGAAGATCATGTGCTCTGAATCTGTGCATCACAAAACCCAATTAATTATATTAATTATATCATTATGTATATAATTAAGGAAAGGAATGCATTAAGATAATGATCATACTTGACGCTGCTGGTACAGTGGCCATGGTTTCTGGGATCGCTGTGTAATTGATGTAATTGTGTTTTTACGTCGGATGAAATGCCAGAAGCACCAGCAGTACCACTAACCCAGAAAGTTGGCAAAAATGGTTCTCCAGGCAGTTTAACAACAAAATTAGCTTTAGTTATAGTGTTCAACAAAGGTTTAAAATAAATGAGGGGAAGAGTTGTGAAAACAATAACATGCTGCAATCACAGAGATTCCTATCTGGACAAGATTAGTTTTCTCAAAGGACCCTCTGGAATGAAAAAACATAAGTAAGTTGTGCGAGAAAAACAGACATGTTCAATTTAGATGGGATTAAAATCACAGTGTGTCTATGAAACACAGATATGCCTTGGGCTTACGGCAGGTCAGAAGTACTCAAAAGTTATAAACTACTGTTCAAAAGTTTGGGGTTGGTAAGATTTTTTATTATTATTATTATTATTATTTTTTTTTTTAGAAATTCATTTTTTATTCAGTAAGGATGTATTAAATTGACCAAAAGTGTCAGTAAAGACATTTATAATGTTACAAAATATTTCTGTTTCAAATAAATGCTGTTGTTTTGAACTTTCTATTCATCAACGAATCCTGAAAAAGAAAAAATGTATCACGGTTTCCACAAAAATATGAAGCAGCACAACTGTTTTACAAGATTGATATTAATAATCAGAAATGTTTCTTGAGCAGCAAATCAGCATGTTAGAATGATTTCTGAAGGATCATGTGACACTGATGATGCTGAAAATTCACAGGAATAAATTACATTTTACAATTTATTAAATTGAAAAAAATATTTCACAATATTTCTGTTTTTACTGTATTTATGATTAAATAAATGCAGCCTTGGGGAGCAGAAGAGACTTCTTTAAAAAAAAACATTTAAAAATCGTACTGACCTGACTTAAACGGTAGTGTATACTTATGTTTTGATTACTGATTTTACTCACTTTTTAAAAATAGGTTAAAACATTTTTGTTTAAAAACGGTATAGATTCAAAATCAATACATTTCTATGTCTGTCCATCTCTATATGGATGTCAACCGTAATGGCAACTTCATGTCTGTAAAACCACCGGAGCGCTGAAGTTAGAAAGATCTTTATCCTTCAGCGAGACATTCATTATGGAAATGTTTCAAATGAAACACACACACACACACCCACCAGTGTAAAGCTGCTTTAACTAGGAGGATAATTCAGACCATATGTTTTGGTCTGAGTGAAACTGATGTTAATCAAATCCAGATGTGTTTCCATCAATACAGGGGTTGTGGAGAGCTGATTATGAAATGAAACTGGTCAGACAAACTGGTCTGTAAGCCCGTCTTTTCCTGTCTCATGAGACTCTGCATTGCTCATTTATACATGTGTGTGTCTTTATGTGTGTAGTGATGTGAGTACATGTGACTCAAGTTTCTTGTGCAGCCTGAATGTGTGTGGGTTTTATCTGCCGTGTCAGTCGAGCAGCTATAAATCAAATGATTGAGTAGCTAAACACGTAGAAGAACATAGTCATTTTCCATATCATACGGCAGACATTTGCCACACAGAGATTCAGAAGCGGTTTAAATTAAAGCAGCAAATACTGAAATAGACACCAGTACTAAATGTCTAAATGATTGTTTAATGTTGACACATAAGGACAAATGAGGTTTGTGCTTAAGACGGCAAGTTGTTGAGAGTGTGTGTGTGTGTTTATTTGATGGGAAAGTATGTTTGTTCAATCATACAGTGCTTATTCTCTCAAAACATGTTGTATGATGGTTCAGGCTGGTTTAGCTAGAAAACCAGCAAAGCCATGGGACAATTAGCAGGTAAAGCTGATAATATAAATGTTGTGTCTCTGTGTCTGTCCAGCGTGTCCTGTGGGTCATTTTAAGATGGGTTCTGGTCCTGGTCCGTGTTCTGCGTGTCCTGACTCCAGTCACACAGGAGATACGGGCTCTGCCTCGTGTGTGTGTCGCCCTGGTTTCCACCGCGCTCCTACCGACAGTCCAGATACACCCTGCACACGTGAGTACAACTCCTCCCATCCCTTATCAATCAAATTTGATATGCAAGCCTCTAAATTATCAACATGATCAAAACTGCTGAAAAAAAAACCTGTTGTACACAATCTACTACAAGCCTTCTGCCATCTGATCGATAGTTCACACTTTTTTAGCAAGTAAAAGTCCTTTTAGTATAATTGTAAAAACATCCCCCTTAGGTCATGATACATGTCTTTTTGCTGTGAAATCTTGATTGATTTTTATCAAGTAAATGTAGGAATAACTTATATATTGATAGTGATATTTCAAGATGATCTTAGGTTTACATGATTATCCATACATTCATCTGAAAATGTCAGTATCAAAAATAATACATCAGGCTTTTGAGGAAAGTTTATTTGTTCATCTCTCAGTCATCATTGTATTGCATTGAATTATATGTTTTAAAACGACAAAGCTTTGATCATAAAACGAAGCATTTAAATATTATCTCACTAAGATATTATTGGGAGATGCAGTGGCAACTGATATTTATGTGACTCTGGACTACAAAACCAGTCATAAGTCGCACGGGTATATTGGTAGCAATAGCAAACAATACATTGTATGGGTCAAAATTATCGATTTTTCTTTTATGCCAAAAATCATTAGGATATTAGGTAAAGATCATGTTCCATTAAGATATTTTGTAAATTTCCTACCGTAAACATATCAAAAATGTATTTTTGTGAGTGGATCTGCATTGCTAAGGACTTCATTTGGACAACTTTAAAGGCGATTTTTCTCAATATTTTGATTATTTTGCACCCTCAGATTCCAGTATCTCGGCCAAATATAGTTCTGTCCTAACAAACTATACATCAATGGAAAGCTTATTTATTCAGCTTTCAGATGATATATAAATCTCAATTTCAAAAAATTGAGCCTTATGACTGGTTTTGTGGTCCAGGGTCATATGCACTTTCCTTCCTCTTTTCATTCTACATGCTACATTATGTTTTCATCCACTTTTTCTTATGTCAATTTTATGCGGATATCACATGAAAAACGCTGGATAGTAATAGCAAGATGCTCATAAGTCGTAAAGACATAAGCGCTCAATTGAGATGGATTATTATTTTTTTTATCCAATTAGAAGAATGCTATGATAAACTATGATGGAAACACATTCACCGAACAAATCCCTCGATGTGCAACAAAAAACTCAAAAAACAGAGGATGTGATCGGACAACTGGACTAACCTGATGTGTTTTGGTCGATCATATCACAAGTACACGAGGGAGACACATTCCCGTTTACACCTGGTGTTTTAATCCGTCTCTTTTGTCCACTTTCATCCACTTCTGTCCCGATTTCTTCGAGGGGAGGGTCTATGGGTGGGTAAATGTATTGGCTTTTTCAGATCTTTGGATCTAATGGAAAAAATAAGCTCATGCATTTACATATGAACGTAAAAGGAGACGACGGAAAAACACACGGAGAGCATCAGCTTTCGTTTTCGCCCGCAAGGCCACGACGAACGCTGTGAGTGTGTATTAGAAATCAGGAATGGTGAGAGAACATTGTTGGCTGAAGACACAATTTGGTTTGAAGACGAAAAACGTACCATGCACAAAGTTTAAATCCTGTCTGTCTTCCCATAGTTCATGCATTAGGTCAGTAGGCCTCTGGATGAAACATGACAGCGTTTATTGCATTTCGTCTGTGCGCTCCCTTGACACAGTAGCTTCCCCCGTTGCAGCAACTTCCATTTTTGTTACAGATATTTCGCACCAATTTTCCAGGACGTGGTGATTTTTTTTCTGTTAAACACACAGGATGAAAACAATGCATTATTCTCAAATGTTTTATGCGATATTCCAAAGATAAATTCGCAGCTTTGGATGGAAACATAGCTATTGGCTATTCTGGCTTTTATGTTGAATTCTGGGTATTGCAGACATTTCAAACAGATGAATAATTCAAACGCCTGTATTTGTTGTCCTGTTCAGGTCCGCCCTCGTCCCCTCGCAGCCCTGTTCCTCAGGTCAATGACACGTCTCTCACGCTGGAATGGAGCGAACCGTTAGACAGCGGGGGCCGATCGGACCTCACCTACAGCGTGGAGTGTCAAATGTGCTTGACCCCCAGGAGCCCCTGCGTGCCATGCGGGGATGGTGTGAATTATCGGCCCTCCCAAACTGGGATCCAGGGCCGCCGCGTCAGCATTTGGGGACTCCGACCTCACACCACCTACAGCTTTATCGTGATGGCCCTCAACGGGGTCTCTCCTCTGAGTCTGCAGGGGCCTGCAGGGGAGACCATCAACATCACCACCAACCCCAACGGTGAGACACAGAGACACTGCAGCTGCATATGAATGAAACTTGTGATCAGTGAATGTTTTCATTGCTCATGTGTGTGTTTGTGTGTGTTGAGCAGTTCCTGTGGTGGTGTCGGGTTTGAGGAAGAGCACAGCCACAGAGTCCAGCCTGACGCTGCACTGGAACACACCGACCTATTCGCACTACACGATCCTACAGTATCAACTACGCTACTGTGAGAAGGTAAACTATACTACATTATACTAGTCTATACTAAACTACACTTTACTATGCTATAAAATGCCTATATGACTCTTCACAATTCTTATATTACACAACACTATACACTTTACAACTAGAACATTATACATTTTATACCAAACTACACTATACTGCACTATAGATAACTGTAATGTTCTATACTGAAACAAGAAGTGAAACAAGAAGTGCACTTAATTGTATAGGGCACTTCAAATCCTAAAAGTATATATTTTTTAAAAAACTGTATATAATATAATATAATATGAATTTAAGGATTAGTTCACTTCAGAATTCAAATTTCCTGATCATTTACTCCCCCCCCCCCCATGTCATCCAAGATGTTCATGTCCTTCTTTCTCCAGTCGAAAAAGAAATTAAGGTTTCTGAGGAAAACATTCCAGGATTTTTCTCTATATAGTGGACTTCAACAGTAACCAATGGGTTGAAGGTCCAAATGTCAGTTTCAGTGCAGCTTCAAAGAGCTCTACATGATCCCAGACGAGGAATAAGGGTCTTATCTAGCAAAACGATCGGCCATTTTCTAAAAAAAAAAAAAAATGTATATACTTTCTATGCTCATCTTGCACTGCTCTGCGATGCGCCACGCATGGCGTAATCACGTTGAAAAGGTCATGTGTGACGTAGGCAGAAGTACCGATCCAGTGTCTACAAAGGCTAACGGCCTTTAAAAAAAGGTTAAACAACGATGCTGGCCGATTTCGAAGTTTGAAGTACTTCCGTGTGACCTTTTCAATGTGATTACGTCATGCGTGGCACATCGCAGAGCTAGTGCAAGATGAGCATAAAAAGTATATAAATTTTAATTTTTTTTAGAAAATGACAGATCGTTTCTCTAGATAAGACTCTTATTCCTCGTCTGGGATCGTGTAGAGCTCTTTGAAGCTGCACTGAAACTGACATTTGGACCTTCAACCCGTTGAACCCCAGTGAAGTCCACTATATGGAGAAAAATCCTGGAATGTTTTCCTCAAAAACCTTAATTTCTTTTCGACTGAAGAAAGAAAGACATGAACATCTCGGATGACATGTGGGTGAGGAAATTTTAATTCTGAAGTCAACTAATCCTTTAAGTCTATTCTTTTATGAACTATATTATTTCCGTAAAAGTATGCTAAAGCTTGCATTGCTTACATTCAAGAAATCTCACATTGGTTACAGCTTTTACTCAGGAAAATGTGAATTCTCATATTGTAATTCAGTATTGTTTTCATACCTCCATTTCCTCTGCTCTCCTTAGCTTGAAATACAGTCTATTTTTATGACTTCTCCCTATTTCTCTTTCTCCATCCTCTCCACTTGCTCCATTTTTCTCACTGCTTGTGTTATATTGATCTCTCTCTGTGGCACAGCTGTTCGCTGTTTACACTACAAACCTGCCAGACTAATTAACAATTAATATATTCAGACAGCTCAGAAATGGTACGTGAAGAATCAGCTAAATGATTTTAATGGAAGATATCGGTGTGTGTTCTTTTGAAAGGAGCGTGGCTTTGAGGAGAACTCCTGTCATTACATGGAGAGCAGTGTCAATGAGGTTGTGCTGAGCGACTTGCGCAGGGCGACACAGTACGAGGTTCAAGTCCGTGCCCGCACCTTTGCCGGCTATGGCAGCTTCAGTCAAGCTATCGTCTTTCGAACCCTGCCCGACGGTAAGAAAAGGTCTTCTTGCTTAGTATTGTGGTACTTTATTAGTGGCCAACTTTTTGTGCCCTAGAGAAGGCATTTTATTGATTTTTTTTTTTCCTCTCCTTGTGCAGATCGAAGCCATTTTCTTTTTTCTTTTTTTGAGATTGTATCACACCTTTTGCCTTTTTTAAACCCTTTCTCTCTCACTTTGGCTGTCTGCCTATCTCTATTTCCCTAGAAGATGATTCCTCATCTCCGCTGCTTGTTACTGGGATCCTTATAGCCATGGGCATGCTGCTCCTCATCATCGTCATTGCTGCTGCAATCTACTGTATAAGGTACAACAAGAGACCAACAAGCAAAAGAGAGTGTGAGGTTGTTATAATTGGGCCTGCATGCCCGCAGAACGCTCCAGAGATTTCCACAGAATTCGTACAGCCGTCATTCACACATCCCCTGTCCCTTGCATGCTTGTTTATTAAATAATTTGGCTATTTTTAATAATGCTGCAGTAACACATTTAACACATTTTACCATATATAAATGTGCTGTTATGAGACTTTATTGTGGCCTGGCTTAATAAAAGACAACTGTAAGTAAGCTTCAAGTAAGTAAGCTATTTATAGGTTCTTTGGTTGTTTGTTGGTTCAAACAACATTTATTTTATGTCATCAGGTTCAATCAATAGTATGAGTTTTGGATTACTTGTTTTGTTAAGTAATGAATATGGAAGGAGTGTTTGGGAAACCTGTTCGGAAACAGTCATTATGCTTGCACAAAATGTTTGCACTAAAACTAAAACTATTATTGAAATGATTGAAAATAATTTTTAATAAAGCTAAACTAAAATATAAATATTAGATTAAAACCTAAATGGTTAATTAAATTAGAAATATTGCCTTGGCAATTAACTAAACTAAAATAATTTTAAGTTGAAGTACTATAATTATTCAAATTTAAACTGAAATAAAAATAAAGGTAAATTGAAGTATAAAAAAAATAAAATTGACAAAAGCACATAAAAAAACTTAAATATTAAAATGAATACTAAATATAAAAAAATTAAGTTTAATTTAAAATATGAACAAAAACTATAATAGTATATCAGTGATACTAAAACAACACTGACTCAAAATATTAAAATTCATTTTCAGTAACTAAAATAAAGCTAAAAAATAATAAAATATAAAAATTTGATTAAATACTTAAAAAACGTACTAACTTTTACTAAAAAACAACTGACTGAAATAAAATCATTTTAAGTAGAATTACTACAGTTATTAAAACTATAACTAAAATAAATAAAGCTAAATAGAAATTTACAAAAACACATTAAAATATAAACACTTAAATATTAAAATGAATACTAAAAAGTATTTAAAAAATCAAATTCAAAATATGAACAAAAACTATAAATGTATATCAATGATACTAAAATAACACTGACTAAAAATATTAAAATTCATTTTCAGTAACTAAAATAAAGCTGAAATAAAATAAAATATAAAAATTTGATTAAATACTTAAACTTACTAACTTTCACTAAACAGCTAACTGAAATAAAATAATTTTAAGTTGAAGTACTATAATTACTAAAATTACAACTGAAATAAAAAGAAAAAGATAGAAATATAAAAAAAATAGTAAAAGTGACAAATGCACATGATAAAATGACTAAAGAAAAAATTAAAATAAACAAATGAAAATCGATAAATACTATAATAGTATAAATAATAATATAACAACACATTAAATGACACACTTCACCTTTACATCACTTCTGCACAGATTATTCCTCACAACAGTTGCAGAAAAAGTGGTAAAATGAATTGTGTGTGGGTCTAATTAAGTGACGATGTCTTAATGTGCCTGTGGCTTTATATACATCAGCCGAAGGAGCTGACATAGGTTTCCAAAGTGATCAGACTCTCCTAACAGTAATTTCAGATGCATGAATTTGTGGGAACTGAGAGAGAGAGAGAGAGAGAGAGAGAAGAGAAAGGGAAGTGGAGACAGGATACAGTTGTCCCACCCCAGTCTCCACAGGCCAAATCAGCAGAACAATAGTCCTGACCCTGGGGTAGCACACACACACGCACTTCTTTAAGCGCAAGTGTGTTTACACAATTAACATACACTCCAGTGTACATGCAAACTCAGATATTGCTGATAAATGGGCTGTATATATGCCCACGTACCAACAGTTAAGATTGCAGGAGCGCGCACGTATGGAGGTTTACGTTATTGTTCACATTTGCACACATTACATACACAAACTTTCACACCCAGTTAAACAGAGAGTCCCTACAATCAATCTCACACACACACACACCGGGAGCCTCCGGTCCAGACCTGCCATCAGCACTGGGTGGGACAAACGGGGCTATTTTAGTCCTGGGAAATCAGGGAGAAAGATAGAACTGGAAAAATTTAGTTGCCACTTCCAAGCTCTGAAGTTCTCAGTTATGTTTTTATCTAAGTATCAACTTAATATTAGCTTATATAATAGTTAATAATAATAGTTAATATTAACTTGTTGACTTTGACTCTAGACTTTAGAATACACTTGAGTGTCTTTAGGGTAAAAAAATAAACTGAATTCTTTCAAATTGATTTTGTTTTAAGGATAACTTTTAAGCAGTCTCCATTCTCCTTTTAACTTTAAGTCGCAAGTGAAAAGGACACACAGTGAAAAAGAGAGAGAAGAAAATAACAAGAATAACAAGGAGAACGACTTGGGTAATTTAAGACTGTGTTAAAGTATAATACACTATGAAAATGTCTGAATAAGGAACCAGAGCCTGAGGTAAAAGACAAAGACACAGGAAGAGGAAGAATGGGGTGGAGAGAGGGATTTAGTGTGCATTCAGTTCATTCTTTGCTCAGAGTAATATTACAACACAGGACGAAAATCAAAAACATGAAACACAACAAGCACAAAGCCTCACACCGAGCCCAAACTAGGCATGACACAACAAGTTTCTAGTGTCGAGTATTTTTCCGAGCTCACTAAAAAACTTCAGATTGCAGCTGACTCACAATTTATGCAATTTGACATTAGCACACTGCTAAGCTAACGACACATTTATAGGGGGATGCGTTTTATTATTGAATGAAATATATGTATAATCAACATTTCTCTCAACTTGTGCATTCATGGATTTCATTTCTACATGCAATCCAGTCTTAGAATCTGGCCAAAAGAACGGACGTTTTAACCCCTTGGATGTAAAATATTTAAGTATCCTCTGAGATTTTAAGTGAATATTTCAATAATTTAACGACACATTCGCATATTCACAGTTTTCTTACAGTGGTTGATGGTGCATAACATGCAAGTAAATGAATGTTTATTAAATTCAACTATTAAATAATTAAATGTATTATTAGTAGTAGTTACAGTACTAATATTTATGTCCTAAAAATTCAAGCTTATTAGATTTACTTATTTAAATTGCAGCCTTTGTTATTAGCTTTTTATGAACTCATGAACCCCTGTTTGGGAAACCCTTAACTACATTCTAAAAAATGCTGGGTTGTTTTAACCCATAATTGGGTCAAATTTGGACAAACCCAACCGTTGGGTTAAAATTTTGATTTAAAAATTGGCAATAAAGTGCCAATAATAGTGTAATTTTAGAAGCATATCCAAGACGAGCACCTCATTGTTACATTGAAAGATTCCAAAAAGTCATATTCAAAGTTTTCATTTTAAGCTTTTTACACTCTAAAAAATGCTGGGTTATAAAACAACTCAAGATGGGTTGAAAATGGACAAACACAGAGACTGGGTTGTTCCCTTTCGAAAGGGAACTTCTACTCTGTGTTTGCAAACGTCCCCCCCCATAGCGTTTGCAAACGCAGAGTCTCGTTCCCTGTTCTCAGGGAACCATGGTTAGATACGTAACCTGAGACGTTCCCTGTTCTCAGGGAACCATGGTTACATACGTAACCTGAGACATTTTAACCCAGTGGTTGGATTAAATGTTTGCCCAACCTACTTGGTAGTCTTATTTAACTTTAAAATTACTGTATTGCTTATTTAACATTTAACCCAACCGCTGGGTTTGTCCATTTTCAACCCAACTTTGTTGTTTTTCACTCAGCATTTTTTTAGAGTGTAAAGTTACCCAACTTCTACGCCTTTGCTGAAGGGTCAAGCATATGTTTTGGATGCTAGTGCTTGTTAACTAGCTTAACCAGCAAGACGTCCATGGTCAAGCAGCCAAAAATACCAACAACATGATCAATCCATTAAACTAGTACCAGACCAGCAGTTAACATGCAGCGTTGGGTAATTGGTGACTTGGGATGTGGATAAAGACTGATTGAACTGAAAAGCTAAACACTTAAAGTGAAACTTTAACTCACTCAGCTGTGAAATTACTAATAGCTTGATGTGTCATGCTGCCATGGGATTTTCCCCAATCCCTGAAAATGTAATTACAGTTTTGCTAGGCATTGATGTCTAAAAACCTAAAACAAGTTTTGTTGTTTGTGCATATTACACTATTCACTAGTGTTTACCAGTCTTATCAATGAAAGAAAAGACCTACATATTATGTTTACTCTTATTCACTTCCTCTGTCCCTTTTCTGTTCACAGGAAGCAAAATCATTTCAAAGATCCAGAACTGAGTGACAAAAATGGCCAGTATCTCATGGGTCAAGGTGAGCACTGCAACATCTTATTATAATTACGCATTCTGGTTAAGTTGTGGCTTTTTTTATTTGATTAATGGAGTAACTGACATTTTTTCTCTCCAAGGAGTGAAAGTTTACATCGATCCATTCACTTACGAGGACCCTAATGAGGCCGTGAGAGAGTTTGCTAAGGAGATTGATGTCTCATTTGTCAAAATCGAAGAGGTTATTGGGGCAGGTAAGCCTTCCTCCCTCACAACATTTATTTCTTTTGGACACATAATTTATTTTCAGACTGTGCAGTCACATATTCGGTTTCAGTCATTTGTAAGATATAACAAAGGCGTATACATACTATTTCTGTTCGCACAGAATGCAAAGTCTTTGATATTTAACATACAGCTTCAGATTTTTTCTTGATGCTTATTATTATTATGCAGTCACAACTTGGTTAAAAAAATGGTTAAAAATTGAGTGCTTTATTTTGCCATTTTAGGCGAATTTGGCGAAGTCTGTCGGGGACGGCTGAGGATTCCTGGTAAGAAGGAGAACTATGTTGCCATCAAGACCCTTAAGGGTGGATACACAGACAAGCAAAGGCGGGACTTCCTGTCCGAGGCCTCAATCATGGGCCAGTTCCAGCACCCCAACATTATCCACCTGGAAGGCATAATAACAGCCAGCTGCCCCGTCATGATCCTCACAGAGTTCATGGAGAATGGCGCTCTGGACTCGTTCCTGAGAGTAAGTATGCGTAGGATCTAGTGGTGCATGTTTATTGACGTAACCATCTCGTGGACTCTCTGACATAGATCCTTCTTTCTCTCCAGCTCAATGATGGCCAGTTTACTCCAATACAGTTAGTCGGGATGCTGCGCGGAATCGCATCGGGAATGAAATATCTCTCCGAAATGAGTTACGTACATCGGGATCTTGCCGCACGGAACATTCTTGTCAACAGTAACCTGGTCTGCAAGGTGTCCGACTTCGGTCTGTCGAGATTCCTGCAAGAGAATTCGTCTGATCCTACGTACACCAGCTCACTGGTAAGAGCAAATGCTTAGGCACTTCACACTGACTCAATATTTTTAAGGGACAAAAAAGCAACCAAGCATTATTAATTACTCATGCATCATGATCTTAATCTCCATTATTTATCAGAACATAACTGATCTGCTTCTTTCAGGGTGGAAAAATTCCAATCCGTTGGACGGCACCAGAGGCCATTGCATTCCGTAAATTTACTTCCGCATCAGATGTATGGAGTTACGGAATTGTCATGTGGGAAGTGATGTCGTTTGGAGAGCGACCATACTGGGACATGAGCAACCAGGATGTAAGTTTTTGCGACATTTGACATTTTATTTTGTTTAACATTGTGACAGTTTTTTCGTTATGCCAATAGTCAAAATGTTTGCAGATAGTGCTTTCAGTTACACTACTGTTTAGGGTCAGTTTGGGGTCAGTATGATTTTTTTTTTTTTTTTTAAGAAATTAATACTTTTATTCAGTAAGGATGCATTAAATTGATCAAAAGTGACAGTAAAGACATTAATAATGTTACAAAAGATTAATATTTTAAATAAATGCTGTTCTTTTGAAGAAAAAGCAGTGTCCATAAAAATATGGAGCAGCACAACTGTTTTCAACATTGATAATAATCAGAAATGTTTCTTGAGCATCAAATCATCATATTAGAATGATTTCTGAAGACTGGAGTAATGATGCTGGAAATTCAGCTTTTTTATCACAGGAATAAATTAGAAATAGAAAACTATGGAAGCTTGTTTCCGCAACCGAATAGAAAAAATTTTAAAAAGGTAATTGCGCCTTTTTATCTCACAACTCGAGATATAAACTCGCGATTGTCTTTTTTCCTTGCAATTTTGACTTGTTTTCTCAGAATTGAGATATAAACTATAAAGTTCGATTTTGAGGAAAAAAAACTGACATTTTTCTCAAAATTGCGAGTTTATATCTCACAATTGCAAGTTTATATCACAAGGTTTTATACGAGGTCATAATTGTGAGAGAAAAAAGTTGCAATTACCCTTTTTTATTTTTTATTCAGTGGCAGAAACAAGCTTCCATAAAAAAATACTTTAAAGTGTAATTATATTTCACAGTATTACTGTATTTTTTATCAAATAAATGCAATTTTTTTTTTCAAAAAAACTAATCTTACTGATCCCAAACTTTTGTACATTACAAAAGATGTTTCCAATATCAGCATAATCCGGCCGAAACTTAAAAATAATATCTTAGAAGTGCTAATATTGTCATTATACATACTATATCTTCACTAATACAACCTTCGTCCCTAAAACATTTTCAGTTGACTTCCTCACTTTCATCCCCCCCTCATTAACATAATCTGTTTTACCCAATCAGGTGATCAATGCCATAGAGCAGGATTACCGGCTGCCGCCTCCCCCTGACTGTCCCACATACCTGCACCAGCTGATGTTGGACTGCTGGCAGAAGGAGCGGACGGCACGGCCACGCTTTTCCAACATTGTCTCAGCACTCGACAAGCTAATTCGCAACCCCGCCTCACTTAAAATCACCGCCCAAGAGGGGGCAGGGTAAGTTTCACATCCGTTACAGTTCCATATCACTTATTATTCCAGTCATTTCAAAGAGCATTGCTGCCTAACACAGCAAAAGTCCTTTTTTAAGTCTTAAAAACAATTTCTATTTTTACACAAAATTACTATGGAAAGCATGTGTCAAATTGCCCAGTGATTTATTGAATTTAGGATCAAATAAATTCTAGGACATATTTCGGTTACACTTTAATTCATTAGTCTACTTTAGACATTCTGCTAACTATAAGTAACTTTGTAACTACATGTCAACTAACTCTCTTTAGAGTATTAGTAGACTGTTAGGGTTCGGGTTAGTATAGGCTGACATGTAGTTGCTTATAAGTTACTTATAGTTAGTAGAATGTCTGTTGGTGGAGCATCAAAATAAAGTATTAGCAGATATTACTACTAATACTCTAATGACTGCTAGTTGACATGTAGTTGCTTATAGTTAGTAGAATATCTAAAGTAGACTATCGAAATAAAGTGTTTTTGGATTTTTATTGCTTTTATGTTGCCGTGTCGACTAAAACAATTAATGTTGGGCAGGATTACTGAAAAATAGTTACTTCTTCACAGGAGACGTAATGTGATTACAGTAATGCATTTAGCCCAACAATGCTTGTCAATCAAGAACATTGCGGTTCCTGTTTTAGGTTTAGTCACTCTCATTCCGTCCATCATTCCATTAGCTTGGCTCTCATCCACACAGTATGGCCTCTTGTATGTTAGTCTTGCCCCTCCTCTCTCAGCATGTTGGCCTGTCAGTCTGTCAATCAAGTCTCAGTATGAGCACATATCTGTCTGTCACATGTTCACCTCTCCCCTCCCCCTCCCCTCCAGGGAAAGCTGTTCGAGTCTTTCTCTCTTTGGCAGCCTTTCTAGATTTGTGTCGCTGCAGGCTGACTCATGACATCATCTTAATATGGGCAATTACATGCATTTTAACACTTCCCTCTCTTGCTCCTCAGACCCTCTCACCCTCTGTTGGACCAGCGCTCCCCACTGACGCCCTCATCCTGTGGGACAGTGGGCGACTGGCTCAGGGCCATCAAGATGGAGCGTTACGAGGAGAGTTTTCTACAGGCTGGTTACACGTCCATGCAGCTACTCGCCCACATCAACACAGAGTGAGTAAAGATAATATCACCTTCAGTCGACAACATACTGAAATCGAGGTATAATAGACAGAAAATTCTGAAATACAACTGAATTACAAGGAAGATTAAAAACGTCTTCTTTGAAAAGTAAATAATCAAATCTAATTAAAATTAATAGTAAGTGTTAGAAACAAAGAAACTAAATAAAAGGACTAATTATATTATATTATATTAATTTTTAATATTATATTATATGATATTAATTTTATATGATAGACAGCAAATTCTGAAATAAAACTGAATTACAAGAAAGATTAAAAACTTGTCTTTGATAAAAAAGTAAATAATTGAATTCACAATCAAATTTATAAAAATAAATAATAAATGTTACTAAATAGAAACAAAGAAACTAAATAAAATGACTATTATATTATATTAATTTTTAATTTTTAATATTATATTATACGATATTAATTTTATATAATAGACAACAAATTCTGAAATAAAACTGAATTACAAGGAAGATTAAAAACTTGTCTTTGGTAAAAAAGTAAATAATTAAATTTATAAAAATAAATTAATAAAAATAAATAATAAATGTTACTAAATAGAAACAAAGAAACTAAATAAAAGGACTAATTATATTATATTAATTGTATATTATATTATATTAAATAACTGTTTTCAGCATCATTACTCCAGTCTTCAGTGTCACATGATCCTTCAGAAATCATTCTAATATGCTGATTTGCTGCTCAAGAAACATTTCTGATTACAATTATCAATGTTGAAAATGGTTGTGCTGCTTTATATTTTTTTCCAGGATTCTTTAATGAATAGAAGGTTCAAAAGAACCGCTTTTATTTGAAATACATGTCACTTTTATGTCAAAAAAACTTGATCCCAAACTTCTGTAGTGTATATTTATATACATTTATTGTTTTTACATATGCAAACAACATAATATAATCTTTTCTATGCTCATGTCTGCTGTTATATTAAAAGCTAAGATCTAATTAGGTCTCTCTTTCCGTGTCTCAGGGATCTGCTGCGTTTGGGAATAACTCTGGCTGGTCATCAGAAGAAGATTCTGTCCAGCATTGAGGCTCTTGGGATTCAAAACAAAACTCCAGGGAATGTGCTCTACTGAGTGAACCGTACACACTCACACACACATGCAAACGCTTGTTGAGTTTGCCAGAGAACCTTCATGTAACCTATCCACTCACAATCAGGAACATTTCTACTTCCTTTTTACCGGGTCACTTAAGGATCAAGATTGCTTACTTGCTTCCAAGACTACCTAAGGGGGACCAATCCAGGAACCTGTCGGAAACGTCACAGTAATACTACTAATATTACAAAGCTTCATTTGTGATATCAAACGGGTCTCATAGGGATGTTACCCCACCCTTTTCCACATTTCGGGGAGCCACATGATGTAATCCAGAAGGAAAGACTTGGTCTGACATCATAATGCAAAGAAGTATTTCCATTTTTGCAGAGTATTTTTCTAAAGGAGACTTTCGTATTGAAGAGGATCGCAGCGTAAGACTTTTAATAACGCAAGAATGTGGATACAAGTATCAGATTATTAATGACGACTTCTTCATCCTTCATTTTAAGGATGTGTTGTGCACAAACGGTCAGATACATACTATGTGGCTAAGAAAATGGTATTGTTTTTTTAAATGATGCACTCTGTGTGTGTGTATGTGAGCAGCAATAAGAAAAATTAGCACAAAAGTCTTAGCACTTTTTTTCAGAGGAGAAAGACATGAATGAAGCAGAGGTTCCATTGGTGAACTAAATATGCGAAACATACGTGCTTATACAAACACACACACATATGTAGAGATCTGCAACACTTGACTGGCACTAAAAAGAGACCAAATAAGACACTCTGTTGTTTTATGAGTGGCTGAAAGACTCGAAACAGCCTTTGAACGTGTGCCATACTGTTTTGTTTATTACGGGAATGTTGTGCTGGTTTGACTCACCAACTTGAAGCTGGTGTTCATCACTGACTAAACCACAAGATTCAAAAGCCACCCTTTCATACCACGTGTGGGTTTATGGGTAGGAGGATTTGGTCTTCACATTGGAGATCCACAAGAACAAACCAGGGACTTTTATTCTGTTGCCTCTTTTTTTTTTGTATAAATATATCTTGATTTATGTAAAAAGATTCATTTTCTTTGTCAGTGTAATCTGTGTTTCTGTTACAATAAAAAGTATACATTTAGTCTAGTTTTTAAATTTCTTTTTTGCTTGCTTCTCTTTTAATAAGACAAGGAATCGAATTTCTCTTGATTAAGAAAGAGTTCATTAAGGCTCTGTTTCCACCTGGTATTAAGATGTGTTTTGGTTGATCAGATCACAAATGGACGACGCTAACTACAGGTGTAAATACATGTTTTGAGCTTGTCCACTTTCGACCACTTGGTCGAAAACACATTTGACTGGATTGCTTTCGTAGTGTAGACGCTCATGTGGTTAAATGCATTCGAACAGCCACAAAAGACCATCTATTCTCCACCTACTGACTTAATGTGTAAACATTATGGGTAGCACACTTGCCAGAAGGGATTTAAACTTTGTTGGATGAAGACCCAAGTTCAGTTTGAAGATGAAAATGTACCAAGCACAATGTTCTCTCACCATTCCTGATTTCTAACACTCACTCGCCGCCTTCGGCCGGTCTTGTGGCTGTCAGAGCAGAAACTAAAGCTGATGATCCCCGTCTGTTTTTCCATCCTCTCCAGTCATGTTCATATGTAAATTGAGTGAGCTTATTTTGTCCATTAGATTGTTAGATCGAAAGATCTGAAAAAACATACATTTACCTGCCCATAGACCCTCCCCTCAAAGAAATCAAGACAGAAGTGGTTGAAATTGGACAAAAGAGACAGATTAAAACACCGGGGGCCTGTACCATGAAGCCGGATTAGCTGGCTAGCCAGGTAAGTTTCAGATTAGTTTGCGGCAATCCTGGTTTTTATGTACCATAAAAAAAAATGACTTGGCTTTTAGCAGTGTTCATCACCATAGTAACTTACGCTCCACGGCTAACCTGCTCCGGGGCAGGTTTTGTTCTGGGTAAGAGGCCTCAAACCAAAATTGGATCAATCGGATGTGAGCACTGAAAGTGACACTGACACATCCAACGTAATAAAGTCACTACCCCAGTTTCTCTTCCTCCAAGTTGAAGGTTACTATATAGAAAAAAAATGTAACAATGAAATTGCTTGGATTTAAAAATAATTATATGATATATATTGTTATTAATCTAGTACACACAAGCAATTTTAGTTCAACAGTTAAGCATTTAGTTTCAATGAATATTAATATTATATACAGATCATATGTGTCACACAGACACATACATACATACATAGAGAAGTCTTGATTTGCCCCGGTGATCATTTCTGAGCGTTTTCTTGTGGACTGTTATTCTGGTGCCCTTTGGACTGTTTACCTCCTGTGATTCTCTGCTGCCTGCCCTGATCCCTGCCTGTTTATAGGACTGTGTTTGATTGCCGCCTGCCTCGACCTTTGCCTGTCCCTGTTTATGTCTTTGCCCCTGTCTGCATTGATCATTGTTTTAATAAAAGCTGCAAATGGATCCACATTCGGTTGACCCATCATTACAGAAGACTTCGCCAACCAGCGATCCAGCAGCTATCATGCAGATCTCCACCGAGCTGACCGTTCATCAACATCAACATGAACCGATTGACTTCTCTTACCGAGGAGCTGGTAAAGACCCTGCAGAGTCTTCGATTCAATGTCGCCGAAGCCACCATGCCACCGCCTGCTACTCCCTCCAGCCAAGCCTTCACTGCCGCCCCTGCAGTAAACCCACAATTCCCACTCCCGGAGAAGTTTGACGGTACCCCCGCAAAATGTAAGAGATTTCTTCTCCAATGCTCTCTCTTTGTCAACCAGCAGCCATCTCTATATTCCACCGAGTCCAGTTGGATATCCTTTGTATGCTTCCTGTTGACTGGTAAAGCGCTGGATTGGGCCACAGCGGTATGGAGAGAGGATAGTTCAGTGTTTTCCACCTTTTCTGCCTTCTTGCAAAGTTTCAAAGTGGTCTTCAAGCACCCTGAGGGAGGCAAAAGCGCTGGAGATCAACTGCTGTCGCTGTGTCAAGGTAAAACCGCAGCCGCTGAATACGCTCTGAACTTTCGAACCCTTGGCGCTCAAACGAACTGGGTCGAAGACATGCTGAAATTACTGTTTCGCAAAGGACTATCTCTGGAGCTTCAAGCAGAGCTCGCATGCCGCGACGACGGAAGATCGCCATTCACATTGACAACCTCCTCCGTTCACGGCGCCCTGGCCGTCTGTCCACTCTGACCAACCCCTCGTCAGAACCCATGCAGCTCGGGTACACCCCGCTTCACCCAGAGGAGAGAGAAAGAAGATGACAGCTTCATTTGTGCTTATACTGTGGTCAGGCCGGCCACATCAAGATCAACTGCCCCATCCGACGCAATCCATCCAACCTGAAAGCGGTGAGTTCCAACTATTCCTGTCTCAAAATTCCCATTCAAGTAACAGTTAACAATCAATGCATATCCACTCACACACTTTTGGACTCTGGGGCAGCGGGTAATTTCATTCATCAAAGAACACAATATTACGCTGACAGACTAACTCTCAATTGACAGTGGAGTCGCAGGGAGTGGCGATAGATGACCGTAAGTAAGGGCAGTGCTCGAGTGGCCACAACCACGCACTCTGAAAGAACTACAACGATTTCTGGGGTTTGCCAACTTCTACAGGCGGTTCATACGAAACTTCAGTGGCGTTGCGGCCCCATTAACCTCCATGACTAAGCGACAATCCACACACCTCTCCTGGTCCCACGAGGCGATGCACACCTTCCAAGAACTGAAAGAACGATTCACCACAGCACCCATTCTCCGTTATCCTGACCCAGAACTCCCTTTTATCGTTGAAGTCAACGCCTCCAGTACAGGCATCAGGGCCATACTCTCCCAGCGCCAAGGTAATCCTGCAAAAATGTTCCCATGTGCATTCTACGTTCACCGTACTCACTGATCACAAGAACCTTTAATACCTCCGGTCTGCTAAATGTTTGAATCCCCGGCAAGCTAGATGGGCCATGTTCTTCACTCGTTTCCAGTTCACGGTAACTTATAGACCAGGCTCAAGAAATGTCAAGGCGGATGCGCTGTCTTGTCAGACAGAGGAGGTGGAATGGACGAAGAACGAGGAAAACATCACTCAGACAAACAAAGAGACAGCACCACCACCAGAGTGCCCACCTAATCGGACATTTGTACCCACACACGTCCTCAACAAATTACTACACCAAGTTCACGATTTCCCCAGCTTTGGCCATCCAGGTATTACAGCCACACTTCATCTGCTACAGAACCGGTTCTGGTGGGACACCATGTTAACAGACCCCACCCAATTCATCAACGATTGCACAGCCTGTCAAAACTCTAAGACACCACATCAAGCCCCAGCTGGTCTGTTACAACCACTGCCCATTCCTCAACGTCCCTGGTCTCATATAACCATTGACTTTGTCACCAACCTTCCTGAGTCCCGTGGTCATACCACTATTCTCACAGTAATTGATTGCTTTTCCAAAGCGTGCCAACTTGTACCACTTCCCAAGCTACCCACCGCGTTTGAGACAGCAGAGATTCTTTGCAACTACGTGTTTCGCTTCTATAGTTCTTCCGGAGGACATCGTGTCTGACAGAGGCCCGCAGTTCACATCCCGGGTATGGGCAGCTTTCTTCAAGCAATTAAATATCAACATCAGCCTCACATCAGGGTACCATCCCGAATCCAATGGACAGACCGAACGCATGAACCAAGAACTCACCAGATTCTTACGCACATACTGTCAAGAAATTGGAGCCGATACCTGTTGTGGGCCGAATATGCTCAAAATTCCCTGCAGAAACCTGCCACTGGTGTCACACCCTTCCAATGCATCCTGGGTTTTCAACCGCCACTCTTTCCCTGGTCCGGGGAACCATCCAACCTGCCGTCAGTAACAGAGTGGATGCAACGAAGCGAGGAGACCTGGCCCATCATCACCTACAACGCGCTGTAAGAAGGCAAGAGATACAGGCCAATTGGCATCGTCGCCCCAATCCTGAATACACCGTGGGACAATGGGTATGGCTCTCAACAACGGACCTGTCTTTAAGACTTCCATGCAGAAAGCTCAGTCCCAGGTTTGTAGGGCCTTTTCAAATTCTCAAACAGATTACACCTGTGTCATTTCGTTTAGACTTGCCTGCTAATTACCGTGTTTCTCCTACTTTCCATGTGTCGTTGCTGAAACCCTCTGGTGGTCCGAGAGGAGAGTCGAATGGAGCCGAAGTCCGCAACCCCCCACCCTTGATGATCGAAGGCGAGGAAGCTTATCAGGTTCAAGAGCTGCTCGATTCCAGGCACCGGGGTAGGAGACCACAGTATCTAGTCGACTGGGAGGTGTACGGCCTGGAGGAGCGCTCCTGGGTCAATGCGGATGATATCCTGGACCCCTCACTCACAGAAGAGTTTCATCTGATACATCCGGAGAGACCGGCCCCTTGACCACGTGGTAGACCCCGGTGTCCGCTTCCTCACGGACACACACATTACACACACACTGTGAGGTCTTGATTTGCCCCGGTGATCATTTCTGAACGTTTTCTTGTGGACCGTTATTCTGTTGCCCTTTGGACTGTTTACCTCCTGATTCTCTGCTGCCTGCCCTGATCCCTGCCTGTTTATTGGTTGCCGCCTGCCTCGACCTTTGCCTGTCCCTGTTTGTGTTTGTCTTTGCCCCTGTCTGCATTACAATATGTAATATAAGCTGTAAATGAAGTCTTTAGATATGACTACATGACCTTACGTGTTTGAGTCTCTATCACTATGTATTATCAACTATTTAAAATAACTTCACAAGTTTGACTTGCACGGATAGAGCAAGATAATTTCCTCTTTCATGGACAAGTATTTTCTTTAGTGTAAATGCATTTAAATTCTTCATTTACCTAAATCTCTTAACCTTCAGCAAGAGTTTTGAATGGCACTGACTCCCTCGCAAGAAGTGATCCTCTCTGTTGCAAGGCATGTGATTGGCTGTTTGACACTGTCATGCATTCATGTGCACGCACTCCACAATCTCTGGGTCAAAGCCTGAGTTGACAGAGAAAGTTAATGATCAGCATCATGGTACCAACAAAGCCAGATTGGAGTGGTTTGGATTTGTCAACTTGAAACTAATCCTATAACCCCGAGTTCGTTCAACTACCATCACGGTACAGACCCCAGGTGTAAACGGGGACATGTCTTCCTCGTCTACTTGTGATCCGATGGACCAAAACGCATCTTAATATCAGGGCCTCAGATACTGTAATGTCCTCCTTAGTTCAAAAAAAGCATTTGTTGAAACTAAAGATGTGGTGACATTTAAAAAAAATTCAAAAAGGTTTGTTGTGCATTATGAATAATGTAGCAATGTATGAAGCACAGCACAGTCACTTTCAAACCAAGCAGCTTTTGTTGGTCAACATGGCAAATCAATGTGATCAACTTGAACCTACTGCAAAATCTGCATGGGGAAATCTTTTGCCCTTGCAAAATTCCCAATCGCATTGATTTCCATAGTTCCTGTGTGCAGTGCCTTCTGCTCTACAGAACCTTTTGAAGGATCCAAAATGTTGGAAATGGGTGACTGTTTATTTCTGTGATTGAGATCCCTGATCATTTTGGTTTGATCTTAACCATTTGAGTGGACCTCTTCGGACTCCGGATTGTTTCGCATTGTAATGCAGATTTGCAAAGAGGATGAATTGAAAGATGGGCCAACACTATTTGGGACTCTGCAGCAAACTCAAGGTGAAGGGGAAGAGTACATTTACATATGTTTTCAAAACACAGCAGAAAAATAAACTTGACTTAAGAAGCCTGTTTAATTCTAAGGTTCAGACAGTGTGGAAAATGGTTGTGACAAACTAAATATGCCTGTTTTTGGCACATAAATCTTTCATAAACATTATAAGTCGACCTCAGAGAAAAATCTAAATAAATAATAAATGTATATGACCCTTTTAATTCGTGCTCTCTTCCAGTCTTCCCGTTCTCCTGGGTTCCTTCTTGATCCTTTTATCTGTGACTGACTATGCTGCGGTCCGCACACACCTGCTGGATGCATATTTCCATAATTGTTTTGGGGTGATCCGATTTCTTGGACATTCTTGTTTTAAGCATTCCTCCCTGAAGATACAATGACCTTCTCTACTCGGCAAAGGTGCGAGTGAGATTTGGGAATGGGGCTTAGAGTTCCCCTCCCCCCATCTGTGTCTCTTCACCAATGGATCTCTTGTCCCCAATCCCTTCAGAAGAAAGAACCAGTTCTTTCCCAAGACTCCTTGAAAACGTCCTTGACTTAAACCTTCTTTTGACTTCGCCTCCTCTCTTTTTCCTCCCATCTTGCAGTTTCCTTGCGTGTCTGTTTGTAAGTTTATCTATCCCATCTTTGCAAACACATCTGGGATGCAGTGGTATTTGGTAAATCTCATGTCCAGGTACACTTCAGTCCTAGAATCAAAATATAGTAAATTCAATTTTGCATAAATTTTGCATTTAGAACAGTTAAGATTGTTTACATTCTTTTGAAGACAATTATATACATTTCCCCCTGCAATTTGCCTTAATGTTTTACTTTTGAATATTGTTTCTAATTTTCATAGATAATTATCTCTGTTCTCAAAGATACTTATCCTTAGACTCTAATTACTTAAATGGAGTAATGAAAATCATTGTGTCCCGACTAAAGACACAAAAGATATTCACACTTTTCTAATAAATCAGTTATCAGTTTTTATTTATTCATTGCATCACAGTAATAAGATGGGGGTCGGGGAGTTGCCATGATAATTATTTTGGAATGAAATATGACTTCTGACAGCATTTTTGACATTAAATAACATTTCTGAGGCTGCGTTTGAAACCTATGTGGTCCAAGTTGTTCTTCTGTAAGAAACTGAAACAAGGAGCATACATTAGAAGCTATTGTCAAATGCAAATAGATTTAATGTTTGGTCCGTATTATTAGGGCGGGAGAGTGGTTAAGAGATTATGATTGTCCTTATTGTGCTAAACTCTTCTGAATGCTTCAGTAAATTATATGTTGTTGTGCTGAGTTTTTGGGGTCTATGATTGTCTGTCTTAGTTGCGTGTCTGTTTGCTCCAGGAGCCTTTATCTTTTGAGGAAGAACACAAAGCACATTCCTCAAGTGTCCCACCCCACCCCCTACTCCAATCTTTGTCTTTAAACAATGCCTGCCAGCCTCTTCTCTTACCATGCATCCCTTTGCAGGACAAAAGACAGAAGTCAGCACACTCCTCTCTTCCTTCACATATGGATTTATCATCTTTCTCAGTCATTACTCAAGCCAAAAAGCTGAACATCCCATCTTTAATAAGCTCCAGATGAAGTGTCTGTGTATAAGGTTGTGTTCTCAATCTAAAGCAATAAGCAATTAAGTATGTTTTATGTGCCAAACTACATTTAAAAAGGGACAGTAATCTATTGTCAATTTCAGCTGAGAGATTGTAGGCTAGGAAAAAAATAATTTACAAATTAAATTTGAATTTTGTGGCTTTTGTTGCTTGAAGTTTGAAGTCATTTATTAGTTAGGCAAGCTTGGTAGATGTGTATAATAGTCAGTGTATGAAACCGAAAGATATGATTTAAGTGTAAAAATGAGTGATTAAGTGTTCATAAGGTTCATCTGTATTGTTTGCTGCGATTATGAAATCAGTGCTCATAAAGGTATACTTTGCAGTGGATGGTTTTTTTATTTACAAAGTTCTTGTTATGATCAATGACAATGACATAGTTGTAGTTCTCCAAAATAATCCATACAGGAGCCAAAGAACTTATCAACACCAAGTAAACAAATTATGGACAATATTTTGAAGTGTTGTGGGAAAAAGCCTTTGGAACACTAGGTGGCGCTGACATTGAAATTCTCAGATACCTTCAGGTCATGCTTTTGATGATCCCTACCACATTTCATGCTGATATGTCAAAGAAATCAATAAGTACATCAAATGTTTATATGGTGGATGGATGATTTGACCAATTCTGGCAAAATTGGTATCAACAGATTCAGCATGATCCAAAGAATTCATATTTACTGGCAAAAATTTCACAAGCTATAATCAAAAATAACCATTTTCATGACCTGTAGGTGGCGCTGTCGTCAAATTTGGCATGTGCCCTCAAATCATGGTACTAACGAAGCATACCAAGTTTTCAATTTTAAGACAAAGGTTTGAAAAGTTAAAACCAAAAGAAAAGTGAATATTTAAACTGATGGTGACGCTACAGAGTTTGTATTAGAGACTCTAAAGTTGGCCAAGGGTTTATTCATGTCTATCCCGTTAAGTATGCCAAATTTCATCGTTTTCTTACAAGCGGTTTTAAGAGCTCCCATAGACTCACATGGCAGGGGAAGAAGAAGAAGAAGAAAACTACCGGATGCTATAGGGGCTACGCACTTTTGGTGCTTTGACCCTAACTACATCAACACAGGAAAGAAAATTGTATTCCCCAGGTTTCAGGTTCAGGTCTTTAACAGGAGTATTGTGGCTTACTCAAAACACAGAAATATATGGTTTGTCATTCATAAAGTTCTCCAAAATAATGCATACAGGAACCAACTCTTTGTCAAGCACACTTTTGTAAATTGAGTATGTTACTTTTTATATAATATCACTATTTTTTTTAAAACAAAGTTGTTTTACCAAATTCAGCAAACTCCATGTTCTTTACATAAAGACAGATATCTGTTTTGCAGTTTTAAGCCTTTTAGTTACTCCAGCCTAGCAAATCCGTTTTTTTCCAATCAAAATGTGAGAAATTACACAATTTTGTGACAAAAAAAAAAAAAAAGCATTCTCGTTGACAAACTGAAGTGCTGTAATATTGTTTTTGAAATCTCTTTGTTTTATTGGTCTGTTTTATAGAAGATCATTCTCTTGTGCTTTAGTGTGTATTTAGTGTATACTTCTGTGTGTGACACACTTGTCAGAGGGACGTCTCTGGTGCCTGAGTGTTGACAGAGTGTGTATGTGACCTTTGTGTGAATGGCCATCCATTATAGAATGACGGGGAAGATAAGGACAGAGGTCTGTCCTATTAGAGAGATGTGTGTGTGTATGTGTGTGTGTGTGAACACTCAGCTCTTTATGTCTAGTTCATTCTTGTGTGCAGTGAAGCATATGGGTGGACCTGACTGGAGAGGGGACATAGATAAGAGTGATATAAAGCCAGACACTCCATAAGGTGTGTGTGTGTGTGTGTGTGTGTGTTTGAATGGTCTGTGCATTATTAACATTCCATGCTTTAGGGGTATTTGTTGGTCATTATAAGGGTTAAAATAATGTTCCGGTTTGAATACAATTTAAGCTTTGTGGACAGCATCTGTGACACTGCTGATTGACGCAGAAACAATTGCAACTTATAATTTGTGTATTATGTTGCTGTGTAAGACAGAGAAAAGTTCACCATGTTGTTAATTTATAGTCAATAATTAATCTACCTAGAGAAGTAGTCCTACTTGAAAAAGATGATTGGGCAGTGCCCCAAGTCTTCGAACTGCCAGGATCCAACAAAGTCTGCCACGACTGCCAAAGGCAGTTAAACAACATGACCCTGAGCCATAAAAGTGTGAGTTGACCACATGGGCTCCAAGGTCCCCTGGAGTATGTAGCGCTAAGTGACCAGGTAAACAGCATACTAACTGATAGGGGTGTAACGGTACACAAACATGACAGTTCATTATGTACCCCAGTACTGAAGTCACGGTTCGGTATGGGTTCAGTACAGCAGGGGGGAGAAAACTACACATAAAATTGCTTCTTTTTACTTTTTTTTATTAAACAGTGGTTTATTGTATCTCTATTGTATCTCTCTTGAAATAAATTCAGTTATAATTAACATTTTCAATTGCACATAAGGCAGGTTTTGCATTAACTTCTAAATCGAATTCTAAAATCATTTTTCAGTTGTTTTTCTTCTCCAAATCGTTTTTTGAAATATGGATCATTTACACAGTTACTGTAATAACTTGTTATTTATTTAAGCATGCATTAAATAATTAAGACATTAATAACAGGTAAAGTAAATATAATGAATATAAGCTAATATAGTGCATATATTTAGTGAAATGCTTCATTTCTCTAGTGAACTAACATGCTGTGGATACTAAATGACTTGCCTGAGGTAAATGTAATGCTACGCGAGATATTAATTTCAAGCTGTTTTATTGATGTCTTTCCGTGGTTGAAACACTGGTTGAGAGATCACACGTAAACATATCTATGCATAGATCGTATGTTCTTCTTCTTTTGCACTTTTTCTTGTTGTGGTGGTTAAAAAAACAGCATTGCATTACCGCGCGCGCCCCCTTCTGGATTGGAGAGTGGATCGCCTGTGACTGACTGTATTCTTCGTCTGACGAATTGTGACGGTTCGGGATGAATACATGTACCATTACACCCCTATTAACTGATGATTTTGTGATGAGGAAGGCAAGAAAGACTACGCGTGGCCTGAAAAGCAAGAGATGGTACTCACACTTCCAAACTATCTAAAAAATTGGTTTGGTTCAAAAATGTTTGCTCATGAGCCTTTCAGCTCAAATAGCTCACATTATGGTACACGTTATTGAAATACAAGCTGCACATTTCTACTTTTAAACCCTCCTGTACACTTGCATGACAGATGCCCATTGAAAGTGCATTATTGTGACACGTCTTTAGTTCATTTTCATAAACTGAGAGTCGAGTCAAAATTATGTTCAGTGGTAATGGACAGAGGTGCTGCTATATCAAGTCATATCCACAACTCGAGGCCGTTAGCATGTCTTGAACACTGGGATAACCAAACCAAGTTTTTATTTTAAAATATACACACATTCACTCTTAATCGGATGCCTAATATGCTAAAATAGCTCCATGAATATTTCTGGTCTCGTCACATTCAATTATGTATTACATGAATCACGTAAATAATGGCTTATATTTTCAATGGACCCTTTTCAGAAGAAGTAGTCATCATAGTAGGGTAAACTTGGGAACTGGTGAATGAAAACTACAGCAAAAACCCACAATAGTTTCTCTGACTTTACAAAAGAGGAAAAAATATCAAGAGACTGATTACATTCGTCAGATAACCAGTGTAATCAATGTACAATGTGTTATGAAGGTACATTATTTTATTTATTTTTTTTATATGAAAATTTAAAGAAACTTTGCTTGATTTATGAGGTTAATGACTGTGGAAACTTATCACAGTCTGTGAAATGTGTCTTTTTAAAAAGGCAAAATTTGAATAATTTGCATCACTGGATATTACTGTCGGTCATTAACATTTATTTCATGAAACAGTTGCTAAATGTTTAGCTACTTACATCTCACCTGAAGTGTCATGCTGGAATTCACCTTTAGCTTGTGTGAACTGTAAGCCCCGCTTTCTTTGATTTGATCTCAGTTTGACATTGACAAGCACCATTAGACCACTGAGATCCTAAAATGTATTTTGTCATCCTAACAACAAACAGAGTTTTGCTAATTTAATGCAGCACAGCAGTTTATATTGGGAGGACAGTTTGTCCCCATCTGATTACATCTCACAGTAGCCCATCACACACAGAGGACAAATCCGAACCCCTTCAACACCGCATGCATTTCAAGAACAGCAGACCACGCTCAGCTGTTTCACTTCACTCTCAGCCTGAGGTTATCTTTCCTTCTCTCCATCAATCTGTCCATGCCTCCCTCAGTCTGCGTACGGTTTAGTGTTTGCCGACCTCTATCATTCTTTCAATCAGTCTGTCTTAGCTTTAAAGCCCAGTCTATTTGTCCTCTTTCATATCACTCCATTTGTTTTCACTTCCTCAATCCGTCTTCCTTGTCCACACATCCACCTCATCAATCTGTTTTCCTGTCCTCCCTCTGTCCACCTGCGGTAATTTGGCCTGTTTTTCCCTCTACTTCCCCACCATCCCACTCTTCAGTAATTTCACCTGGCTGGGAGCCGTACACTAATGAGAGGGTAATCAGAGGGATTTCAGGTGCACTGCTGCCTGAATCAGCCCTTCACATTTGCCCCAGGCTTTTGCAGGCCCTCGGGGGCCCGAGCGTGGTGGAAACTGCACAGTTAAGTCTGTCTTATTAAACTTCCCTCAAGGGGCCAAACCTTCACAAACAGTCTCAGTCCCACAGTGAAGAATTCCATTGTCAGCCGACCTCTGATCCGGGCGTCTTTCCTGCGGATCAGCAAGTCTTAATGTGATTGTCTTGACTGATCAGGCTCGGCCCAGAGGCCTGCCCTCCCTTAACCTGGGTGGGGGGGTTGGTTTTAAACTCTGATACGGGATCAGCTTTAGCTAGCCTAAATAATTTTTATCCTTGTAAAGATAGCATAAAGATATCAACATACATCCCTGTTGAGTAAAAACCCGCACTAGGCCTGCAGAAACCTGTCTTACAAAGTTGTTATTGAGCTGACAAAACCAGATGAATCAAACCCGGTTTAAATGGGGGTTCAGCGGCCTCACAACACTTGGTTTTCTCAGGATTTCATCCAGAGTTTGTAATTAACTCAAGAGCATGTGCACCTGAAAGTGTGACCTGAATAGCGAACCGCGTCAAACATGGAGAGAATCAGTGTGATTCACTAAGCACCCTCCAACGAACTCAATTAAAACTATAGAGCGCTGCAGTGATTGTATATTTTTGTAGGTCATCCCAGAAGTTAGCATCACCCTGGTTCCCTTGACAAAAAAAAAAAAAAATTTACTTCTGGATTGTTGTCGAAAATAAGCTCTGTGACTAACAAATGGCAGAAGTAAAAAGCTAAACAGGCTATGAACAATGAGCACCATGGTCACGTGACTTCAACGTCACCACCATTAAACTTCAGTCAATCTACTCACAGTCTTTCGGTCTTTATTTAAAAAAAAATGTTTTTTCTTTGAAAGTTTGAGTAGGATGCAAGAGCACGATTAAAAGCAACGAGGCTGTGAAAGCAACTAGTGAGTCGATGAGTTTACCTGTTTGGAGACAACCTCTGGAGTCCCATTTAGCCACTTGTTAAGCCCTGGGTATACTTCATTTTTTTTAGGCGTACCCTACTGTATGCACACAGCATATGCAAAGTATACTTAATTTGATGCATGCACAGTTGAGCAATATATCACGACGAGTTACAACCCATGTAAATATCTTTGTATTCTTTCATGCTAGAGTTGTGCAAATGAGGAAACTTTCTAAATTCTTTGCACAATTTCTCATCTATTTAGGCCTCCATTGTCGCTGTAGCTTGCATGCATTCCGGTGTGTTCTGTTTTTTTCTTTGACTACCTTGTGAATCGATGCGTCCAGGGCATGGTTGCCACCTTGTGGATAAATGAATTACTGCAAAAACAATTAAATGCGCATGTGCGACCTACGCGCACAAGGTATGCGCGGTTACAAAAATCTAGCGGTGCGCATACTCTTCTGAAATCCGCGTCATTCACACTACAGAGACAGAGCGCATTTAGGCCACACCCACACTTAAAAAAAATTAATTCAGGCATTTAACCAAAACCCATTCAAATTCCAACTGGCTTCAGAACAAATGAAACCAGAAGTGCTAAAATTCAAAATCAGTGATTATAAAGTGTTCTGCTTTATATTTGAAAGAATTTAAAAAGTTGTTTTTCCCCCCCATGTTGCTAATATGACCAATGGTCATGTACCTCTGCAAAGCTTCAGGAGTAGCAACTGCATTTAAAAATGGGAAGATGCCATCTTCTGATAAACAAAATAAAAATGCAGTGTATATAGACTACATTAAACATTGCAGGTAATGAAACTGGAAAAGTTAAATATATAAAACAGTTCTGGCTGCTGGTTTTAGAACCCTAAACAAGTGGCTGCATCTAAAAATACTTCCCTACTATATAGTATGAAAACTGTAGGCAAAAAGTACCCATATTACCTATACTACATGCAGTGGGATTCTGAAGTGTGCATACAAGAGTTTACCATCCCATGAGGCTACAGGAGAGAGTTAGTGAACAGCAGTGAAGTGGCTCAACTAATGCTGGTAGGTCACATGACAGTGCCATGGCAATTGTACATTCATACAAACTATATGGAACACTGTTGCAAAAAAAAAAAAAAAAAAAAAAAAAAAAATCTACTCAGGTGATTTCAGACGCAGCCAGTGTAACAGTTACACCGATAACACCATGACCTGCTTAATCAACTGACATGGCAGCCATCAACCTAGACCCAACCACCTCGAAAGAGCCTTAAACCAGCATTCATTTCCCACCAAACTAGATCAATGAGACCCAATAGCACATTTCTTGAACATACGTAAAAAGCTTTATTTGGTATACAAGTGCTTGAATAAAAGTCACTAATAAGTAAAACCAGTAAAAAAAGGCACCAAATCACTTCTTTCCTCGTTTCCCTGGGGCTTTTGCAGCGGCTACAGCAACTTTCTCTCCCGATTCACCCTCTCCTGCCTTTGCAGTTTTCTTTCCTCCCTTCTTAGCTGCTGGTTCCTCAACTCCCTCTTTTGATGCTTTAGAGGCTCTTTTAGCTTTGCTCTGTTTGGGCTCAGATCCACCCTCCCCTGCAGCATTCCTCGCCTTTGGCTTCTTAGCAGGGGCCACCTTTGAGGCAGTGGCATCTCTCTCAGGAGTCTTAGCACCCTAAGAGAAAGAGTAGATAGAAAGGGGGTGGATGCGGATGCAAACATCTACGCACGTATAAAGTGAAAAGACAACAACTCACATCTGTGGCCTCCTTTTTCTTTGTGGGCTTCTTTTCTTTGCTTGTCCCTTGAATAGAGGGAAAAGGAAATATTCAATTAAAGAGAAGTCACATTACTAAAACGTTATTACCGCAGTTATTCTGTACTTGGTACAAAGCCTGTCACTGGGAAAGTACGCTTTAAAAAGATTGCAATGTACCATTTAGGTACTAATATGGACACTTGTAGTACCATATGCATCTTTGAGGTACTCTTTAGGTACAAAAGGTATACATTTTAAAGGGCATCACCCCAGTGATAGCTTTTGTACCTTTCTGTGCGTGTAGAGATAAGGTTTACACTTGGGCTTTGAGTTCAAAAGACCTGTTCACACCAATAACAAAATTTCCTCCAATCTAGGGGAGAGAAAAAAAAAAAAAAAAAAAAAAAAAAAAAAAAAAAAAAAAAAAAAAAAAAAAAAAAAAAAAAGCCTTTCAGGCAAAACAAATAACACCTTTACTCTGTGCCACTATCACTATAGATGCTGTGACTCTAAAAAGTCTCTCAAATTTAAGTTATAATGTAAACATGCCTTGAAGAACAAGTTTAAAGCACTTTAATAGCTTGTTTAAACTTTACCTTCACCCTTGGCTTTAGTTGCCTTGGCTTTCTTAGGTTTGGATGCTTGCTGTACATTGGGATCAGCATTTTCCTTTGACTGTGCCTTGGCCTCCTTTGCTTTGGTCTTGGCAGCAATCTGAAAGAGGACATCATGACCATTCAGGCATTACGTTGTGTTGAAATTCCTAACAATGATTCACTGAACGGTGTAATAAAGATAGAAGTTACCCGAAAGCGCCCTTGAGCACCGGTCGTTGTTGCCCCAGAATTTGCAGGTCTCACAAACACACCAGTCTCAATGCCTTTGTTCAGGGTTCGTCGCACCATAAACTTCAGCCGCGTCTCATCCACAGTCTTGTACTTCTCTTTGATGTAGCCGCGGATTGCTTGGGCCGAAACGCCCTTTCTTGAGTCCAGCTCTTTCAAAGCTTCTTTCACCATCTCCATGGTGGATGGGTGTGGAGAAACCTTCCGTGCAGTGGCCTTACTGCTTGAGCCTTCAGAAGCATCTTCAACAACATTTAAACCAGTCATAAGTGATAAATCATTCTGAAACAAGTTCTTTTGGGGAATTGAACAAGTCACAAAACAGCTTACAAACCTGGTTTTGTATCAACGATTTCATTCTCAGAATCCTTTGGGATGGTGGCAGTTGGCTCTGCAGATGCTTTTTTAGGAGGCATTTCAAAATCAAATGAAAAAATCAACAAAGTTAAAACACTCTTAAGTTATTGCAGCATGAATCCAAACAGCTTGTGTGTCTGTTTTATCAAGAGAAAGCGTGCTTTGCTGTTGTCTGGCACCTGCTCATCATCAAGTCGTTTGTCCCCAATTAATTAGCCACATTAACATGATTGGCCGAGTTGCCAGAGAAATAATTAGCTTGAAACTGAAGTGAAAAGTCTTCCATTTCCTTGCCAAGTGTTTTGTTTGTACACCTATATAGAGAGCTTTTAGAAGGACTATTTAAAACAGATTCAGTTTTTTCATCTGGAATGTAAACTAAATTAGTTAACATGAAATAGCAATGAACAATGCTGCTACAGCATTTATTATTCTTAGTTAATGTTAATTTTTAAAATCAAAATCAACAGTTAATTGGCTGTGAACTAACACACACAAGCAATGAATGTTTGTATTGCAATTAACAAAGATTTATAAAAACAAAATTATTGCTCATTGTCATTTCATGTTAGCTAGTTAACAAATGAAATCTTATTGTAAAGTGTTACCTCTGGAATTCTAAATGAGGCCTACACAGAAATTAAACATTTACATAGTTAATCCAATATTCTCACTTGACCCCATTATGATCTTTTATGGTTATTAGTAAATTATGATTAATTTGCAAAATACAATAAATTCCTTAATGAATGTGTGCTGTTTGTGAGTAGGATTTCATAAAGCACTACATGTAACTTTTGGCCCTCTAGCTGTTAAAAATAATACTGTATGCGTCTTGCGGAAGAACATTGTTTTGGTTGTGCTTTGGCTCTGCTTCCCTGCGTGGATGAATGAGGTTGAAACATACAGGATCTTATCAGAGCGGATGGACATATAAATAACAGCTTCAGTGTTTTTAAAACTGGTAAGTTTTGACATTTTGAATGATTCATGGTCAAATTTTCTCGTTCTTTGTGACAACAAACATTTAGCTTCATGATACTCATAGCCAGAGATAATTTTCTCTAGATAGGCCTATGTCATGAATGACGTATGTATGCAATTTCCCGCAAAATCCGTCCTCGACAGCTCTAAAACATAAATCGTTATTATAGCCTACTTTTATCAGTGTATTTGGGTAAAGTCATGTGTTTTTTTTTTGCACTGTCTCACTAAAAACATTTTGTTATATATATATATATATATATATATATATATATATATATATATACAGTTGTGCTCAAAAGTTTACATACCCTTTGCAGAATCTGCAAAATGTTAATTATTTTAACAAAATAAGAGGGATCATGCAAAATGTGTTATTTTTTTGTTTAGCACTGTCCTGAATAAGATATTTTGCATAAAAGATGTTTACATATGATCAAAAAATAGCTGAATTTATAAAAATGACCCATTCAAAAATGTACATACCATTGATTCTTAATACTGTGTGTGGTTACCTGGATGATCCACGACTGTTTTTATGTTTTGTCATGGTTGTTCATGAGTCTCTTGTTTGTCCTGAACAGTTAAACTGCCTAACATTCTTCAGAAAAATCTTTCAGGTCCTGCAGATTCTTCAGTTTTCCAGCATCTTTTGCATATTTGATCCCTTTCCAGCAGTGACTGTGTGATTTTGAGATTCGTCTTTTCACACTGAGGATGACTGAGGGACTCAAACACAACTATTAAAAAAGGGTCAAACATTCACTGATGCTCCAGAAGACAATACGATGCATTAAGACCCGGGGGGTGAAAACTTTTGGAATTTGAACATCAGGATAAATTTTACTTAATTTGTCTTCCGGGAAACATGTGAGTATCTTCTGTAGCTTCCAATGGCCAGTACTAAATGAAAAAATTAGATATTTAAACAAAATAAGACAAATTTGGACATCTTCATCTTGTTCAAAAGTTTTCACCCCCCAGTTCTTACTGCATCGTGTTTCCTTCTGGAGCATCAGTGAATGCTTGAACCTTTTTTAATAGTTGTGTTTGAGTCCTTCAGTCGTCCTCAGTGTGAAAAGATGGATCTCAGAATCATACAGTCACTGCTGGAAAGGGTTCAAATATGCAAAAGATGCTGGAGATACATATATATCTCCATATATATTATATATACATAGTGTATGTATAGTGTAGTGTAGTGTAGACGTTCAACTTGTTTTTCCTTCCTGTAAAGTTTCCCTGGAGTTGGCAGCAGATTTGGTTCAAGGCTCTTTTATTGAAGAATTGTTCGAAATCCCCATGGAGAAAATTAATTTGGAAAAAGAAAATATATCTGGAACCAAGGCTGCTGAAAAAAAATTGACTGCTACCTTCTGTTCCCTCTTTTCTGTAACACCTCATCCTTTCTGTTCTTCGTTTACAATTATTCTTGTCAAAAACTAGTTTAGGCTACCATAAATTCTTAAACCCCCTCAACACTGCTGACCAAACGCCTAAACTTCTCTTTGAAAACTCAACCCTAGCGCAAACAACTGCCATGCATCCTGAACGTCTTATTAAATTTGATTTACTGCCTTGTTTTAGTCCTCTAAATTTACTTCAGCAAAGACAAATTGACTTTGCCAAATGTCATGGAAAGAAAGAAGGAGAAAATTTTGTTTCATTTGGAATTAAGCTAGGAAATTAACCATAGCTTAATATACATAGCCACTCTGATGCAATTACAAACAGTGAATTGGATTTAGTGATAGATGAGCAATCAGAGAAACCCTGATTAATATTATAATGAGCTGAAGTGTACTGGCCTTTGTTTCATGAGTTAATTTGATCATGGTGTGATCTGTGTGTCTGTTTATTATTCATTCTGTACACATGCTAACTCATAACTGAAGACATGTAGAGCTGTGTCTTGTGCATGTGTGTGTTTCCATATATTTGTGCACACACACGTTCAAGGACGGATCATTTGGTTTTGATTTTTCCCAACATCTGGTTACAATATGGCTGTTTGTCCTTAAGTAAGTGCAGTTTGTGTGTGCAGTGAGTGTGATTTGAGTTCAGACTGTGCTTGTGTGTGTATACACGTGTTGTGCAGATCACAGGGATTGTGAGCTTGCATGTATGTGTGTGTGTGTTTCTGTTTTTTTTTTTTTTTTTTTTTAACCCATTTATACGAGAGCCATGTCACACTCCCCATGAGAGGAGATTACGGTTATCCATAGCATGGCTTTAACCACACTCCATTTCAGTCTCGCTCTCTCTCTCTTAATCCACACATAACCACACTAATATTCTGAACTGCCAATATTCATGTATACAAAAAAACACATTTAAAGGGTTAGTTCACCCAAAAATTTCTGTCATTAATTACTCACCATAATGTTGTTCCACACCCGTAAGACCTTCGTTCATCTTCGGAACACAAATTAAGATATTTTTGATGAAATCCGATGGCTCAGTGAGGCCTCCTTTGACAGCAAGATAATTAACACTTTCAGATGCCCAGAAATCTACTAAAGACATATTTAAAACAGTTCATGTGAATACAGTGGTTCAACCTTAATGTTATGAAGCGACGAGAATACTTTTTGTGCGCCAAAGAAACAAAATAACGACTTTATTCAACAATATCTAGTAATGGGTGATTTCAAAACACTGCTTCATGAAGCTTTGAAGTTTTACGAATCTTTTGTTTCGAATCAGTGGTTCGGAGCGTGTGTCAAACTGCCAAAGTCACGTGATTTCAGTAAACAAGGCTTTGTGAAACACTGAAACAGTTTGAAGCAAATGAGCTGAATTGTGTCAAGGCTTCGAAACAATCCGACACCCATCTCCACGGTGACACTTATGTTGAGGGGGTTTAAGGGGGTTTAAGAACCGATACCGATAATTTTTGTGTTTGTGCCCGATAACCAATATGTAGAACCGATATTTATTCACTGTTATACTTCTGTTTTTGACACGATTACACCACTGAACTGAACAAACCATTTTATTTATAACAATCACTCCCTCCTTGCATAGAAAACAAAACAAATCTTATTTATACACCGATAAATTTAGTTAATTTTAATCTTCATATTACAAAAATAATTTTATTTATAAAAAGCATCAGCAGCAACACTAATGTTAACAATAAGCAAATTAAATGTAGAATGTCTAATGTTTTCAAATGGAGAAAATAAATTAAAGACATGAGTTATATCAACTTTGCAGAAATGTAATACTTAATTTTAAGATTTATAAGCTGTTTAATAGGCTAAAGAGTGAAGAATAATTCGCTGGATAATGTTAAATAACTGAATAATATTCTCTGGAATGTTGGAATATAACAAAAAAAACATCGTATTTTATTGCATTTCTCAACTGGTAGGCCTATGTTATATCAGAATTATTAATAATGTTTTTGTCGTTCTAGATTACGAAATATCTGCTGACAAAGCGCTGTTTATCTATGCATTTACACAGAACTATACTCAAACTGCTTGCGGAGATAATAAATAACTAATTTCCATAGAGTTATGTTTACTTGGATGTTTATTATTGTTTATCTCCCCTCAGATGCGCTGTAATGGCGATCCTGCGCGCAATTCTCAAAACACCCACAAGATGGCGATGTTTATCGGTAAATCCGATATTACAAAACCGATATCCGATTATGGTAAAATGCTTAAATATCGAGGAAAATATCGGTAAATCGATATATCGGTCAATCTCTATTGACTATACTATACTTTTAAATGTATAGAACTAAAAATCGTTATAATTATAGTTATCATCCTTGGTGTGAACTGGCCTTTACTTAGCTGCCTAAATAAGGACATACCATTTTTTTTTTTACATAAAACTAAATATTATTAATACAGAGGTGAGCTCACATTTACTTGCTCTACGATATTTCACAGACGAATTCCAGTAAGAATCTGTGATTTTGCTCACGCCCAGGTTGGTCAAGTGGATTGACGTGGTTTGAAAGTGACTTTCCGCGCGAGCAGTGTTTCATACATC
Organism: Elopichthys bambusa; assembly: GCA_037101425.1. Classification (NCBI taxonomy): domain Eukaryota; kingdom Metazoa; phylum Chordata; class Actinopteri; order Cypriniformes; family Xenocyprididae; genus Elopichthys; species Elopichthys bambusa. Next base: position 3,327,344 of record CM074434.1, read on the forward strand.
GCTACGCTTGACAATGGAAAATCAACCTATTTGCCCATGAAATTTTATCTGAATTTTTTAACACTGATGAACTTTTGTGTGCAAAAACAGGTCCATTGTCAGTAGCGTAGAGATGTCACTTTTGAACCAAGCAGCATTCTGTTGGCCAGTGCAGTGAATTTGTGTGACTTACTTGAACATGAGCTAAATCTGTGTGGGGAACTTTTTTGCTCTCACACACAACTCCCGATCACGCACTTTCCGAATGACTGGATTTCGCCGACAACATTTCACAGAGCAATGGCCTAACTGCAGCTTTACCCAGGACTGGGCCCTAACAGAAAACCTTTAGCATTTTAGAATAAAAAACATTATTTCACTTATGAATTGTTTTTCCAAACGAGGAAGCCCCCGATTGGAGGTTTTTGTAATAATTAACACATTTCTTGGGACAAATTTGTCTTCAAAGTGTAGCTCTAAGCATACACACACACTGTACAGACATGTTTTATTGCATTTCTAGTGGGAGTATATTGTGTTGGGAACTGAGAAGACATTGTGTTAAAGTGTTCCAGCTCGGGCGTTATCCGGGCGAGTGTATAAATGACCAGTGTTGATCAGTGATGCCTGGGGAGGTCACAATCTCACTATTTTCTCACATGTGTGTTTTGTGCAAAGTGAATTATGGTTATTTTGACCTTTTCAGGCTTATTGGGGCCCCCAAGACACCGTTTGTGTGTGTGTGTGTGTGTGCGTGTGTGTGATTATGTCCCCTCCTTTACCCTGCTCTCTTTTTCCAGAGTAATAGAAACCAGGTTTATCTTAACTCACAAAACCAGCTCACTGCCCAGAAAGTGATATTTTTTGAAAACGTAAGCTTACAAGCCCTATGACATGAATCTATACACTGTGAGAAAAACGGAAAAGGTACGAGTAGTTTTCTGCCAGGACATTATCCGTTAATTTTGCTGACATTTTCTTTAATCCTAAAACACAACACAATGCACACCTGTGAAAAATTAATGCAGAAGATTCCTTCAAATTGAAACCTTTGAAACCTTTTTATGCATTTTGGCCATTCATTTACATGATGTTTCAAATAAACTTTTGAAAACGGGTTTCAAAGTGCAAGTTTTTGAATTATTGTCTCAAGTGTATACTACAAAAATGGGAATTTGTGAAAACCGTAACATCATGCACATGCGTATTATGTGTTCAGTCTATAGGTGCGTAGTGTTTCTTTACAAAGTGACATCACCAACGGGGATCATTTTGACAATGTTGGGAACAACTTTTCTGTTTTTAGTTCATTGTTGTCTTGTAAATGTACAAACACCGTTGTGTATGTCTGAATGATGCTTTTTTCCCCAACATAATGTAATGTTCTAATTTGATTGCTTGATACAGAGTATTGCTGTTGGTTACAGTGCTATATATCATATTCTGATTGATTTCTGAATATTTGTATACACTTTGCAAATGAATTGCATTGAAGTTCTTCATTCAAGTTGTATCTACAGTTGTACTAAACTTCTTCTCTGTGATTAACGTCCTTCTTACGGGCGTTGTGTTTACTCAGCTGCCTGTCCTCGTATTGGCCAGTATAGTGATTTGTGCACTTTATTATAAGTTGTTTTGGAAAGAACACATCTGTTAAATATATAAATGTACAGTAGGGTACAATTTTGTGTCCCAATACAAGCCCAACCATTCAACCCTGTTATCAAAGTTATAGTAAGAAAAACAGAACAAAAATGTATATGTTAATACTGGGGAATTAAAGTTTATCAATAACAAACCGTTTGGTGCCAAATAAGCTAGCGCCTACTGAGTGACAGCTTAATTTAGGCTAAATCTGCAACCATATTTTTTTTTTTCATATAAATGCGGATTTTATCTGTTCTCAGATGTCCTAAATTTTGAGAAAATTGGCATAAAAATGTAGTAATAAATGTAAAATTGCACATACTATTTAATTCGACCTTCTGAGGTAAGAAAAAAAAGTTAAGCACCTCCTTTACTTTGAAAAAAAATTGACTTCAAGTCATATTTTGAACACTAGTATTAGTAACACTTTAGTATAGGAAACATGTATTCACTATTAACTACGACTTTTCCCTCAATAAACTCCTAATTTACTGCTTATTGTTAGGTTTAGGTATTGGGTAGAATTAAGAATGTAGAATAAGGTCATGAATTAATATATGCTTAATAAGTACTAATAAACAGCTAATATTCTTGTAATACGCATGCTAATAAGCAACTAGTTAAAAAACCCTAAAATAAAGTGTTACCCCAGTATTTGTGTAAAGTGCCAATATCCAAGTTGTGTAACACTTTACAATAAGGTTTATTAGTTAAACATTAGTTAATGTATTAACTAACATGAACTAACCATGCGCAATACATTTGTTACTGTATTTACTAACCTTCGTTAACGTTAGTTAATGAAAATACAGTTGTTCATTGTTTGTTCATGTTAGTTCGCAGTGCATTAACTAATATTAACAAGATTTTAATAATGTATTAGTAAATGTTGGAATTAACATTAACAAAGATTAATAAAGGCTGCCGTTCATTATTAGTTCATGTTAACTAATGAACCTTATTGTAATAACAGAAATGTATTTAACATAACTTTATTATTAATTTTCAGTTTCAGGCTAGTTTATGATAATAAATATATTAATAAACCTGGTGAAACTGGTAGACTAAGGATGTATGTCAGGATAGTGCATATTTACATTTACGTGTATTAATTTAGCAGATGCTGCTATTCAAAGAAACGTACAAACAATAAATACAAGAAAAATGTACGATGAACGGAAAAGAGATTGCAGTTCTTTGCATTGCTAAATGCTAAACAGAATCTTTAATTGCCTTGATAAGAATTTTTAAATTCAATAGACTGCTCAATTCAAAAAATTAAAGTCAGAAACTTCATTTGGACAGAATTAGTTATTAAAAGTTATTAAAAATTAGTATTAAAAACAATGTAATTTTTGGTTCCCCAAAGAACCTTTCAGTGATTAGTTCTTAAAAGAAGTAGTTCTTAGTGTGAAGAAAATGTAAAGAACCCTTTCCCACTATACAGAACCTTTTGTGCAATGGAAATGTTCCATGAATGTTAAAGGTTCTTCATGGAACCATTGATGCTAATAAAGAAACGTAATTTTTAAATAAGGATAGGGTAGATCGTTTATCATTTTCTTTCACCTCTCCGCTGTCCTCTAGTATCAAAGGCAAAAAATTGTGGGGGGGACTTGCTGGGGCCACCAGAATCACATACTGTGGACCAACATCCCCAACACAACATATCCTGGTGACCATCTGTAGTGGCCTTTTCAGCAGAGAGGTCCAGGGTCTAAAGGGTTTGGTTGACATATTTACACATTGGGCCAGAAAGAGCGGCAAATGCTTTAGCTGCCATAGCTTTTGAAACGCCTGCATTCCTAGAATGCTTCAGTATCAGTTGTTTTGTGTGTGTCTGTGAGTCCCAGAGGACATTGGCCCACAGTGGGGATGGAAGCTCACTGCAGTAATTGCATTCTTCCCCTGTTGAGATGGAGAATGAGGAAGAATCTTTCTCTTTCTCCACTGCAGCAGCTTCCTCTGAGGGCCTTTCCCTCTTTCATCTCCAAATGTTAATGTGTCACTGGATTCAGTCTATCTCCCCCAACACACACATTCGCTTAACAGTCTCATTCACCCTTATATCTGTATCAGGGCACATAGTTGACCTTTCCCTCTCTCACCAGGGGGTTTAAATCCTTACCAGGCCTGTAATGTTGTTTTCTTTGACTGTTTCCGCTCTCTAAATTTCACATTAAAATGTGAAATCTGTAAAAAAAAAAAGAAAGAAAAAAAAAGAAAGTTAAATAATATTACCCAGCACGTTGGGCAAACATTTAACCCATCCGCTGGGTTTGTGCATTTTCAACCCAACTTGTGTTGTTTTTAACAAAGGATTCTTTTAGTGTTTAAGCAACATCTCTTCTCTGATGACGTGTTTACTGCCGCGAAGGCAGGGGAACCTGTCACTCACATGAGATCCACCAATAGCAAACCACAACATCCAATAAATTCCCCATGGATAAAATCCCTCCCTACATTTTTTTTTTTTCTTGGTCAAGAAGCCGTTTCACTCAATATACTGTATGTGGCATAGGGAAGAAAAGACTATATCGCAACATCTGTTTCATGCCGATAATTTATTTATAAAAATATTTATTTTCTGGTAAATACATAAATGTAAATCTCAGTGTGGTGGTATAATGTGAAAATGTGCTGCTTGTACATATACGCCCATATGGCACAGAGATCCAGATTTTGTTTGTTTTGTATGAGTGTTTGTTTGTGTTTCAGAGAGAGAGTGTGAGAGTGTGTTAATGGTTTCATTTCAGACATGTTTTCTCATGAATAATAAGCCAAGATAAATATTGTGCAGTTATTTATGTATGAGGCATTGGTTCACTCCTAGAGATTTTATAAGCTTTAAAAGTGTGTGTGTGTGTGTGTGTGTGTGGGAGAGATACTCTTCATTCTGCATTCAACTCATATTAGGAATCATTTCCTTTATGGATACTTACATTCACATATTCTGGCAAAATTACCCTCATCGTGTTCGCTTTAGCAGCCAGAATGACTTCCTCAACTGCCTATGCTTTTAATTTGTTTTTGTTTTTTGCTTTTTTTGTCCTATTTTCAATGCTGGAACATCCAGCAAAAAACAGATTCTGACTGTAACTGGTTTTACATGGTTTCTAGCTATGGTCATTATAGTCTGCTCAAGATGGTTGATCTACCTGGTTTTCATTGACATAAATGGAGAATTTTTTTTGTCAGGCTATAGGCATTTCTTTTCACACACACAACAACAGTTTATGAACAATTAATGATCTCTCAAGCGCCAAAAAAGAAAATATTTATAGTGCACATATAGACTATAGTGCAATTCACGAGTTCACACTTGCAAATAAGTCAGATAAATAAATGGTATGCATATTTGGCGTGCTGTCCGAGGAGAGGGCTCCGAGCTCGGTATTTGGCCCGAACCCAGAGTACTCCCCCCTGTATTCTGGTTAAGGAAGATAACCAGGCGAGTGTGAGATTTGGTAAGGAAGATACCAGGCGAGTGTGAGATTTGGTTAGGAAGATACCAGTTGAGTGTGAGATTTGGTCAGGAAGATAACCAGGCGAGTGTGAGATTTGGTTAGGAAGATACCAGTTGAGTGTGAGATTTGGTCAGGAAGATAACCAGGCGAGTGTGAGATTTGGTTAGGAAGATAACCAGTTGAGTGTGAGATTTGGTCAGGAAGATAACCAGGCGAGTGTGAGATTTGGTAAGGAAGATACCAGGCGAGTGTGAGATTTGGTTAGGAAGATACCAGGCGAGTGTGAGATTTGGTTAGGAAGATAACCAGGCGAGTGTGAGATTTGGTTAGGAAGATACCAGTTGAGTGTGAGATTTGGTCAGGAAGATAACCAGGCGAGTGTGAGATTTGGTTAGGAAGATACCAGTTGAGTGTGAGATTTGGTCAGGAAGATAACCAGGCGAGTGTGAGATTTGGTTAGGAAGATACCAGTTGAGTGTGAGATTTGGTCAGGAAGATAACCAGGCGAGTGTGAGATTTGGTTAGGAAGATACCAGTTGAGTGTGAGATTTGGTCAGGAAGATAACCAGGCGAGTGTGAGATTTGGTCAGGAAGATAACCAGGCGAGTGTGAGATTTGGTTAGGAAGATACCAGGCGAGTGTGAGATTTGGTCAGGAAGATAACCGTGCGAGTGTGAGATTTGGTCAGGAAGATAACCGTGCGAGTGTGAGATTTGGTCAGGAAGATAACCAGGCGAGTGTGAGATTTGGTCAGGAAGATAACCGTGCGAGTGTGAGATTTGGTCAGGAAGATAACCAGGCGAGTGTGAGATTTGGTCAGGAAGATAACCAGGCGAGTGTGAGATTTGGTTAGGAAGATACTAGGCGAGTGTGAGATTTGGTCAGGAAGATAACCGTGCGAGTGTGAGATTTGGTTAGGAAGATACTAGGCAAGTGTGAGATTGGGTTAGGAAGATAACCGTGCGAGTGTGAGAGTTGGTTAGGAAGATAACCGTGCGAGTGTGAGATTTGGTTAGGAAGATACTAGGCGAGTGTGAGATTTGGTCAGGAAGATAACCGTGCGAGTGTGAGATTTGGTTAGGAAGATAACCGTGCGAGTGTGAGATTTGGTCAGGAAGATAACCGTGCGAGTGTGAGATTTGGTTAGGAAGATAACCGTGCGAGTGTGAGATTTGGTTAGGAAGATAACCGTGCGAGTGTGAGATTTGGTTAAGAAGATAACCAGGCGAGTGTGAGATTTGGTTAGGAAGATAACCGTGCGAGTGTGAGATTTGGTTAGGAAGATAACCGTGCGAGTGTGAGGAGACGGGGTGGTGGAGGATTGCTGAAAAACTGTCGAGGAACATGGGTAAGTCGACTGCATATTTAAAGTGTACTCCACTTATGCTGATTGGGTAGACATGTTGATTACTGATTGCTGACAGTGCTCCTCCCAAATTTTGTTAATAAAACATCATAACTTTTAAATATAGATGAATCTTTGTGTAAGCTGTTTTGATTAACATTAATGACATAGACAGCAGCAGGTATTTATAGGCTGCTGTCACTTTAAGACTTAATGCACAGATCCAATATAATGATGCACATCTGAACTCTTTATGTTCACTTAAGACATAACCAACTGTGTTTATGAGAATACTTGTAAAAGACAGGTATTTAAAAAACAATTTTGTGTGTATGTGTTCGTTCAAGTGCAAGGAGACACGAAAGAAGTGCTCTGAAACACGCCTCCCTCTGTATGCAGCTGTGCGCACAGATAACAGCACACGAGTACTGAATCGAGTTCTCGTTCGCCGCTAAAATTGCTTTAATGTGTAAATTGGCAAGACAAAATAACGTGCAAAAGATAAACATTTACTCTGGTCCGTACGGATCACGGATCAACTGCGATCCTTTGCCCTCTACTGCACAGCACAACTCAAATGACCTACTTTTGTGGTGTTTTTTGACTTTTACAGATGTGGTCACACTTGAATTGCCACTGTAAGGAAAAGAGCTGCATTTTGTTTCGTGTTCCACAGAAATTACAACCACATACAGGTTTGGAAGGGCAGGATGGTGAGTATAATGACAGAATTGACATTTTTTGAGAATTTTCCATTTAAGTTGGTATGAGCCGACGTGGTTCCTGCTAAACTGGGTTTTAGGATATACACTACAGTTCAAAAGTTTGGGGTTGGTAAGATTTTTTTAAAGATTTCTTTTGAAAGTAGTCTCTTCTGCTTTAGCTGCATTTATTTTATGAAAAGTACAGTAAAAACAGTAATATTGTGATCAAAGCTGAATTTTAGCATCATTACTCCAGTCTTTAGTGTCACATGATCCACAGACATCATTTTAATATGCTGATATGATGCTCAAGAAACATTTCTGATTGTTATAAATGTTGAAAACAGTTGTGCTGCATTATATTCTTGTGGAAACTGTGATTTTTCAGGATTCTTTGATGAATAGAAAGTTCAAAAGTACAGCGTTTATGTGAAATAGAAATCTTTTGTAACATTATAAATGTCTTTATGTCACTTTTGATTAATTTAATGCATCCTTGCTGAATAAAAGTATTAATTTCTTTCAAAACAAATTCCCAAATGTAAAGTTGTCAGCGTTTCATCTCAAATTTGCCCTGTAAAAATATGACTCTTATTATTCTTGCAGATTTCCCTCTCCTCATTCTTCCTGTTTTCCTCTGGCTCTGTCATCTCCCCCTCTCTCTCCTCATGTGTTCCCTTTGGAACGCTCTAGTAGATGATTACAGTAATTGACTGCAATGACTTCATCTTTGTTTATCTAATTGAGGCCCCTCATACCAATAAACCCAAATCCCTCTTGGGATGTGTGTGTGTGTGTGTGTGTGTGGTCCTGGAAAACCCTACGTTAAAAATGTCAAAAATCGGCAGAACAAAAATGACATAACAGAACAGACAAAATGTCCCACAAAGATGGCAATATCCAAAATCCTTGTCCTTGTGGGGAAATGTTTTGATCCCCATGGGGAAAACCGCTTATAAATCATACTAAGTGATGTTTTTTGAAAATGCAGAAAGTTTTCTGTAATGGGTAGGTTTAGGGGTAGAGTTAGGGTTAGGGGATAGAATATACAGTTTGTACAGTATAAAAATCATTATGTCCTCATAAACAGTGCGCGCATTTGCTGTGATTATAATGTAGATGATACATTTTTCACATACAGAATTCTGTTTTTTTTCTCAGACATTTTCCCTTAAATTTCTTAAGAGAAATAAAAACACAGTGAGAAAATTGTTGACTTACAGTAAGAAAACTAGTTGATTTTTTTGGAGAAAAATGTGAGTGGTGCTTGCTTGTGGAAAACTTGGCGTCACAAAGAACACCTCATAAATTGGTGAAAGCTGATTATGTACTATTGTAATGTGGGACGGAATGAATTTTGACATTTTACACATTTTACATAATTTTTGTACAATTGCATTTAAAAATATCAAAACACAAAGATCCTCCACAGACTTTTATAAGAAAAAATAGTAAACGTTGGCATATATGAGAATATGGCAGTTGTACAGAATGAATGTGGATGGCAGCTGAGATCATTTGTTTTTGGAGGAATTTGTTGGAAAATGCCCATATTGAAATCGGAGTATCTAAACAAATCTGAACACAGCTCGAGACATTCTTGAGTTCTGTTCTGAATTCTAGAGGAGACGCATGTGAGATTTATTACATTTTGACCGTTGTTTCTTTTTTTGCCTGTCTGTTTTGTTTCTCCTAATTAATTTTTGTTCTCTTCCTTTTTTCCTCAACATTTCACAGCCCTGAACTTGTGTTTCTCTGATATCAGATTAATGAATTAAGTCATTTAATACTCCTCAATGTCACCACACACACACACACACACACACACACACACATTACTGGGAACCGAAAATAGCTTCTGAGTTTAATGCAGACATTATTTTCTGTTAAGGCGGTATTTTTCTTTGCTAGTGAAAACATTTTCTCAGCCGTTCGTTGGGAGAGTGAAACTTTATAGTCCAACGAGACTGGAGGTCTTTCTTTCTTTCTTTCTTTCTTTCTTTCTTTCTTTCTTTCTTTCTTTCTTTCTTTCTTTCTTTCTTTTACTCTACGTCAGTCCTTTTTGGTCTTCGCATCTCACAGTCTGTTAAACATTTATACCTGTTATATACCATAACTAACATGTATTTAATTCTCCTTTTTATAAATACTGGACTACAGTATATAAGCCACATGGGAAAAGTATTTTGCTATATCAAAGCTACCTTATATTTATGTGTAAAATATTCAAATCAAGTTCTAATGTGTGTTTTAAAAAAGAGGTACATTATAAAAATGAATACTGCCAACAAAAGGGCGAGTGGATCAGCATCTTCCTCTGCTGCAGATAATAAATAATTACTTGAATCATTTGAATTAAACAGATTTTAAATAATTACCGTGCAGCGTTAATAATTTACATTAAGTTAGCCAGTCTGAGTTCAACCATAGATGTGAATTTGGAGTTTTACGACAGTAACTAGAGACTTTGAGTAGTGTTGTATGTAAATCATGTCACAAAAATCCTGTGATTGCTTTTATGAAACAACAAATATTTCAAGTTATCTATAAAAATATGTCATGGCAAACTTTGGCAAAAGATTAGCACCCGGGTAGTCAGTTTATTATATGATGGAATACCTTGTGAAATACACTTTAGAGTAATTATTACAGAAATAATATACTTATATAAAGAATATAGTGAAGTGTGAACTGAATGTAATGCTTTCAAACACTTACTTGTATGTTCATATTAATTGCATGCATCATTCATAATTTCTTCTGTTGTCTTTGAAATATGGTTAAAGTGTACTGCTGATACTGACAAGCATTTATGGTGAACTTATACTTTAATGTCATTTATCAAAACTTTTAGTGCTGTCAAATCGATTAATCACGATTAATCTCATCTAACATAAAAGTTTGTAAATATATAATATACAAAAACACACGTTTGTTTTTGTGAATTGTCACAAAAACACACACACACACACTGCCGTTCAGAGGTTTGGGATAAGTACGATTTTTTAAAAATGTTTTTAAAAGAAGTCTCTTCTGCTCCCCAAAGCTGTATTTATTTGATCCAAAACTGTAATACTGTGAAATATTATTACAATTTAAAATAAGTGTTTTCTATGTGTGAATGTATAGTAAACTGTAATTTATTCCTGTGATCATTACTCCAGTCTTCAGTGTCACATGATCCTTCAGAAATCATCCTAATATGATGATTTGCTGCTCAATAAAAATTTCCAATTATTATCAATGTTGAAAACAATTTTTTTTAGGATTCTTTGATAAATAGAAACGTCAAAAGAACAGCATTTAGCTGAAATAGAAATCTTTTGTAATATTATAAATGTCTTTACTGTCACTTTTGATCAATTTAATGCATCCTTGCTGAATAAAAGTATTAATTTCTTTAAAAAATATATATATATATTTTACTGACTCCAAACCTTTGAACGATAGTGTATATAATGTTACAAAAGCTTTATATAAATATTACATATTTACAAATGTTTAAGTTAGTTTAATTGTTTTAGTATGTTAGTTGTGAACACATCAAAATAAGTGCACTTCCTTAAAGCACAGTAATAGATTATGAAAACGTAATGTTTTACTTTAATATAAAATGTTTAATTTGACATTACAAAGTGAAAGTTTACAAATGTGTCAAGAAACGTAGTTATGAAATGGACTCTCTTAAGTGGCCTTCATTATTAATATTATATTATCTAGAAGAACAGTTTTTTAAAAATATACACTTCAAGTGTGCATACTTCTTTTTCACAAGGATCATTCTGATAGTACAATAGAAATATTAGACACAAATGAGAATGTACAATATTCTATAGCGAAAGAAATATTGTAGAATTTGACAGCACCACATGCAAATGAATCCATAAAGCAGTTGAAAAGCTTTAATATATTTTCAGCTCCACTACTGCTAGTAAATGTAGATAAACAGCCGCACTAGTTTGCACCTAACACTAGTGCACGTGGAAGCTACAACTATAAAGAACCCAGAATGCACCCCTGCAACTCACTTAATTGCGTTAATAGCACAGAGAGCCATTTCAGTGAGAGAAAAAGCAAAAAAGAGGGAAAATATGAAGCTTCTGTGAGAATGACACATCACAGGTAGTCTGGATACCATTACCCTCCTGCTGCTACCTGCAACTAATGTTTACTACTCTTCAGCACTTTGTGGCCTATATAGTCATCTGTGAAGATACCTTACTATTCCTTCTATCTTACTTCTGTCTACATGTCTTGCTTTCTTGAAAAAATAAATAAATAAATGGTTTAGGTTCCCCTCCCTTTTATGTATGCATCACACACATCACTATGGTCCAATCAAAGAGCCAGCAGCTAAAAATAGAAATGTTTAGAAATGTGTCTGAGTTTAAAAATGTGTCTGAGTGGCAGGGAAAAAGCACTCTCTTCACTTTTAAGTGCAGCAATCTGGTTTTGAGGATAGGTTCAGTTAAAGCTTTCAGTCTTTGTGAAAGCTTGAGCTGAAGATACAATCTCACACATGCTGTGAAGTATTTCATTGATTATTGGTGAAGAGAGTCACATGTCCATGAGTTCATGCTCCTAGTCATAAGGTTACAAATACTAACTGCACTTTACAGTTTATGAACAAGTTAGATGGTTGGTTACTAGGCCAAGTCAACAGATTTGATGATAGTCTGGTTTCTAGGCTTGAGACTCGACTTGAGACTTTTCTTCAGTGAAAGACATTTTTGTGTCTGTTTTATCCATGCACTGTTAGAATTTTATCCTTTTTCTTGTACTAAATATGTTTCTATGCAATTTGCCCAAAATTAACATTATGAAAACACTAAAAATTCACGTAAAAGCAAAAAAAGCTAACTAAAAAATATAAAATATGTGAGACACATTCTATCTATTTCTATGTTAGGGGTCAATTTGATCCACATATAACGGAATATATTATTATTGACCTACATATACTGTAAATACTGTATATAATAACATTACAGACACAAACATTTTTTTTTTTGTCATGACTACTTGTCTGCACTGAGGTGCAAACAACTACAACTAAGTATAAATTGTATCTAAAATTATTTGTATTTAGTAGAGTTTATTGCTAATTATAAAGGATTAGTTGACTTCAGACTAAAAATTTTCCTGATCATTTACTCACCCCCATGTCATCTAAGATGTTCATGTCTTTCTTTTTTCAGTCGAAAAGAAATTAATGTTTTTGAGGAAAACATTCCAGTTTTTTGCTCTACCGCGGTACATCACGTGCGACCTTTCCAACATGATTACGTAATGCGTGGCGCGTCACAGAGCAGTGCAAGACGAGCATTTGTGGTTAAAAAGTATATATATATATATATTTATTTATTTATTTTTTTTCAGAAAATTACAAAATTGTTTTGCTAGATAAGACTCTTATTCCTCGTCTGGGATCATGTAGAGCTCTTTGAAGCTGCGCTGAAACTGACATTTGGACCTTCAACCCGTTGGTAGCTGTTGAAGTCCACTATATAGAGAAAAATCCTGGAATGTGTTCCTCAAAAATCTTAATTTCTTTTCGACTGAAGAAAAAAAGGCATAATTTTAATTCTGAAGTAAGCTAATTCTTTAACCAGTATTTCAAGCAGTTAGGTTAAGAAAAAAAGCAAAGCCATAAACTGGGTTTCTCAAACCTTTCAGCGAACAGTTCTTAAAATAATAACTTTTTCTTAATGTTGAGAACATTTTAATAATCTGAAGAACCTTTTTCCACTATAAAGAACCTTTTGTGGAATGGAAAGATTCCATGGATGATAGAGGTCATGAAGCCATCAATACCAATGAAGAACTTTTATTTTCAACAGTGTTTGTATTTTTAAAAACGAAATATTGCATGATATGATATATCATTCATGTCCATAGAGCAAACAGTGCAGGATAAGTTACACAACAGTTTAATATTCAGAGTTTGAATCCTAAAAGATTTGTATCCTAAATCATTAGAGTTTGAATCCTAAACCATTAGTAGTGATGTTTGAATTAGCAAACGCCACTAATGAATTCTTAATGATACCGACAGGAACGGCACCGTGTTCTACCCAGACACGACACAACAAGTTTCCAGCACAGCATAATTTTTCTGTTCTCTATGAAATTGAAAATGCTGCACGAAGCAGGAAATAGCAGCCCATCAGAACATATTTGATGTTGCAGTGTCATTTTATATTATATGAACCTCCCCAAACTCTTGCAACTAAATTGGAAGCACAGGATTCTCTAGAATCTCATATTAAGGTGCAGCATTAAGATTTGTTTTCATTGGAATAACTCAGCCAAACTCAGAGTTACTTACAAACTCAGGAATTACTGGAATAGCCACATTAATCAGAAGGGGGTGTTCACATATGCATAAAAATAAATGTTCGAAAAGTGCATTTTAGTGGAAAGGTTCTATGGATGTTCAAGTTTCTTCATGGAACCATCGATGCCAATAAAGAACCTTTTTTTTTATCTCATTGGTTAGGACATGGCCAGGCTATCTGTTATGGGATGACATTCTAAAGAATTGTTAAACTTTTCCTTTAAGTTTAGTTCGGTCTGTGAATTTGATGCATCCACATATTTTGCGATGTGGATGATGGCCCTCAAGGCTGTCTGTGCATTTTGCCAGCGTTTGGAGGAAAAAAAGAACAGCGGAGTCTCTGGAGGACATGCACTGTGTGCAGAGCTTTTTCCAGCCTCATTTCTGATGTCAGATAAGCAGTTCACGGCTCATTAAACACACACTCTTTGCGAACCCTGCAAACACAACAGAAGAATATTTCTCTGATCATTAGAAGCTGCAGGTATGTGTGTGTGTGTGTGTGTGTGTGTGTGTGTGTGTGTGTGTTGGTTAGTCAGAAATCAAATTTTGAAGTTATTCCCAAAAGAGTGAGTTTGAACTTGAAGGAATAGTTAACATGAAAATGAAAATTCTGTCATTGTTTGCTCACCCTGTACTTAAAAAAACACCATAAAAGTATCATAAAAGTGGTCAATATGACTCATGTGCTATATTTCTTCTGAAATCACACCAGCAGACCCAATTTTAAGTTATTCACTGAAAATAAGTCTATTGGATATGAAAATTGTAGTTAATGTATTTTAAAATTATATTTAAAAAAAAAAAATGCTTTTCCTCTTCCTGCTCCAAGGTTCTGCTCCCACAAGAGTATAAAAAATGTGCACATTGCACAAAACATCTCTGAAGTGTATTAAAAAGCACACAACGTGCCAAAGCACCTCACCTAGCCAATAAAACATTTTTAGTTTATGACATTTATTGTAGCTTTTAATATAAACTCTCCTGCTTTAGACAACAAATGACCTGGCATAACGTGTCAAGGCACCGTTTCTGGACACAACAACATACATTTAAAGTAAATTAATTTTGGTGGGTTTCTAACGCAAAGCTATATAATATGGCTTCAGAAGACTAGGATTTTAATGCACAAGTCAGATTGTTATAGTAAATTCTTCTTAATTGCCACTGATATGAAGAGAGAATTTGAGATATATAAAAGGTACTGTATTGCAAGCTTTGCACTATAATCTTCACTGAGCATTTGCATGGAATTATTAAAGGATGGATAGATGGGCAAGTAGATCAATTGAGGAAAACACTCAAACATCATCGACATTGAGAACATAGCTGTAATCTACAGCTTCCATATGTCCTTGCTCATACATATGAAAAAAAGAGACACATTGATATTCAACATGAACTCAAAATGGACCCTATTTGCTTAGGGTCAGATCACAAGTAGATGGGGAAGACACATTCCCGTTTACACCTGGTGTTTTAATCTCTCTTTTGTCCACTTTCAACCACTTCTGTCCTGATTTTTTTGAGGAGAGGGTCTATGTATGGGCTTTTTCAGATCTTTTGATCGAATGGACAAAATAAGCTCATGCAATTAACCTATAAATCTGACTGGAGATAATGGAAAAAATACGGAGAACAGTAGCTTTCGTTACTGCTCTGACAGCCGCAAGACCAGCCGAACGCTCTGAGTAAGCGTTAGAAATCAGGAATGGTGAGAGAACATGGTGCTTGGTACATTTTTCATCTTCAAAGTAAACTTAGGTCTTCACCTGACAAAGTTTAAATCCTGTCTGTTTACGCATTAGGTCAGCAGGCGGAGAGTAGGAGGTGATTTGTGGCTGTTCAAATGTATTCGACCACATGAGCATTTACAACATATATATATATATATATATATATATATATATATATATATATATGATTTACACTACAAAAACAGTCCGGTCGAATGTGTTTTTGACTACCTAAGCTCAAAACACAAAAATTCTAGGCTTCAACATCCAATACTCAGAAGTCTTGTGGACACATATTTAGTTTTAGCCTTATTTTATTTTTTTATTTTTATAACCACACATAAACGTTATTCTCTCATGTACACATATTATGGTAGCCCAGTTTTTGGTGCCATTAATATGTTTATAAGCAACTGAAAAAAGGGCCTTAGAAGCCATTTCGGAAGTGCAATGCTGTACCAGATGAGCTATTGAACAAGTTTACTATAGCCGCAGTGTTTCCACCGCAGGAACTTTCCCCAGGAACTAGGGAACTGGTACTCTGTGTGTTTCGACTGCAGGAACCAGGGTCTAAATAAAATTCCAGGTAAAAACTTCCCTCTCAGAAAGTCCCTGCTCATGAGGTAGCACTTTATCAAAGTTCAGGAACTTTCAGGGGTAGGACTTGGACGCTGAACATGCTGACTGGTTGAGTTCACGCAGCATTTTGATTGGTTGCAGAACCGAAATTACCCAGAACAATTTGTCCCAGGAACTTTTTTTCTCAGGAAATTTGTTTTCCCAGACCTGTTGCTGTCTGTGTTTCCATCGCGATCTAAAGTTCTGTGAAGATTAGGCAAATTAGACCAGTGACGTAGAACTGCGCACAACTTTCCATTTCGCGCTGGATTTCGTCCTCCACATATAAGCTTAATAAACCCTGAACCTCGACGTCAGTCCATTGTCGTAATTTTTGAACTCCATTGTTGATTTGAATAGGAAACAACTCTAACTGCATGCACCACAACAGACTTTTAAAAATGGTGGTTGAAACAAAATGCTGCGTAAACTCAACTAATCAGCATGTTCAGCGCCCAAGTCCCACCTCCAAAAGTTCCTGAACTTTGATAAAGTGCTACCTCATGAGCAGGGACTTTCTGAGAGGGAAATTTGTATCTGGAATTTTATTTAGACCCTGGTTCCTGCAGTCGAAACAGGACCACCCCAAAGTCCCTAGTTCCTGGGGAAAGTTCCTGAGGTGGAAACGTGGCTATAGTATTATGCAAGGAACTGCATGAAAATAAGTCCATATTGATTGATAATCTGCCCCATTGTCACAGTCACCAGCACAGTCACCTTCTCTGCACTGCAGCTCCCAGCATTCCTCCTGTTCTACACCTGCACTCTCTCATCAATCACCTGCACCTCCAAGCCATCACCATCGTTACCACTCATCAGCAATCCCTTTATAAGCAGTCACCATCCTCCCCACAGTTGTCTGGTCTCGTTGACGTGTACCTTTACGTCTATGACAAGCTCCATGACCTACCTGTTATGCTCACCTGAGTAACATAGCTGCTGTTCCTGACCCGTCTTCTGTCATCTGTCTTCAGTTCCTCATGTCTTCTTCCTGGATCTTCCTGCATCAACGTCTGTGTAAAGGAACAAAAGTTTGTTGGTGTTCTATTGCAACTAGTGTTCATTTCAGCTGGAAACTGCAGTGAATTTTATGTATAAGTATGTTTTTGGACTTTTGCAAAAACATGGGTTGAGTCCCATTTTTTTCCAATGAGCCTAGACAACCACTAGAGTGCTTTTTCTTTTTTGAAACGATCAACTGCTGAGTAAGTTAGTATTTATTTCCTTTAAATACACATTTGAGAAAGATCTACCAATCAGTCAGCCTAGAAAAAGCTCTGATTGGCACTGACCTTCCAGTGCATGCTGGGATGTGATTGGACCTTTATAGTTCACTATGCCTCGTCCAATTACATGTTCACAAATGTTATATTTTTCTGCAATTACGCTCCGCTCTACTTCTGTGCTATTCTCTTGGAATGTAGTAATGCAGTACTGCTAACCTTGTCGGCTCCTTTAAGATAAATTGCTTGTATTTTGCCTTGTTTGCAAGTGGCTTTGGATAAAAGCATTTGCTAAATAAATAAATGTAAATGCGAACAAACAATGCATAAACACAGAGGACTGCTGCTCTCTAGAACAAAAGGCCTGTGGTTGGTGTGCAACTTAGTGAGTCACCATGTCACCCAGAAATTGCACACAAATATCAGTTTAACGCACTTGATTAAAACAGCATGCTGACATCCAGATAGCAGTTTATTAAAGATGAATGCTGCACAGGCTTAAATTGAAACTCAAAATCCCAGCGGCATTATCACTAAAGAATGGTGCTAATATTATTCATAGAACACAAAGGGCTGACAGTTGTCTATATAAAATGTTGCATTGAAATGTTTGTACACGTAGTAGGAAAAGGTCATGCATCCACATGGTCCTCGATCTCGCAAGACCTGCAGGAGTCGTTCTCCATCTCAGCAGCCTCTCACAGCCAACTGACCCATCCTAAAATAAACATGTTGGGCTTCTCCATAGGGAACCCATGTCCAATTTTACTGTGTGTGTGCATGTGTGATTTCTTTTCTGCCACCTCTGCTCTCTGTCGGAGGGTGAAAGGGGAAACAGAGAACTTCAAACCATATATGAGAAAACACATTCCTCAGAGGCAGTTTGAAGAGTTTGTGAAAAGGTCGAGGACAAAGTTCAGGAAATGGACACACTCAAGAGGGAAAGAGGAGGAAGTGTTTGCAGTGTCTTTGGTTAATGTGTGTTTTTAGTTGAACGTCCGCTCACCGCGTTTGTTCTGCTGCTGTGAGCATGTGGTGAAAGCCCGTTTGTTTCCTCCCCCCTTCGGTCACATCCTCAGAAAGAAAGAACAATTAACAAATGAATTAATGAAATTCTGTTTTGAATATTTTCAACATTTTGAAATGCATTGTATTCTTTCATAGCTGTGGCGGTATAACAAACCCCAGTTTCTCAGTTGTACAAACAACAGCTGTGATTGGTCTGCTATGTAACCAGAAGACTTCCCCCAGATAGATAAAAAAAGATTTCTGCGGTAGCTTAGCATCTGATGGGAATGAATGTAATGGAGCCTGATTGCTTGAAGCTTCTAATGAAAGCGGTGAGGGTGATTACACAAACAATAAACCATAAATGAACTCTGTGATCCAGAAACATCCATAATAGATTTGTTTATCCTGTCTTAACATGACGGATTTAAAAGAGAATTCCTCTAAATGTTTATCAACTCCAGTTGTAACAAAAGCGGCTGTCTATTCTTCTACACTGTTGTCCAATGATATATTAACGGAGGTAAACAAATGTCATATTCTGCTATATGCTTTGCTTCTGTAGTCCACACTGACAACTAGCATTTTGGCTGTATATATGCCCTTTTGAAAAAGATGTGCGCATAATTGTACGCTCATGTGAATGTGAACTTGAGTGTACTTCAATTCTTAAAAATACTTTTTTTAAAAACTCTACTTGCAGATAATATAATATTAATGAAATATAAGGCCACTTAAGTGTACTCATAATTATGTTTCTTAACACACTTAAGTAGACTTTTTTTTTAAAAAAACAACAAAGTGCATTAATGTCGAATTAAAGGTTTTACTTTAAAGTACATGTACGTTTTATTATGCTTATAATAAAGTACATTCGGCAGACAATAGAAGTAATTATGAAACTACATATAAAGATGTACTTACTGTAAGTCCTACTTAAAAGGATAGTTCACCCAAAAAAATAAAAAATTCTGTCATCATTTACTCACACTCAACCTGTATGAATTTCTTTCTTCTGCTGAACACAAAGGAAGATATTTAGAAGAATTTCATTAAGCAAACAGATCTCGCCCCCCATTATAGTATTTATTTTTCCTACTATGGTAGTTCTTCTTAATATCTTCCTTTGTGTTCAGCAGAAGAAAGAAATTCATACAGGTTTGCAACTACTTGAGTGTGAGTAAATTTTCATTTTTGGGTGAACTATCCCTTTAAGTTCAGCTAATTGCATTTAATATAAGTTTAAAAATTTCATTCGATTGCAATTAACATGCAATTAAATGTCTGAAAACATTACATTCATACAGGTGCAAAACATAGCAGACACACCAATAACTGAAACGGTATATATTGCTATTTTTCACTCAACTGTAGCTTAACATCTGCTTACAGTCCCCAAATTAAAAATTACAGTAACATCTCTTTCAAAAACACAAGCCTTAAACCCAGCAAAGAGTACTCTGAGAGAGAGACTTTCATTTCGCTCATCTCTACCCATCCCTCTTCTTATTATCCTTCTCATCCCCTCGGCCTCTTGTTTTTTTTTTTTTACAGCAAATTACATCCGATAATTGAACCTGTGTTCCCTGCATAGAGTAAGATTGAAATAAAATTGAGAGGAGATGTTTAAGATGTACCCAAATTGAGAGCTTTGGCTACTGATGTGGAACTGAGGTCGTTGAACACACACACAAACACACACACACACACAGCCCAGTGTGTTTGTGATGGCTAGTGTAGACTGTTTCTAACTATAGATTATCTGTCAAACTGAGCTGGTATGCGTGTTTGCTCATAAACCCTGAACACACACTGCTGGGAGTCATGTTACTAGCTTACAAAAATGCGTAAACTTCCTCTGTTGTCCTCAAATTGTAAACAAAATCGCAAATGAGGCTCTGTGAAGTTCAATGAGAACATTTCCTGCTCTGAGATTGAAAGGAAACAATAACCGCCTCATGCACCTCTGGCAGTGACATCCATGTAGGAGGCCAAAATGTCATGTTTTGTCATAATGGAGCAGCAATTGGGTGTACACAATCAATCATATGAAAATAAACACATGGAAATTTTGCACAGTGGGTAGTGGATGTCTTTGTGTGCTCATACGGGACACCGGGTTTGAATCTGTTGTGCGTCATGTCCTGCTCCTTTTTCTCCTACACTTGCCTATAGATACCATGAAACCAAAATAGGAGTTTTGTGGTTTTTAGGCCATGTCTAGCTTTGAGATCATCTTTGAACTAGAGTTCCTAAAAGTTAACAAAATAAATGTTCCCAGCAGTGTTGGCTTCCTGTTAAACATCGTATAGATTTTAAAATCTTGCTAATTACTTACAAAGCACTAAATGGTTTAGCTCCCCAGTACCTGAGCGAGCTCTTAATGCATTATAGTCCTTCACGTCTATTGCGATCTCAAAATTCAGGCCAGCTGATAATACCTAGAATATCAAAATCAACCGCAGGAACAATCTTCCTATCACTGTTCGGGAAGCAGACACACTCTGTCAGTTTAAATCTAGCCTAAAAACGCATCTCTTTAACCTGGCATACACATAACACATTATCAATTTATATTTTCAAATCCGTTAAAGGATTATTAGGCTGCATAAATTAGGTCAGCCGGAACCGGGAACACTTCCTATAACACCAGATGTACTCGTTACATCAGAAGAAGAATGGCATCTACGCTAATATAAGTCTCTCTGTTTATCCCGAGGTTTACCGTAGTCAGCCAGATCCGGGCCGTATCCAGGTGAGATCGAGGATCTACGTCTTGACACAACCACAAGGCAGAGATTGAGTCAACTAGATCATCCTTTGTGAAGGCCTCGTCGACACGACAGCCAGTGGCACAGCTCCTCAACAAACCGTCCATACCGGCGTGCTGAATATGATCCTCAACTGGAACTGGAACTGGAATAAATACATTGAATGTTGTGATCCTATCTGACTTATGATAGCAACCTGAGTCGTAACAAAGGAGAGGAGCAATGTGAGGAGAACTTGCCCTCCAACTAAGCCTGGTTTCTCCCAAGGTTTTATTCTCCATTTTAACACCTGTTTGCCACCTGATGTCACCTGTTGGAGTTTGGGTTCCTTGACGCTGTCGCCTTTGGCTTGCTTAGTTGGGGACACTTGATATTTGATATTCAACAGTGCTTTGCATCTGCCTGCATTGACACTATTCTTTAAGAGCTGCTGTGCAGCCAAAATAATGTACCAGTTATCACTGTAAAGCTGCTTTGACACAATCTACATTGTAAAAATGCTATATAAATAAAGATGACTTGACTTGATATTTTAGTATTATTCATATGCTATTATAGTATTTATTCATATTAAGAATTGGCTTTAATTTTTATATTTTCAGTTTTCTTTTCACTTTAGTTTATTTTTATGTGTGTTTTATTTCAATGAATAGTTTTAGTTTTAACAATAACAACACTGGTTTGCACTTTCCGAGACATTTGCCAGTATTTGTTCAATAAAATGCCCCCAGGAATGATAATGCCCCACCTGCTGTAATATAAATTGTATGTGGTTTGAAACGATAACCCGGAACTCGATTTTTACCCACTGGAACCGGGTTTGGGCGGGTTTTGAATAGCAATTGTGCTAAATTTGTTACATACCAGGCAACCCTGCTACTTATAATTCACTGCTGAAATGAACACTAGTGGCAGTAAAACACAGTGTTGCCAATTTAGGGATTTTGTCACTAGATTTAGTGACTTCCCCGCCCCTTTTGAGACTTTTTTCAAAAGTTTAGGCACAAATCTAGCAACTTCTTGGACAAACCTTATCTAGATTCTTATTTTGCCCACTGATCTCTATTCATATTTATATAGATCAATGAATTTGTCATTATGATGTCATCTAGTGACATTTAGCCACCAGTTTAGCTACTTTCAATTGAAAGCAATTAGCAACAACCAGCAGATTATCGATTGATAAAGACTTGTTTTTGCATGATTTCTTGCACAATAGTTATGACCTCAAAACAATTTTACCATAGGGTATGATTTATAAGGCCTATCATTTGAAGTGTACATCACATGAACATGTTTGGTAGCTCATTTCGTATAGCATTAGCTACACTGAGCGCTTAACTTCAGTGAAACCAGGTAAAACAGCATGGTTGCTGAAGCATATGTGTTTTTATCGCACGTTTGCTTTTGTTTGCATTATTGGTTATGTTCGGGTGTGGTACAGACTACCTTTTTAGAGGCACTCACTGAACATTTCATTTTCAACCTACTGTAATACAGACAACAACTGATGTAATAAAATGTTGCCAGATTCACATTCATCTGTTTCAGATAAAACTGAACACACTTTTATCATCACTCACTGGACATTTAGCCTAATTTCCAAACAGTCGTGATTATATTTGTACAAGAACCAGCAAAAAAAAAAAAATGCTGTAAAAAAGAAAAGAAAGAAAAGATCGCGCTTTAGTGCCACTCACTGGACATTTAACTTTTAAACGTGCAAGAAGCAACGTGATATCATTTTACACGAAATGTTTCCACAGGCAAAATAAAGTCCAACGGTCGTTTTTTTTTGTTGCAAGCATTCTCTCTCTCTCGTTCTCTCTTTCATAAACAAATAATTGCAAATATTATATTATAATAGTATATTCTAGGACTCTATTCTAGGCGAGACACCCCAGGTGAATAGGATAAAAAAAGTAACTAATAGATATCATCATACTTCCTCAGCTGATTGATTACATTGAAAATTGCAAACATTTTTTGTATTACAATTTTTTTTCAAATGTTATGTTTAAATATGCAAATGAGGTGTTATCTAATTAAATATGCGCTAATTTGCATACATTTCTAGAACAAAAATCTGAATATTGGATGACGTCAGGTTCAAAATTCTCGTTTCATTTTTTGGGCATATTAAATTCAAAGGTTTTTACAGAGGGAATTTTGGATATCTCTTTTTATCACTCCATAAATGAGAAAATACAGCCAGAAAAAAAAAAAATTTTCACCATTTTTTTTGGTGAAACAATGTTGTATAAAATCAGGCAAATTATATATCAACAAATACCTCTGTAAAAACCTTCAGAATATAGATAGGAATAAAACTGTAAAGTTTGGTGTATGTAAGTTCTGCTGAAGTGGAGAATTCTGAATCAGAGCAGGAGAAAAAACTCATTTTGAGAAAACAGCCTTTAAAGATATTTACTGTAATTGAAATCTATAGATGCAAATAGATAAAGTGCTATAAAATATACACTTAAAAGTGTATTTTGGATGTTTTCTTTCCACCAGTCCGGAAAAACACTTTAAAAAAGCCAAAAAGCACAAAATCTCAAAATTCCCCTTAAAATTGTGATTTTTTTTTTTTTTTAATGGACCACTCCTTTTGTGGTACTCCCTTAAAAGAAAGGCTATTGTGTAAACATAAAATAAAAGTATAAGATATACGTCAACACACAGAAGAAAACTGCTCGTCAAGCCATTTCATAGGGTCTCTACAGGCAACAATCTCTCTTTCTCACTCCATAGATCTAAATGTAATTAGATTATCCACTTTCCTTTTACAAAAATACCAGTAAGCCTCATTAAATCCAGACACACTCATTTACACAATTTAATTTTTACATAAATTTAAGAAAGGATAGCACAACCAGATTACAGCTCCAGACTCACGGACATCAGCCCACTGTTTATGGCAGAGTCTTCGCGAGATAACAGCCCATCTCACTCTCATTACACACAGATTTTAATGGGCATTGCTCACAGCGGGTGGTCCGTCGGCCTTGGACTTGAGTGATGGATGAAGGGAGATCATGATAACAGGAGAACAAAGAGATTGTGGATGTGATTTTGAGAATTCTCTAATCACAAAAACATAAAAATGAGGGAAAAAAGACATTTTGTGTGTATGCATTAGAATCTCTTAAGGTTCTAAATAGAAGCGTAGGGTTCTTGAGTCAATTTTAAAGAATGCTTTATGTTAAAAAGTTTCTATATGGAGAAATGTCTTAAATGATTGCATAATACTTTCATGTTTAATGGGGTTTTACATTTTTGAAGTGTGTATGAGCTGTTTAATTCATACACTCAAACAAAAAAAAAGTCAAAATAAAAAATAAATTAAAGCAAAATTAAATTAATTAAAACTAAACCCACAAAATGATCCCATGATGGGTTCCCATAAAAGATTAAAATATATGAAGCACCTGACAGAACCCTGTAAGGGTGTATATAGAGCCTTTGTATTTGTAAGAGTGTATTTTATCTCATAAAGACCCCATGAAGTGGCTTAATAAGCGCAGGTTTATTTCTCATGCGGATGTATTTCCTACTGAAACAGGAAGTAGAAGCAGAACATAATTACAGGGCCTGACTGTGCATGTTCTTGTGCTGCTATCGAGCAATCTGTGTCAGCATGTCAGGACATCATTTTCTGCAGTTTCTGAGTGATTGTTCACATGAAATTTACAGTTTGGTGACAAAACAATCAGGTCTGTTTTTCTGGGTGAGAAATACAGCCTGCTAAATCTGCTAAAAGTTAATTTAGTCAAATCTTCGGTGTAGAAAAAGAACTAAAAGTAAATAAATTGAGGGTTACTGTTCTGTTTTCATTGAATTAGGGAAAATAGTATTGCCTGACATAACGTTTTTTTTTTTTTTTTTTACTTTCAATCAGTGATCCGAAAACCAATGCGAGTCTTCTAAACACATCATAATCACACACATTATGTATTATTTTAAAATGTACAAATTGTCTTCAAATTTACAAGTTTTCTCTGTGTTTGTGCTGAACAAGTCCGACAAGAAGGAGAGGATCAAATTCCAGCAGCCAAAAACATTAATTATCAAAACAAAAGCACCCAGGAGAACATTATCCAAGACGAGAGAACAAAAAACAAGAACCCACATACATAACTGAAAACTGAGGAGTATATATACACTAAAGGAACTAAAGGAGTCCCAGATGAAAATCATCTAAGGTACCTTTTACATGACAACGATGCACTAAAAACAAAAAAGTTTTTCTTTTGTGTTTTTCACGTACAGACAAAAACTTCACAAGGATCCATAAGAGCAACTAAAAACGCTGTATTCTGCTGCCAGGCCAGTAGTTGGTGATGCCACTTTGTAAGGAAACAATATGCACCTAAAGACTGAATTAATACGCATGCGCATGGCGTCACCATTTTGTGTTTTTGTAGTTTACATGGAGATGATAAAGGTATTGTTTTCGAAAACTTGCACTTTAAAATCCATTTTTAAAAGTTTGGATTTTCAGGCCCCTTAAATGCTGTTGTCGTTTAAATGAACGGCTAAAATGCATATACAAAGTTTTCCATTTTTAGTTGAAAACGGTGTCGTGTAAATGACCCCTGAGACAACTAAGACAGGAGCTACACAGAGAGGGAACAGGGACTAAATGAATCCGAAATCAACCTAAATGTCCACCAAACAACATAGAGGTGATGTGAAGTAGTACTCTTTTTAAAAAGCATGTTAACTGAACTTTCTAGGGTGATTCTGTGTAGAGAACACCCAACCTATATAATTCAAACACTGCACTAGCATATACACAATCTCAAAGCTTATAGAAAGTCTCAAGACCTCAATTTTGCTTTCATAGGGCTTTTAAACAATTCGGCTTCTACAAGAACACAGAGTGATTTTGGTTATAGAGACAGAGTGAAAATGCCTGTGCTGCAGTATTAGTAAAGCGTAACGGAGACAGTGAAAGAAGAGAGAGAAAGAGAGAGAGAAGGTGAAAAGTGAGAGGATTATTTGGGATTTTGCTGAGAGGAGAAGTGATGGAGATTTCAGTAATGAGAAATGTGAGTATTTGTGTGTGCAAAAATATGTAAGTATTTGTTTGCCTGTAAGGATTATCCAATGTGTGTGTGTGTGTGTGTGTGTGTGTGTAGACTGCAGATCTGCTCACATCTGCAGCCAATCAACCTCTATACTGTACACCAAACCAGGAAATCGCAAACAATAGGAGACTGGGCTACTGCCAAACACTGTTAAGTGTGTGTGTGCCTTTCTTATACAATATAGTGCCCAGTTATTCATGTGTAATAACATGTACCATGTGCAAATTTTACAAGGGTGTTCTTCTGGGCTTTTTCAAAGAATTTCTGTCTCTAACTTTGAGAAGTAATTGTTGAAATTCATTCCTAATAAATGTGTAACTATTCTTAAAGAGAAAAGACACTTTAAAAAGATACAAGGCAAGTTATGTTAAACACTTGTAATATGTCAGACTCAAGTATTTATTGTTTGTCATCAATGTATTATCAGATACTTATCTGCAGATAAAACAGTGAGTGATCCACTACAATGATTACTGATCAAGGCAAACATAATTTTGATGTTCGCAAATGTACAGAACACCCAAACCACAAGGTGAAAAGAAAAAGTGCACAAAAATTATAATAATAAAACAAATAATAATAATAATATAGAAACATTTTAATTATATTAATGGTTATGAAGCTAAAGTCAGGTAGGATGACTGAATTTTTCTAAATTTGATTCTGGTGGCAACCGTAAGACAGTGGAGTGAGGCCAATAATAATGATAATAATAATATATTTTTAATAATAATAATAATAATTTAAATGTTTTTGTGGGCAAAAAGTTTTCAAATTATTACATACACAAATTATGAAAAATTTAATTATTAGGTGTTTTTTTTAATTAAATTCCATTTTGTTTTTTACAATCTGCAAAATAAAATATATAATGAATAAAGAACTTAAAAATGCACTTCAGAAAAATCATTTTTCATCTAACAGTTCAGGTTTTTTTTTTTTGCATAAAAACATCAATTTGACCAATTTACAATTTCACTTTTGTGAATGCTGAAAGGTTGTTTGAAAACACTGTTGAAACATTCCTCGTGCATTACAATTATAACTGTTTTTGTATACAGACTTTTTTAGACCTCCATATCTTTGTTGTGACTTTGTTTGGGTGGCGGGGGTGGGTGGTGATTTTTCAAGCCTTAATTAGTAGGGGTCAGTATAGGGGAGTCAGACCCCCCAAAACTTTACGGAAAATTTTGTGGCGACTGTTAAACACCTTCAAACAGCGACTGGTCCACGATGATTACGTAATACATGTGTGTGCCATTTCTTCATTCAGACAAAAGAAAAAACCTGAATACACTGCAATTGCAGAGCTGTTGCAAACACGTTCACATCCCTATGATGGTTTCTTGCTCTTTTCTCACTGCTGTCATTTTTGTTGTCTGTCTGTTGTTGAAAGGAAAGCGTGCAGCTCCCAGGAGTGTGGATGGTTCGTTTGCAAACAGTGTACTGTTGCTTAGCTACTTCAAACTTTAGATTTTTTACTAACATTAACAAAGATTAATAGATGCTTTAAAAATATGTTGCTTATTGTTCATGTTAGTTAATGCATTAACTAAAGTTAACAAATGTTACCCAAATTTCTCTTTAACCCTGAGCGAAGAACGAAGAAGGATCTCAGTGAGATTATATCTGATCCTTTAGATGCAACAACATCTATGTACACAAAAACTGCATTGTATCAAATGCTTAATCTTAAAATATAAGTGCATAGTAGTTACACAAAAGTGGAACCCCATAAAGTGAAACCTATACATTTTCTGGCTCAAAAGCATTTAAATAGAGCGGTGTTCAGTGTTATTGGTATTTATTGTTATTAAACACTGAGATATAGCACTTGATTAATTGTAAACACACACATACACACAAGTGAATTGCTCACATAAATATTATTCTAAGAGCTACTGTGTGTCATAGTCTGCTGTGGCGATTGCATTGTTACTTATAATGAACTGAAGTTAGACTTCTATTGTCCTCCAATTCTACTTCTTTGTGGGCTTTCTCTGTTTCCCTTTTTTATTGACTTAAAGCTTTATCCAGTCTAGCCATCATGCTCATGGACTGTCTGATGCAAATTGCAGAAAAAAATGGCAAGAGATTTCTCTAAACTTAAAGCTCCAGTCTGATTATGCAATTAACAGCAAATTGCAGGCTCATTCCCTACAGGCTTAACTAAAGAGAACTCTCTTGTTCTCACTCCAGTGGCTACCTGTAGCCAACCAAAATCAAGGTTTAACATTGGCCTCTAGGACTGCCATTGCATGCACAGTCAAACCTCAGCACACACTCCGGCCATTTACACTCATTTAGCAAGTGCAGTTTGGTGGTTGCCACACTTTCCAGAACCTTTACCCTCTCTGTTCCTCTGAGGTGGAGCAAGCTAGTAACCTATTCCTGATCTGCTGAGGCCATCACTGTAAAATCCAACTGTTGTTTTTTTAGTTAACTTTACTTAATGTCTTAACTTAATTGTAAAAATCTAGTAATCTGTGCCTTGTTTATTCAGAAAACCCAAGTTACGTTTAATTAATTGGTTTGAGTGCCATTTTGGCAATTCTTAATAGACATAATAGACATTCATTTCCTCCAGTTATCTTTTTCTAGTTGCATTCACTCATTTCCCAAAGTCATCTTGAATGTCGAATTGTCAATACAAATCAAGGGTAGCGTTAGTTCTGGCAGGTCACGTTAGTCAACCTCGCATCAGCTGAATCACAATGACCTATAGGAATACAATGCATATCACCGCATTTGTATATATATATATATATATATATATATATATATATATATGGTCTATTCAGTATTATTAGCAGATTTATCGCATTGCTCAAGAGCTAATTACCCTCCTCCATCCCCAGCTCCTCCTTTGTCCAGTCTGGACTTGCCTTTCTGATATTTCTGTTGATCAAACTTATTTCTCAATTATGTTGTTACATTAATTATTGTCATTAAGAAAATTAATGATATTGCAGTACTTTGGTTCTGTTCTGTTTACCCTAAGAGGGGTTATCGCTGCTCTCCCTGCTCTTATCCATGCTAGGCTGGAAGTTTTTGCCCAGAACAGAACCATACCGCCAATCCAAACTGTATGCTAACTGCCAGTCATCTTTGACGATAGTGATCCTGACAGAACTGAATTTTGAGAGAACATCACATAAGCTGACTCCACAAATTGATTTTTGATTGATTTACCTAAAATGTTTTTGTTAGTGTTCCCTTTGGTTGGGCACTAGGAACTTAATTTATATTATTGTAATTCTCTTCCTATTGATGCAGCGAGAAATCAAATTAAAAGGAAGGGAAGTAATAAATAGGTTACTTATAAAAGGTCACCTTCTAACTGAATCATTAACTAGTCTTTTTTTTTTTTTCATGTCAAATAATGATCTTTTACAATTTTATTGCTAACACTTATGTCATAAACACCTTGTGATTTATTTTTAATTGGGTTGATATAATCCCTCTATATTTTTGATAAATACTTGCAGTTGACCATGCTTGAGTCACACACACTTGAACATTCAGCATGCAAAACACAACAATGGTAGCTATAGTCAAGAGTAAACCTAAAGTAAATTATCAAGTACTCTCTATAGTTCTTTTTTAGTTACTAGAACTATCTTGTCTTTTTAAGGCAGTCGGTTTGCATGTTGTTTTAAGTTAGTCTAACTAATTCGATTTTACAGTATACTAATTTAGTTTACACCTGAAACCTGGCATTGTGTATGGCAAATATTGTTGGCTCTTATGATAAATTACTTGCAATGAGTCATTTTGGAAAAAAGCATCTACTAAATTAATAAATGTAATGTAATGTAAGTGTGTGGTTCTTGGCCAAAATAAACTGAAATATGGATCTGACTTTATGCTCATAGTCAAAAGTCTGACCATGCAAGAATAAGCTTCTCCCTATCTCAGGGGACCTGTGACCTCCCATTGTGTTGGTAAGCTTTAATTGACAGTTATTAAAGTATGTATTGTTTCTGCTTAGTTGTTGACCTAGAATATCCCAGTAGAGGAAGAGAGTGGGAAATGGGGGGTACAGGGAGAGTAGTGGAATGTTCTGGGAGAATGGAGAGAAGTGATCTTTGTGCCCATACTATCATTTACTTTTCCAGCTGCCCTGGGATCCTATCATGTCTTCATGATTAACATTTTAAGTCACAATCTGTAGCTAAAAACATACATTACAGTACAAGAACAAAGTCTTTATCACACACAAGCATAATTGCAAACATCATGGTTGGTATGAAATACGATGTGCTGTAAAACTGAACAGAGATCACCCCTGCAGGCAATGTCATCTTTGGCTTCAGAATCTATCAAACATATATTGAGATCTGTTTTCAATAACTGTATATATATAAAAGTCTCCTCAGGGTCTTGTTCGGTTATACCCTGCTGGAAAGCCCATCTAAAACTAGCTTTTTATGGTAGCTTGTTTAAAAATGTTTTAGCTGGTACTCATCTTATTGGATTGGATTTTTTGACTTGAGAACTTACCTCCTTAGACAAGCTGTCATGTTCCAAAAACCACATTGACCACCTTGAGCTGGAATTACTTTTTTTCCAGCATAAGTACACACCTGATATTGTGATACATGTGTACTACATACATAATTGTTTTATGGTTATGAAGCTTATGACAGGTAGGATATGGTATTAGCATGGAATATACAGTGCGTTTGCATTCACATTTATGTATTGAGCAGATGCTTTTTTCCAAAGCGACCTACAAGAAAGGAGCCAATAATATTGAAAGTATACAATTCCAGGTTTATTTGAAAAGGAAACAAGCCATAGGAGAGGTGAAATGCAGAAAAGATTTTTTTTTTTAAAGTGCCTTTGCTAATGTGGTTAAGCAAAGTGCTTGCGGAAGATGTATGCTTTCAGCTGCTTCTTGAAAGTTGTGATAGTCTCAGCAGATTTGTTGGAGGTTGGCAACTCAGAGAAGCAGACAGGGTGAAGGTTTTGGAGAGCAACTTGTGAGGTTCCAGCGGCTCTCCTGAAAGCTAGCGTCAAAAATGTAAATTTTGTCATCATTCACTTACCATCATATTGTTCTAAACCTGAGAAATGGTGGAGAAACGTGTTTGTGTTTCACGAGTTCACATATCCACGTAATTAAATAGAGTAAAGTTATGCATATTTGGCGTGCTGTCCAGGGGGAGGGCTCCGAGCTTGGAATTTTGGCCCGAACCCAGAGTACTCCCACCAATGTGGTAATAATAGATAGAACTAGAAGTGAGGAGATGGGGTGGTGGAGGGATGCTGATAAACTCTCAACGAACAGAGGTAAGTCTGCAATACCTCTTGTTGTTGCTTGAACTGATTAGCTGAATGCTTTCCACTTGTGCTAATTAGGTTAATTATCTGAACCTGCTCCTCCTGAACTTTGTTAACAAAACATCATTTGTTTGTCTCCACAAAATGTTCACCTAAAATGTTTGGGCGAGGAGCTGAGCAATGTACTTTGACAGGAAGGGTCTGAATTTTTCTGATGTTATAAAGCACAATCCTTTATGATAGGGTCTTCGCTGAAACATTGGTGGTATAGCTCAGGTTGCCATCAAACACTAACCCCAGGTTCCTTGCTGTCCTGGTTGGCGTGTTGCAGTGAAATTGTGGTCAAGTAACGAGAAGTTTGAGCTGGAGATGATGTTTCATCATCCATGCTAAGATGTCCGACGCTCAGACAGTGATATATGTTGAGACAGTGAGGAGTCAGGGTTTAATGACTGTGTATAATCTGCATAGCCATGGTAGGAGTAGTAGTGAGGTTGTGTAAATGGAGAAAAGAAGAGGAGCAAGCACAGAATCTTGAGGCACCCCAGTGGTTAACTGATGTGGAGTGTCCACTTTTGAAGCCAGACTGGTTGTTGTCAAGTAGATCCTTCTGTGAGAGAAAACAAGAAGAAAAGGAATGAGAGAGACTGATCTGTAGATTCATCTGCTGTAGGATTGAGTGTTGGTTTTTGGCCTGCTTAAATGCGGCGAGAAAGTTGCCTGATGATGCGAGTGAGAGCTGGTAGCAGTGTTAGGGAAATCTCCTGTCGGAAGTGGGAGATCAGGTCTAAGTGACAGGTTGCAGAATGGCTAGTACAGAGAACTTTGGAGACCTTGTTCTCAGTGAGGGGACAGAAAGAAGAGAAGAGTGGAATGTGTGTGGGTGGAGTTTGGCTGTGGGTGAGTGTTGTAGAGAACTGGTTAATGAGGATCGCCACCTTATCAGTGAAATAGGTGGCAAAGTCATCAGCAGTCAGAATAAGTGTGAGGGGGTGGAGGAGCACAGAGCAGAGAGTGTTGTGAATGGTGTTTTTTGGGAGTAAGACAGCTTGGTTCTATAGTCACGAAAAGCATTTTTGAGCCAAGGTCTGGAGGGTGTCGTAGTGTATGTGCTGGCGGACAGAGGACAGATATTATCAAGGCAGGATGTGGAGCAAAGAAAGTATCAGTATAGATACACTGACATCAAGAGAAGTGGTTAGTGGAG
The DNA here is from genome assembly GCA_037101425.1 of Elopichthys bambusa. Lineage (NCBI taxonomy): Eukaryota > Metazoa > Chordata > Actinopteri > Cypriniformes > Xenocyprididae > Elopichthys > Elopichthys bambusa. The sequence continues at coordinate 3,359,765 of CM074434.1, forward strand.
AGAAGAGATGCAGACATAGTCAGTATTCAGGCCCCATCATAGCGCAGAAACTGTGCTCGTTAAAATTACTTTCAAATGACTTACTTTTAGCTTCTGACCAAAGCTGCATCTCAGTACTAGTTTTACTTGATGTTAGTGCTGCATTTGACACTATAGGTCATCACATACTCTCAGATCAATTACAAAATTACACTGGCATTTTGTGACTGGCGTTAGGGTGGTTTAGATTGTACCTAACTGACCATTACAATTTTGCTTATTTAAACGGGGAATTATCCAAGTTAATGTCAGTACATTATGGAGTGCTGCAAGGGTCTGTTTTAGGCCCTCTGCTATTTTCAATATACATGCAGCCTCTTAATAATACTATTAGAAAACATGGAATTATTTTCCAATGTTATGTCGATGATACTCATATTATCTGTTTCTGATGCAGAAAAGCTAGGTCATGCATTCATGACCTCTAGACTGGATTACTGTGATGCACTACTAGGGGGTTGTCCTGCATTCTCAATAAACAAGCTACGGTTAGTCCAAAATGCAGCTGCTAGAGTTCTTACCAGGTCATGAAAATATGATTATATAAACTCAATTTTATCATCTCTACACTGGTTACCTATTAAGTTCTGCTAAGTATTGCTACTGACCTATAAGGCCCTAAATGGTTCAGCTCCTGTGTATTTAACTGATCTTCTCCCTGCAATCCTTCACACTCTTTAAGGTCACAAAACTACTAAAGTCCACTAAAGAAGGTAGAGTGTTTTCATATTTAAACTCTGGAATAGCCTTCCTGATAATGTTCAAAGCTCAGACACACCCTCCCAGTTTAAATCTAGATTAAAGATATATCTCTTAAGCCAAGCATTCACATAAAGCACCTCATAACCTTGTACTCCAGTTATATCAGATCAAATGCACATGATTATCTTTTGTTTGAAATGTTATGAACAGCAACTAAGCTAATTATTTTCCATTTTCTTTTCCGTTTCTACCCCAGGATGCACAGAGTATGCCAGCTCCAGTTTCGATCCAGACTCTTACGAAGATTTCAGATGCCCCAACACCTGTAAAGAGATGACGCCAACCCCTGCAAAGACTTCAGATGATGCCAGCTCTAAATCAACATGCATCACTGCCAATTTTTCTATAGGCCTATATTATAATCATTATGATTACAATTTGTAATAATTGCTTTAATGAAAATTTTAAGTTTTTGCCTACAGTCTTAAAAATAAAGGTTCCAAAAGGGTTTTTTTTCACAGTGCTGCAATTGAAGAACTATTTTGGGTTCTACAAAGAACCTTTCAGTGAAAAGTTCCTAAAAGAACCATTTTTCATGGAACCATCAATGCCAATAAAGAACCTTTTTTAAATAAATACATGATATTAGCTAACTGTATTATCTGTATTATCTTAGAACTGTACATTTTTGACATATGGACATTACTTTGACAGTCACATTTGATAACAGAACAGTAAATTGTAGAAACATGCAATTTTCTTTTAAAGCTGCTTTGAAACAATATGTATTCTGAAAAGTGCTATACAAATAAATGTGAATTGAATTGAATTAAAGCAGAGGTTATGGCAAAAGGTGACCAGAGGAGGAGCCAGTAGTGGGCATGAAGTTAGAGTGACACAAAACCTGAAGAAGTGGTCTGAGAAATGTAATGGAATAAAAAGCTGGATGACAGTGATAGTTATGTGTGAGTATAAGGTCTAGCTGACTGCCTGTTTTGTGTGTCGCAAGGCTTGCTCTCTTGCAAGATTGAATGAGGCCAGAAGAGTTATGAAAATCAGCTGCTTGAGGTTTGTCTAGGTGGATGCTGAAGTCACCAAGGACTGCTGTAACAGCAGAGATCCATCCTCCGGGAAAGAGGACAGCAGTATGTCTAGGTCTTCCAGGAAGATGCCCAGTTGACCTGGAGGACGATAGATGAGAACAAAATGAATTTTGGCATTATTACTAACAGTAATGGCATGATATTCAATAGATGTGTAAGTGCAGAGAGAAGAGAGATGAGTGAATTTGCAAGTGTTGATCTGTGTTTCAGTCAAAGCCAAGTCAAGTCAGCAGTATATGACTTAGAATGGTGTAATTAGGACTAATTATGTGCATGAGTGTGAGAGGGAGTCTAAAGGCCCTGATACAGTCCCAGCAAATTACTTTTTCATTCTTCGCTTAAGGGTAAAAAGAAGTTCAAAATACCTGAGCACACTTTCTTCTCAATAACAAAATTAACACATAGCAAAAATGACAACTGAGAAAACAGCAGTTAAGAAAGCAGCTGATCACAGCGATGTGGATGTTTAGACCATTTCTGCAATTTGGCACTCCAGTCAGGTAGCGTTACGTAGCACTTTATACAATAGATTGCTGTAAAGCAAACAGCTTTACGGTATTAAACAGTGTCACTTTTTAATTAGAATTACAACTTCATGTTTTACTCATGTCTGACCTCGATGGACTAAACAGAAGAAATTAACTGGAGAAGTTTTCCTCAAAGAAGGCGGAGCCTCAGAGCCACACCTACCAATTATGTAATCGCCACAGATCAATGATTGTTCGAAGGTGTTTACCAGCCACAAAGTTTGTATTGGCAAGTTGTTTCGAACTCCTGAAATGGAGTAAAAAAAACAACAACATTTTGGACTGATTTTGTTCAAAATACACCAGTTCGTTCTTCGATTTTGCTCGAAGTATATCGGGGCCTTTATGAGTTGGTTATTCTTTGCCACATATAGCCTACATTTGAAGAATGTCTCTCACTGTCACCCTTCTTAGGTGGATTTTTTCACTAAGCTTGTTGCAGTGCATTACCTTCTCTATGTAGGATGCAATCTTAGAAACTGGCCAAAAGAAGGTATTAGAAGGCAGCATATTTATGCTACCTACCTTTTGGATTAGTCTTTGTGTTATAAACACATCTAGGACAGCTTACATTGCTGGCTATGCTGGGTCTAAATGTACTTATGTATTGCATAAGGGACGCAAGGAGAAATTTGTACGGCCTTCAGATTGGAATTTGTAAACCATAAACTTTTTTTTTTTTTTTTTGCTAATTAGGCTATTAGCAACATGCTAATGCAAAACTCTAATGGATTACTTTCATTCAACTCTATTCCACACATACATGTACACACATACACACTTTTCTTTCTCGATTGACATTTCTAACAAAAACATTTCACAGACCACTTACTGGAAACAGATGGCTCAGTTTGAGAAGTTCCCGGAACAGAACATAAACATTTTATATACGATGTACAAAAATGTTGCTAAGTAACGATAAACAATAACAGAGAGACAGAGTTCATTTGTCTTTCTGTCTTCTGTAGGGTTGTCGTTATAAATGGTTTTCTCAAGAATTTGAAGGCTTCGGCACATAACTCACCATGGGAGCTGTTACTTTTTCATCTGGCAAAGATTTCAAAATGGGAAAAACAATCCCTTAGTTTAACACTCAAGCAAGGAAGGACCTTATATATGTTGTAGAGACATGAAGTGGGCTCTTTTGAACGAACCAGTCAGAAACTACCAAGCAGAACATTGTAGCAAACATATAGTAACATCCTGGTGAGTTTTGCATTTGTAAGCACCACTCAGATTTTCTTCCGAAACATTACACAGAAACATATTAGAGTTTGTGCCTAAACCCAAAGTGCCTCTGTAACTTCTTGCATCTATCTTCTTTTCCTTTGCTATACTGTAGTTTGTTTATCCTTCAGGACACACACTCAAATATGGCTGCCATCGCTTCTATTGGATTTGACTTCAGACCACAATCCTGAGAGAGAGAGAAAAGAGAGAGAGAGAGAGAGAGAGAGAGAGAGAGAGGACAAGAGCAGAGGAACTATTTATCTTTAGCTCTGAACCCAAGAGAGAGAGAGAGAGAGAGAGTGTGAGTCTGAGAGAGAGAGAGAGAGAGAGAGAGAGAGAGAGAGAGAGAGAGAGAGAGAGTGTGTGTGTGTGTGTGTGTGTGTGTGTTTGAGAATGTAAAAACTAGCTCAAAGTTGCCACCTAGTGTGGATATGAAGGTAGTGTCAGTGGTTTCTTGTTGAAGGATTAGTTCACTTCAGAATTCAAATTTCCTGATAATTTACTATAATTTGTCTTTCTTTCTTCAGTCGAAAAGAAATGAAGGTTTCTGAAGAAAACATTCCAGGATTTTTCTCCATATAGTGGACTTCACTGAGGTTCAACGTGTTGAAGGTCCAAATGTCAGTTTCAGTGCAGCTTCAAAGAGCTCTACATGATCCCAGGCGAGGAATAAGGGTCTTATCTAAAGAAACGATGTGTCATTTTCTAAAAAATAATAAAAATGTATATACTTTTTAACCACAGATGCTCGTCTTGCACTAGCCCTGCAATGCTCCACACATTACGTAACCACATCAGAAAGGTCACACGTGACATACTGTAGACAGAAGTACGAAAGACTCCATCTCATTTTTTTGTCCTCCAACTTCAAAATCATAAGGTATCATTGTTTTACCTTTTTTGTAACTTTTTTTGACTTAGCATGCGTCTCAATGTGCATCCTAAATAGTATGTGACATTAGTAATCTCCAACACTATTTAGGGTGGATAGTATGCACATTCGCTTTGTAAACACTTGCTTGGTACTTCCGCCTACCGTACGTCACGCGTGACCTTTCCAACGTGATTACGTAATGAATGCAGGCGCATCGCAGAGCTAGTTAAAAAGTATTTTAAAAAATGACCAATCGTTTCGCTAGCTAAGACACGTATTCCTCCTCTGGGATCATGTACTTTGAAGCTGCACTTAAACTTCAATTTGGACCTTCAACCCGTTGAAGTCCACATATGGAGAAAAATCCTGGAATGTTTTTCTCAAAAAACTTAATTTCTTTTCGACTGAAGAAAGAAAGACATAAACATCTTGGATGACATCAAATTTATGTGGATGGCATTCCTTGTGAAAAAGAAATGCACTTAATTGTATTGAATGTGCACTTTTAGTGTACTACAAATCTTAAAAGTATATTTAAAAAACACTGTACTTATACTGCAGATAATATAATATTAAAAGATCACTTATGTGTACTTAAAAAGAGTACATGTTTCTTAACACACTTTTAGAAAGTGCACATTGCAACAATGTCAAAATAAAAGTTTCTATTGTGTTTAAAAAAATAATTTAAAGTAGCACACTTATTTTGTTTAATTTATTAATTTGTAAAATTAATAAAATAATTTTACAATTTTATAAAATTGGTTTAATTTGATGTATTTTGTTAAATTAAAACATTTTTACAAATGTGTATTTACAAATTGTTTAAATGCATGACATATAAGTTTCAATAGAAATGACGACAGTATATTTTAGTTTACCATAAATGCTTGTCAGTACACTTTAACAATATTTCAAAGACAACAGAAGTAATGACATATTAAATGACATATAAATATGTACTTAAGTCCTACTAAAGTGGGCTGCTTATTACATTTGATTTCATTTTAAACTACAAAATTCACATGCAGTTAAAAAAACATTACATTTAGTTAGCACTTAAGTGTATTATTTCCTTAATAAGTATTTAAAAGCATGCTAAAGTGTACTTCTTTTTCATAAAGGGATACTGTGCAATTCTTTGATTTCAATGAGAAATGTTTGAGTCCATATTAAAATCTCTTGTGTTTGCATACTTTAGTGTTTTGGCAAATCGAAGACATTGTTGAGATCTCTTATGACTCTATAGAGGAAACATATAAGATGAAAGAGACTTTTTACTCGCCATTTAATCTCACTTCTGTCTGAAAGAAACAACCAAGATATTAAAGATCTCATTTGTGATTGTTCAGGATGTTTGACTGTTTTAATTTAGATCTGTGCTCAGAAGTCGTGGAAAAACAAGGACCCTCAGGTGATCGAAGTCAAAGAGAGGAAGCGTCTCTGTGTTTGCAGACTGATGAATAATTGTATGTAGCACCACATTCACCTCTCCCCCGCGTCTTTCTATTGTGTGTTTTTTTTGCTGAGTGGTAGAACTGCAAAAATATCTGTGACACCTCTCTGTGGGAAATGCACCAAGGCCACGACCATTTATCAGCACACCCCACTGTACTGTATGTGTGTAAGTGGGTATGAATGTCAACATGCTCCATCTGGGTCACCCTATACTTAGTGCACTTGTATGTATTTAAATTGCATATAAAATTGCTATCCATTTGGATTACACAGTTTTAACATAAACAAATTATTAAACTTAATGTGATGCATATTTGTCAGTCATACATAAATACTGGGAAACAGCTAAAATTTCTGAAATAAATGCACAATAACCGGTTTATATTTATCATCAATAACTCCAGTTTGGTTTAATCTCATACAATTGAACTAACTGAATATAGTTTGCATATTCCTTTCATGATTCCCCTGTTTTATGTTTCAGGACTTTTATTTTGATATTCGTTTGTCTTGCTGTGCCTGTGTTATCTTCCTGTTTGCCTTTATATCCATAGTTTCCATTGGTAATTACCATGACTTCTAATCACCTTCACATGTTCCTTGTTAGGCTCTTGTTACCCAGTGTATTTATATTCTTGTGTCTCAGTCTATTGGTCGCTGTCTCTACGCTTCAGTTGTAAAACTGTTACATTTTTCTCGTTTCCCTCGGTTGGATTATCTGTCTTCATGTTTGGATTATTCCCATCGGCTTCTTGTTTGGATTATCTTTGTTTCTGTGTGTTCATGGAATAAAAGATCCTCACCTTTCCTCGTCCCTGCATACCCATGACAATTTTTACCATGTTTATACATTTTAAATGTAACACATTTATGTTGATTCAAACAATCTGAATAAATAAAAATGATTTTTTTAAAATAGAATACATGTCAATAGTTTATAAACTATAATAATCTTTTGTGTGTGTGTGTGTGTGTGTGCAGAAATCTTGCCTGTTCATCAAGTTTATTAGTTGTTTAAACGGTGTAATCAAAATCTTAAATGAACTCGCTTAATACATGTTTGTTTGTTTTTTTGTTTGTTTGTTTTTTTTTTTTGTAAGTGAACCCATGATACTGCCATGGTACGTGACTAAAAGTCTTTATTACCACAGTACCATGTCCAAAAACATGGTGATATTATTAAGTAATAAACATGATGTCCAGAACAAAACCAAAAACATTGTAGCACCATGTTTTTTTGTTTTTGTATTTTCATCAGAAAAGAATGCAAGAATGCAAATACAGGTACTGTACCATGTCCAAAAACAGGCTCTAACATCATTGCACTGAATTGTGTGTTCAGTGTCTGACCGGGTGCTTTCCTGTAGTCAAAACTCCTCTGAGTAATGACAAACACAGTCATCCTGTCAGGCGCTATAGTGGCGAGCGTGTGTGTGTGTGTGTGTGTGTATGTGTGTGTGTGTGTGTGTGTGTAAAATATTACATCAGCAACCACAAACTTGACCCTGCCAGACAATAAAGGTCACCCCGAGTGCCAGTCGCCAAAATGGGAGGAAGAGGCAGCCTTTCATTCCTATTCTGTCCGTTCTCTTGTGTTTTATTCCTCTGAGTGAAGGCCTTCCTGACCTCTGCATGCAGGAACAAGTGGTAAGGAAGTCTAAGCTACTGTATGAGCACTGTGCCGGTCTGTAGTGAAACACACACACACACACACACAATGAATGTCATTGTATTAGACAACAAAATATCAAACCAAGAAGCATCAAATGAAACCGGATCTTTCTCAGCTTTTGCTATGATTTGCCAAAAACTAACTGGGTTCAAGGTGATATTTAGTGCACAGTTCATACAGTAAAAAGATTATTTATTATAAAGACCATATACCATACATAATCAATATATTTTCTTTAGACATAAGCCAAAATGTTGATTATATAGGTCAATATAATAATGTTTTGGCTTTAATTTAAAGATTCATGAAAATCTGATTTTTCCGTGTTCCCGGGTCCCCAGTGCATCTACCAACCCAGAAAACATGAAAAAGGACAACCTAGTAACTTTGTTTTGGTAAGCCTTTCTCTGCACGCATGTGAAAAAACGAGCCGCTCAGATTTTGCTCTCCTAGTGACGTAGGAAGAGGATCTTATTATAATATTATCGCCCCTTAATCTGCACGTTTTCACCCACAGCGCCGCCATTTTGTTTTCGCAAGTGAAAATGGTGTACCAGTTCTAACACCATGGCAAAAGTTGGAGCAAAGCATGCTTACTGTTCTGTCGTTGGCTGCACAGACAAGCGCAGAAGCAAGTTGACCGTGGCAAGCTCGATTGGCAAGCGGTATTTTGGAAAAATATTAGACCATTCACAGCATTTGATAGCAATCATAAATGTTAGCCTGGTGTATATGGCTCTGTTTAGCAAACAGGTTCACTATGTATAGTGGGCGTCCATACAGGTTTTGCACCAAAGATTAACATGACGGCACATGCTAGAGTTGAATCAACTCCACAGCAACTACATAAATGTATCCACTAACCATTTAGAAACGTCCAGTTTCATTCTAAAAGCTGTAACTTCTTCCTGAGTCTCTCCATCAGTGTCCGACTCCGGTTTGAACAATGTAAGGCTGAACACCGTTACTGACAATCCTCATTTTGGCTGCGTGAGATTCTCCAGCTTTGTTGTTGTTGAGCAACTGAAGCGCGAGCTTTTAAAGCTTTTAAAGTTTTTTAAAGCCCTCTTCTGGAAAGGGAGCAGCAGCTCATTTGCACTTAAAGGGACACACACAAAAACTGCGTGTTTTTGCTCATACTCAAATAGGGGCAAATTTGACAAGCTATAATTAATGATCTATGGGGTATTTTAAGCTGAAACTTCACAATCTGGGGACACTAGAGACTTATATTACATCTTGTGAAAATGGGCATAATAGGTCCCCTTTAACTTAATGTTTATTGTGGTGTCTTTTTAAAATATGCATCATATTTTCTGTTATGTACTAAAATAAATTAATAAATAACAAAACCCACAAAATCATTTCTGCAGTCAGTAAATCTATCCAGCATGTGTTCTGCACATCAACACTCTGGTGTCGAGCGAAATTAATATTCAAAATATTTAAGAAAAAGAAAATGTTTGTTCTATGGTTGAGTGTTTGCTTTTAGACACACTAAACACAACTGTCACGGTCTCCGTTTGTTTTGGTTTTCATCTGTCACGTGTGCTCCTTTGTTCCGTTTTCCCGCCACAATCTGTCACCATGGACAATAACAAGATCATCACAGCTGTATGTCATTCATCTGTGTTTGCCTGTTGGATTATCTAGTAAAGACTATTTGAGAGTTACCTTCTCCTGCACAGCCAATGCATTACAACAACAGGTTTAAACCAGAAACCATTATTTTCGATTATGCCAATATAAAAATTCTCTTTAAATAAATTACAGTCATTTCACTTTTTTACAGTGTGAATTAAGTCATTTCCTGTCTAATTCACACACATCTTCCACCAGAAAGTGTCCAAAACCTTTTTTCTCTTTTTAAAATGAATGCTACACAATGTCCAAAGATTTTTTTGGGCCACTGTACCTACATCTGATTTGTTTGGATGTATTTTGGTTGGTCCAAAGGGTTCCCAGGTCACAGGCACACAATGTAATCTCAATGATTAATGAACAATAGTCAGAAGATACATATGACTGTGCACATTCAATTTTTTATCAGGTCATGGAGGTTATCTGAGCAATGATGGGAAAAAGTTAAAGGGCAAATCACACAGAACCAGGCTGAGATTTGAAGAAGATCGAACAGAATGGCATACATAATGACATCTGTCCGTCTATCTATCTATCTATCTATTGGTTTGTCTGTCTGCCTATCTATCTATCTATCTTTGCTGCAAGTATCTTCAGATTGTTGGCAATTATAGGACAAATTGTAAATCTACTTGCTGAAGAAAAGATGAAGGGCAATAAATAATCAATCAATAAAATGGTTGCACTTTTTACAGTATGTGCACTTACGTGTCCTTACTTAAGAAAGTACTGGGTAATATAAGGTAACTACATGGGTTAGGTTAGGTTTAGGGGTAGGTTCAGGGATAGTACCTAGTTATTACCCAGTTATTGTAATTACTATAATAAGAACATAGTATGTACATGGGGAACAGGACAGTAAAATAACGTGAAAAAAAATAAATAAATAAGAAGAAGAAGCTATGGGACAGCGCAGTATTTTTAGCTGTGTAGTAGTTTAGTGTTTGTGTGACATTTCATTCTTATTTCTTTATTTTGCAAAATGCAAATTGTTAAAAATCCCTGATTTTATGTGTCTATTTGCAGTGTAAGGAATAATTACGGATGAGAAAACATTGCTGCACTTGCAAACCACTTCTTAAAGGCACAATATGTAATCTTTGCCGCTAGAGGTCGCTTATTCAAAACAAAGGTGTAACTTGAGGACGCCGTGAATGAACGCAGAATCATGGGGGTTGTCATCTTCATATCCACAGCCGATGGAAAGCAATCCGACAGGACTCGGAGAAATCATGTTCATGGATGAGCTAATGTAATTAAAGTTTTACTAACGTTCTGGTGGTATGAAGCAGGACGGGTCGAGGCCGTTGGAGTGAATGCTAATGATAGACACCTGCGATGCACACCGATTCGATTTCTGCACCATTGACCACTTTGCAGCAGTCCAACTGTTATGCCTTGAGCAGAAGGCCCGCTCCCTCAAGAAACATTTGGAGGAATTCCTCAACCTCGTGTCAGACTGTGGGGATTGGCAGCCCGAGCCCACCGCAGGCAATGAGAGCGACGCCGCCGCAACGTACGAGCCAGCGCACACAAGGGCAACCGAACTGACCGTCGCCACGGAGCCTGAGCAACGTGTGCCTGACCAGGTGTGTGAGCCATCGCTATTGACACTGCTTTATTTTTTATTGGATTTTGTACTGCCCTCTAAGCTCCTCTCCAATCCCCATAATCCTGCCACCCTATCATCGCTACCTGCCATCAGTCCCTCAGCGCTTCCTCTCAGTTTGAGTTAATCGTCTGTGCATTTAAGTTCAGCTCTGTTGGTGTGTCTATGTCTGGTCTCATTTCGATTATGGTTGTGTTGGACTGCTTGCTTCTCTGTTGGATTGAACCTGTGTGGATTATTAAAGACTATCTGTTTATTCTCATCTTCATCTTTGTGTGTGTTTACACAGCCAGCGTGTTACAATAACATTGTTCTTGCGCTTTTTGGATATTTTAATCTAAAAATCTTACATATTGTGCCTTTAAATGCTAATAATTATTTGTTATTGGTAGTTTTCCCAAAAAAAAGTTGCAATAAATAGTAATAATAACTCAAGTTGTGACATTGGAAGAGAACAGATGATGGGAAGTTTATAAAGTCTGATTTTTTTGAGAAAAAACAAACTCTGTAAACAAATTCTTAAAAAGTGTTGTATGAAGGGTTATTATAGTTATTTATTATAGTATAACCTATCATTATTATTGCATGTTCATCAAAATGAAGGGGAAGTACCATGGTACTATTCAATATATCAGATCAGACCCTGGCATTGTGATACATTACCATATTATTACCATATTCATATTACATGATATTTGCATTCAAAAATACACCGAATGACCATGATACCATGCTCAAACATAGTAGTACCATGGTAATTCTTTTGTATACATTAGTACCATTAATATCAACTTGCCAGTGTTTCCACTGTCCACCAGGTGTCACCCATTCACCATATAAAAAGCACTTGCTAGGGAGTTCTGTGTTATTTGAGAATGACATTTCTCAATACTTATAAATATTCCACGGTCAACTGTTAGTGGTATCATAACAAAATGGAAGCAGTTGGGAACAACATCACGAAGTGGTAGGCCACGTAAAATCACAGAGCTGAGGCACACAGTGCGCAGAAGTCAGCAACTTTCTGCAGAGTCAATAGCTACAGACCTCCAAACTTCATGTGGCCTTCAGATTAGCTCAAGAACAGTGTGTAGAAAGCTTCATGGAATGGGTTTCCATGGCCGAGCAGCTGCATCCAAGCCTTACATCACCAAGTGCAATGCAAAGCGTCGGATGCAGTGGTGTAAAGCACTGGACTCTAGAGCAGTGGAGACGTGTTCTCTGGAGTGATGAATCACGCTTCTATGTCTGGCAATCCGATGGACGAGTCTGGGTTTGGTGGTTAATTGCCAGGAGAACTGTACTTGCCTGACTGCATTGTGCCAAGTGTAAAGTTTGGTGGAGGGGGAATTATCTTTGATTTCATGGTAATGCTTTACATGACGATCTTAACTAATAAATGCTGTATAAGTGCAGTTCATTATTAGGTTCATGTTAACATGTAGTTAACTAATGAAACCTTATTGTAATGTGTTAACTTACCGATTTCATGTTTCAAGTTTACAACATCAACAAAACTGAACATGAAGTGCTTTGTTTGGTAAAGTAAAAGTAGATACAATTTTCATAATTTCCCTATTTTAGTTTGATGTGTTATGCATTTGTTACAATGCCTTTATAGAATGCCAAGGAAAGAAAGAATAAAAAGAAAAAAGAAACAAAAAACAGAAGGAACTTGCAGCCAAAGGAAGCATCCCTCTCACAAGTTGGCTGAAAAGAGAGAACAAAGATGCAGGTACTGTTTCAATTACATTTTGTTCAAACTAAAGCCATTAAACTTGTATTACAAAAAATAGTTAACACTTAAGGACAATAAAAAGTGTTTATTAAATGAATAATTCGTCTAAATGATAATTTATTCACCCATATGCAGTTCCAAACCTGTATGACTTTCTTCTGTGGAATATTTTTAAGAATGATTTTATCCAAATATTGAAAGCCAGTCGGAAACAAAATGCATTTCCCTTTTCTGTTCATTATATAACAAAATAATAATAATAATAATAAATCTTTATTTTGGGGCAAACTATCCCTGAAATATAAAATTAATAATAATATAGTACAAGTGAAGTTAATAAACGGGAGGAGTACGCCTATCTAATCTTCCAATTAATACCAAGGTATAAAACCAGCATCTTACCTCTTCCTGTTGTTAGTTCTTTCGGCATTCCTCGTCCTCCCCTTCTCCTCCTTTTTGTACAATTTTGCCTGTTATAGGGGGGCAATCGAAGCTCGAGTAGAATATCCTCTCCGAGCCCCTCTATAGCAGACAGCAAGCCAAATCTGTTTACCACTTACGCTAATATGGGCACACGAACTCGTGAAGGAGACATTAGGCCCAGTGAGAAGGAGGAAGAGATGAAAATGGAGGTACTGAAGGAGAGATGATTCAAGAAATGGATAGAGAGATAACAGGGAAAGGAGCTGCAGAAGCAGATACTGAATACCAGGTTTTGAGTCTAAATGCACCAGAAGTTTACCCATCCTTGAAGCCTTAAAAGTTTCCAACAGACCCAGCTCATGTTGGTCGGCATCAAATAAAGGCTTTCCAAAAAATCCTCAAGAAAGGTCTTTTCAGAGCCAGTGGTATGCTGGTAACAACTGGCTGGAGTACTCTGTGGAAAAAAGATGCCATGTACTGCTTTAGTTGTCGTCTCTTCTTGACCGAAGAAAAGTTTAAAGCAAGAACTGCACAGAGAACAGCTGGAGTTGTTAACTGGAGGAAGGCTGTTGAAAAGATTCATGAGCATGCAGCCACTGAAGCCCATATGATCAGTATGGCGAGGTGGGCCAACTATAGAAAGGGGCATTTAGTTGAAGCTTTTAAAGCTCAGGCTGCAGAATGTGAGTTACAAAATGAAAAAGAACGACAGAAAAACAGAGAAATCCTGTTTCGTTTGAAAGACATCACAGTATATTTGGCAAGGCAAGGACTTGCATTTAGAGGCCATGATGAAAGTAGAACCAGTTCAAAGTTCCTTGAGCTTGTTCACCTTCTAGCTGAATATGACAGTGTCCTCAGAATGCATCTTGAGAGTGTCCAGATGATTCAGTCCCACAAGAAGAAGCCACATGTGACACTTTTATCCAAAATGACTTGATAAGATCTCTTGGAACACAAGTGAGGAATGCAATTCTGAAAGAGATCAATGAGGTCAAGATATTTTTAATTCTTTTGGATGAAACTACTGACGTGTCACACTCAGAGCTAGTATCCTTTGTGGTCCGGTTTGTCCATGGCATGCAAATAAAGGAGCGCTTCATCCAAGTGTGTCATGTAAAACCAACAAGTGGCAAAGACTTAGAGGAAGTGGTAAAATGGATTGAACGCTGAAAATATCTGGGGTCATGGTGCAGCTAAAATGAGTGCTAGTTACAAGGGGCTGCAGGCTAGAATTCAGAGCCAAAATGAAAAAGCACTATATGTGCTGTTTAAATCTAGTGTTAGTGGAGACCGCTAAATCAAGCCCCCATTTTGTCCGTTTTTTTAATTTGGTAAAGAGGCTCTACACTTTTGTGTCTTCTTCTAGCAAGCGCCATGCTGCATTCATAGAAATGCAAAACCTGTTATATGCAGGAGAGAGAACCGGCTGCCTGACACACGCTGGGCCTGTCGTGAAAATGCCTTAAAAGCAGAAAGTCTTCTCTGCAGTTATGCAGCTGTTGAAAAAAAAAGAAAAAAAGTCAGACAGCAACCCACCTGATCCAGCTGCAGGTGATGCTCTAATGTTGTTTCGCAGCATAAATTTTGAGTTTATGCTTTGTTGGGAGGTGGCCACCCCAGTGTTTCAGGAGACTGCTGTTGCATCAGCTGCTCTTCAGCGTAAAGATGTGGATCTGGCAGTGTCATACACAGTGGTGGAAGGAGTGCTAAAAAGGCTTCAGGAACTGAGGACAGAAAGTGAATTCAAGATTGTGTTTGAAAAAGCAAAGGAGAAGGCTGAGGCTGTTGGAATTGAGTTTCCTGACAAAATACCTGGTGAGACAAGACCCAGAAAAATACCTGCAAAGTATAAGTACAGTTCCAAGTCAACGGGAGAAGACCATCACCCTGAGAATTTGGAGGAGTTCTACCGAACAAGGGTATACTTTTTTGGATACCATTACTCAAGAGATGGTCAGACGATTCAAAGGAATAGATAATAGTTCAACTGGCATTATCCTCAAAGGCTTACACAGTCTGACAGTAGCATCCAAATGGTCAAAAGGAGTAGAACCTGGTGATGTTGAACTTGTCAGAACGGTTAGTAAGTTCTATGGGATTGAGGAAGAAAAGATCTTCACAGAACTTTAAGTGTTTCATGCATCCTACTCCTTCCCCAAAAGCAATGTGCAGGAAATGCTAAAGCGCCTAAAAGACTGAAAGATTGAGTCTGTTTTCTCCTCTCTTCCTCAACTCCTTAAAATATATGCAACATTACCTGTCTCCACATCTACAGTTGAACGGTCATTCTCAAAGTTAAAGCTTGTGAAATCCAATCTTCGAAGTCTCTGCTAACTCATTTGTTAGGTTCATTCAAGTCAGGTTTTGGAGTTTAATCCTCGCTTTTCTTAGCATCTTATAGTACAATAGTGAACATGAGATAATGATCACATGAAAGATAACTGTATATTTATCAAGGAAATGAGTGCAGTGACGGCAAGAAAATACTCTTAGGCCCGGTTTCACAGACGGGGCTTAGCCTAAACCAGGATTAGGCCTTAGTTCAATTAGGGTATTTAAGTAGCTTTTATAAATGTACCCTAGAAAAACACATTACTGGTGTACATCTTGAGACAAAACAATGGCCCTGACATATTTTAAGATATGTTAGTGCAAGTTACTTTCAGTTAAAACAGCTCAAACATGCATTTTAGGACTAGCTTAAGCCTTGTCTGTGAAAACCGGGGGTTAGTTCTTAACTCTGTCATTGTCATTTTCTAAAAACGCATGATATTCTTTATTCTGATGAACATAAAGATATTTTGAAGAATGTGGGTTAACAAACAGTTGCTTGTTCCCATGGACTTCCATAGTACAGAAAAAAAAATTATGGGAGTCAAAGGGGACCAGAAACCGTCATATAGGATATATATAATTGTTCATGAAGGCTGGAAATGAAAAATGCCTTATATTCAGGTGTGCATAATAAGGCAGGTTTTCTTTTACAGGCAAAATGAGCCAAAAGAGACTTAACTATTGATTAAAAAATTAAATGCCCATGAGAAGGACGCAATACTAATGCAATACTAGAAATTGCAGTTAAGGCATGACCAATGGTGTAAGGATTGGGTCAACGGAGTTAGGATCCATTTGCAGTTTTTATTGATAAGCAAACACAACAGGGCAAGGACAAGGCAGAGGCGTAAACTGGGACAGGCAGAGATCAGGGCAGGCAGCAGAGAATCAAACACGAGGAACAGTCCAGTTGAATAGCAAGAATAGCAATACGCAAGAATAGCAATACGCAAGACTAGCAAGACTAGCAAGACTAGCAAGACTAGCAATACGCAAGACTAGCAAGACTAGCAAGACGCGAGACTAGCAAGACGCGAGACTAGCAAGACGCGAGACTAGCAAGACGCGAGACTAGCAAGACGCGAGACTAGCCAGACGCAAGAATAGCCAGACGACGCAAGAATAGCCAGACGCAAGAATAGCCAGACGCAAGAATAGCCAGGCGCAAGAATAGCCAGACGCAAGAATAACCAGACGCAAGAATAGCCAGACGACGCAAGAATAGCCAGACGACGCAAGAATAGCCAGACGACGCAAGAATAGCCAGATGACGCAAGAATAGCCAGACGCAAGAATAGCCAGACGCAAGAATAGCCAGACGCAAGAATAGCCAGACGCAAGAACGCTCAGAAAAGATCACTGGGGAAAATCAAGACTTTGCGTGGAGGTGTGGGTGCAAGTGGCTTTTATGTGTAAGTGAGTGATTGCATAATGGGTAGCAGGTGCAGGGTGATCAGTCCAGGGTATGAGGGCAGATGGGAAATGGAGTCCAAATGATGTGTGTAGTCCAGGATGGAGTGCCCTCTGGTGGCAATGATGGGCACTCTCACTGGTGATCGTGACAAATGTACAGCAAAATGCTCATTGCTCAAGTGAACAAAGTAGTACATGGTACCAAGAATGATCCCTCTTTCCTCCTTAAAAATCTGGATACACCTGCCTGAATACACCGATGCCTTATAGACATAGAAGATTACGTTGTTTCTTTCAAGCTGCTGAAATGCCAGTTTCCCCAGTGAAAAGATGGCATCTTTATCCCAGGAAACATCTGGTCTGTATTCACCATAATACTTTCGGCGGCTCTGCTGGACCTGAAAGCGGAGAAAGTGTGTGTACATTTGTGTCAGAGACTTGGGAGTGACTTTAGTTTTTAATTCCTGCAGTGTTTCAGTATTGACCTGTTCACTGCCACCCTGAGTGATATAGAGATTTGTGTAGATGTCATTTTAGAAGTGTGGAGTCACTTTGCTTTGCAATTCCTTCATGCACACATTGATACTTCTTCTTTAGGCCATATTTTAGATGATGAACAAAGAACAGTTCATCTAAACAGAAACAAAACAGATATAGGTCATTTTTTTCTCTTACATTAATACAATCTGACAGATGGTTGTGAGTCTCTTACCTTCTAGAGCATCAGCAGCTTCATATCTCTCAGGTAGTGTAGTGTGAGATCAAGAGCTGCTTCTTTGATTCTGCATCTATTTTCATTAAAGTCCTTCACAAAGTATTGTGTTCTCTTTTTGTAATATTTTCTTAAAGTTTTCCAGCTCATCCTTAAGGAATTTGATTATTTTGCTCTCAAGATCCTAGAAACAACGCAAGAAAAAAAAAGAGCGCAATTTAAACCAAATTGTACATTCATATTTGGGCAAAACTGTTTGTTACAATTAACAATTTTGAATAAAACAAATCCAGGTAAAAAAAAAAAAAAAACATTAAATAGATGTGATTTTTGACAAAAAAAAAAAAAAAATTGTAATCAATATAATCAATAACATATTTATAAATATGAAACACTTAAATATAAATATGAAAATGTGTTATCATACCTGGAAGACCCCTAGGAGATTGTCCTTGAAACTTCAGCTCTGAAATCAAACCCATCACACCTGAGAGAGCTGGACCTCAGTGGAAATAAACTAGGAGACTCTGGAGTGAAGCACTTATGTGACGTACTGAAGGATTCACACTGTAAACCAGAGAGACTGAGGTCAGTAATATTCAAATATAAGAAAAATCACTTCATGTAACGCTGAGTCAACTGAGTTAGGATCCATGTGCAGCTTTATTAACAGAAATACTCATAAGACAAACAGGCAGGGGTACCGATGACAGGTACATACAGGGCAAAGCAGAGATGTAATCGTAATGAATGAAGACCCAGAGTCAGAGTTTAAAAAATAAATTGAAGAACATTTTTACTGAAGAATAGTTTGCAGCTTCATCAGCAGAAGCCAGCTTTTGTTATGATTATGATTGGATATGTGTATGGAGAAAATGTCAATGTCTAGTGTTTGAACTATGTATGGTAGCTAAGTACAAGAAGTGAACAGAGGCTTTGAAGGTGGCATATTTTATATTTTGCATATGTTTCTTGTGGAATACATTTCATTGTATAACTTACCTGTCTGGTCCTGTGTTTGGGAGTGTTCTGATGACGTGAGAATCCTGCATTACTCTGATAATTAGGGGTTAGACCATTTACTAGGACGGAGATTGATATTAATGCTTTGAAATGGCAATTGTCTTATTTGGAATGTGTATTATTTGTTCATATTCGATTATATAGAGCTGGACCTCAGTGAGAATGAACTAGGAGACTCTGGAGTGGAAAACCTCAGTGATCTACTAATGAACCCACAATGCAAGCTGGAGAAACTACAGTTAGTATCATCATACTGTACAGCAGTTATGGTGTGATTAAAGGAACACTCCACTTTTTTTTTTTTTTTTTGAAAATAGGCTCATTTTCCAACTCTTCTAGAGTTTAACAGTTGAGTTTTACCGTTTTGGAATCCGTTCAGCCGATCTCCGGTTCTGGTGGTACCACTTTTAGCATAGCTTAGCATAGTTCATTGATTCTGATTAGTCTAATTAAAAATACTTATTTTCTCAAGACAAAAACATTCATACAGTAAAAAACTTAGTTATTATAAAGACCATATACCACAATATATTTTCTTTAGACATAAGCCAAAGTGTTATTTAATATAGGTCAATATAATAATGTTTTGGCATTTTACAACTTAATTTTACCATAAACAAAAGCTAAAATCAGAAAACAGATTTTTCACTAAAGATAGCGAAACTAAACATTTTTTGTTAGTCAATGTTTAGTTTAGTTCACTTACTGTAAATGAAGAAAACGTAAGGCATTGTGGTGTCTTTTTAAAATATGCATCATATGTTCTGTTATGTATTAAAATAAATAAATAATAAAACCCACAATCATTTCTGCAGTCAGTAAATCTATCCAGCATGTGTTCTGCACATCAACACTCTGGTGTCGAGCGAAATTAATATTCAAACAAAACTGTTTCCTTTCATTTGTTTCATTTGATTTTAGACACACTGAACAAAACAGGTTTAAACCAGAAACCATTATTTTTGATTATGCCAATATAAAAACGCGCAGTCATTTCACTTTTTTACAGTGTGGATGAAGTCAGTTCCTATCTAATTCACACACATCTTCCACCAGAAAGTGTCCAATTTTCTAATGTTTATTAAGTGTCCAAAGATTTTTTTGGGCCACTGTACCTACATCTGATTTGTTTGGATGTATTTTGGTTGGTCCAAAGAGTTTACAGGTCACAGGCACACAATGTAATCTCAATGATTAATGAACAATAGTCAGAAAATACATATGACTGCGCACATTCAATTTTTTATCAGGTCATGGAGGTTATCTGAGCAATGATGGGAAAAAGTTAAAGGGCAAATCACACAGAACCAGGCTGAGATTTGAAGAAGATCGAACAGAATGGCATACATACTGTCTAATCTGTCTATCTATCTATCCATCTATCAATCCAAAAAAAAAAAAAAAAAGAAACTATGGGATAGCGCAGTATTTTCAGCTGTGTAGTAGTTTAAGTGTTTGTGTGACATTTTTTTTTTTTTTTGTAGAGAAGAAAAAATAGAGTGCAAATTTTTACAAGTCCCTAATTTTACATGTTTATTTTTCAGGGTAAGAAATAATTATGAGAAAACATTGCTGCACTTCTTAAAGGCACAATATGTAGTTTTCACCACTAGAGGTCGCTTATTAAAAACAAAGACATAGCTTGATGAGCGTTGAATCATGGGAGTTGTCGTCTTCATATCCACAGCCGATGGAAAGGAATCCGACGGACTTGGGCAGAAATCATGTTCATGGATGATCTAATGTATTAAAGTTTTACTAATGTTATGGTGGTATGAAGCAGGACGGGTTGAGGCTGCTGGAGCGAATGCTAATGATAGACACCTGCAATACACACCGATTTCGAGTTTATTATGGTTTTGCTGCAGTCGGCTGCTTCCATTGTTTTCGTTGCGTATGTGGGGTAACGCAGCGCTGTTTTACATGGTTAAAACAATCATACATTTAAATATATTGAAAGTTGTTATAACGTTACTCTGTGTGTTTGCTCGGTGGCTGGTATAAGAGACTTGTTGCACTCTGCATACAGTAATCTAGACTGACATTAGTAAAACTGGAAATCAAAGGTAGATATGACGTCATTGACAGTCGACGCAACGACACTCCGTGCCCTGGATAAAATTGCTTATTTCTCTGGATTTTAAACATTGTTGGAAATGTTTGGGATAATGCAAGTACACAAGTCAACAAATTATATAACATTGTTCTAGTGGTTTTTGGATATTTTAATTTAATATGCTTAATATTCCTTAATATGCTAATAATTATTTCTGTTATCTGTGGTTTTTCCAAATAAAGTTGCAATAAATAGTAATAATAACAGTAATAAGGTGTGACATTAGAAGAGAACAGATGATAGGAAGTTTATAAAGTCTGTTTTATTGAGATTGAGAAGGATAAGTTATTTCTGTTCAGTGTTTGCACTCAGGGGAGGATATCAGTTATGTGTGTAGAGAAAACAATCCTCTATGTATTTATTTATTTTTATGTTTTACTGTTAACTTGTAAACTCTTAAAATTATATAATATATCATTATTACAAAATGAAGGGGAAGTACCATGGTACCATACAATATATCAGATGTAGTAACATATAATACCTTGGCATTGTGGTACTGAATTATTGTCATATTCATATAACATGACATTTACATTCAAAAATACATTGAATTACCATGATACCACGTTCAAATATAGTAGTACCATGGTAATTCTTTTGTATACTTTAGTACCATTAGTATCAACTTGCCAGTGTTTCAACTGTCCACTAGGTGTCACCCATTCACCATATAAAAAGCACTTGGCAGGGAGTTCGGTGTTATTTGAGAATGAAATTATAAAATTCTCACATACAGGAATAAAACTAGGATGAAAAGGTTTCTGGCAGTTAAACATGATTTACATGTGTGTTTGTGTCATATGCTGAAGAGGCCCATGAAGGTAGCGTGAGCTGTGAGGATGAGCTCTGCAGATTTGCGGGGAACAGAGAGCTGAAGGGAGGATCCAGACTCCAGGAAGTGAATTCCTATGACAGAAACACAAACTTCATAATCAGGCACAGAGTAAATATTTTGCAAATATTTCAAGATTTTTGTATGAACAAGAACTTCTACAACAGATGGTAAGATATCTCTGATCTCATCAATCATCAAGCAATTGAGACTAAAGCTAGAGTCCATAGAAGAACTGTGGCAACATCTTCAGTCAACACAACATAAACACATCATCTGTTGCTGATTACTACAGAAAATGCCTTAATTCAAACATCAACATACTTTCCCAGTTGATTAATCACAGCACATTAAGACAATTGTTCTGTATTAAGTTTTCTTAAATGTTTAAATATTAGCAGGTGTAATGGTACACAAAAATAACGGTTCGGTACATTCGAAGACCCAAGTTTGGTTTGAAGATGAAAAATGTACCAAGCACAATGTTCTCTTACCATTCTCATTCACAGCGATCGGAGTGGTATTGCGGCTGTCAGAGCAAAAATGAAAGCTGCTGCTCTCCGTATGTTGTTCGGTCGTCTCCGGGCGCGTTCAAATGTAAATTGCGTGAGTTTATTTTCTCCATTAGATCAAAAAATCTGAAAAAGCCCATACATTTACCCACCCATAGACGCTCCCCTTAAAGAAATCAGGACAGAAATGGTTGAAAGTGGACAAAAGAGAAGGATTAAAACACCAGGTGTAAACGGGAACGTGTCTCCCTTGTCCACTTGTGATCCGATCGACCAAAACACATCTTAATAAAAGGGTGTTAACAGGGCCTTATTTAAACATACAGGTGCTGGTCATATAATTAGAATATCATTAAAAAGTTGACACACAGACTGATATATTTAAAATGTTTATTTCTTTTAATTTTGATGATTATAACTGACAACTAAGGAAAATCCCAAATTCAGTATCTCAGAAAATTAGAATATTGTGAAAAGGTTCAATATTGAAGACACCTGGTGCCACACACTAATCAGCTAATTAACTCAAAACACCTGCAAAGGCCTTTGACGACCAAAAGACGACCACTGACACCTTGCACAAGGAGGGCAAGACACAAAAGGTCATTGCAAAATAGGCTGGCTGTTCACAGAGCTCAGTGTCCAAGCACATTAATAGAGAGGCGAAGGGAAGGAAAAGATGTGGTAGAAAAAAGTGTACAAGCAATAGGGATAACCGCACCCTGGAGAGGATTGTGAAACAAAACCCATTCAAAAATGTGGGGGAGATTCACAAAGAGTGGACTGCAGCTGGAGTCAGTGCTTCAAGAACCACTACGCACAGCCATATGCAAGACATGGGTTTCAGCTGTCGCATTCCTTGTGTCAAGCCACTCTTGAACAACAGAAGCGTCTCGCCTGGGCTAAAGACAAAAAGGACTGGACTGCTGCTAAGTGGTCCAAAGTTATGTTCTCTGATGAAAGTAAATTTTGCATTTCCTTTGGAAATCAGGGTCCCAGAGTCTGGAGGAAGAGAGGAGAGGCACACAATCCACGTTGCTTGAGGTCCAGTGTAAAGTTTCCACAGTCAGTGATGGTTTGGGGTGCCATGTCATCAGCTGGTGTTGGTCCACTGTGTTTTCTGAGGTCCAAGGTCAACGCAGCCGTATACCAGGAAGTTTTAGAGCACTTCATGCTTCCTGCTGCTGACCAACTTTATGGAGATGCAGATTTCATTTTCCAACAGGACTTAGCACCTGCACACAGTGCCAAAGCTACCAGTACCTGGTTTAAGGACCATGGTATCCCTGTTCTTAATTGGCCAGCAAACTCGCCTGACCTTAACCCCATAGAAAATCTATGGGGTATTGTGAAGAGGAAGATGCGATATGCCAGACCCAACAATGTAGAAGAGCTGAAGGCCACTATCAGAGCAACCTGGGCTCTTATAACACCTGAGCAGTGCCACAGACTGATCAACTCCATGCCACGCCGCATTGCTGCAGTAATTCAGGCAAAAGGAGCCCCAACTAAGTATTGAGTGCTGTACATGCTCATATTTTTCATGTTCATACTTTTCAGTTGGCCAAGATTTCTAAAAAACCTTTCTTTGTATTGGTCTTAAGTAATATTCTAATTTTCTGAGATACTGAATTTGGGATTTTCCTTAGTTGTCAGTTATAATCATCAAAATTAAAAGAAGTAAACATTTGAAATATATCAGTCTGTGTGTAATGAATGAATATAATATACAAGTTTCACTTTTTGAATGGAATTAGTGAAATAAATCAACTTTTTGATGATATTCTAATTATATGACCAGCACCTGTATATTAAATAATTGAGATATTACTAACAGGTAAAGTAAATCTAATGAATAAACTGTATAAGCTAATATAATGCATATATTTAGTGAAATGCTCCCTCTAGTGTTCATTTCTCTAGTGAACTAACATGCTGTGGACACTAAATGACTTGCCTGAGGTAAATGTAATGCTACGTGAGAAATTATTCTCAAGCTGCTTTATTGATGTCTTTCCATGGTTGAAACACTGGTTGAGAGATTACATGTAAATATATCCATGGCCCTGTCCCAAATAGGGAACAAATTTGGGACACCTGTGACTGACTGTATTTGTCGTCTGACTGTATGCACTGAACTGTGACGTCTGTACCGTGGCGGTTTGGGACAAATACATGCACCGTTACACCCCTATTAAATATGCAAATATACTGGTGCAATATACTGGTTCACGACCTTGGGAGCTAGGGAGCTGATTGAGATGACACAGTAAACATTGATGTTTTCATAGTGCATTGTGGGACTTTTTAAGGAGTGAACGTTTCAGTGCACTGGAAGGATTTTGCAAATGAGACAGCCCTGATCAGTGCCCTGACTACTGAACTTGAGATGGACCCTTTGCTGATATTTACAAAGGTACAAAGAGTTCTGCTATCTGATGTATAAACGATGCAAGAGTTAATTAATTTTATTAACTTTGCTGTCCTGATAACTCACCTGCAGTGTAACAAGTGTTGAGTGGCTGGCTGACGTTACTGGGCATGCTTTTTAGACACTTCATCAGCTTAGTCTCCGCCCCCTTCAGCCTCTTTGTGATCACATGACCCATTACCCAGGTGTTATCTTTATACAGCACCTGTGGCAAGCAAACGAATAAACTCCAATGCTTAAAGTAATTTACTGTAATGAGTAGGGGACATTTAAATAGTACAAAAAGTAGTTAAAATAAATGAACCTTGACCTGCTCTCCCGCAGGACCCGATGCAACAAAGTGTGCCGCGGGACAAGATATAGGAATAGACGGAGAATGTGTAAGCTAGCCTTCCCCCACCTGCTGCTACTTCTGATTGCTTTTAGAAGGAAAATCTGCCCATAACTGCTGGTCTAGGATCAGTTTTCTCCATAATGATAGCATATTGGCGAAGCAGACTTGGCAAGCGATCCGGTTCCGTGTCTGTATTTGCGCTCTCGAGAGCATCAAAGGTTTCTATTTACAATGTGTTTTTCCAGCGTTAAGCAACGTAGCCAATCACAAACACAATGAATACAATGAATACAATGAATACAATGGCCAATCAGATGTGTTTAAGTTAGAATCCACTCACCGCTCAAAACGCTGGAGTTTTTTTTCTTTGCTGAGTTCTGCACGCTCACAAATCCTCTCATTATAACTAGACAAGATGTGAATAAATAATTCATTGTGCAGTGTAGACAGCTTCATTGATTATAATGGAACTTCGTGAGATTGTGATAAACTAAAATAAGTGACCGCTTTTTTTTGTGATTTAAAAGGACGCTTTATGCCACGATTTGTGAATGTAGATGCTATAACATAATTAATCATAACAATTTATCGGGAGTGTTTATGCTGGGATGTGTAGGTTATGGCTTGGGGGCCTGACTTGAAATTATTTCATGGTAATTTCATAGACGTACTGAATCTACGTATACTTTTACCTGCGGGCTTATGCGGGCGGAAGCGGAAACAAAACAGGTGAGGGAGAGCAGGGGAAGGTAACATCTTTTTGTGGGAGCATGTATATTTAGAACTTTCTGTTTCTTTTGATTTCACAGAACTGACACATTTTAAGTAACCAGAATTGTTTTACTGTGTTTGAGTTTACGGAACTTAAATTTATATGAACTTAAGTTTTATCAGCTTTATTTATGATGATGATCACATGATCACTGAACAAGGGACATTTAAGGACCTGTAGGTCTTGACCCTGGCCATACACGGGGTTTTAGAAATACCAAGGTCCAATAACTGTGCAAGATGTCTGTAGGGCAAAGACTGGATAATAACAGCTTTAATAAAATATCAAAAGGATCAACAATGCAGAT
The DNA here is from genome assembly GCA_037101425.1 of Elopichthys bambusa. Taxonomy (NCBI): domain Eukaryota; kingdom Metazoa; phylum Chordata; class Actinopteri; order Cypriniformes; family Xenocyprididae; genus Elopichthys; species Elopichthys bambusa. Next base: position 3,385,573 of record CM074434.1, read on the forward strand.
TTAAATACATAATTTACAAGCTCCTTTGTTCATATTTCCCAAGGGTGCCAATAATTCTGAGCACCACTGTAGGGGATAGGGAACGATTAAGACAGTGTAAATTCACCATTGAGGTGAATTAAGCCTGGTTTCACGAACCGCAGCAGCGTGTGCACAGTCTGCTCCGGTCCAGAGACAGATCTTATGCGTGATTTGGTGCAAACCACAAAACGTATCAGACCCATTTAAATTCTGCACAGAATGCTGTATTTTAAAGCGATATGGTTAGAGATTAGGAGGAAACTGAGTATTAACTGAGCTCAACAGAAAAAAGGGGCGACGCTGTTTGATAGGTCCCACCCTGTCTTCCTGTTTCAGTGGAAAATATGTCAACACACTGAGTAATGCTGCACATTTCAAGGCACTTCAGTGAGCCTTTAAAACTCGAGTTGTGCTATAATTCTGTAAATAGTAAAGGTAATGCTCACCTTCTGCTGATCAACATTGCATTAAAAAAAAAAAAAGATAAACGGAAGTTAAATTGTGCTTGCATGACATGTAAGAACCACTTAAGTTTGTTTGAGCGTATGTTCGAGCTTCCATGAGGTAACAGAATTTCTATTTTTGGGTGAACTATCCCTTTAAGTCTGTATTTTGATAATGCAGTAGTATCAGTACCAACCAATACCAACCTGACTGTAAATGAAGTAGGTACCCTCGGCCTCCACTGTTATAGTATCACCTGATACCTGAAGCCCCTCCCCTCCGCTCTGCCCTAGTGCCCAAGACAGAACAGTGGTGTCATGATCATCTGAGAAAAACACAGAGAAGAAATGAGAGAAAAACATCTCTAACATATCTATCTGAAGTACATGAGATTTAAAGGATTAATCCACTTTCAAATAAAAATTTCCTGATAAAAACCTTAATTTCTTTTCTACTGAAAAAAAAAAAAAGTAAGTAAATTATCAGGAAATTTGGTGAAAAAGTTAACTAATCCTTTAAGAGCTGTTTCTTCAAAACATCTCTTTTTGTGTTCCTTGGAAGGAAGGAAGTCATACAGGATTGTAATCATGTCAGGGTGTGCATCATTTTGGTTGCTCTATTTTCTTTAACTTTTGACATTGTGGGTGTTACACTCACTGTATGATTGTGAGGACACAGGAACAAGATGGATAAATGTGTGCTGCTCTGCTAAAAGAAAGGACAATTCACATAAGATATCAGAGAAAAAAATTGTGTTTGTCTGTATAAGAAGTGACAGAAGCAACTCACTTTGTCGTCTCTTTCTCCGCTTCCTCTGTTCTTTCATATCTCTCTTGTCTCGGCCCCCTTCGTGTTTCCGTCTCTCAGGGAATCTGTGATAACAGCTTACCTTATAACAGAATGTATTGGAAATTAGATATCACATACTAAAGCTCAACTGATTTCACTTCAGGGTTTTACACTGGACAACCCCACTCAATCACTTATTTGTTCTATAATGCCAGTAATTCCAGAGGAAACATTGTCATGCGGAAAGCTCTATTGGAACCTTCCCAAACTGTTGCAACAATGCCAAAAACACAATTCTTGGTCATTGTTCCCACAGATATTACTGGAATAGCTCGACCCATCTAAAGGGGGTGTCTACATATTGGTCATATTACCATGAACTGCACAGGCCCACCAATATGCCAAATTGTTTGACATAGACCGTATAGTCTTTATATTTAGTTTCATAATTTCAGCAGCCAATAATCAACAAGCATTTCTCCTGTGAAGCCGTATTTAATCTTGTTTGGGTCATTATTTTTTTATATTTTTTTTTTTAAATTTGTAGTAAATACTTTTGTTCATTTTTAACAATCCTTGTTAAAAGTTGATAAATCTGATATCCTACTAACCATACATGATTATATGGTTTGTTGGATTTTATTATGCGTAATTAACATTATTTCTTGACCTGAAAGTCATGATTTTGGGTTGTGGTTGATGGTTTGACACTTTTACTGTGTTGTTGACGCAGAACTCACTAAACTCACTTTAGTGATTAACAGTGTTTAATGAATGACTATAGTAGGATGGATATCGAGAAGATTTCAACCTAAACTTTTGAATAAAATGCTTTTGCTTGAAGAGAATTCAGATATGAGTTCATTTATTTATTTCACATTTCTTGGAATGGTGTCCTCATTTTTTATATTATAAACATGGTCCATAATTTCTGACTGTTTGGTTCAAATTTAAAATTATTGTATTATACACTGCGAACACAGGGCAGCTATCAGATCTGTAAGTGTAATTTTCTTTGTAAAACAGTTTGAGATGAGGAAGTTAGATCAGTTGCACAATTAAACTTCAGCAAAAATTATCGTGGCGGTACCATGGTACATTGATATATACCACATATATAGGATAGTCAGCTACTTAATGATTACCATATATAGCACTATGATTTTTTTTCTGTACCATGGTATTCTTGAAAGTGTGTTGGAGTACCATGTAAATACAATAGTAAGCCATAGTCCATCAAAGTACTATAGTATTTCATACCACGACTACCATCCTACCACAGTACATTTTGTGTATAATGCAGAATGATTACCAAATTTTTATACCATGGTGATGGTACTTATACCATGTTTTAACAATGACAATACCATGGTACTTTACTGAAACATTAGGCTACCATTCATATTTACATTTTAATCTAAGTTTCTTCAGAGAATACCAACATATAACCAGGATACATGTGCAAAACAGGGCATTAGTATTATTTGTTAGTGAAGCAATAAGATGCACAACGTTACGCAGTTCAGATAGCACATTCATTAAAGCACTCACCTACCCCGTAGCACACGGCGGCATCGCAGCATATCCCACCTTCCTTTCCCGCTGTATCCAGAGGCCTGTACCGCTGCGTTATTTCAGCCATTTCAGCCCTAAGCATCCAAATGTATGTCCACTGCATATACACCACACCCACACAGGTGCAGGCAAAGGTGAACACAAGAAACCACTTCAACACATCCACGTTCACCTTCCAAACAGACGCAGGAACGTTGTGGTTGTTCATTGTAAACCCTAATGTGATGGACAACGGCGATTAGAACGCGGACGACAGCGGTAATATTCCCGTTCTCAATTGATCCGATAACTTTCGGTTTCGCAACTTTTATCAGACATGTGAAAGAAGTGGGAGTGGAAAAAAAGTGTCAACACATGGTCGGTTTAATGTAAATTTGATCATATTCGCCAATAATAGGATCAACGAATCAAATACGATCCTAGTGGATATGCCAGGCTTCCGAATAAATTGAAAGTAAAAGTAATGAATTTCATTAGCTTTCCTTTAGGGATTTAAAAAAAAAAGGAAAAAAAAAAAAAAAAAAAGGATTTATCCCCGTGTTGACGAATGACTAAATAAAGTGAATGCCATTTTATTCCAGAAAGCTTTATAATAATAAATAAAGTGATGTATATATATATATATATATATATATATATATATATATATATATATATATATATATATATATATATATATATATATTACACACAAATATATATATACAGTCAAACCAAAATTTATTCAGACACCTTGAACATTTCATTCATTAATACAGTTTATTCACTATAGTTTAAAAAAAAAATATGACAAGATCTCAGAGTTAAACTGTGTCAGAAAAAAAAATAATCTTAATTATGTCAAATAACACAAACAATGTCAGGTCAAAGTGTCTGAATAATTTTTGGTTCCAAATTTTTATCGGTTTCACTGGTAGTCCACTGTATGAAGATTTTTTTTGGATATAATATGTCACAGTTTACTTTATTTTGCTATCCTCACTTACATAAATTAACTATAGTGTCCTGCACCCACTAGTAAAATATATCAAAAATATAAAAAATTATTTTTGGTTTTACTGTATATATATATATATACATGTTTGTTCAGCACATCCCACAGATGCTGGATTGGATTGAGATCTGGGGAATTTGGAGGCCAAGTCAACACCTCAAACTCGTTGTTGTGCTCCTCAGACCATTCCTGAACCATTTTTGTTTTTTTTTTTGTGGCAGGACGCATTATCCTGCTGAAAGAGGCCACAGTTACCAGGAAATACTGTTTCCATGAAAGGGTGTACATGGTCTGCAACAATGCTTAGGTAGGTGGTACGTGTCAAAGTAACATCCACATGGATGGCAGGACCCAAGGTTTCCCAGCAGAACATTGCCCAAAGCATCACACTGCCTCCGCCAGCTTGCCTTCTTCCCATAGTGCATCCTGGTGCCATGTGTTCCCCAGGTAAGTGATGCACACGTACCCGGCCATCCATGTAATGTTAAAGAAAACATGATTCATCAGACCAGGCCACCTTCTTCCATTGCTCCATGGTCCAGTTCTGATGCTCACGTGCCCACTGTTGTCTCTTTCACTTCACCTGTCAGTGCTATTAATGTTATGCCTGATCTGTATATATATGTATATATATATATATATATATATATATATTTATATTACCTATGATTACCATATAATTATGTACCATAGTATTTACATTGTACTTAGCCATGATAAGTACAAACAATACTGTAACAGCAAAAAGGTCCAACAAGTACAAAGGAAATTGAATCCAATTTTCATTTTATTATTTACTGTCTGTTTATCTGTAGGATTAATATACATACAGACAATCATAAATGGCAATACAGTAAACATGCATCTCCATTAATATACATTTCATTTGCAAATCAGAACTGAACTTTGGTCTGTCCCTGAGAGCAGAGTCAACGTGCAAGTCTTTTCTTCTTTAAGATTTATAAGCCAACTGCATCAAACACTCGAAATGTTATACCAATCTTCTGACAGAGCATCTCTTCATAAACACAATACTCTGAAAAAACATTTGCAACCATAAAAAGCATTTACTATTGCATGCATAAACACTAACAACAGTAGACATTAAGAGAAAAAATGATTTATTATAGAACTAGACCTAAATGACTCAAACAGTGTAAAGCTTATTTAAAAGAACTCTAGGTTCCGAAGAAGTAACATCTCTTCTTCGACACTTCTGGGGAACACATCAGATCCCGCGGGATTCACTGTGCCACAAGCATCATCAAACATCAAGAGCGATCTATGGGCTGTTCCTGCAACAAATGCCATCATGGGGTTCCCTCCTGGAGCAAGGTCAAGAAACTGCTCATTTCCTCTAAATAAAAACTGCTTGGGGGAAATAAATAAATAATAACATTTCTGATTTACATTTCTCAATACTTAGATCATTTTTTCATTCAAAATACACTAAAACTACCAGAACACTTCATACACGTCTCAAATCAACTCATTCTTCCATAACACTAGCAAAAGTTGTCAACCAACAAATACACTTTGTCACTCATAAAACAACAAACTAAAAAACACGAACAGGTAGCATTATACAATGTTTTCTTTTGTAATAGTTCTTTACAAAACAAGAATGACACTCTCTACTGTTTCGAATTCACTACAGTATATGCTTCATGATCCATGTTTACATCACAGCACAAAATTATTCATAAATTGTGCCCTTTTAAAAGAAATTAAAAGACTTACATCTGTATTCTGTAGCTGTTCAGCTACATAGATTTCTTTTCATAGTATTTCATTTTTAAGATTTAGAAGATATTTCAATATAGTATTACTGTACAAATGTAGCAAACTGCTTGTTAATTTTGTATTATAAGTTTTGTACTTACGTTTACAGATTTTTTACAATTGCTAGGACAGATTTCTCAATATTTAGGTCACTTTTTAAAAACTCTTCACACTCTGAGCACAACAGAAATCTTTGTGGGCTAAACTGGGAATCATTTATCATTGCTTTGGGACAAAAGTATGCTTTGGGACTAAGTATTCTTTCAGTTTACATAAGTTCTTTTCTCACTTAGGGGCCATTTACACAATACCATTTTTAACTAAAACTGGCTGCTCATTTACACAACAATGGCGTTTTGTGGGCCTGAAAACGCAAGCTTGTAAAAACGGGATTTAAAGTGCAAGTTTTTGAAAACAATACCAAAAATGCAAATTTGTGAAAACGATGACGTAATGCACATGCGTATTACGTGTTCAGTCAATAGGCACATAGTGTTTCTTTACAAAGTGACGTCACCAACTACTGGCCTGACAGCAGAATACAGCGTTTTAGTCGCTTTTAAACGCAAAGGAAATACATTTGTACATCTTTGTCATGCAAATGTACCCTTATACACAAACACTGCCAAAACTCTATTTATCACTGCCATTAACTCCATATTAAAGGGGGACATATCATAAAAATCTGACTTTTCCCATGTTTAAGTGCTATAATCAGGTCCCCGGTTCATCTACTAACCCAGAAAACGTTGAAAAAGAACAACCTAGTAATTTTTTTGGCAATTTTTTCCCCCTACAAACATGTGAAAAAAAAGAGCCGCTCAGATTTTGCTCCCCTAATGACGTAGGAAGAGGATCTTATTATAATATTACCGCCCCTTAATCTGCACGTTTCCACCCACAGCGCCGCCATTTTGTATTCGCAAGTGAAAATGGTGTACCAGTTCTAACACCATGGCATGCTAACTGTTTTGTCGTTGCACAGAACACTATTTAGAGTCTCGTTAGCTTGGAGAGCCTGCAAGTTGACCCTGGCAAGCTTGGCTGCTAAAAAAGGAGTGTTTCTGTCCGAGCGATATTTTGGAAAAAATATTAGGCCATTCACAGCATTTGATAGCAATCATAAACGTTAGCCTGGTGTGTATGGCTCTGTTTGGCAAACAGGTACACTATGTATAGTGGGCGGCACATGCTAGTCGATGAGTTGAATCAACTCCACAGCAACTACATAAATGTATCCACTAACCATTCAGAAACGTCCAGTTTCATTCTAAAAGTTGTAACTTCTTCCTGAGTCTCTCCATCAGTGTCCAACTCCGGTTTGAACAATGTAAGGCTGAACACCGTTACTGACAATCCTCATTTTAGCTGCGTGAGATTCTCCAGATTTGTTGTTGTTGAGCAACCGAGCTGTTAAAGCTCCGCCCTCTTCTGGAAAGCGGGTAGGCAGCAGCAGCTCATTTGCATTTAAAGGGACACACACAAAAACTGTGTGTTTTTGCTCACACCCAAATTTGACAAGCTATAATTAATGATCTGTGGGGTATTTTGAGCTGAAACTTCACAGACACACTCTGGGGACACCAGAGACTTATATTACATCTTGTAAAAGGGGCATTATAGGTCCCCTTTAAGTTAAAAACCCAAAGTAATACAAAAATGAGTAAGACAGTAATTTGCTACAGTACATGACTACAGTAATACTATATTTAATTAAAATATATACTGAATCTAAAAATTTAAATAATATCAAAACAATTAGATGAACACATACACAGGTGTTTGTCTTTCAATTTCATTACCATCTATACAAAAGGGGACATAATAGGAATAATTTTGTACTGTAATGTAAGCAATGACCATGCAACATATACTGCAGTGAATTACAAACAATAGAGTGTGTCATTCTTGTTTTGTAAAGAAATTTTACAAATGAAAACATCATATAATGCTACCAGATGTTAGTGTTTTTTAGATTGTTGCTTTATGAGTGACAAAGTGTGTTTGTTGGGTGAAAACCTTAAGGAAGAGCGAGTTGATTTGAGACGTGTATAAAGTGTTTTGGTAGTGCATTTTGAACGTGAAATTTTCTGCTATGCCAAGATGAAAGGTGGTAAGGAAAACTGTGTATACTGTGTACCAAATTATTATGCAAGTGACTTATCAGTGGGATTTCAGTACAATAAACATTCAGATTTTAGTTTTTCAAAGAAAGTGTTTGTTTGCCTTTTTAGATAACTGGTAGCAATTTCAGACAGGTTTGTTAAACAGTTTGCCAGGTCTACTTAGGTAAATGGAAACCCTACTTAAACCACATTATTAAGCAAGTCACAGTTCTCATGCAATATGGGGAGGAAGAAAGATCTTTCTGCAGATGAAAAGCATGACATGGTGCAATGTCTTGCAAAAAGCATGAAAACAACTAATATTTTGTGAAAACTGAATGGAGATTATCAAACTATCGTAAGATTTTTGAGTAATTTACAGTACAAGAGAACTCGTCAGATAAGAGCTTATTAAGGAAATGTTCTGTCAAAAAATGTATTGTATTAAAAGGACAGCTATATAAAAAAAAAAGCCACTGTTGAGCAGCAAACAGGTATTTGAAGCTGCTGGTGTCTCTAGAGTCTTAAGGAACCTCTCCATGCAGGCTGGCAGTTGTGCATAAAGTTACATTTCAGCCACCCATAAAGCAAAGCTCACAAAGAGAAACATTTACAGTGGGTTTAGAAATACATGAAGACTCATTTTTAAAAAGTTTTATTCACTGACGAATACCATACTACTATGGATGGTCTAGATGGATGGTTGGTGAGTAGCCACTGTATTTAAAGGGATAGTTCACCCAAAAATGAAAAAATTCTGTCATTAATTACTCACCCTCGTGTCGTTCCAAACCTTCGTTCATCTTCATAACACAAATTAAGATATTTTTGATGGAATCCTAAAGTTTTTTTTATCCCCCATAGAAAGCAACATAATTACAACATTCAAGGTAGTAAAAACATCATTAAAATAGTCAACGTGACTACAGTGGTTCAACCTCAATGTTATGAAGCGATGAGAATACTTTTTGTGCGCAAAAACAAAACAAAAATAATGACTTTATTCAACAAATTCGTCTCTCCCCTGTCATTCTCCTATGTTATTTACGTTCAGCGCTTCCAGGTTCTACGTCAGAACGCCGGCTCAAAAAGTATTCTCGTCACTTATGGTTCAACAATAAGGTTGAACCACTGTAGTCACATTGACTATTTTAACAATGTCTTAATGTACTACCTTTATAGCTGTCCTTTTTATACAATAATTTTATTTTACAGAGTTCTCTTGTGCTGTAAATTACTCAAAAATCTCCATTCAGTTTTCACACAATATTAGTTGTTTTCATGCCTTTTGCAGGACATTGCACCATTTCACGCTGGTAATCTTCAGAAAGATCTTTCTTCCTCCCCATATAGACCTTATAGGGTCTTTGGGGTCTTTTTAGACCCCAAACGACGTTTGCTAGAATAAAAAATAAATTAAAAAATGTTCTCTTTGTCCAAATGACATGAAACTTTGTACAGTTGTTAACACTTTCTAGATCTACAAATAAAAAAAAATTTGGGAGTGATATCTTGTTTTTATGTTAGTGTAGAAAAAAAAGTCACACTCAGGGTCTTTGGGGTCTCTAGAGACCCCAGGCAACAAAATGTAATTTTGTAACAAAATAATTGTTTTTTAAAAAACAAATGTAATTTTACTTTGTTTATTAATGTTTTTACTTCATATTTGTGCAGTTTTTGGAGGATTCATCATATCTTTTAAATTTATATAAATAAATAAATAAATATTTAGTTGAGTAGGTTTTTATACAAAAACAGCTCTTTATGTAAAATTCACTTTATAAAAGACCCACATTTCTAACTTTCATTCATGGGGATAACATGGATAATTTGACATGGTTTAGTGTAAGATTTTTGCCCATCTTTTGGAAAATGCAGTTTTAAAAGTAAAAAAATTATCACTTTTACCAGTAGACGGCTTCAGAGCTCCACTATTTGCTATGTGCTATTTGACTAACTGTAAGACATCTTTTCACAAGTATTTTTCAGTTGGATTTATATCTAAATATTATGAAATCACAATTATGACAATAAAATTAACTTTTTTAGTTTTAACTTTTTCAAAAATGTTGATTTTGAGGATGAATTTTCTAATTTTTTCCATTACAAAAAATACAAAACTTTGACAAAAAGTAGCTTTTATTGTTATAATTGTGATTTTATAATATTTAGATATGAATCCAACTGAAAAATACTTGTGAAAAGATGTCTTTTAGTTAGTCAAATAGCACATAGCAAATAGTGGAGCTCTGCAGCCATTTACTGGTAAAAGTGATAATTTTTTTTTTTTACTTTTAAAACTGCATTTTCCAAAAGATGGACAAAAATCTTACACTAAACCATGTCAAATTATCCATGTTATCCCCATGAGTACAATTTAGAAATGTGGGTCTTTTATAAAGTGAATTTTACATAAAAACTTATTTAAAAAATATTTTGTGGAGTAAAAACATTAATAAACAGAGTAAAATTACATTTGTTTTTAAAAAAAAAAAACAATTATTTTGTTACAAAGTTACATTTTGTTGTCTGGGGTCTGTGGAGACCCCAAAGACCCTGAGTGTACTTCCCAAACGAAGACCGCACAAGGGTTAATAATGTGGAACAACCTCTTTAAGTAGGTTTTCTATTTACCTAAGTAGACCTGGAAAACTACTTAATAAACCTGTCTGAGATTGATACCAGTTATTTAAAAAAGATATGAGAAATAAAACAAACAAACACTTCTTTGAGAAACTAAAATCTGAATGTTTATTGTACTGAAATCCCACTTCACACTGGCACTTTTAAGAACTGTTCACTGAAAGGTTCTTTGGGAAACCCAAAATGGTTCTTCTATGGCATTGCTGCGATACTTTATTTTTTTAAGAGTGTAGGACAAAAAAGGCCCCTCCCTTTCAGTAAATAAATTCTACCTGATGAGTCAGTGAGGAAGCAGCTTCTTGAGGCTTTGTCGTGGTCACATCAGGATTGTCCATAAGCAAAGTACTGAAGCTAACACCATCTGTACGACCAAGAAACTGCTCATTCCCGGCCTCAGTTGGACTTCTGCTCTTGTCTGGGCTGGACACAGCGGTGGCACCCCACCATTTGTCCCCCTTCAACCTGGAACAAAATAGACTCATCTATCACATATTTACTAATCCTTAATGCCACTCCCTCCCACATTCCCTTTCTCTCTCTCTCACGCATTTATAAAACGCTGTCTCATCCTGAGTTCTCCTAGATGTTTCAGAACGTTTGCATCCACTTTCTGCAGGCCTTGACTTCTCTTCCTTCTACCCATCAGCTGTGAAGGGTGTGGCAGCTTCTCATGAGTCAGGCCTACACTCGCTCTGTTATGTCTGCTCCAACCCTTGTGAAAAAGAAGTGTGATTAATTGTATTGAATGTACACTAACAGTGTACTTTATATCCCAGTATATTAAAAAAATAACCTGTACTTGCAAATAATATATTATGAATTAAATAGGCTACTATAGACCACTTAGGTTTACTTTAATTTTCAATTTTCATCTTTAAAGAAATGCACTTATTTTCTTGTGTTGACTAATATACTAAAGCACATGTAAAGTACTGAAATATATTTTTAACTGTAGTGTGTTATTTGATATTATTTGAAGTTATTTTAAATTAAATGCACGAAATTGGAACTTCATTATTACAAATGTGTAGTTACAAATATATTTAAAAACCTGACATATAAGTTTCAATAGAAATTAGATTAAAGTATATTTTAGTTAACCATAAATGCTTGTCTACATTCGGCAGTACACTTTATATTTCAAAGACAATAGAAGTAATTATGAAAATACATATAAAGATGTACTTAAGTGGGTCAAAAAAGCACTCTGAAGTTGCATTTAATATGCATCTATATTTAAACTAAAATACATTTTCATTTATTTGCAGTTAACATGCAGCTAAACATTACATTCAGTTCACACTTAAGTATATTCTTTTAATATAGGTTATTTCCATTAAAAGAACTCTTTTTTATGCTAAAGTGAACTTCTTTTTCATAATGGAAGGTACTTCAAAAACACAATGGGATGACTGTCATGGTACCATGTCCAAGAAAAATATGGTCATACCATGATACTTTTAGAGTCGTGCAGGTGGAAAGGAAAGTTATTTAGTCATTTATTTTATACAATACAAACTTTTCTATACTGAATATCCTGCTTATGATCACTCACCATCCTAGCAGGTGAAGTGGAATGCAGGCCTGGATCAAAAAAGGGTTCAAATCTGAACGACTCCTCACTGCCAACAACCATAGAAACACAGTCAAACTTTCAGAGCTCCCTGGAGTACTTTCAAACTCTTTTCGACTGAGATAAGGCTATTAAATGAACAGTTTTACCATGGCAGTGGCACATTTGGCCTCCAGAAAGTCTCGGCATATTGAGGTTGCACAGGTAACACAGTCTCCTCGATGTGACGATTCACTTCCTTTGATCGCCTGCAGATGGCACAATAACACTATGCTCATAAATGACAGTAGACCAGAGATAGAAAAAACACTGAAAACACTTTTCACTCAGAAATGGCTAGCATATTTCGCAAACAGTTATAAAGAAACGGCAAGTAACACATTAAATTAAACGTGAAATTTTGAAGTAAAAAAAAAAAAAAACCCTGAAATTTTCTTGTAAAACGTACTCCAATAATCTGTTTTATATATATATATATATATTTTTACAGTGCATCTTGTTTTGTTTTTGGACATAATTGACAGAAACTCTTACTTTAGGTAAGGCGGAAATAGTTCCAAATCCTCTTCTTCAGTTTGTGGTGACAGATATTTCGTGGTCCACATTTCTTTTAGCCACTTTAAACTTTGCCTAAACGTATATGTTACTCGTTTATTATATATTAGCGATATTCTAGGTTAGCTTATGTGGAATATGAGACCTAAAAAGGGTTGAAAATATCTCTTCAAAAGCGCTGTACGATGTTAGATTTTTAAAGACATTTTCGCGCCTCTGACATGACTGCGCGTGAGAGGTATATACATACAACTTATATATATATATATATATATATATATATATATATATATATATATATATACACAAATAGTGTTAATTAATTTTTTTCTGTAATTTAATATTTAATTTAATATGCATATAATTCAGTATATCCATCCGGCCTTATTTGATCCAATAAAAAAAAAAGCAAATTCATGAAAATTCAATTAAAAATTAATATAAATTAGCCATAGGAAATTTTGATTTATTTATTGATTTATTTATTTCAATTAAATTCGAAAGATGTCGCTGACTAACAGGACTTTTAACTGCTCTCTGAGTCTGCTCACGTCATGCTCTGATCTTTGGGAAGAGTGACGGCAGGGCTCTAAACTTTCACATACCGGCGATTGTTTAATTCATCCGTCTTCATTCAGTAAGATATGTCAGTATTCTTAAGAGTACAAAGTAGTTTTGTTACCACTCACAATATTGTTAGATTTACTTGACGAGAGCGCGTCTCCAGGTTTTAAAGCTTTTTTTGTTTGAAGTGCGGAGATTTGGGATAGCCACACGTTAAATGGACGCATGCGGATCACGTTCATGTATGTGAGTGTAATAAACAACTTTTCAGTACAGGGAAGAGAAACGAAGAATTGGCTTTCTGCTTCTTTTTGACACGTTTGTTGTGTTGGGTTTTGTGCGAATTCCAGTGAACGGAAAAACTTCCACCCAACTTTTCCTGCTGTTGGTCGTCGTGTGATCCAGCAGGTGGAGAAACACGAGCCGCTGTTTCATCAGGGAAAGGAACATTGGAAATCGAATTTAAAGTAAATCCGTTTTCTTCTGAAACTCCCTCTGGATTTAATTTCACGACTTGGTGGCTCGAATAAGCAACTACCCAGAACTGGTAAGTGGTACAAATGTGTTTATTTCAGAGAACACTCTAGTACACATTTACAAACACACAGGGTTGTTTCATTATATATGTTTAAGTACATCACGTTAATTGTCAACACGTCTTAAAGGAATTTAATTTAAAATAAATTCTAATGGGATCTCATTTAGGAATAAAAAAGGCGTACAGGTACGCTGTTTTTCGTTATTATTTTTCACTATTCTTATATCTTTCAGTTTGTTGTTCAGAATTTAAGTGAATTAGTTATAAATTAGCCTATGCCAGAACATCATCAGTATTTCCCTTCAAGATTGTTTGACAATTAATTTGACTTGTTGTTTGCTAACTAAGTGAATTATGTATCCTATCCTATACCTACTCAAGTCTAACATACACAGAATCCTTTTATGACTGTTTATGCACTACTAAACTGATCTCAGTTTTAAACTAGTTTCACTTTGTTCCAAGGAAATGTGTACATGACTCATTTTAGAAAAAGATCTCACTGGATAAACTGAAATTCCTCATTCTTATGTTCAAACTCTGGTTGTATTGCATCAGAATAATATAAAGAAAATCAGTGAGAGAGAACATCCTGACATATTTTCCTTTTGATGTCCTACAGGAGCATTTTATCCTATTGGGGGTCATCATAATAGTTGAATTATGAACCGTTTTTATAAAATATCTAGTTTTTGTTTGACATTATATTAGAATAATATAAGAGAATTCCCATTGACATCCATTAGATTGTCTCTGAATTATTGCGAACTGACAGTAAGATGATGTGTGGCTTCTTGAATTCATGAATAAACCTGTTGAGTTATTTCAGGTGTCTGGAGTACATGAATTAGTTTGATTCATTGGCTCCAGGCTCTGCTTGATTGATTTGACGGCGTATTACTGTTGTGTTTTGGATGTAATATCATAGTAATGCGATGTTTTTTTTTTTTACTTACACCATGATATTCCTTGAAGTACCATGGAGTACCCTGTAAATATCGTGGTGTATGAATATTCAGTACCATGGTATACATCAAAATAATATAATATTTAATCTCAAACCATCTCTGCACCATGTTACCACCACAGTACCTTGAAGGATTGGTTGTGGCCTTGATACTGCTGTGGTTATGAAAGGGAAACCATATTTTCTTATCTTAGTTCCGGTTCAGGTGTATTGATGCGCTTTATTTGACCTTGTATGTATTTATTTATCTCTCCCTCTTAGCTGTATAATGTGTTATGCCTGGCTTGCTGTTATACTCTTTTTGTACTCTCAGCCTCGTCTCTGGCACTTTAATTGAAAACTGGATTTGCATGCCTGTATTCTGCACTGCAGCTGCTTGTCTTTAAGGACTTTATTACAGGGTACACACACACACACACACACACTTAATGACAGACCAACATTCCTCAGTCTCAGAAAGGTATGCTGTCTCTGTCTTACTCATTTTAGCTGTCCATCTCTCTTTGTCTCATTCTTTCTCTCAGATGGCTTACGTCCAAACATAGAGTCTGGCTGAAAGTTAATTATATGAGTTGTTCTGTCTTTAATGTGGCATAGTTTAGTTCTTACATAGATAGCTTAGAGAAAAAGTTTAGGAATATAAACTTAGAGGTAGGGTACAAAGTTGGGAAGATGGGTGGCATACGTTGCATTCCCGGATGAACGTTATAGTGCCATGCTTCACTCAGCGTAGGGCTGCTTGCTTATTGCAAAAAAAATGACGATTATTTTGGTCATAATTGTAATTGAGGTTATTCAACACGATTATGAGCTGGAAATGAGGTTGGTATGATTTAAAAATGTAATATACCACTGAAATTTCACAATTCTTGATACCAATTTCAATACCATAGCAGAAACTAATACTAAAAGAAGAAGGAAAAAAAAAAACCTCAATAACCAATCCAAGTGTGACCTTTTTGTCAATTTCAAAAAGGGCAATACAACTTAAAGGGTTAGTTCATCCAAAAATTAAAATTATCCCATCATTTAATCACCCTCAAGCCATCCTAGGTGTATATGACTTTCTTCTTTCAGTCAAACACAATCAGAGTTATATTAAAAAATATGCTGGCTCTTCCAAGCTTTATAATGGGAGTGAATGGTACCCTAGATTTTGAAGCCCAAAAAGGTGCATTCATCCATCATAAAAGTAATCCATATGACTCCAGTGGATAAATAAATGCCTTCTGAAGTGAAGCGATGGGTTTTTGTAAGAAAAATATCCATATTTATAACTTTCATAAACTATAATCACTGGCTTTTGGGTAATCGCCGTCTGCGCGTTCAAGAGAGTCGAGTCCCAGCGGAAGGGTGACCTCTGACCCAACATTTGACGAACGCGAAGTGTAAGCTCAGGTGAGAATGAACGAGCACGGAAGCTAAGAGGATAGAGCAAAACAAAACACGGCTCGCGGATTACAAGTCTAAAAGGAGAAGTTTTAAATAAAAATGTCAGAGGATTTCAATATAAGAGAAGAGGAGCTACGTCATATGTCATATGTCCTATGTCGGGTCAGAGGTCACCCTTCCGCCGGAACTCGACTCTCTCGTGAATTTGCAGATGGCCGTTACCGGATGTTAGTGATTACAGTTTATAAAGTTACAAGTATGGATATTTTTCTTACAAAAACTCTTCACTTTGCTTCAGAAGGCATTTATTAATCCACTGGAGTCATATGGTTTACTTTTATGGTGGATTGAAGCGCTTTTTTGGGCTTCAAAATCTAGAGT
The DNA here is from genome assembly GCA_037101425.1 of Elopichthys bambusa. Classification (NCBI taxonomy): domain Eukaryota; kingdom Metazoa; phylum Chordata; class Actinopteri; order Cypriniformes; family Xenocyprididae; genus Elopichthys; species Elopichthys bambusa. The sequence goes on from CM074434.1 coordinate 3,401,896, forward strand.
ACCATTTACTCCCATTACAAAGCTGGGAAGTTTACAAAAATATATTTTTTTTATATAAAACCCCGATCTTGTTCGTCTGAAAGAAGAAAGTCATATAACCTAGGATGGCTTGAGGGCGAGTAAATTATTGGATAATTTTTATTTTTGAGTGAACTATCCCTTTAAGTGCTATATTCCTGAAGTGTAAGGAACCAAGTAATTTAGGACTGTAATGTCGTCATCGATTATGTAAATTAGTAGATTTTCATGGAATGCGTCAATTCGTTGCACTGTTTACGTTCATCACCAATGATGCCGGCTACTACTCCCGGGCATGCTGAAAATCAGTCGTTATTACAAAAATATTGAGCTATTGTGGAATTTTTTTTTTTAAACAGGTTGAATAAAATGGTGCTCTGCATGCTCTGTAAAACTGAAATGGCAAACCATAGCAGCACAACTTCTATGCAAGAGCATCTGAAAAGAAAATATCCCGGGGCTCTCCTGCCTCAAAACAGTTAGACTGCAGCGTAAGTATGTTGACTATTGCAGTGAATTTTTACACAACACTAGAATATGGTTGTCAGTCCCATATTTTGTGCTTAATACGGCTACGTTCGTACAGCATTCTGTTTTTTACAAGCTGCCGTGAGCGCGAGGCTGTGACCGGTTACAAAGCATTTAATGCTGTTGTTGGTTATTTAAAATATGTAATAGATGAACTCACACCTCGATTGGACTCATTTATTTACTAACGCGCTGTCAATCATGGTACTTCATGGTTTTGTGGACACCACCATGTTTGATACTGTCACTGTGGTTGGTTAGTTAGAATGCGGTTTGGACTTCAACTGTTGTTCATACAACTTAATGAACATATTCAAGAAGCTACTGTAATCTCCTGAATGAACAAAACATTTCAGAATGCACACTTGTAAGCAGTTGCTGCTGTATATTAGGGCTGAAACGATTAGTCAACATTATTGGCAACGTCGACAATAAAAAAAAATTGTCGACACAATTTTTTGTTGTTGAATAGTCTTTTGATCTCGTATGACCTATTTAAGGGCCTGCAATAACGCGGTTTGACCAGTGGGGCGCTGTAGCGCAATACTGTAATGCAGCTTTCCTAGATCGAACCCAACAGAAGAAGACACGGTGCTTCGGAGTGCATACTGCAAACAAAGTTAAACCCGTAAAATGTGGGAGTTTAACACAGCATAAAACATAAACATAACGTTTAGCATAACTACAAAAAATGCTGTCATGCAGACCCACCAACTCTCATTCAAACTCACGTTCTCATGTTCTCACGCCACACGTCCATTTTCTCACGCAGTGAAAGATGCAGAGCAAAGAGGACACAGACAACGCGCCGACAGATCAGGTCACTTTTGATATAAAACAAAGTCTCAGCTTTTAAATTCTGTCAATTTTACTACAGGGTTTTCAAACAATACATGTGGTTTTGGCGCTCTTTAATGTGTAGCGACAGATCGCTGTAGCACCTCAGGTCAAGCGGCACGTGAACCTATTGTCTCTTCCTCTTTTCTGCTATTACAGCACGATATAAACATGAATGAACATCAAAAAGTATGTTGAAAGATACAGTACAACTTACTGAAATGAATCCATCTCTAATGTAATCACTTAATCAGAGTTTCTACCGCAGAAAGATGTCAGTAAAACGGCTTGAAAACAAATGTCTCAATGTTACATTTACCTCAGGAAAGCCATTCAATGACCATAAACTCGATGGTTATAAGCAAAGAAAAAAAAAAAAAAAAAGAAGAAATCTAAAGAGGAGCATTTTCAAAGAATATGCACAATATTACATAGTGCATATTTTTACTTATTAAAAAGTTCCCAGGCTTAATGAAACCTTTAACAGTTTTAACAGAATTTTTTTAACAAATTCATTAAAAATACACTTTCAAAAGCTGATAGATTTCCTTGTTTTATTTATTAGTTAAAGTATAACTCAATATTTTAACTAATTACTAGTTGAATAATCGAACAAAGCAAACTGATTAATCAGTGTAATAATCAATGATTAGTCGATTTAATCGTTCCAATAATCACTAGATTAATGAATGTTGCAGCCCTACTGTAAATCCCAAAAAGTGACCTGTGAACGCAGCCATTGTAAACACCTTTCCTTATTAGGCCTACACTGCATAAACCTTATATTTTGTGATAGTTTTATTAGGTAAAAGTTCATACATAGATTTTTTTTTTTTTTTATGGTTAGTATTTACTGGTAAATTAACCAAAGGATTAATCGACTACTCAGAAAAACAATAGATTATTCGATTAACCTGGAAAACAATCAATAGATTATTCAATTGAAAAAAAAAAAGAAGAAAAAAAATCATTAATTCCAGCCTTAAAGTCAATGGGTCTCATTCACTAACCGTGCGTATTCAAATTAGCCATCATAAAGGGTCAAGTGACATGAAAACCAATGACGTTCAGAGTAATTGAGAGCAAATCTGGTGCCGCGTGTCTTCATGCGGTACATGAAGATAACAAGTTTTTCACGCAAAGCCGTCATATGACTTCAGAAGAGCTGTAATAGCTTAAGAGTCACATGGTTTACTTTTGATACATTTATGCCTTTTATTTTTTTAAGCTTGACACACCAAGTCTTCATTTACTTTCTATTTTAAAGAGCAGCATGGACATTCTGCTTAATATCTCTTGTTGTGTGCCACAAAGAAAGACGATAGTGAGTAGATGACATGTTTCACGTTTGTATGAACTACCCCTTCAAATGGATAATAACAAAGTTCAGAATTGACAGAGGAAGATTTGGTCTTAGGTCAGTGTTTTTCTTTTATCAGTGTCCAGCTCTGAGCGTGTTCGCAGCTGTGCATTGTGCTGTGATTTGATTCTCTGCTCCAGATTCCAACACTTATTACTAAAATGTGACCAACATTAAAGTTCCAGACGTTACAGAAACACTGTGCTAGAGGGGAAAGGAAAAGTGAGTAAAAGGGCATAAAAGAGTCCCCTTGTTGCAGGAAGCGCTTGGGCATGAGTGTTTTTAATGTGAGTCCTTTTTTAAGGGATTGATTTTTATTGATTTGAACAAAACTGAGTTTTTTTTGTTTGTTTTTTTTAATCATCAGCCCATTTTTGTTGCTGTCATCACAAAATACTTCACTGACAATATTAGAGCGGGTATTCTATATCATGGGTTGCAGTCATATGACCAGCCAAATAGGACCACAACAGTATCCAGCTGCAGAAGCAGTTTCAGACCAGCAGCCACAGGACAGAAGTGAAGGGCGGAGCTTATACACATAATTTTCTTTTATTAGATGTGAGCAATTTTTACATTGATTTTGATATTTAACAATGATTTTAAGTAGTCACTTACTTTGTACAATGAGCAATATTTTAAAACATTGCCTATTAATCATGTTTAAAGTTACAAACACAATAGTTCATTAAAATATTTTTAATAAATGTGTAACCGTGTTGTAAAGTGTTTCCCATTTGACTGTGATATTATCATTACAAATAATACTTAGGCACAGAGTGTGACATTAAATGTCAAATATATTGTATTGCCTTGAATAAGTGAAATGTGCATTTCTCTATATGAAAACCAATAAGATATTTTTAAAAATACAGATAAAATAATCATAAACAGCTCATAATTTAAAAAAAAAAAAATGCAAACTTTATACAACAAATAATTTCATACTTAAATTATGAGCGCTCATAACATATTCATAAACAATAAATACTAAGCATACGGTTACTTCATCGCAAAAAGCCAATTTACAACACCCATCTGATAAGTAATTGAACAGACCACAGGAAAATATTCTATACAATAAAATATGACAACAAATTCAATAATAAAATGAGAGACTGGCACAGATTGAATATTTTTTGGTCGCCACATCTTGACAGAAATATTACAGACAACTCGACCACAAAATGTTGAATCTTACATGCGCCTCCTCTATGATAAGCATGGCATTATTTCTGTTTTAAGATATTTAATGGGGGGCATTAGGTAAAAATGTCAGGGTAATGCAACTGTACTGTTACCATAATGAAGTAAAAAGCCTCGTTGAAAGATTAAAAACAAAATAAGAAAAAAAGTATCTGTTACTACTTCTTAAATTTAACAAAACACCTTCACTCCTGGGTAATATTTGAAGAACTTTAGTCTCCAAAATCAAATAAATGTGGTGCGACTAACAGCAGTTTTGAAAAGATGACCCAAATATTGAGAAATGTGTCCTAGTGATTGTGAAAAAAAAACTGTAACAATATTAGGTCCAGCACTGGATATTTAATAATTGTAGGGGAGGAGATCAACACACATGTAAGCAGAGCAGACTAATAAAAGTATGGCACAATCTGCAGCATGTAATCTCATTTGAGTGTATGAGTCAGGAGTGTGAAACGTTAGATGCACTGCTTGGCTGACAGACACCCAGTCACCTGCTGCAGTTGCATAAGCCAGCAATATGTGTGTAATGTAGACTATGAGTGTTATGCGGGCTGTGGCACAGTGGCAGAGAGTGTGTTTGTGTTGTCTGAGCTAAAGGGTGTAGCTCTGTTCCTGTAACTTAATTTGTAATGCAGATCTTTGAGTGTCTTTGTTCAGGATCCAGAAATCACTGCCTCTACATGATTCACATACTAATTTTTACTTGAGTTTTTTCCTCCACTCATCCTGTTTTGTGTAAACTTATTTTCACCTAGACTACAGTATCAACTACCTTTGTTTATGTGTAGGCTATTCAAATTTGTACATACAACGCACGCACGCGCACACACACACACAATATCCCTCAGGGTGCGTTGCTGACTAGCCCATACTGCCCCCTCATACCAAGCTGCTGATGCCTGAAATACATTGGAATGTGTTTACAATGGGAAACATGCATGTGCTGTTACACTAACCCAAGAGAGAACAAGTGTGGGTAAAAATATGTTGTAGGGATGCACAATATATTAACATTATTAGCAATTTTATAATTATTGTTATTCAGTCTCATTTACAAAAGCTAATAATTGCTCTGTTAAAAAACCTGAAACACTGACACTTTGGCTACATTGACATTCATGCTTTTATCATACACTTTTTATCCAAAATGACTTACAAACTAGATAAGAGGAGAAATGCAGATAAGATTTTTGTTTGTTTGTTTGTTTGTTTAAATTTGTGAGTGTGCGTTGATTTAAAATTGAAACAAGTGTTTTTTTTTCTCCCTTATTATGATTTACACTGATGAACCAAAATATTATGACGAGTCGAAGGTAAAGCAAATATCGTTGATCATCTCCTAACAAGGCCACATATTAAAGGGGACCTATAATGACCCTTTTTACAAGAAGTCTCTGGTGTCCCCAGAGTGTGTCTGTGAAGTTTCAGCTCAAAATACCCCACAGATCATTTATTATAGCTTGTCAAATTTGCCCCTATTTGGGTGTGAGCAAAAACACGCCGTTTTTGTGTGTGTCCCTTTAAATGCAAATGAGCTGCTGCTCCCCGCCCCCTTTCCAGAAGAGGGTGGAGCTTTAACAGCTCGTGCTTCGGATACTCAAAAACAACAAAGCTGGAGAATCTCACGCAGCCAAAATGAGGATTGTCAGTAACGGTGTTCAGCCTTACATTGTTCAAACCGGAGTCGACACTGATGGAGAGACTCAGGAAGAAGTTACAACTTTTAGAATGAATCTGGATGTTTCTGAATGGTTGGTGGATAAATTTATGTAGTTGCTGTGGAGTTGATTTGACTCATCGACTAGCATGTGCCGTCATGTTAATCTTTTGTGCAAATCCAGTTGAATTGACTCTCGTTTGTGAAGCAGTCTGGCGTAAAATGGCGGCATGTTATTTATTTATTTTTTTTAAGATGGAAGAATGCGGTTTTATAGATAATAGAAGTGTGGCTTTCAAATGAAAGGTTGGTAACAACACTCTACTACAACAACACGTTCTCTTCTCTAAAGCAGCCCAACATGATCTCACCCCCTTTGTTTTGTGTTCTCGAGGGCAAGGTTTATGTACATTTTGGGGTTTGTGATGTCACGTTGTAGTCCCTACCAGCCGTTTGTTGTAGTCCTTAAAAAGCGATTTCTGTAAAAGAAAATATCTCCCTTTGCATTGAACTTTGAGCGTCGTAACTTTGCAGATGTTGTTTATGCTCAAACAGCAACAGTACTCACTAACTAAAGTTAAAAAAGTGAAATCATAATCAAGGACCCCTTTAAGGTCTGGGTACATTAGATTGTATACCAACAATTAGTTCTCGTAATCAGAAATGGGCAGGAATAAAGATCTGAGCGACTTGGGTCAGAGTATCTCTGAAATGACAATGCTTGTTGCTCCTGGTCAGCAGTGGTGAGAATTTACCAACAGTGTCCGAGAAGGGACAATCCACAAATTGCCGACAAGGTGTTGGGCGTCTGAGGCTCATCGACACACGAGGGCAATAAAGGCTATCCCGTCTGGTCCCAGCCCAGCCAACAGAACGTGTACTATGGCACAAGTCATACAAAATTCTAATGAAGGTCATGGGAGGAATGCGTCACAACACTCTGCTGTGTATGATGACCCCTGTTCACTGTCAAAACCACCTACAATGGGTACGTAAGCATCAGAACTGGACCTTGGAGCAGTGGAAGAAGTCACCTGGTCCGATGAGTCCTGTTTTGTTTTAGATCACGTGGACGGCTGTGTACGTGTGTGCCGTTTACCTGGGGAAATGAAGGCACCAGGATAGACTGTGGGATGGTGACAAGTCTAGGGAGGGAGTGTGATGCTCAGGGCAATGTTCTGTTGGGAAACCCTGGGTCCAGCCATTCACGTGGACGATATAGCAAAAAAATATGATTACTGTAAATAATATATTTATATAATTATTAGATTTAAAAATGCACTGGTTTTACATCTATGAAATGATTTTAGAGGTAGAAATTTGAGTAAAAATTGCAAAATGTTAACATTTGTAAACCAGTCATTATGCTACACATCAACATTGGACCTCATTTTCATTTTCTGTGTTGTCGCTGGCATGGTTCCTTTTCAGGTCATAGAGGAGGTTTGTTTCGTTTCCTGCCTTGGTTGGAACTGATAACCAAATGTTAAGCACGACTGTTTTCAACATTGATAATAATAAGAGACTGCTTTCAAAAACATAAATTGTAATGTTTCCAAACTTTTGACAGGTACTGTAATTCCTCATTTTCACTGGGTCACAGTGTGTTGACTGCGCTTATATGATCGTACAATAACAGTAGCAAGTGTGAATGCTCTTTGTGTGGTGGAATTGGCAGAATAAGCATTGTTTTCCTCTGTTGTTTCCTGGTTTCATACGTTTTATTTTATCTGTTGTAATGCTGCATAGCAGTAATTATCATCTTTTATAGTAACAGTGGGTGTTCCATGTCTTTGTTGTAGTTAAAGTGGTAATGTCCTGAGGTTGTTCCCGTCGTGTATGTGAGATTTCTCTTGAGCTGACAAGTGTACACGGCTCATTGGCTGCTGGCCAGACTCTCATCCTGATACTGAAGACACCCTGTTGTAAACCAGTTGTAAACAAGTAATGACATATGGAGAGCGGAGAAATAATGTGAGAATGGTTTCGATTAAATATTTGGAATAATCACAATTAATGTAAACTTAATTTTCACACTGGCAGATCAGATCAAATAATCATGATTAGGTGATTATTAAATAATCATAAACAACATATAGTGCAGTGTAGTGTGTGTGTGTGTGGGGGGGAGAGATATAATATATATATATATATATATTACACACACATACACACACACACACAACCAGTCAAAAGTTTGGAAACATTACTATTTTTAATGTTTTTGAACGAAGTCTCTTATGCTCATTAGGGCTGCATTTATTTCATAATAAATACAGAAAAAACAATAATATTGTGAAATATTATTACAATTTAAAATTATGGTTTTCTATTTTAATATACTTTAAAATATTATTTATTTCTTTGATCAAAGCTGAATTTTCAGCATCATTACTCCAGTCTTCAGTGTCACATGATCCTTCAGAAATCATTCTAATATGATGATTTGATACTCCGTTATTATCAATGTTGAAAACAGTTGTGCTGCTTAATATTTTTTTGGAACCTGTGATACTTTTTTCAGGATTCATTCATGAATAAAAGGTTAAAAAGAACAGCATTTATTCAAAATAAATCTTTTCTAACAATATAAATCTTTACTATCACTTTTTATCAATTTAACACATCCGTGCTGAATGAAAATATTAATTTCTTTAAGAAAAAAAATTACTGACCTCACACTTTTGAACAGTAGTGTATTTTGTTACAAAAGATTTCTATTTTAAATAAATATTTTTAAACTTTTTATTCATCCAAGAATCCTGAAAAAGTATCACAGGTTATAAAATAATATTAAGCAGCACAACGGTTTCCAACATTGATAATAAATCAGCATATTACAACGATTTCTGAAGGATCATGTGACACTGAAGACTGGAGTAATGATGCTGAAAATTCAGCTTTGATCACAGTTGAAATTGTAATATTATTTCACAATATTATTATTATTTTTTTTTTTTTTTTTTTTCTGTTTTTATTATTAAAAATAAATGCAGCCTTAATGAGCATAAGAGACTTCGAGAGCAAACACATAAGTGCTGGAGACAGTGGAGTGAAGATAGCAAACTTCATATATATAATATTATGTGTATATATGTGTGTTTATGTATACACATGCATAACATTATGAGCACTGACAGGTGAAGTGAATAACACTGATTATCTCTTCATCACGGCACCTGTTAGTGGGTGGATATATTAGGCAGCAAGTGAACATTTTGTCCTCAAAGTTGATGTGTTAGAAGCAGGAATAATGGGCAAGCGTAAGGATTTGAGCGAGTTTGACAAGAGCCAAATTGTGATGGTTAGACGACTGGGTCAGAGCATCTCCAAAACTGCAGCTCTTGTGGGGTGTTCCCGGTCTGCAGTGGTCATTATCTATCAAAAGTGGTCCAAGGAAGAAACAGTGGTGAACCGGCGACAGGGTCATGGGCGGCCGAGGCTCATTGATGCATGTGGGGAGTGAAGGCTGGCCCATATGGTCCGATCCAACAGACGAGCTGCTGTAGCTCAAATTGCTCAAGAAGTTAATGCTGGTTCTGATAGAAAGGTGTCAGAACACACAGTGCATCACAGTTTGTTGCGTATGGGGCTGCATAGCCACAGATCAGTCAGGGTGCCCATGCTGACCCCTGTCCACTGCCGAAAGAGCCAAAAGTGGGCATGTGAGCATCAGAACTGGACCACAGAGCAATGGAAGAAGGTGGCCTGGTCTGATGAATCACGTTTTCTTTTACATCACGTGGATAGCTGGGTGCGTGTGCGTTGCTTTTCTGGGGAACACATGGCACCAGGATGCACTATGGGAAGAAGGCAAGCTGGCGGAGGCAGTGTGATGCTTTGGGCAATGTTCTGCTGGGAAACCTTGAGTCCTGCCATCCATGTGGATGTTACTTTGACACGTACCACCTACCTAAGCATTGTTGCAGACCATGTACACCCTTTCATGGAAACGGTATTCCCTGGTGGCTGTGGCCTCTTTCAGCAGGATAATGCGTCCTGCCACAAAGCAAAAATGGTTCAGGAATGGTCTGAGGAGCACAACAATGAGTTTGAGGTGTTGACTTGGCCTCCAAATTCCCCAGATCTCAATCCAATCGAGCATCTGTGGGATGTGCTGAACAAACAAGTCCGATCCATGGAGGCTCCACCTCGCAACTTACAGGACTTAAAGGATCTGCTGCTAACATCTTGGTGCAGATACCACAGCACACCTTCAGGGGTCTAGTGGAGTCCATGCCTTGATGGGTCAGGGCTGTTTTGGCAGCAAAATAGGGACCAACACAATATTAGGAAGGTGGTCATAATGTTATGCCTGATCGGTGTATATATTATATGTTTGTGTGTATACAATTGATTCATATTTTGATTTTGCTTTTATTTCTTTATTTTCAGTTTTCATTTTAGTTTCAGTGCTTTTTTTTTTTTTTTTTTTTTTTTTTTTTAATTTGGCTTTTTTATTTCAATTTTAGTAATTTTAGTTCTTCAACTTTTCATTTTAGTTCAAACTTGTTTTATTTAAGTTATGTTTAGTAGCTGTAATTTTTGTTTACGTTTTTAATGTAATATTTTTTTTTTTATTGCAGCTTTATTTAATTTTGTATTAAAACTAAGTGTTTTAGTTCACAAAAACAACACTGCTACACTGAACAACATTTTATAAGGTATAAATGTGAAACTGTCTTTGTGTGACTAATTATTCAGCAGCCGATGGAAACGTGACAAGAATGCGTACACTCCCAAGCCTTCACTAGTAGTGAGTGACTATCCTTTCTTTCCATGAAAGAAAAAAAAAACCCCAGATATATTTAGATATATTTCTTTATTTTTTATTTATTATATCGGTTTAGTTTTTGTCAGGATGCTCAGCTACTGTTGAATGGCCATCAAAGGAGGTAAATTCTTTCTGCAGCCAGATGGTATAATTACGGCATCTGCCAGCATGGGCTAATATCATGACAACCAGCAAAACTTTGACCCCTTGGTCATAATGCAGAAATGTTTATTGTATCAACCACCATTTTTGTGTTCCTTCCTAGTACATTCTTAAGTTTTACATCCTGAGAAATTGATTGTTGAAGAATAGAATGTTATTTCTCAGCCTTTAATAAGTGGTTTTTATGATTTTGTGAATTCTAAACGTTGTGTCACTTGTCTTACAGGTGCTGAGTAGTTAGGCTGCTGGTTGTCATGGCGTCATCCTCGGTGAAGGTGGCCGTGCGTGTGCGGCCTTTCAACAGCCGAGAGACAAACCGAGGAGCCAAGTGTGTGATTCAGATGCAGGACAAGAGCACCTGTGAGTGCAACACTAACACACACACTCACACTGTTTTTCTTTCATTTTATACCTTAATTTTTCTGTCTGCATTGTTTCAATACAGTAAGATGAGAACTTTAACACTACCTTATTCCTTAGTCTTCAAAAAAAAAAAAAAAAAAAAAAAAAAACACACACACAAAAAAAACATTCCTTTCATGTGAATGCATAAATTCCAAACATTTTATCCACTGCAGTTCATGGAGGTGGATTTTCTTTTTCTTTTTTTGAGTCAGAGTTATGCTTCTTTTTGCTAACTGATAAGTAAACATGCATCAGCCTGTTAGTTTTTAAATACACTTTTTTTCCCCCCACAAGTCGTCCTGCACATAATTTGTTGCCACAATTGTGCAATATGATCATAACATTTCCACAGAACTTGTACATTCTTAGAATTTTATTACCTTCCACAGGGATAATACACTTTAGGGGTGCAATCGAAAATTTATCAAATAATATTTTTTCAAACTAAATTGTTTGAAAAAATTTGCCGTTGGCAAATGTACCCAGTTTTAACTGGTTTGGCACAGACCCAACATTGTTTTACATTGACCCAGCACCCAGCATCATTTGTATTAACAGTTAAAACTACCTAGCTCCGGGGTAAAAAATAGTAAAAAAAAAAAATAACCCAATAAAATGACCAAAGAAGCTAAACCCAGCAGTTGGGTTAAAAAAAAAAAACAACAACAAAGTGGTGTATGTGTGTGTGTGTGTGTGTGTGTGTGTGTGTGTGTGTATGTATGTGTATATATATTCAACGCAGGCTCTTGTAGCAAAATACCAATAGCCAGGACAAAAAAAAAAAAAAAAATGCATAATGTGGGTCTTTTAATTATTAAGTCTGAAATACACAGACTACAGAGACTCTTATTTTGAAATGTATATGCTTTAGTATTGCTAGTTGCACATTTAAAAAAGATGAGGGAGATAAAAGCTGCTTTCACGCCATGTCACAGTTACCATAATTTCGAGATGACAACTTGTGACATTCTACTCTGAGCTGTTTACGTCCTCGGACTGGTTACGCATTTCTATGGCCACACTATCAACGCCTAAATGAATCTGCATTAGTCAAGTGGTACAGCGGTCACGCGGTGCAAATAGGAGCTCTCAGAAAATTCCCAGCTTACAAGTTGTAAATACGAGCTCTACAAGGACGCGTGGGTGCTTTTTACCAGTTGAAATCTCGCAATTACGGTAATTATGACGTGGCGTGAATGCACCTAAAATATAGTGCACTCTTACAACCATCTACAACATATTACAATATAAACACCATAAAGTGAACATTATCATAATTCATCAACAGTTAATCATAAACAATCGCAAGCCTGTAAGTTGCACAACAGTGCTCATGCTTATATTTATTTAATAAAATCATAATCTTTTGAAGTTTAATAATCACATCAACAGTATAGCGATCCCTGTTTTTCCATCCCCAGATTTAATACTTTTTAAAATGATCATTAAGACTGTTATACCGTTTTAGATATTTAATCATTTTTTTGTCATTCCATACTTGTTTACTAAATATTATATTATTTTATACATTATAGCTAAATATTTTATTACATGATCAAATATTAATGTCATCACGTTTTCATCTCTCAAAGATTATAGTATCTTCAGCACTTTTTAATGATGTTTAAACCATTTTCTCTAGATAACTAGTAAACATAAAAAAATTGTGTGACCAATCAAGCATGATTTCATTAGTACGATCAACTCAATGGCAGTAGATCGAGTTGTGATGTGATCCTGAAAAATCTTGCTTCACACTTTTACTAGTTACTCTCCATGAACTTTTCCATTGTAATATCCAAAAATACTTCTGTCTCCACCCACACATTAAAAGAGGGGGAATTTCTGAGAGTTTGGAAACACGCCTCCAAACCACAGTCCTAAACCGCTGTAAAATCCTGCCGTTCGCATTACTGGCTGCCAGACCTCACATTCCCGTCTTCCTCCACACAGCATTTCCACCTCACTCTCTCTTCCACTGCATCCTGCAGCGCCGCCACTGCATTTGCCTTACCCCTCTCTCACTCTCTTTATCTCTCTTACTCACTCTCTTTCTCGCACTCTCTATCTAAAGAATCTGCCGGGCTGGCAGTCTGTTTGGTTTGACCCCCCTCCAACACAAACACTGAGCTGTGTGAGCTCAAGGCAGCAGTGCTCCATTGTTACCCAGCAGTGCTTTATTCTGCTGGGGCCTTCTCCACCCTTTGGCTTCCTTTTAATGACCCTGCTCACTGGAGTTTCATTTGTACACTCATCTCAAATTAACTACATCAAACTGAATTTTTTAGAGAGGACAAAATTGATCTAGATCTGGTTTGTTTTTAGCGTCATGTCCTTACTAAAAAAGCAAAATCACAGCTAACCACAACATGGAATACCCCTCAAAATAGTGGTGGGAGAAAAATATTATGCTTTGATGCATCACAGTTCTGAATAGATTAAGAAATGCAGAATCGACTATGATGTTAATTTTTAACCGCAGTTGCAGATCGCGATGGCACATTTGTGTGCTAGATAGATAGTTCTGCTTGGTGCCAATTCCACACACAAAAAAAAACGTGAATAGTATGTAAATATAGTTTGGAAAGGGTAATGCAAAGTGCATGTACAAAGGACTATATTTTTATTGTGACTGACTGTGATGAAGCGTTTTGACTGTTATTTACATTCTATGTATGCATGTGTGTGCATATATTGTGTATTATTATTATTATTATTTTTTTTTTTTTTTTTTTTTTTTAATGTGTGAAAAAACATTGTTATTTCAGTTTATTTACCTAATAAATGACAATAACATTTTTAGTTTTAAACAAGGTTTTGACAGATACCTAAAATGTAAAATGTGTTTTCTCTTTATTATGACAGGTGGTTCTATAAAATATAATATATATATATATATATATATATATATATATATATATATATATATATATATATATATATATATATATTATATTTTATATATTGTACATATATTTTACACTTTATTTTGCTGTCTTCCACTTACATAAATTAACTATAGTGTCCTGCACTCACATATATTATATATATATATATATATAATATAAAATTTTGATTATAAATATTTTATATATGCGTGACATACCCAAAAATTCTTCATACAGTGGACTACCAGTAAAATTTATAAAAATCTGGAACCAAAAATTATTCAGACACTTTGACCTGACCATGTTTTGCTTAAGTGTTATCTGACATAATTAAGATTAATTTTTTCTGACACAGTTTAACTCTGAGATCGTCATATTTCTATTACCATTTTTTTTAAACTAGTGAATAAACTTAATGAATGAAATGTTCAAGGCGTCTGAATACATTTTGGTTTGACTGTATATAGAAAGTAGAAAGCCTTAAATTTAAAAATGTCATGGCATTAAATGTTCCATGCACTGTAAAAATGTACATCTAGCTCAGTATTTTTGTCCTGTTTTCTTAAATATCTAAACATCCTTAAATCAAGATACATGTATTTGAGATGCAAAATGATGTGAAGTATTGGAGTTTATGCTTAAAACAAGAACAAATATCTATTAATGACATATTTTCCCTTTAAATTAAGTTGCTTTTTCTGAACCCATTGGCAGAACATAACTTCATATCTCATGTCATTTTTGCTTCTCACATTAATGCATCTTGATTGAAGAATCTTTAGTCATTTGCACTGGAAAATAAACCAAAAATTCTAAGAACATCACTTGTTTGCAATATGATGAGAAAGTACAGTAAAAGTTATTTCCATATTGTAGTGTTTGGGAGCATAGGTATTCAGCCCTTAAGATTCCCTACATTTTCTTTAATTGACCTTAAAAAGGTCTTTGAAAAAGTCTTAAGTTTACCTTCATAAAACCTGCAGAAACCCTGTATTTGCTGTAGTCTCCTGTTTATCCCTATAGAAGTTTGCCCATTAAATTGATGCCACTTTATTCTATGTTTTGTTATATATATCTGTAGCATTTAAGTGTAAGTACTTTTGAGGTCTGTATGAGATGTTTTGTATGCAGCTATGTAGAGTGGGAGTTTTCAGTTTTTACTGAGTTTTTGTGTGCAGGGCCTGGTAGGGATATGGTGTCAAAGGTCATTCTAAAGCTACTGAAAGAAATGTGTATGGAGGGGAAGCGCTGTGGCCCTCCAGTGTTTGCAGAGCTGGGATCTTTCCAAGCTCATTATGATGGTTAGACAGGACTGTGTGTTGACATGACTTGGGAAATAGTATCTCCTAATAAAAAGCCTCCATTGCTCCCTAATACTCTCATTCGGTTAAACTTTTAAGAAGCAAGGAATGCTTGCTAGTAAATGTAAATATTACACAAATAGTTCTGCTCTTGGATGCTGATTGGTCAGTACAGCATTCCAGACATGCTAAATTATATAATATAGTCATTTCGTTTCACATATGAATCACGATTCTCTCTTCCACCGATTTAAATCGATTCACAAATTTTGAAAATCGATTTTCTAAAAATGTATTAAAGACGTGATGTTGTTGGTTCAAAGGAGGCGAAAGTCACCCAGGAGAACAGTTCAGCAGCTGGACAGATTAGAGGAGTGCACAGGCTTGCAACGAAGGAAGCATTATGAATGAAGCTTACTTGACAACAACAGTTACTATATCAGTAACTTAATGAATAAAAAATAGCCTTAAATAATGTTTAGTTACAAGCTTCTCTTGCGATTCATTCAAATACCCGCTTATAAATGCGAATGAACATATCCTTTCATATGAGATTTGAAAAATAATAATTCAACAAAACTTAAGTTTAATTACACCTGTGAGTTGTATTTAATATCAATCGAGGGCACAGGATTTCTTATACATGGGAGCGGGATGGGGCAAGAAACTATTTTGAATCCAATCGTAACCCCCAAGAATCGATATGAATCGAATCGTGAGATTCTAAAAGATTCCCACCCCTAGTAACAGCTATGACACCTGTATCCCTGTGCAGCATGCTTCAAATGTTATAAATCTACTAGTCTGTGGGTTATCTGAACAATTAGTCGGCTAGTATGTGTTCAGGAATCCCTGAATATTTAATAGAATGCACCATTGTATCTGCCAATAATTGGTATCGGGCCGATTTATATCCTGTCAGTCAAAAGCGGGCAGGAAAACTTATCATAAATACTCTGTGAAGAAAATGTAAAAGTGATTAATGGATTTGGATAAGTCACTCAAGACTGTGCTTTATTGAGAATATAGTCACGACTGAGAGTTTGCAGGAACTCCACTGTGTGTTTTCATGTATCATGCATCTCTTTGTCTTTTATTTCATGTTCATATATTTCAAAAAGTATATTGTAGATCATTTTTAGTTTCCAAATTTGCTCTTTAAAAATTTATATTATATTAATTATCATTAGACAGGAATTTTGGGATAAATTATAATTTATTTACTTGTTTTTACCTAAAAAATACAGTTGTATTTACCAATACTGTGTGTGAAATTAGTGTGCTGAATTATGTGTATGTCTTACAGGTATTACTAATCCCAAACAACCCAAGGAATCACCCAAGAACTTCACGTTTGATTATTCATACTGGTCACACAGCTCAGTAAGTTTGAAAAACTTTTTTTCTTTTATTGTATGAATCTGTCAATAATAATATTCATTCGTATAATGACAGAAGTACACTGTAACAAAAAGTGATATGTTAATGTCGAAGATGTCTTAAAGGGGTTTTATTATGCTTTTCTTTTTTTTTTTTTTTTTTTTACATGTTCAACTTTCTTTAGTTTGTAATGTTGCTGTTTGATCATGAAAAAGGTCTGCAAAGTTATAAAGCATAAAGTCCCTCCAGCGGGAGTTATTCTCTATATCAGTGTCACTGTTTCTGAACTCCCTGAACTGCCTCCATTGTAGTCTTTTGTCACAATATTCCTCATTTAAATAATTCCTGCCCAAGGCACATGCAAAATAAAGGGGCGGGGCCTGGTTGAGTTAGTCATGCCTCAAAAACGTTATTAGTCATGCCACATATTATTGCATGCAATTGCAAACAGTACACAAATGGGTCCATCAATTCAAGACTCAATTTTATGATTTGTTAGTATGCACAAATACTGCATTACTGCATACTCAAAAGTATGTACTTTATGCTTTGTATGAATGCACATCAGTGACGTGCAGCCCATATTAGCTGTGAATGCTCTGCATACTCAAGATATCGATTACAGAACCACTGATGTACATGCACATTTAGTTTGTTGAAAAGTATGTGAATTGGGCCTTATCAAACACACTCACTCTTATCTTCCTCAGACATTCGTCTGAACACAGAAAACTCCTTCTGACTGTCCCTGTTTACTGTGTTGCAGGAAGAAGACCCATCCTTTGCATCTCAGAGGAAGGTGTATCAGGACATTGGCGAGGAGATGCTGCTTCATGCTTTCGAGGGCTATAATGTGTGTATATTTGCTTATGGACAGACTGGAGCAGGGAAGTCGTACACAATGATGGGAAAACAGGATCCTGGGCAGCAGGGCATCATACCACAGGTGTTTATATGAAGATGGCATGAATGAAAGCTTCCTGCAACAAGGCATTTTACTATCCACAAGTGAAATGCACAAAGCAATGGAATCAAAGCCAATCAGTATATATTTGATGTTTAATGTATAGCTATGTGAGATTTTGGACAAGTGAGATTTCACTATAAACGAAACAAATGACTGAAAAACGTATACAAAACTATATTTTTCAAGTCTACTAGTAGGTGGGTCTGAATGACTAGTCGATTGGTCTGTGTGCACTCAATATTTATTTATTTATTTATTTTTGTACTAGAAAATACTGTAAGTTTCCACAAATGTGGCTGTGCAAAAAAAAAAAAAACCTTATTAACCTTACAAATAGACATCAAGGAACATACAAAAATAATAATAAAAAGGGACATCATGACCACTTTAAAATCATGTTCTTGCTTATACCACTACTCACAAAATAAATAATGATCTGGACATGAAATATTGATTTGACCTATATATTATCTCTAAGCATTCTACTAAGAATAAAATAATCCATTACAACGTGTAAAACAATCAAAATGGCAACAAGACAAACACTACAACAATATTACAGTAATATTAATTTATTAATTTAATTTTCAAAACAACTGATAATTGGGATATAAGATGGCACCAGTTCAGTTTGTAAGAGAGTGAGTCTGTGGTGATACAAGTTAATTTTGGCAGCCATTTTTGATTGTCTTAGTCTTTATCTTCAGACGAAAATGCTCTTTAGTCTTAGTCACATTTTAGTCATTTTTGTCTTTTCATATTTTAGTCTAGTTTTAGTCAATGAAAAGTCATGGCATTTTTGTCAAGTTTTAGTCAAACTACAGTTACCAACATTCATTTTGATAGCTATTTTATATGTAGTCTAGACAAAATAGTCATTTTAATCTTTAGACCAATTTAAGCTTATGAAATATTTGAATCAAGGTAACAGGCTGTATTGACATTGCATTCTTAGCAGTAGCACTTGTGCAATTCTACATATCATTTTTCAGTGGTTCTCAAACTTTCTAGAGTGTCATACCCCCTGAGGGATTTAACATTCATCTGTGCACCCTCTCTTTTCCACTTAGACTGCAGTATTTGCCCTCTTAAATCGATTTTTCCAGAGCATTTTGTATCTTTATAAAATAAATAATGCTTTAATAAATGCTTTATAAATTTAATAATGCATTTCTTGGTTCTTTGAAACAGCAAAACCAATGTTATTTACGTATGGAGCAGAAACAGCACAACCTCTGCGTCCATTTTCAGACCTCCCCGAATTCAAATTATAATGTGGGTCCTAAAGCTCTTGCCTGATCATAACCCATATTTTTTCTTTTTTGTATTCAAATCTCCCTCTTGCTCACTGTCATCCACCATCATACACCCTCTAATGGTAATGAAAATTTTATTGAAATTAGTTTACTTTTACCTGTTAAGCCATGCCTTCACAAGCACCCGTAAAAACTGTATTTGTGATGTTTAAGTTGGAGGAGGTGCAACACGTGAAAAGGACATTTGCAAAGTTGTTTGAAAATATGCTTTTGCAATAAACAAGAACAATAACAGTTGGGTCCATTTATTAGGCAGTAGTGAGTGGTTCTTCAAACACACTAAAAGAATTGTAATTACTTGAAGTAATTAATTTATTCTGTACTTGTGTTGAATTGAGCACTTTTAGTGATCACATCTCTCTCATTGTGCATTCCCCCCCCCCATAGATGTGTGAGGATTTGTTCAGACAAACAGCAGATAACACTGACCCTGACCTGTCCTTCTCTGTAGAGGTATGTTTGTGAGTGTCTGAGCCACTGTGTGCTGGAGTGTCCATTTGCAGTGTTAAAGTGCCCCTATTATGCTTTTTCGAATATTACGTTTCATGCAGTGTGTAATACAGCTGTTTGTGAATGTAAACGGTCTGCAAAGTTTTAAAGGTCAAAGTGCAAGGCAAATTAAGTTATTGTTATTATAAGTTATTAGAACTGCATGGACTCATAAAGCATGTGACTTCAGATTAAACTGTGAATAAACATTTTCTTGATATAAAATGAGCTGACTTTTTATGTATTATATAGTCAATAACGGATTTGATATAATTTTATGCATATGTTTTTAGGTTTCATATATGGAGATTTACTGCGAGCGAGTTCGGGACTTGTTGAACCCCAAAAGCAAAGGGTCCTTGAGGGTCAGAGAGCACCCTATAATGGGCCCTTATGTAGAAGACCTCTCCAAAATGGCGGTTACAAACTACAATGATATTGCAGATCTCATGGACACTGGCAACAAAGCCAGGTATTATTATACACACAAATATGATTATGATTCAGTTAGTGGAAAAAAGCACTCTTTTGATAATTGATTAATCTGTCATTGATTACTTTTATTAATCAGATTAATAAAAGCCAAAAATCATTTTTGTTACTTAAAGGACGGTTGCTGCTACCAATATGAACGAGACCAGCAGTCGCTCACATGCAGTCTTCACCATCCTCTTCACACAGCGTCGACATGACCACATGACCAGCCTGGACACTGAAAAGGTATGTATAGAAGATTAGGAAACACTCTTTTTTTGTTGTTGTTCTTTACTCACTTTGGTTTCTTTGTGTACTGCTCAGGTGAGCAAGATCAGCCTGGTTGATCTGGCAGGAAGTGAGAGAGCAGACTCATCTGGAGCCAAAGGCATGAGGTTGAAGGTGTGTTTGATGTCATATTTCTTCTGAATTAAAGGAAGGAGTTTAAACAAAAACAACATAGTGTCATTTACCCACCCTCATCATTGTTGTAAAACTGTTTGAATTTTTTTTTTCTCTGGAACTCAGGAGATATTCTGAAGCATGTTCATGCAGCTCTTTTTTTTTTTTTTTTTCTTTTTTTTTTTGTACAGTGGAAGTTCAAAGAGGATGTCAAAATTAAAATACTCCATAAACGTATCATAAAAGTAGTTCAAATGACTTGTTATATAAAGTACACAGACAGGCACACACAGAGACGCCTATAACCAGTCAAAAGAAAACTGTAAATATTGTGAAATATTATTACAATAAGAACCGTTATTAATAATTGAGCACCAATAATAATTGAGCACCAAATCATTTCTGAAGGATCATGTGACATTGAAGACTGGAGTAATGATGCTGAAAATTCAGCTTTGATCAGAGGAATAAATTGCATTTTAAAAATGTATTCAAATAGAAAGAGTTATTTTAAGTTGTAATATTTCACAGTATTTGTTTTTACTGTGTTTTTTGATCAAATAAATACAGCCTTGGTGAGAAGAAGAGACTTCTTTCAAAGCCAAAAAACAAAAGCAACAGTCTTAATTATTCCAAACTTTGGTCCCACTTTATTTAAGTGTCTTTAAATGTACTAACATTTAAATTGATCATTTGATACAATGCACTTAATTGTGTATATGCATGTTTTTACATTGTACTTGTATATATTTTGTAAAACCTTCATGTAGTTACATCTGTAATTCATTTCTGTAATTACATTTATAATTTTGCAATATAATATGAACACTAAGTACGTTGTAATTTTTTTTTTTGTAAGTATATAGTTAAGGCCACCTAATATAAAGTGGGACCCAAAATTTGAACCGGTTTTGTGTGTGTGTGTATATATATATATATATATATATATATATATATATATATATATATATATATATATATATATATATATATATATATATATATATATATATATATATATATATATATGACAAATTACGAAAGTTTAATCTTTGACAATTTAAATATTCAAGCGCAAGAAGATGTGAAAGGGAGCTCATGCATTTTGTGTGCGCACACATCCGAAGCGCGCACCCAGAAAGCCACGTCTTGGACAGTGCATGGATATTAAACTGAGCTCTTGTTCACAACGTCTTGCATTTGAGCAGACAAATTCACACAAATTATGTAAATAAAAAAAAATTGTGAGTATCCTAGTGAACATAGTCGGTTATGTCTTAAGTGAACAGAAACAGTTGAGAACAAACGCATGTGTACAGTATCAGTATATTAGATATGTGCATTCACTCTTAAAGTGACAGCAGCCTAATATTCCTGCTGCTGTTTGTGTTTTTAATGTTAATCAAATTTAATGTTAATACAAAAGACAAAGAAAAATCACTCACTGCTCTTGACTGAATAACTTTTTTAACTTTAATAAGGACTAATAAATGTTTAAATAAGCTATATGAGCGGAAGGGAATTTATCTTAAAGTGGACACTTGTCATTTGTATCAAGCTTTTTTTTCTTTTCTTTTTCTTTTTTTTTTTGTACTATTTGAAGCTTGACATCTCAAGTTACTTAACTGTACAGAAAAGCTTTGGACATTCTGTTGAGTAAATTATGACAAATTACTCTTTCATTTGAATTAACCTTTTAATCTTAAAAGTATTAAAAGATATTTTTAAATAATTGTTTGTTTTTTAGGAGGGAGCCAATATTAACAAATCTCTGACAACACTGGGTAAAGTCATCTCGGCACTGGCAGACATGGTAAGAACTTCTTTTTCTTCTGCTCATTAGTTTTTCTGTCTCTCCTCTGTTTCTTACTGCTGCTTCAGTTCTGTTTGTTTCCCATCTGTCGTCTCCTTCTCTTCACTTGTCTTTCATTGTTTTGTCTCAAATGTTGAGTTCATTGTCAAGAGTAACAATATACTTCCCCTCCACAGCACGGCTCAAAGAAGAGACGCTCTGATTTCATTCCCTACAGGGATTCTGTGCTCACGTGGTTATTGAGAGAAAATCTAGGTATGTCTTGCTGTCTAAAGGTCTATTCACAGGCTGTGAATTGAAACGATATATTCCTATAGATCTGCTCGCACCAGGGGGGAAAATTGGTCTGATGAGAACTTTTTTTTCTTTCTTCTTCTTTATTTAGAGAGTCACTGAAATAAACTGATCTACCAATAAGATGCTTTTGGGTCATGTGTTGTTAGACCCTGTCAACACACCAGGAATGTCCCATTAGAAGATCTGCATCTAAAACCAGTTAGCGCAGAGTTTGGTTTGACACCTAAAACCAGTCAACAAGAAGTTTATTTGATATCCAGCTATTCATTAAGTTACTCTTCTATCAGTCAAGAGGAAGACATTGTCTTACAGCATTCCCTTATCTCTAACTTAATTCTGAAGACAAGCATGGCACACAACAAAAGATTTAACAGTAACAGAAAAATATAAAATGAGTAAATATTGTCTATCTTGCATATTTTTGGGGGGGTTCTACTAACTTAAGAGATTCAGATATCAGCTGTTTGTCTTCTGAAAGATTTAGATTTTAATTAATTTATAAATTGCCATTTTTAAATAGTTCATCCAAAAATAAAAATTGTCACCATTGACTTGAATTACAAATTAAGATCAATTTAAAATTGAAAGTCCATGCAACCAAAATATGACTGTTCTAAATTTTTTTTTTTTTAAAGAAAATAAAACTTTTATTCAGCAAGGATGCATTCAAATTGATCAAAAATAACATTTATAATGTTACAGAAGATTTCTTTTTAAACTAAATACTTTCTCTGAGAATCCTGAGAAAAAAAAAAAAGTGAATCGTGGTTTCCACAAAACTATGAATCTGCAAAAAATGTTTATAACAGTGATAATAATTAGAAATGTTTTTGAGCAGCAAATCAGCATATTAGAATAATTTTTGAAGGATCATGTGACACTGAAGACTGGAGTAATGATGCTCAAAATTCAGGAATAAGGAATAAATTACATTTTACAATATATTCAAATAAAAAAAGATATTTTAAATTGTAATTATTTCACAATATTACTGTTTTTACTGTATTTTTGGTAATTTTTTGGGTATTTTTTTACTGACCCTATACTTTTAGTGACTGTATAAACAGTTGCGAAAATGAGGCCTTATAGACCTGTCGCTCTCTATTATTTTGCTAATATTGATCAAACAGCAATATCAAATGACTTCTCTTCATTTACTTCTTTATTACTGTCTTAAGTTTACTTGAATAATTGCTTGAAAAAATTAAAACATTGTTTACTTAATTGAATAATACTTGAAAGCTTCATATCACTGCTTTAATTTGTTAATGTATTCATTTTTTACTTTAATGGTAACATGAAGGAGTGTGTTTAATAGTGTACTCTTGTCTTTGGTGCAAACACGTCTTTAAACACTGATGTTTAATTGAGTGTTTGTGTTTGAAGGTGGAAACTCTCGCACTGCCATGATTGCTGCTCTGAGCCCAGCAGATATCAATTATGAAGAAACACTTAGTACTCTCAGGTAAAAACACAGTTCTTACTTTTTAAGCATAAATTTGAGGTACATTGTCCTGTTTATACTATCTAAGCTCATGAACTGTGTCTCGCTGTAGGTATGCAGACAGAGCTAAGCAGATAAAGTGTAACGCTGTGATAAATGAGGATCCAAACGCTCGTCTAGTCCGGGAGCTCAAAGACGAGGTCAACAGACTCAAAGAGCTCCTCCTGTCTCAGGGACTCAGCAACCTCATCACTGCCTCAGGTATATGTACAAGTACTCTTTACACCTGACATTAACAGCTCTCAGAGAGGTCCGTTCACATGTGGACAGTGCTAAAATACAGTGCATCCGGAAAGTATTTACAGCGCTTCACATTTAGTTGTTACAGCCTTATTCCAAAATGGATTAAATTAATTATTTTCCTCAAAATTCTACAAACAATACCCCATAATGACAATGGAAAGAAGTTTGTTTGAAGTCTTTGCAAATTTATTAAAAATAAAAAATGAAAAAAAAAATCACGTACATAAGTATTCACAGCCTTTGCCACGACACTCAATTGAGCTCATGTGCATCCTGTTTCCACTGTTCATCCTTAAGATGTTTCTACAACTTGATTGGAGTCCACCTGTGGTAAATTCAGTTGATTAGACAGGATTTGAAAAGGCACACACCTGTCTATATAAGGTCCCGCAGTTAACAGTGCATGTCAGAGCACAAACCAAGTCATGAAGTCCAAGGAATTGTCTGTAGACCTCCGAGACAGGATTGTATCGAGGCACAGATCTGGGGAAGGGTACAGAAAAATTTCTGCAGCATTGAAAGTCCCATTGAGCACGGTGGCCTCCATCATACGTAAATGGAAGAAGTTTGGAACACCAGGACTCTTCCTAGAGCGGGCCGCCTGGCCAAACTGAGTGATCGGGGGAGAAGGGCCTTAGTCAGGGAGGTGACCAAGAACCCAATGGTCACTCTGACAGAGATCCAGTGTTTCTCTGTGGAGAGAGGAGAACCTTCCAGAAGAACAACCATCTCTGCAGCACTCCACCAATCACGCCTGTATGGTAGAGTGGCCAGACGAAAGCCACTCCTCAGTAAAAGGCACATGACAGCCCACCTAGAGGATTCTCAGACCATGAGAAACAAAATTCTCTGGTCTGATGAAACAAAGATTGAACTCTTTGGCCTGAATAGCAAGCGTCATGTCTGGAGGAAACCATGCATCGCTCATCACCTGACCAATCCCTACAGTGAAGCATGGTGGTGGCAGCATCATGCTGTGGGGATTTTTTTCAGTGGCAGGAACTGGAAGACTAGTCAGGATTGAGGAAAAGATGAATGCAGCAATGTACAGAGACATCCTTGATAACCTGCTCCAGAGCACTCTGGACCTCAGACTGGGGCAAAGGTTCATCTTCCAATAGGACAACGGCCCTAAGCACAACAGCCAAGATAACAAAGGAGTGGCTACGGGACAACTCTGTGAATGTCCTTGAGTTAACCAGCCAGAGCCCAGACTTGAACCCAATTGAACATCTATGGAGAGATCTGAAAATGGCTCCATCCACCCTGATGGAGCTTGAGAGGTCCTGCAAAGAAGAATAGGGGAAGCTGCCCAAAAATAGGTGTGCCAAGCTTGTAGCATCATACTCAAAAAGACTTGAAGCTGTAATTGGTGCCAAAGGTGCTGCAACGAAGTATTGAGCAAAGGCTGTGAATACTTATGTACGTGATTTTTTTTATTATTATTTATTTATTTATTTTTTATTTATTATATATAAATGTGCAAAGATTTCAAACAAACTTCTTTCATGTTGTCATTTATAGGGTATTGTTTGTAGAATTTTGAGAAAAATAATGAATTTAATCCATTTTGGAATAAGGCTGTAACATAACTAAATGTGGAAAAAGTGAAGCTGTGAATACTTTCCGGATGCACTGGAAGTATAAACATAAGTAATGAGTCTTGGAGACGCACTCCGATACAGTCATTTAAAGTCGGCATGAAATAGAAGATGCGATTAAACTTTTGTTTCCTATTGTGATATCCGAGTGAAATGGCTTCTGGAACAAGAACAGATGTAGGGCGGGGCTTAATTTTGTCCATGAGGAATTGATTGGATGTTTGCTATTGGTGGATCTCATGAGAGTGACAGGTTGTCCTGCCCTCTCATCAGAGAAGAGATGCTGCAAGAGGGAAAGTTATTTTGATTAAAGTGGATAAATAATTAATAATAAATACTGCAATATCCATAAAAAATAAGAATGGTCATGCTGACTTTAAAGCAAAATTTAAGGTGGTTTAAACCTGTATTTAGGACAAGATTTTAAA
Source organism: Elopichthys bambusa (assembly GCA_037101425.1). Taxonomy (NCBI): domain Eukaryota; kingdom Metazoa; phylum Chordata; class Actinopteri; order Cypriniformes; family Xenocyprididae; genus Elopichthys; species Elopichthys bambusa. The sequence continues at coordinate 3,427,949 of CM074434.1, forward strand.
ATCCATTCTCAATGGTGTTTCTCATTAGATTCTCATTACTCGAATTAATGAATGACTGTTTTTAACATTATAAAAATTAGCAAAAAAATTTAACTTTTAATAATGTACACTAATTGAAAAAGGGGTCTGTAAGATTTTTCTGTTTTAAAAAGAAGTCTCTTCTGCTCACCAAGGCTGCATTTATTTGATCAAAAATACAGTAGAAACGGTAATATTATGAAATAATAATACTGTTTTCTATTTGAATATATTTTAAAATGTAATTTATTTTCTGTGATCAAAGCTGAATTTTCAGCATCATTACTCCAGTCTTCAGTGTCACATGATTCTTCAGAAATCATTCTAATATGATGATTTGCTGCTCTGGTAACATTTCTGATTATTATCAATGTTGAAAACTGCTTAATATTTTTGTGGAAACCATGGTCATTTTTTTTTTTTTTTTTTCATAAAAAGTTCAAAAGAACAGCATTTATTTGAAATATGAATCTTTTTAAACATTTTAAATGTCTTTACTGTCAATTTAATGCATCCTTGCTGAACAAAAGTAAAAAACAAAAACTTATGAATGGTTGTTTATTTTTCCTCATTAGAGAAATTAGATGTTTTTTTGCATTACAGTAATGAGTATTGGGGAGGGAAATCTGATTGCATGGTCACAAGATGCACAGAAGTTAACAGACATGGACTGAAGGCCGCAAACTCTTAATTTGATTTCATGGTGTCTTGTAGCTGTAGACAGTCACAGTCATTTAAGAAATTAAATAACTCTCATGCTCTTTTTCTCTAAGGGTCTGAAACGGGCCGTCCTGCTTTGGGTGGTGCATCAAGTGAGCTCCATCAGCCCTCGCTCTCATATGTACAGTCTACCTCTGATGCACCAATGGAGGGTGTAACGCCCGCTAGTCCTACTGAGCACATCAGCAAAGAGGAGGCCGTGGAGAGACTCAAGGTACACATGACAGACTCTTTCTTACCAACAACAGCCAAAAACTAGAACACCAACACCATGTTGGGGAAGGTATTTTCATAACTCAGTAGCTTATACGGGTGTGACGATACACTTAGCTCACAAGACAAGACGATACACAATATTGGGTTCACGATAATGTGACTATTTAAGAACTCTTCAATGACAAAATATGACTGAAAAAAAGTATTTTATTTGACTGAAAGTCACAAAATGCAAAACAATGCAGATGCATTTTACTTATCATTTAACTAACCTAGGGCTGTCATTAACAATTATTTTGGTAATCTAGTAATTTTGACAATTAATTGAGTAATCGGACCATGTTTTTGTGGTAATAAAAATAGACCTATGTGAACAATAGCCTTTAAAATAGCTTAAAATACAACATACAAAATACAATAACAACGAGGCAATAATAATTGGTTATAAATAAAGTTTTAAAAGCAAATAATTTTATGGTTTTATTAAACAACACTCTTATAATACATAATGTAATATACATAATATTCTAAACAATCAACTTATGTACATATGTATAATAATAAATGCCTGCAGAGGGCGTCAACGGCCTGGTGATTGTTGTTGTTACACTTTACAGCATGAAGTATCAATCTTAGTTTAATATTGGCCAAACAACATTAATTTCAAATCTCCACTTAATCTTTAATATTTAGCCACTATAGATCTCTTCACACCCCTGGTAGCTTAGTATTAAAGTAGGTAACAGAGTTGTAATTTCAGAGATTTTGCTAAATTCAGCAGCTACGCTACTCTCCAAAAGATTGTCAACTAAGCCAATGTTAATGTCTAACAGGAAACGGAGAAGATAATTGCAGAACTGAATGAAACATGGGAGGAGAAACTCAGGAAAACGGAGTCGATACGACAGGACAGGTAAGAGCAGGCACAACTCAACTAAGTGTTCGCAGTATTCAAAATGTGTACACAAGTATAACAAACTGTTGTAATGGACTGAATTAAGATGTAATTTATGAAGTAACTTTACCCTGTGAATGTCCAGACACACCAAACCAACAATAACTAACTGTGCCAACTGTGTTGTCGCATGCATCGGTGTTGAAAAGTTGAGCTTGAATGCACTGCAAAGACTACAGCCAATGGCCAACTAACACATACATTCTCTGCCTGTATGATAGGAAATAACTCTTTATACAAGCATGTAGCAGTAAGCTTTCAAAAAGGGAAGAGGTTGGATGCGCTTATACAAACTGTAAACAAAGCAGTTCAATTCAAATTTACATTTATTTGTATAGCTTTATAGAAAATGCATGTCAGCATTACAATTTAGAGTAACCTGTTATCAGAGGTGACTGTGTCCAAATTATGTACAGTGGTATGCGAAAGTTTGGGAACCCCTTGCAGAATCTGTGAAAAGTGAATAATTTTAACAAAATAAGAGAGATCATACAAAATGCATGTTGTTCTTTATTTAGTGCTGTCCTGAGTAAGATATTTTACATAAAAGATGTTTACATAAAGTCCACAAGACAAAAAATAGCTGAATTTATTAAAATGACCCTGTTCAAAAGTTTGGGAACCCTTGGTTCTTAATACTGTGTGTGGTTACCTGGATGACCCACGACTGTTTTTTTTTGTCACTTGTTTATTCTGAGCAGTTAAAATGAGCTCTGTTCTTCAGAAAAATCCTCCAGGTCCTGCAGATTCTGCAGTTTCAAGGATTTTTTGCATATTTGAACCCTTTCCAGCAGTGACTGAGGACAACTGAGGGACTCAAACACAACTGTTAGAAAAGGTTCAAACATTCACTGATGCTCCAGAAGGAAACACGACGCATTAATAGACGGGGGGTGAAAACATTTTGAATTTGAAGATCAAGGTAAATTGTACATAATTTGTCTTTCGGGAAAAATGTAGGTATCTTCTGTCGCTTCTGGAGGGCAGTACTAAATGAAAAAAAATGATATTTCAACAAAAAGAGAAAAATGTGGACATCTTTATGCTGTTCAAAAGTTTTCTTAATGCATCGTGTTTCCTTCTGGAGCATCAGGGAATGTTTGAACCTTTGTTAATAGTTGTGTTTGAGTCCCTCAGTTGTCCTCAGTGTGAAAAGATGGATCTCAGAATCACATGACTTACTTACACAATTGGATTTATATTAAATAATATCCTGGCTCTTCCAAGCTTTATAATGGGAGTTTTTTTGCAGCCCAAATAAATGCATCCACCCATCATAAAAGTAATCCATACGGGGTAGTCCAGGGGGTTAATAAATGCCTTCTGAAGTGAAGCGATGCGTTTTTGTAAGAAAAATATCCATTTTGTTTAACTTGATGAACTATAATCACTGGCTTCCGTTAATAGCCGTACGCGAGTCTAGTTCCAGTGGAAGAGTGACCTCTGACCCGACGCATGACGTATTGATGAACACTGAGGCGCAGAGGAGAGAGCAAAACAAAACACCGGTCATGAATTATAAGTCTAAAATGAGAATTTTTAAAGAGAAATGTCAGGAGCCTGAGTTTGTTGCCCAGCTCTATTTGTTTGAACCACGAGAGGCGTCTACTCTCACAGTTTACATTATTCCTACGTCATATGCCAGAACTGTTATGAATTTAAAATGGCATTCACAATTGTGCTGATAATTGGGAAAACAGCACTCTTGCTTGTTTGATATTGCTTAACTATATTATTTGATTATGAATATAAAACAAAACTCTTGAAACTTGAATTTCGGGTGCATTCTAACGGCTTTTAATACACTGCCTCACACAGCTGCATCAAGGTGTTTTATATGGTTTTTGCAAAGCAAGTGACACATCATTAAAACAATAATTATGATATCGAAGACGATACATATCACACACCACTAGATGCCACCTTAACCAACTAATCACTTGTTGTACTTTGTGTACTTTACATGTCAGTCAGATGACTCCAAACTCAGTCCTTGGCTAGAATAATCTGCAATGTGGACCAGACTTTATGCTGATAGTCAAAAGTATGGCTCTGTGAGACTGATATCAATGTGAACCCACACTGTTTCTGTTTGTTGTGACGCATTAGAGAGTCACTGCTGGCTGAGATGGGTGTGTCTGTGAAAGAGGATGGAGGAACAGTGGGTGTTTTCTCACCCAAAAGAGTGAGTCAAGTCATATTTATTTGAATTATGCTGTATACAATACACATTTGGTCAAAGCAGCTTTAAAGGTGTGGACACATTTATGGTTTCTCAGACGAAATCCAGACATTTTAATTGGAATGAATTAATCAGGAACTTTGCGTGAGGGTGAAAATTCACCCTATGCTGATTTCATAACTGGTCAAGCTGGTCAAGCAAATTTGCTGCGTTGACTAAAAAATTGTTGTTCTCCTGTGTGAGCTGTGTTTCATACGTCGCTACACTATTGATGATAGACATTTTGCCGATTAAATTTGACTGAGGTTTTGCTAATGTGACCACACCTTGAGTCTCAAAGTTTCTCTAAAACATACAAATATGATTCTACTCATTCTCAACTATCCTAGCACATAACGTGTCCTCATTGGATCCAAAATGCTTCCAGGTGTTTGAGCATGTGTTTTCTCCCCAGACGCCCCACCTGGTAAATCTGAACGAGGATCCTCTGATGTCAGAGTGTCTGATCTATTATATTAAAGATGGCGTCACTAGGTGAGCTGTGCGTTTTTGAAGGAGTGATGTTTCTGTGTAAATACTGCACTGTGTGTCTCATGGCTGTGTGTATGTGTGTGTTGTAGGGTTGGTCAGGAGGATGTGGATATTCGTCTTAGCGGTCAGTTTATAAAGGAGCTGCATTGCGTCTTCTGCAGTGAAGTTAATGACAATAACGAGGGTGAGAGCAGTCACATGACTCATTATTCACTGATTCGCACAAAAGTGACATTAAAGACAATGTTACAAAATATTTATATTTAAAATCAATGCTGTTTTGTTGAACTTTCTACTACTAGAACATTTTAGATCATGTGACATTGAAGACTGGCGTAATGATGCTGAAAATTCAGCTTTGATCACTGAAATGAATTATATTTTGAGATATATTCACATAGAAAAGTTATTTTAAATTGCAATAGTATTTGGAATAGTGTTTTACTGTATTTCAAAAATATTCAAAAAAATGTTACTGACACTGTAGTGTAGGGTTGTGGTATGTATATAAAATATTACATAAATATCCATATGTTTTGTGTCACATAAGTAGCCATATAGTTATATAGTAATTATTAGTGCTGTCAATAGATTACAAAAAAATTAACAAATTAATCGCACATTTTTTTTGTAATTACGATTAATCACACCTAATATTAAAGTTTTGAATATGTTTTTATAATGTAATAATTTCACTTTTAATCTCTAATTTAGAAAAAACATAAAGAATATTTATGCGAATAATTATGCGAATAACGTAAAGTATATTTTAAATATTTAATCTTACATGTAGGAAATATACAGAAATTGAATAAAGTTCTCAAACACTTCACAGTCTGCACTGCATACATTTTAAATTAAATATAGATTAATCCTTATTAAAGCTACAGAAGTTATTCAGTCAAGAGCAGTGAGTGATTTTCTCTTTGTCTTTTGTTCTTTGATTAATATTCATGACCGACATCACAGCAGAAGATTTATTAGGCTGCTGTCACTTTAGGATCTGACACACATCTGATGTCCTCACAACTCTTTATAGTCATTTAAGACTTTATTTAAGTCAGTTAAGACTGCTTACGAGGATACTCGACAGAGCGGTATTTGGGCATACTTTTGTGTGTTATTTTTATTTTTTTCGTTCAGTCATAAAAGAGAACTCGATGCGGCCAACGTGCCAGTACAGTACAGTTATTTTATTTATTTTTTTATGAGTGTTATCGCGCTTGAATGGTTTAATAGCACTTGAATGAATGGTAGCGGGATCATATAATGTAACGCTAGCTAAAGGATTACGGGAAAAAATGGATGCTGCATTAATTGCGTTAAATAGTTTTAGCACGTTAAACTGAAACAATTAAACGTGTTAATGTGTTAATTTTGACAGCCCTAGTAGTTTTATAATGCAATAAAGTTTTAAAGACAATGTATTTTGCCACATCAACAAGTGATGTTTTGGGCATGACAAAGCCATTTTTATGTTTTTAATGTTTGAAATGCATGTAATCAGGTCTCAGACCTAAATATCTGTGTCTGCAGTGGTGGTGACTTTGGAGCCGTTAGTTGGAGCAGAAACGTACGTCAATGGCAAACGCATCAATGACGGTGTTGTACTTAAGCAAGGTGACTTTTTTTTTTTTCTTTTTCAATTCAATTTTTGATGTGTTTTTATTTCTGTGGTTCAGAATGGTACATACTAGTGTATTGTTTACTACACTACAAACCTTGCAGTACATACTGCCTACTATTATTTTAAATAAAATGCTGTTATACAGGACAACGGTAAACATTTCAAATACTTTCATTTGGAAATAACTGCAGCTATTTTGCATTTTTAAATCCAGTTAAAGGGATAGTTCACCCAAAAATGAAAATTCTGTCATCAATTACTCAAGCTTGTGTTGTTCCAAATCCGTAAGACTTTCATTTACCTTCAGCACAGTCAGAGAACAAACATATATCATTTAAATAGACCTTTATTTACATTTCCGTGTTTTTTCAGAAGCGGAAATCGTCATAGTTGGGTAAACTTTTATATACTTTTATTCCGCTGATAGACAGATCCACTGATAGATGCCTGCTTTCAGATGAAGAGCCTTAAAAATGTCGTCATAGTTGGGTAAACTTTTATAGCAGTGAATGAGAAACTACATGAAATGTTTTTTTTACGTTCCCATTTGCTCAAATAGTCGTATAGTAGTCTAGTATCATGTAATTCCCAAAATGTATCTTCCTACAAAAACATACTATAGCTTAAACTCTTTCATTCTTGTTTGTTCTTTGCTTGTATAGGTAACCGTATAGTGATGGGGAAGAACCATGTGTTCAGGTTTAACCACCCTGAGCAGGCCCGTCTAGAGAGAGAGCGCAGTGCCACACAGGAACAGCAGGGGGAGCCAGTGGACTGGAGCTACGCACAGAAAGAACTGCTGGAGAAACAAGGCATTGACATAAAGCAGGAGATGGAGAAGAGGTAAAAACACATTTAACAGATGTTCCTATATGGAAGTATTTGTGTTCAGGTTATATACTTCAGGTTATAATCTATCTGAAATAAATAATAAAATGTGTGATCAAGCTGGTGATTGGAACGAGGTGTCTGGTTTGTTGCTGGTCCAAGGTGATCTACTAGTCATGACCAAAATGGTCTACAGGTCAACCTCAGCAAGATTTGTTGGTAGTCCATCTGATCAACCATCTAGACCAGCAAAAAAAACATGTAAAACCTGGTTTCAGCTGCTTCTTTTTTTCAGCAGGCGTTTCCTTGCTAATGTTTTCTCTCTCTCTCAAACCCACTCTCTCTTAGACTGCAGGATCTGGAGAATCAGTACCGCAAAGAGAAGGAGGAGGCCGACCAGATACTGGAACAGCAAAGACTGGTAAGAAAACACTGTTGAAGATAAGAGAGTAGGGTTGTCAAAAATACCGACTTGGTACCAACATTTTTAAAAATTTGTTGATACCAGATTATGTCTGTGATTGGCTACAATGATCATTGCTTTAAAAACGTGTTGTAAATGGACATCTTTGACGCTCTTCACCGAGCACTTACACAGATACAAACGGGAGTGTTTAAAAGCAGGCATCTATTAGCACATCCCTAATATATCCGCTGATAGACAGATCCACTGATAGATGCCTGCTTTCAAATGCTTACTTTTGACAACACTATAAAAGAGACATACAGAATCGGTAGTGTTGGGTACTCCAGGACAGGGCTTGGGAACCACTGTCCTAAACTCTTTTTGTAGATTTAGGCCCTGTTTACACCTGGTATTAAGATGCGTTTTGGTCAGTCAGATCACAAGTGAACAACGCTAAATACGGGTGTAAATGGGGTCTAAAACATTTTGAGCTTGTCCACTTTTCGACCACTTTCAGTGGAAGGCAACAACTCATTTGACTGGATTGCTTTCGTAGTGTAGACGCTCGTGGTCAAATGCGTTCAAACAGTCACAAAAGTTTATTTCATCCATTAGATCTGAAAAAGCCCATACATTTACCTGTCCATAGACCCACCCCTCGAAGAAATCAGGACAGAAGTGGTTGGAAGTGGGCAAAAGGATTAAAACACCAAGTGTAAACGGGAATGTGTCTCTCTTGTCTACTTGTGATCCGATCGACCAAAATGCATCTTAACCAGGTGTAAACGGGGCCTTTAGAAAATTATTTTAACTGATCAACCAACATTATTAACCTGCTAATAACCATTAACCAATAATAGAAGTATATAAATAGACATTACAAATGCCAAAAGTTTTTCTTTCAAGTCTGTTCTGACTGGGACAAAAACTTTAATATCTAAAATAACTAATAATTAAAAAATGTTCTAACAGACATATCTAAATGAATTAATGTGTAGCTTGCGTAAACAGTTAACATATGGATCATTTAATATTTGCCAGTTAAACCATGGCCTAATAAAAACCATGGCATTAAGGCCCCTAAATACTCACGGTGAAGTTCTTTTCTGTTCTTCACTTAGGGTTAAAAAGAAGTTTGAAATACATGAGCAGCGGTATACTGTTAGCAAACATCCTGACGCCGCCCACATTGCTGAGAGTGGTGCTTAGATGAATATGTAAATATGTGCTGCATGCTTTCCTCTCAGTAACACAGTGATCACAACAAAAATGACAGCGGTGAGAATGCAGCAGTTAAGAAAGCATCTGATCATAGTGATGTGGATATGTTTGCACCAGCTCTGCAATTCAGCACTCCAGTCACGTTTAATTAAATACCACTTCATACAGTAGATAGCTTGAAAGCAAGCAGCTTTACAGTATTAAACTTGAAAAACAGTGTCAGTTTCACTTTCAGTTAGAATTTTCCACAATAAAGCAGCTCTCCACTGTGTTCATGTTTTACTCATGTATGACCTCGAACCACATCAAAGAAGGCGGAGCCACAGAGCCACACCTACCTATTACATCATTGCCACAGACCAGTGGTAGGATGAAGGTGTTTACCAGCTGGAAAGTTCGCTTTGGCAAGCTGTTTCGAACTCCCGAAAGAAACTCCAGAATAACTTTGTTTTGGCCTGATTTTGTTTGAAATGATGTCACACCGGTTCGTTCTTCGATTGAAGTATATCAGGCTTTTATTCTACCCACACATTGTGTCCCAATCATTCTCATTTAGAAAGATCAAGACGGGCAGGGGTCAGTCTGGTACCCTTGTTATAACCTTGATTTTTCTTTGTATCAAATGTTTTCACAATACTGCAAAATACTTTTAAATTAGTCTATGAATTCCAGATTTTCAATGTGGAACTAGCTTTGCATCAAACTGTATCATGACTCCAGTCTCCTGTGTGTTTTGTGTGAGGAGTGGTGTGCAGAATGGCTGGCTACTGTATGTAGAGCGCTCCAAATCAGTCCATTAAGAGGTCCCGTGACATTTAGCACGTTGCCATAGAAGCTACAGTAAATGCAGCTCACTAGGTTTTAGAAACAAGCTAATGTGTCTGTCTGTCTCTGTGTGCAGTATGCCGACTCAGACAGTGGTGATGACTCAGATAAGCGGTCCTGTGAGGAGAGCTGGAGGCTCATCTCTTCTCTCAGAGAGAAACTACCAGCCAACAAGGTCAGAGACACACCACTGTAACACCAATACAACGATCCTGAGCTCTGTTGACTTGTTCACTCGGTTTGTCTCTCTCAAACGCATGCACAACCAACCTTGTTTTGAAATTGCTTAGGTTGTTGATTCATTAAATAAGCTGTATTATGTATATTTTATATTTGAATCCAAACTCGTGCACTATAACTTTATTTAAATAATTGTTCAAAAAGCTTTTGTCGCAAGGCTTTTATATGGCTTTGGAAGACAGGTTACATGAACCACTTATAGAATATATTATGATGCTTTTTTTTAGTCATTTTTCAGTCTTCATTCACTTTCATTGTATTAAAAAGAACGGCCAGGATATTCATAAATTCTGCTCTTGTGTTCCATGCTAGAAAGCTATATAGGTTTGGAACAACATGAGAGTGAGAATATGAAAAAAGAAATTTAATTTTTAGGGTAACATTTCCCATACCTTGCATGTTATGCTAATAAATATGCAGTATTTTGCTATATTACAGAGAAAGAGAGGACAATTTTATTAGAATATTTAGAATATTTTGTATTATGCATTTTATTCTTGATAAAACATAAATAGCTAAATAAGCTTTTTAATATATGTTAAGAAAAACAAGTTTTTTTTCATTGCATCTTATGATTTTTAATGAAGACCGGACTTAATTTTAGATGTTATCAAAGATAAACTTTAAAAAAGCTTCTATAAAAGTTTTTTTACTTTCCTTTTTTTGTTGTTTTATATTTTATAGTTTCTTACTTTTTCTTTTCTTTTTTTCTCGCCATGAATATATCCATGGTAGGTGACATGGCGTTACATTATAAACATTACAATCAATTAATTTACATTATAATCAATTAATCATTGCATCTTGCTGTCATTTATGTAAAAATAATATAATCTTGAGTGTTTTTGAGAAGCGGCCTTAAAATAGTTTGCATTTTAAAAGCTCATCTCAAGACCACTGCATTCTGTTTCACTGTGCATAGCTGTTTCTGAACACTTAATTTCTGACACTGGACAGGAAGTAAGTCTTCTGTTCTCGCTGATTGTTTGCAGATGCAGTCTATCGTGAAGAAGTGCGGTTTGCCCAGCAGTGGGAAGAGGAGGGAGCCGCTACGTGTGTATCAGATCCCCCAGCGCCGCCGCATACCTGCCTCCCAGGAGTCCAAACACAGACTCAGCTTGGAAGAGCTTCGCACACAGGCTGTTAAAGAGATCTGCTATGAGGTGCCTTGTTGTGTTCAAGTCTAAATTTAAATCTAAAATGGGAAATGCAGGCACCTGAAAATGGTTTGTTTCAGGGCTGAGAAATAATATTATATGTACTGCTAACATTGTTCTACAGTACATTACAGATAAATACTAGAGAATAATGATGAGCCTTTAAAATATACATTTTAAACTTTCTCAAAACTGCATGCTCCAATCTGATTGGCTTGTCACTGACCATATGTACATTAAAGTCTGTGTATATTAGTGTATAATGTTTCAGACACTTACATAAGCAGGAGTTTACATTAATAGGAGCATCTCTTTTTATGTCTCCTCTTTAGGTGGCGCTTGGAGACTTTAGGCACACACGGCAAGAGATCGAGGCCTTGGCCATTGTCAGGATGAAGGAGCTTTGTCGGACATATGGCCAAAAAGACCCTCAGGAGAGAGAGACCTGGAAAAGTGTGGCGAAGGACGTATGTGAGACTGTGGGCATCGGAGAAGAGGAGGGAGACCGGGAGGAAAGAACAACAGCAGGAGGAGGAGGGAATGAGGGAGGAAAAGCCGATATGGGAGATCTCAAGGCTCATATTGACAAGTTGACTGATATACTGCAGGAAGTAAAGTTGCAGAATAATATGAAGGATGAGGAAATACGATCGCTGAGGGATCGCATGGTGAAGATGGAGAAAATATTCCCTGTCGAAGTTGAGGTAACGCTCGTATATTTAGAAAGCCACAAAATGTACCTACACTTCTCCCCAGTCCATTTACTAACTGTATGATGCAAACAAAACTGGCAATTGCTAGCTGAAAATCTGATTGACTTGCCTTGCCTTACGCAACTTTCAGGAGTTGGTGCACCAGCCTGCCTGGAAAGTTTGTGCTAAAGTTGTGCTTAAAATGTATCTAATTATTAATTCTGAAGAAAAAATAGTCACTGTATCGAATTATTCATCTGTTAATACGGCATTAATTATTTCTGATAAACCTGTCCCGAAATGGCATTTAAAAACAAATTGTTTGATTTCATCTTGTGTAACCATCCTATTATTAGACAGTTTTGCTTGTGGAATAAATAATCATTGAAGAAGGAAATATATAAATCATGTACTTGTGTTAAGGAGTAGTCGTGTAGTGGTCGACCGATATATTGCCAAGGCCAATAAATCGAACAATATTGTGTTTTGTTTTTGTTAAATTATTGGCTTTAGCCGTTAAGAGTTCTGTTTGGATGATAAAGCAAGACTTTTATTTTGACACCACTGAGAATCACTCTTTAATCACTCTTTCACTGATCACATCTCGGAGCAGGTCTCAATTTTAAAATAGTGAGAAACAATATGTTTTTATGAAAGCTTGCTTCTGCCTCTAAATTAAAAAAAAAAACACTTTCTCAGAATTGCGAGATTTAAACTCTCGATTGCGAGTTACAAAGTCAGAATTTTTTTTTTTTTTTCTTGTGCAATTGTGTTTTTATCACGCAATGATTTTGAACTGATTTTTTGGACTTTATAACTCACAATTGTTTATATCTCGCAATTCTGTGAAAAAAAAAAGTCAGAAGTCGGAGTTCTAAAGTTAGAATTGCATGATATACTCGCAATTGCATCTTATAGTCAGAATTGCAAGAACAAAAATCAGAATTGCGAATTTTTCTCTCGCAATTCTGACTCGACTCACAATTCTGACTTCATAACTAGCAATCAAATGCGAGGAAAAAAAGTCAGAATTGTGAGAGAAAAAGTCGCAATTACTTTTATTTTTTATTTCATGGTGGAAACAAGCTTCCATATGTTTTTTTTTTTTTTTAATGTAATGGAGTAAAAAGTGATGATATGCGTTGGAATGTAGTGAAGTATTAGTTTCTAATAAAGTACAGAAAGAAGAAAATACACTGAAGTACAGACACAATTCACTTTATGCACCTTTAAAGCCAATGTCAAGATTTTCATGGTATTTTTGTTTCAGGGTGACGATGAGGACATCGAATTTGGTGGGGCCAGAGCTGATGAACCTGCAGCACAAGTCCAAAGACGCGATGAGGATTCTGGGTACCGGCGGGGTCGTCATCGTTGGCAGTACCCGGAGAAGTACCACGACCCTAAACGGCGCAAAGGAACCAACAATCAGCCAAACAATGCCCTCTACACCGCTCCCTCAGGACACTCTCAAAACAACCCATTTAGTACGGCATCATCTCGATTTTCAAATCCATCTTTCAATTCTCAAACCCCTCGCAACCCCAATGGGCCTTTCTTACCAGGCACCGGACGTTTTTTGCCGCCTCAAGAGAGGAAGCTACAGTTCCCCTTTAAGAATAATCCCCAGCACAGAGGCTTCATCTGGGGCCCGTCTGCAAACCAAGAAGGTGGAAAGGACCCATCTGCTCAGTCGTCCTCCGATCCTGATGTGGTTCATACCTTCCAGTCCTCTCCCTCGCCAAACAAGGGCCAGTGGCAACACAATCATCACCAACAACGGCGCAATCACGGTAACAGAGGCTACGGTAACTGGGGTAACAGGCAACGACCACGAAACCGGGGACGGAATCCATTCGATGGATATTTAACCAACGAGCAGGCTGGGAACGCTGAGCGTAAAGACGGTGGGTCAGTCCAAGGGCAGCACAAGCAAGGTAGAGCACGCTACTCCTGGTACAATCCCAATTTTGCTTCAGACCAGTCTGTTGGAGATGGATTCCAGCACTATAACTACAACCAAAGCAGACAAGGTCTTTACAAACACCCCAACTCACAGTACAACCACTACCAGCACCCTCATAATCAGGACAACCCTCCAGAGATGACCCAACTGCGGTCTGAAGGCAATCCCAATCCACCTTCTATCCCAGATTGCAACAGCACCCCCATGGAGACCTGATTTCATCTGTGGAGACCATGATCTTTTGCATAGTTCTTGGAAAGGACTCTTAGAAACCTCGGACCCTCAGATATACGGTGTTGTGGTTTGTTGTGGAAGGGTTTTAGATGCTGGGAGCGTCCAGAAAGGGAGAAACTCCCTAGTGCAATAACAATGCTGTACGAAACATTTTACGCACCTGAATTTTTATGTACATATTGCAGTTTCATACCTGCACCTACAATACCTGATTTTATGTGCGCACATATCTATATGTTATTCAGATGTATATATATCTATAAGTAGGTTATAAATTGAAAGCATATGTATTTGCAAGAGAATTGAGCTTATGTCGCACAGTGCACTGCAACATTGACGTTATGGCCTGAGAAGTACTGTATATGGCCTATCAAGAGTTCTGTTGGATATCTGATGATTTTACATTGTGCCTTTTGAAAAGCCAAAGAATTTGGAGATTTAGTAGCCCTCAGACTCATAACTGCTTTGGATGCTGCCTTTTTTTTTATAGCTGATGTTTTTCCTTTTTTTATCTTCCCATTCATTTATTTATGTTCTTTTATTCTTGCATCCTGAGGGCATGTGTTTCAGAAATTGTCTTCTGTTGTTTAGGGATAAAAAGACATGGGATACATAATCCTTACACAGTTCAAGTGCAAACAGTTGAGGTGGCAAATTCTTTTTCTTTCTTTCGTTCTTTTTTTGTTACCTTGTCCTAATCGGGCACATTACGATAAAGAGACAATAGCTGCGTTTCCGTTACCCTTCAAATTGCGCAAATTGAAATTGAAAATTGAAAATACGCCCAATAGAAACACGTCAGTTTCGCCAAAACTCCCATATATTGCGAAAAAGTTTTTACGCCCGCATGAGGTGGGTTTTTTTAGGCAATTCGAAAAAGTATTTAGGCAAATTCGAAAAATATTCTGCAAAACTGCATTGGAAACTATTTTTTTTTTTCGCATTTACAGGTCACTTGGCATACGATCATGCTTTATTAAACTCATAAAAGACAAAATAATTACAGGAATGCTGGATCCTAAACAAAGAAATGTCACAATTTATCAAGACCTTGAAGCAGATGGGCGCAGAAACACCCAGAAACGCCATATAATGCTTGGATAACACTCCTAAATCTTCTTTGGTTAAAAATAATATACTTAAACCTACTAACATCCGTTGCCATGATTTTTGGAATGACGTTAATGGAAACGCTGTCATTTCGCAAAAGTTTTGTGCGAATCTGTAATGGAAACTCTGCTAATGATTCTGTCTCTTCTCTGTTAAGGTGCAATCACACTGACGATGTTTTGCTGCAGCAGAGCGACAAAGTAAATCATTTTCAATGAGAGTTGGCAACAATCGAAAGGCTGTTCGCAATGCAAACAACTTGAGCGGAGTTCAAATCCCGCTCCACATACAGCAGCTGTATACTAAAAACCGAATGATCTGATGTGCTGTAATTTTTATCGCTTCATGCATCATTAAACAATCTTTGGTGTTTGATTCTTATTTTTGGCCAGAATAAGCTGCGGAGTGGACCAGACTTTATACCGATAGTCAACAGTCTGACTCTGTGATACTAGCCAAATACTGCACCCTAAGATGCTGATTGTTCAGCTGATGAAATATCTTTCCAAAAGACTTTCAGTAGATGACAACTCAATTTTTTCAGTTTTTGAAAGTGACGTGAACTTTATACAGCACATGTTAAGTCTGACTCTATCCCTATTGTTTTCTTCCATGTTAAATTCAATATGGTGTCTACCCTGACTAAGGTCTGTTATCAGACAGTTTTGGTTGAAGAATAAATCATGGATAACCATTGAATTCTTGTTGTATTCTTGTAACACCCGTTTAGGACATGCTGTTATTCCCATTTTGACCATTTGTAAGTTCTCAACTGACAGTGATCTAAAACTGAAAAAAATAAATAATCTTACCTTAATTGTCCCAGGTGATATATTTGTTTCATAAAAGGCACAATGAATTGTTTGTGCATAATTTCCTAAATACAATGCAGATAAATAGGTAAGCAGCAGTAGTAAAAACAAGAGGATTCAACATTTAGATTACATACACAAATGTGCATGTGTGAATGCATACTAATGCTCATACACACAGTCATTCTTGCTGACCGCTGTTCTCTACTATAAAAGGCACAAAAGTCAGCATAATAATCTGTAACTAATTTATTTAGGTGATTTTGGAGCATCTAAAGTTGTGCGTGTACTGTACTGTATTATGCACATTCAGCACATTATGTCACTGGTGCAATGATCATAACACTCCCACTCTCAGTGGGACATGAGGCACATATTTTTATATTAAACCAGCACACATTTATCTACCCACTCCCTGCTTTCTGCTATTTTCAACCCTTTGCGAAAGAACTGGGTCAGCTGTGTCATCCACATCTAATATTACACGCTCGCAAAATATTCAGATACATGTTCATCATTGTTTTAAGAGGGATTTGAAAAAATGATTTTTTTTTTTTTTTTTTTGTACATCATTTTAAGCATCACTGGTGTGAATCTTGAGACAAAACAATGACACTGACATATTTTAAGATATGTCAGTGCAAGATGCTTTCAGTTAAAACATGCATTTTAGTCTGGGACTATCTTAAGCCTCGTTTGTGAAACCGGGGGTTAGTGTACTTCATAACTTTAAACTGTACTTGCAGAAAATATTATTGAAATAAAAGGCCACTTAAGTGTACTTAAAGAGAGTGACTATGTTTCTTATTCAGCAGTATCTTTAACCATAAAACCAAAAGACAAAATAATTATGAAGTACTTAAGTCCTACTTAAGCACTCTAAAGTGTAGCTAACTGTATTTAATATAAATTCAAACTATAATCATTTGTTTTTTAATTTAATTGCGATTAACATCTAAACACAAGCGAAAATTACATTGAGTATATTCTTTCAAAATATATAATTTCCATAATAAGTACACTGTTATTAAAACTATGCTAAAGTGTACGTATTTTTCACAAGGGTTGTATGCATTTCTTCATACTGTGGAACAACAAAAAAAAAAGATATTTAAAAAAAAAAAGCCTTGTTTTTCTCTAGTATCACTGGCTGCTGGTTGCTTTTATTACAGTTGTGCAGGAGTTGAGCATATATGTATTTCATACATATATGAATATGATTTGTCAAGTAACAATCAGGACGGTACTAAATAAAAAAACAACTTACAGGTTTTTTTAATCCCTCATGAAACAATAATACAGACCATGTAGTTTCTGCAAGAGGTTTATAAACTTATGAGTAGGGATGCACAATATACCGGCCACCATATCGGCCGATATATGATCATTTTGAATGTTATCGGCCTGATAAGAAAATATGGGCCGATATATTAAAGCCGATAAATTTCCTTCAGATGCTCTCTGTTCACCATGATGGTTTGTAAGGAAAATACGGTTAAGTTCAACATGTGCAGCGCAAATCTGGAATATATGCTACATAAAATTATAATGAGAAAATCATAATTGTGTGCTTGGGACATGGCTTTTAATGGTGAGACTTTTGTCAAAAATGTATTTAGATTTATCGGTCAATGTAGCGGTTATCGATCAAAATTTTCATATCTATTTATGAGCAAAAATGTATCTGAATACTGTTGAACTCGGTGTAATGTCTAATGCGCAATGCAGTTGTGTAACATTTGTTTCATCAGATAAATCACCGGTATGTTTTTTTTTTCTTTTTTTTTTTCTCACAGCTGCTTCATACTGTCTGACAAAACTACGGCTCATACTTCATTTTCTTTTTCCTGTTGATTATGGCATGAAATTAAACCCTAACATGTTTTGGGCAGTTTTTGCAAGATTCACTCAGGCGGAGAATATCCTGAATGTCAAATCACTTTTAAAATTCTGGATTTGTTCAAATGACCTTTTAGATGTGAATCTAAAATGACAATCTGCTTTTATTATGTGAGTGCTGTGAATTTGTGCTGTTGGATGACATTCACAACCGAGTGCTTGTGTGTATCATGCGGGTGTTGCTGTGATCGTCTTTGACATAAATGACACCTGTGACAATAGTTTTCTCCACACATTTTAAAGGCAAGCAAGATACATTCAGTACAGGGCATGTTTCTTGTTTGTTTGTTTGTTGTTGTTGATTTTTTTTTTTTTTTTTTTCTTGTTGCATGACAGTAAATTTAACATATTCAGGCAAAATTACCATATGAGGGAGTGCACTAAATGTATATATACATTAGTGATATACACTAATGATAGTTCAGTCCTGCTAATGATTATGCATGTTGGTTAAAAAAGATCAGTCATTCCGATGCCTTTCCATCTTGCCAAAAAATGTTTCAGTAACCAACTCAGTTGCAATACTTACAGAAGTCATTGAGCACTGTAAATACAAAGAGACATTAGAACCAGCCGGTGCTGAATACAGAGGTGAACTTGGATTACCACTAAAGGGACTTGTGTTACTTCATTCAGAAGTGACCCAGGACCAGCTTGACCATTCTCTCTTTACCTTCAAGTATGCTGAGAAAAGCAGCAAAACTGATCTCAGATCTGTTATGCTATGCATTCCCTGTTTAATAGAGTAAAGCTGCGTTCACACTACCAGCAACAAAGTGTATTTTTTTTGTGATAATCCAAAAGCCTATGGAAAAATCCTGTTGGGTTTTTGTCGAGGGAACCAGTGTGATGCTAATAAACCTGTCATCCCTGCACCACTCATGTTTAACTTTATGCAAATGAAAAGCGACAATAGGAATGAAGTCAGTGGAGCGCATGTGAAATAACATGATGTTTAGCCCCTGGAATGCGAATTTTACCAGGGGAACCCCGCCAAAAACACAAATTTTACCAAATTTTGAAATGTGATTGGATTAGAAATTGGGTGGGTTTTGTTGTGAAAACCTGGCAACCCTGATCGGCGGCAAGATGGAGGAGATTTAATGTTAGCAGTCATCAACTGTCCTGTAATTTATGTCTCCATGTACATACGGTGGTACTCGCCGTGCTGACTCTGAACCTGAATGGTTTTGTGAAATGCCAGACTGGCGCCGCTTCCGCCGTAGATGAATAGCCGTGATGGCAAACAGCACTCGCTGTTTCTCGTTCAACTTTAAGCATTTTATGTACTGATTCCCTTTATAGTTAGACTTTTCCCTCCAAAATATTTGTTTAAACTGATTTGTTGTCTACAACATGGAATAACATCTGTGAATGTCATTCATAAACGTTAGGCAACCGGTAATGGGAACGCCCACTATAGTAACCCCGGACTGTTCAGATTCAAAAAATCAGATTGTTTGCATATCCAGATTTTATCCAGATGGGTTTCTGAAAGTCTGGATAGCAAAAAAACAAAACATGGAATCAGATTTTTTTTTTTTTTTTCAAATCTGATTCAAACCACATATGGAAGTGATTTTTTTTACAGACGTGCATCAGTCTGGATGCTCTGGCTGCTCAAATTGTCTTTTGCATCACTGGACACACAAATCTTATTTGATCACTTCCAATTAATAGTGTGGACAGTCTGCCTGAAAAGATCTGATTTGGGAAAAGATCTGATTTACCTGCAGTCTGAACATAGCCATAGGCAGTGTGAACGCAGCGTAAAGCTTATACTTGGATTTTTTTGTGGAAAGCACATCAAGCTTTGCAGTAAATTTTCAAACAACATAAAAACAAAGAACCAGATTGTAAGTGTAATAAATACAGTGAATCTTGCTAGCTTTGGTGACCTAGGTCCGGTTTCTCAAATTCAACACATATTACCCACATTAAAAGATTGCAAAACTGATCTCAGTTCAATATAAAGGGTGCAATTCTGTCTGTGCCTGTTTTTTGTGCTGAGCTAAATGTTTGTCTTTTTGTTTTGACTGGGTACTTTGTTTCTATCATGGATTTAAAAAAAAACAAAAAAACTTTTTTGACTTTTTATCTCACATTTCTATTTTTTAACAGAATTGTCAGTGCGTATTTCACAATTCTGACTTCCCCCCCCCCCCCCCGCAATTCCCAGTTTGTCTCTCACACTTATGAGGAATTGCAAGGAAATGTGAAAAAGGTCAGAAATGTGAGATATACTAGCAGTTGCGAGAAACAAAGTCAGAATTGCGAGATAAAAAGTCGCAATTAACTTTTTGATTTTTTTATTCTGTAGCGGAAACAAACTTCCGTAGTGTTTAGCAGCATGCTGTCAGTTACCACAGAAAATTGTTTTTTCCTTGTAGCTTTAGTGTGTAAAAATTAAAGATGCATTTTTACACTAATGCACTCGCAATAGTGGAAGTCTATGGGGCAAGGCATTGTAATATGATAAATGTTAAAATAAATCAAATTTAGAAATTGTAACCACAAGACTAATGTGAGAAAATCTCTTACTAACCTTACTAATCTCTTACTACGAAGTATCAGCCGTGCTTCACATTTCAGCTTTAAACCTTGTGGTGCGTAGATGTCATTTTAAATGCACTACTGTAAACAACATTTTTATTTTTGCAAGCTGAGGATCAGTCCAAATGATATTCCATGGTAACTGACAGCAGATGGATTTATGAACCACGTTCTGAGGCACTGCACATTATGACTGATGAGAAATGAACAATAGATATTTAGCCAATCTGTGTCCTTCTGTCTGAAATCATGGAATGACACAAACACGTTAAAAGTGAAGCGCTACGCTTTTCATTGTCACCGACGCAGCTTGTATTTGTCAAACACACAAAGCAATACTAGCACAGTTCTCTGGTCATGTTAACCTATGACCCTTCATGACTATTTGTGAACTATGACCTTTAAATTATGACTCTGTCCACTTAGTGCAAAGGATGCTGACCGATGAAGCCAAGCTCCACACATGTGATGCCTTACAAAAGTATTCAGACCAGGAACCAAATTTTAAATTATAATGAATTACAAATCCTGCACATAAGTATGTATCTTCTGCACCACAAAACAAGCACCAAAAACAGATTTGAAAGAAATGCCTGCTATTATTCGAGCAAACATACCATATCTGGCCCAGTCATACATCTGAGTGAAATGGGCGGGACTCGATTTTGTTGTGGCAATTGATTGGATGTTTGGATGGTTGTGGTTTGCTATTGGTGGATCTCATGTGAGTGACAGGTTGTCCCGCCCTTGCGCTGTGCTACTTTCTTTTTATCACGACTTTAACGATGTTTCAACACTATCTCACGACCAATTCGTACGTATTTTACTTAAAATTCATACGATTTGTCTAAACCCCAGTGATGGTTAGGTTTAGGGGCGGGGTTTGGGGTAGGTCATCTCATAAAATACATACGATTTAGCAAAAAAACATATGAATTCGTACGAGTGTGGTCGTATGAATTCGTACGAATTAGCCACCTCGTAAAATATGTACGAGTTGCTGTGAGATCGGGTTGGATGTTTGCATTCAAATGTTCAGTTCCAGTTCTAAACAAAGGAACAAAAGATTTTAGATTTTCAAACTAAGGTAGAAAAACGCTGTTTCTATACCATTGCGACAACTCATTCTCATGGCATGTTAATAACTATTATGTGTTTCGGTGAATTGGTGGCTAATTTGTATGAATTTATACAAATATTATTCATGCATTACACTGACAGGTTTAGGGAGTGGGGTTAGGGATCATGCTTATGTTTGTCCTAAAAAAATCATACATATCTGTACGAATGACATTGTGCAATTCATACGAAATTGAATGGTTTATATCACACTGTCATCATTTCATATCATTCATAACTGAATGTGACGAGTTTTCAAAATATTGAGCTCTGAGTTGAATCTGCAAAAAAGTTCAAATTCATTTATAAACAGTTAAATTGATTCTTATTCTTTTACTGTTTTTTTCTTCTTCTTTATTCCCCTAAATCCATTTAAATCCGTTATGTATTCAATTCAATTAAATAAGACCATTACTATTGGGGTCTTCTAATTATTATTTTTTATTTTTTTCAATTAAAATCACTACACAAACTAATAGCACACCTCTCTTAAACAAGCCACATGTTTTGAGGTATCTTTCATGTGGGATGACTTCAGTTGTTTGATAGCGATAGCAATAGTAACAGTGACTAAAAGACGTGTTTTTAAATAAGTGAATTGGTGAAGGTCTGAATATGTTTGCAAGGTACCGTATACACACACTCACACGCCCCTCCCCGAACTTCTCTTAAAGGGACAGGTGCACCATTGTAAACACAAGGAGAGATGGAAAGGAGGGAAATGGAGGAAGACTTGTGATGTGTCCAAACAGCTGTTTGCAGTTGCTGCATGTTGTTCCCGTCACACGCCGGAGTCTTTGCCACACTGCGAGAATGAAATGTGACAGGCAGCGACTGCCCCAACAAAAGGGACGGGCACCTCAGAAACATCTTCACTTGTGTAAAGTCCACCTGGCTTCAATTTTCCGAGTCACTCATGTGCAACACCAGCAATGGAGAGTTGGAGCGAAAGAGTCACTTCATGCACGCGCGCAAACACTCGTTCATACTTTCTTGAGCACACACCCGCACATCCAGGTCCACGTGGAATCGGAGCAGATTTCCGCAGAATGCCCACAATTCGCAAACTTTTACACATCATTCGCCCGGCACATTGTTCGTTTAATAAATATTTGATAATGCTTCCAGCTGCCAATAATAATAATAATATAGCACTCTTAGCTTCATTTAGGTCATTTTATCACATTTGATCCATTGCACAGAATTCCGCAGTTGGAACAGTGGAATTCCGTATTGAAAACAGTGGAATTCCACAATGGAAACTGCAAAAAAGTACAGATTCCATCTGTGCCTGCTGATAAAGAAGTTTTTTGACACTCTCATTCATCTCCTTCAATCGGCAGTACTTCCTCCTGGAAGACTGAAACTTTGGTCTCTCTGAATAAAGAAATGAAGAAGTTCTCGTTCGTCGCATTTCTGCGATGTTGCGGACAGCCGTTTCTATGTTTAATTGGTAGGTTATGTTGGGATATTTGAGTAGGGTTACAGAAAGCAGTGCGGTATGGGCTGGAAGCATGTTGAAGAAGGCATGCAGGTGTTGTAATATACGGGAGAGCAGAAAAGCGATGGTACGCCGCGTTCCGTCTTTCCCCACTTGCTTTCTTTGTCTTTTCTGGCTGCACATGTTCATGTCATCTCTCTAGTTCCCTCACGCACGTGACTCTTTCTTGGAGTGAGGCTTGTTGCCCAGGAGAGCATCCATCTCGCTCACAGTCTGAGGCGTCATCTGAGACAGCACCTGGAGAGAATATGAAAACAGTGTTATTAGAACGGCTGTGTCTCATTGATCAAAAGTGTCAGTAAAGACATTACAAAAGATTCTATTTTAAATCAATGCTGTTCATTTTAACTCTCTAATCAAAGAAATGTATAAAAAAAAAAATGTATCACAGTTTCCACAGAAACATTAAGCAACACAAATGTTTTCAACGTGGATAATACGAAATGTTTCTTGAACATCAAATCAGAATATCTGAACTTTGTGAAAAAGAAGTACACTTTAGCACACTTAAAAAAAGTAATTATTATGTAAATAATATACTTTAAAAGAAAGTGTGAAGTGAATGTAATGTTTTCAGACACTTAACTGTATGTTATTTACAACTAAATGTGTTATAGATACAATTAGTTGAACTTAAGAGTGCTTTTTACCCACTTAAGTACATCTTTATATGTAATTTCAAAATTACTTGTAGAATTAAGTGTAGAATTTCTAGCATTTATGGTAAACTAAAATATACTTTAATGTCATTTCTATTGAAACGTACAGTATGTCATGTATTTAAATATTTGTAATTACACATTTATGTGTAATGATAAAGTTGCAGTTTAGTACATTTAAAAAATATTTAAAAATAACAGTAAAAATGATAAATTATAAGTACTTTACATGTGCTTTAGTATGTTAGTCAACATATCAAAATAAGTGCATGACAAAAGACTTATAAGATTATAAAAGTGTACTTAAGTGTGTTAAGAAACATACAGTAGTCATGAATGATTACTTTCTTTAAGAACACTTAAGTGGACTTTTATTTAATTAATATTATCTTACCTGCAAGTATAGTTTTTGTAAAAAAAAAAAAAAAAAATTAAACAAAAGTAATTATATATAATTACTTTTGTTTATATAAATATATATATATATATATATACACATTTATATATAAATATATATATATATATTTATATATTATATATATATATATATATATATATATATATATACACTTTATATATATATATATTTATATATATATATAAAGTGTATATAAATATATATATATACACTTTTAAGATTTAAAGTGCACTGCGAATACACATGTAATACAATTAAGCACACTTCTGTTTTCACAAGGGAATGATTTCTGAAGGATCATGTGACACTGAAGACTGGAGTAATGATGCTGAACATTTGAACAAAAGTTTTTCATCACAGGAATAAATTATTTTAAAATATATTAAAACACAAACTGTGTGTGTGTGTGTGTGTGTGTGTGTGTTACCCGAAGGGCTCCGAGGTTCTCAAGAAGCTGGTCTGTATTTGAGACACCGAGAAGTACAGAACTGACCCCTTCACTGCGCAAACACCACGCTGAGTGAGAGATTTCACAATGTTATTGTAGACAAGGACTTTTTTTATTAGGAACATTTGAATGCACAGACCATTCAATGTCTGATGCACATTGTATATATAAAAATGGCAAGCACTTTCTCAGTCTGGCATGCTTTAATATAACTGGTTTATTTTACACAACTCAGCACACATAAGTGGATGATTCTTGGCCAGAATAAGCTTGAAAGTGAACCAGACTATTTGCACCAATAGTCAAAAGTGTGGCTGAGCAGAGAGACGCTCACCAATGGCAAGTTGAGCAGCTGTGCAGCCCAGCCTGTCAGCCACCAGATGGAGCTCTTTGATTTTTGCAAGCTGTCTGCGCCCTTCTTCACTATACACTCGCTCCTTTAGCCACTGATAACCCTAAAAAAACAATCGAATATTGATAAGAGACCATGTATTCATCAAGTACAGGGCTGTGATATGAATGTCATTGCATTAGATAACAAAATATCAAATCAAATGACATCAAGAAATTGAAAAGAGATACATATAGTGAGGAGAGAAAATCTACGGTTGACAAACTCTTTATGACTCACTTTCATTGCGGCTCTTGAACAGTCTGGAACGCCATCGCTGTATTTTCCTGTGATCAGCCCACATGCGAGAGGAGACCAGGTCATCGCTCCAACACCTGGCAGAGCATGTGACAGTCACAAGACATGGAGTTTGAGTTGACATCTGTCCTAATTAAACCTCAAATCAAACAATTAAATCATAAAATAAAAGCAATTATTTTTAAAATGTACATAATTTAAGAAGCTGATCATTACAAAAGTTTGCATTTGCATCATAGTACTGTGGTGTGAACTACTTCTTCAGACCATTTTGTTTATATTTTCCAGCTGGAACATGGGGACAGGGTTAGTTTCAGTAAATAGTCCCTGCCTGTAGATTCTGTATTAACAAAATATACATTTGTAGCATAAAACATTTTTAAAAACATCAAAAAAATGTCATTATATTGTAGTAGACGCTTCACCAGTGAGCTCATAATAGTGTGAAAAACACTTTTAGTAGGTTTTCCCTATCTGTTCCTATCTGCGCTAATATACACTAGAGTGATCAGTCACATGACATCTATGGCCCATGGCACTTTGCATACTTACAAAACATTACAACTGCCATTTGGTTTAATGGCACATGTTTTGGTTTAATAACACATTTGGTTTAATGACAGACATTTGAAAGTAATTATATTGTATATGGACTGCTACATGTTAAAGTAAAGATGAGACCGCATACGTGATACGTATACGTATCTGGCTTTACATATTAGATTAATGCATATGCTTGTGAAAAAGATGGTGCTTAATAGTACTAAATGTGCACTTAGTGTATTTCAATTTTTAAAAGTATATTTAAAAAAAAAACTGTACTTGCAGGTCATATAATATTAATGAAATAAAAGGCTACTTCACTGTACTTAAAGAGTGTACACCTTCATGACTGTTTCTTACACTTAGGTAGCTACATTTTACAAAAACTGCACTTTGTAATAATGTAAAATTAGAATTTTTACTTTAAAGTACATTTTAAATCAATGTTTTTAAAATGTTCATGCTTTAAATAAGTACACTAATTTTGATGTGTTAACTAACATTCTAAAATATATGTAAAGTACTTGATTATAATTGTAGATAATGTAGTATTCAATATTACATGTACTAAATTGACATTAAAGTATAAAGTGAAATTATATAGATGTACTTAAGTTGGTCAAAAAATGCACTCTAAAGTTCAACTAATTGTATTTAATATAATTTTAAACTAAAATACATTTTCATTTAATTGCAGTTAACATGAAATTAAGTTCACCCAAAAATGAAAATTATCCCATGATTTACTCACCCTCAAGCCATCCTAGGTGTATATGACTTTCTTCATTCAGACAAACACAATCTGAGAAATATTTAAAAATATCCTGGCTCTTTCGAGCTTTATAAGGGGGCATGAGATTTTGAAGCCCAAAAAAATAATCCATACGGCTCCAGGAGGTTAATAAAGGCCTTCTGAAGCGAGGCGATGCATTTTTGTAAAACAAAAAAAAATATATATTTAAAACTTTATTAATTCAAATAACTAGCTTCTGGGAGACGACTGTACGCATAGTGCCAAGTCGACTTGCGCCAAATGAGTAACCCATGACGCGATGTATGACGCAGGATGTAGGAGTATTTTAAGCTTAGACTCCTCTCGTGATTTAAACAAATAGGTCTGGGCAACAAACTGAAGCTCTTCTTCTCTTATATTGAAATCCTCTGACATTTCTCTTTAAAAATTCTCTCTTTAGACTTCTAACTTGTGGCCGGTGTTTTGTTTTGCTCTATCCTCTGTGCCTCCGCGTTCGTCATTGCGTCATGCGTCGACTCGGGTTATAAGTCACTCTTCCGCCGCAAACCAATGTGTATGGCCATCTGCCACAAGCTAGTTATTATAGTTAATAAAGTTTTAAATATGGATATTTTTCTTACAAAAACCCATCGCTTCGCTTTAGAAGGCCTTGATTAACCCCTGGAGCCGTATGGATTATTTTTATGATGGATGAATGTGGTTTTGTTTTTTTTTGGCTTCAAAATGTGGCCCCCAATTCACTACCATTATAAACCTAGGAAGAGCCAGGATATTTTTAAATATATCTCCGATTGTGTTTGTCTGAAAGAAGAAAGTCACCTACTGTAGGATGGCTTAAGGGTGAGTAAATCATGGGATAATTCTCATTTTTGGGTGAACTAACCCTTTAAGTGTCTGAAAACATTACATTCAGTTTCCACTTAAGTATATTCTTTTAACGTATATTATTTAAATCCCCCTTTAAAAGTATGGGTAAGGGTAATGTCCTGATTGTGTTTCATTTTAAGGTAACTTTTGTGGACTGACCGATCTTGTGGTAGAGCTCTGGCAGCTGCACCTCGACTTTATCCCTCTGGAAATAGTGATATTCGGCCTGCTCACATACCGGTGGGATTAAGTTAAACTGCCTCGCTACAGAGTACGCCTCCTAAACACACAAACACACACATAGTAGACAAGAAAAGGTTAAATTGTCCATTCTTTGGCTGAAATGTTAACATCCAGCATTGTATACAGCAGTGTTGAGGAGTAACTAAAAGAAGCGACACTACAAATTTAAAGGTACATTATGTAGCTTTTTTTGTTTAAAATTAACAAAATTTAAATAATGCCTGAGTACATCATCAATCTTTATTCCAAAATATGTTTTGTCTTAACCTGATTCACTATGATAAGCCTATTATAAGTGTTTATATTTTATAGTTTTCGCAGAAATCGCATACATGCGTCACGTCATAACTGTAAATAGAGAAAAGTTGCTCCGGCTGCTTTAACGCATGTCTGGTGTGGGAGTGGCAGAGGTTAGTTGTCACAAGTGAGAAAGGTTGACATGGAGCCAATAAATCTCCAAACTCTGGAGAATCACCCGTATTAAAGATAACACAGAACAGAGGAAAGTCTGCTGGTTAAAAAGAGAGCACGACAGAGCTTGTAATAAAACAAGAATCAACATTAGCTTGGCTTTTCGGAGATGGTGAGAACTGAGGGATTTGAAATGTTGTAAAAGTGACACGGAGATGGTGTATTACTCAACAGCTGAGTAAGGTATTTTATTGAACAGATAAATTGTCATATGTAGCTCTCTAACAGAGTTCATTGTAAAGCATTATCTATTGTGAAGGCATTTCATTATGCTTGTTGTAGCGCTGTGCTGGAATTTATCGTGTCTATGAAAATATCTAAAGGAAATATCGTGTCTATTATTGGGTAAAGCTGCAGTAACGCCTTTAGCTAGTCAGCTTGAGATCCTTTCCATCTAAACTGGTTAAATCTCTTAAAGGATTAGTTCACTTCAGAATTAAAATTTCCTGATAATTTACTCACCTCCATGTCATCCAAGATGTTCATGTCATTCTTTCTTCATTCAAAAAGAAATTAAGGTTTTTGAGGAAAACATTCCATGATTTTTCTCCATATAGTGGACTTCACTGGGGTTCAACAGGTTGAAGGTACAAACTGCAGTTTCATTGCAACTTTAAAGAGCTCTACACGATCCCAGACGACGAATAAAGGTCTTATCTAGCAAAACAATTCACCATTTTCTTTAAAAAAAAAAAAAAAAAAAAAAAAAAAATATATATATATATATATATATATATATATATATATACTTTTTAACCACATACGCTCTGCGATGCGCCATTCATTATGTAATCACTTTGGAAAGGTCACACAGAAGTACCGCGGTAGGCTGAAAAACTTTCATTTTCTCCTCCAGCTTCAAAATCGTCCGACATCATTGTTTTACCTTTTTTTGTAAAGGAAGTTTGACTTAGTGTTTGAACGATTGCTTTGTAAACACTTGATCTGTACTTTGAAGCTGCATTGAAACTGCAATTTGGACCTTCAGCCCATTAGTAGCCATTGAAGTTTTCCTCAAAAAACTTAATTTCTTTTCGACTGAAGAAAAAAAGACATAAAAATCTTGGATGACATGGGGGTGAGTAAATTATCAGGAAATTTCAATTCAGAAGTGAACTAATCCTTTAAGTCTAGTAGTGAATGTTTTATGGGTAGCAGGATAACCATATTCATCCGCACAGTCACGCAGAGCCGAAGCACAACCAAAACAATGTTCTTCTGCAAAATGCATGCAGTTCTGTTTTTTAACCGCTAGAGGGCCAAAAATTGCATCGTGTACCTTTAATAACATTTTTAAATTGTGATTGTAGTTAATTTACAGTAGAAGTATAGCACAACCAAATGTTACATTGCTGTTAATAATTCAACACATTCTCCAACATTGTTTTTTCATAGCATTTAAAAGTCCAATTGACCCAGTGTATTATATTCAGACAGTTCATTAAAAAAAAACAACAACAAAAAAAAACATTCCTGGATCTGCTTATTCATAGTGGAATTTGTAGCCAAATGTAGTCATCATATGTTTATATATAAATATGTTTGTTCAAGTTGCAGATGCATTTAAAATAATTGAGAAACATAGAAACAAAATTCTAAATTAATATATTGCTGGATAGTTTTACATTTAATAAGCCATTATGCCCTTAGGTCTTGGTAGCTTGTAGTGTAACAAGCTTTCTCAAAGGAGTAGCTTGACTATAGTTGCCCATCACTAGACTTATGTCATAACAATGGTAAATGTGTTATATTATGACGAACAGATGGTGCGCTCATTGAATGAACTTTGGTATATTGAGGGAAGACAGATCCTACCATGATCTCCATGGCGCTCCAGCGTGATGTGCCCCAGTACATGGCCATACCCTGGTTTATAACAAATGTCATCGCACGTACTACCTCTGAAAGAACAAACACACAATAGTGCTCGTGATAAGCGATATAGCATAAATTATGCATTGGTAACACATGCCATGAAAGACGTAAAAGCAATGATAGACCTTCCATAGGGCTGTTGACATCGTTGCGGTTGGCAAAGACAATATCCACATAATCCAGCTGTAGTCTAGACAGCGAGCCTCGGAGACCTGTAGATACATCACCATCACTGTCTGTGCGCTTAATTATTATCATCATCATCATAATGGAGGCAGCACTTTACCTTCTATGATGTGTTTTCTAGACAGGCCTCTCTCTGTCTCTGCCCTGAGGATTATGAATGCAGATGTCAGAGAGGAGAAGATATGAAGTCAGAAAACGACTCAAGATAAATATATTCACTGATATATATACTGCATTTGCTGATCACATCAGATTTGTATGTGGATATTTTGAGACTTTACTAACAGATTTTGATCCATAAACTTTTTTTTTTTTAAAGTTCTTTGAACTGCGCAGTTACATTTGTAAATGACATTTTTTATATATATTCATTTTGACACTATTCTAGCACATTCGTGTCATTCTGAATATATGCTTGTAGAAGTGAACAGATACTCACTGTCCTCCCCAGTAGATCTTAGTCGTTACTACATAACTGGACCGTCTGAAACAAATTTTTTGAGGTGAAAATGGTGGTTATTACAGTGAGGACAAGCCTAATCCTGTCCTATAATTTTGCTCCATTGTTCCACATCCAGGGCTTGACATTAACTTTTTTGCTCACCAGCCACTGTGGCTAGTGGTTTTCCAAAGTTAGTAGCCACTCAGCATTTTAACTGGCCACAATTGTGACATTGATGGAAAAACTGCCATATAGATATTTTTAATATTATCTCAATTTGACAGCAGGTATGCTGTCACTTTAAGACCTGATGCACGGATTCATTATACTGTTACACATGCGTTTTCTTTCTCAGCTGTTTACGTTCACTTAAAACATTACTTGATTTTGACATTATTTTGTGTGTATTTCACTGTTTAAGCACAATAAGCAGCGGGGAAAAAACTCAATTTAGTACTGAGAGGCAGCTTTATGTGTGCGCACTTTGGGTTTGAGCACAAAATCTGTGGGAATGAGTAAAATTATGTGCAATATGTGCAATTCCATGCTGAAATTCAAGCCCCACCAACAATATTCATCCAGAGCAAATGAAGTGAGTGAGTGAGGGGAGGAGGGTTTGTGTGTCAATTCGCTGTCGGTGAGATGAGAGATCCAGTGCATTGTAGGCAGCGGCTAATAGCTGCAAAGTGTCATAAATATGGAGAGAACGTTGCGACAAAAGTCCACCAGGTGACAAGTTTTGCATCATCCGGAGGACTTTTGTTGACAAATAAATGTGAATTTTTCTGTCCAGTGGCCTGTTGCATAAAGCTGGTTTCAGTTGCTACCCAGGTAAGTTTGAGATAGGTTAGATCCAGAGTTTGCTCAAACTAGAGTTGAGCATTGTGAGCCCGTTAAACCTGATCTAAACCAGGTTGGATTTGTATGGATTTATCAACTCTAAACATACACTTAAACTCAGAGTTTGTTAAACTAGCTTCATGGAACAGGCCTCAGGTAACACGGAGAACAAGTAAACATTGTTTATTTACATATATAGGCTACCACCGACAAAGTGGGTTGAACATTGGCAGAGTTACACTTTAATTGATCAATTATTAAAATGAGTCACAAAACACAATGCAGTTGGGTAGCATCGACCTTTTTTAAATTGACATCAAGATTTTAGGTTAAAATTTATATAAAATAGTTTAGATGATTAGATTAGATTCAAATTTGTCCCTGTGCAGAGTATAGTACAAACACAATGAAATACAGAAGCATCTAACCAGAAGCAAATAGCAATATCTATAAGTATAAATACATATATAAAAGTATTATATAATTTATGCTAAAGTGCAGTGCAGTCGGTGAGATGAGAGAGAGAAAAAGAGCAGCTGGTATCGTGTATCTATTCTTCGGAAAATGAGTATTTGAAGATATTTTAGTATAAATATGCATTCAATATTTTTGACAACACTACATGTTTTAATGTCAAGCCCTAGAAGAGATACAAGATACAATGTAAAAACTGTTTCCATGATTAATGTCTGAGAAGAATAATATGTACACTGAATTCATTCAAACTGATTTGCCACAAAATTCATCCAAAATGAGAGGCATAAGAATGAAAACAGGTCACCTCCAGCCTTTCTTCTTAATGATATTCCCTAGAGTGATTTCAGCCCTGCAGGAAAAGGACACAAAATTATTATTATTATTATTATTATTATTATTTCTACACTGGGAAAAAAAAAAAAAAAAGATTCATTAGCCTCAATCTCAGTCTTTCTTTTTCAGAAGAAAAATGTTACCTGATAACCAAAAATACCTAAATATATTACATAAACATACTACAATATATATTACAATGGTCATATACATTTTTAAAAACATTTTTATAATTATATTATATTATAAATGTATTAATTTATTTCTTACTCCATACATTTTTTTCAGTATATTAATTTGCATTTATACTCTACGAAAGGAAAAAGAGAAGAAGAAGAAAAATGTAGGAAAGAGGAGGGTGCTGAAGAGAATGTGCATATAGAAACAGAGACTGAGATCGAAAGATTCATAAATGCCTTGTGGCAAAACAAGCCATGAGCAGTTGAGCACACATTTATCAGGTGCCTCGGCTCTCCGCACGCATTCAAACAAGCGCTCTTTAACGGAGTCTGTGCTCTTGATCTTTAGTAGTGCTGTTTGCTAAGACAAGCATCACTATTACTGTTTCTTATCCTTTGGGTTAAAGATGTGAACATACCAAACTCTATTAAACTTTAGCATTTAACTTTGTATCACATTGTTTGTGTATGGGCATGATGATATTCAAAAATATATAGTTTTTATTTCAGTAAAACATATGAAATGTTTTTAAAAAATGAAAGCTTCTAACATGAAATAAGAGGTGCACTTAAAATCTTTTAAGCATATATTAAAAAAAAAAACTGTACTTGCAGATAATATAATATTAATGAAATAAAAGGCCACTTAAGTGTACTTATAAAGAGAGTAAACTTTCATGACTAGCATTTAAAAAGTGCACTTTGTAATAATGTTAAATTAAAAGTTTTCATGTACATTTTGTTCAAAATCATTATGTTTTAATAATCTTTTGTCATGGTTTTAAGTGCACTTATTTTGATGTGTTGACTAACATACTAAAGCACATGTAAAGTACTTGATTGTAATTATAACTTTGTTGTGTTTTATATATACGAATGTACTACAAATGTGTAATAATAAGTATATTTTAGTTTACCGTAAATGCTTGTCAGTACATTCGGCAGCACACTTTATATTTCAAAGACAACAGAAGTAATAATGAAATTACATATAAAGATATACTTAAACCCTACTTAAGTGGGTCAAAAAAAGCACTCTAAAGTTGAGCTAAATGCATTTAATATAAATTTAAGCAAATACATTTTCATTTAATTTCAATTACCATGCAATTAAGGGTCCAAAAACATTACATTCAGTTCACACTTAAGTATAATCTGAAGTATTCAGATTTCCATAATAAGTACTTTTTTTTAAAGTATGAAAAACTGTAAATTTTTTTACAAGCTTCCAAAAAGTATGGCTACAGGTAAACCAATGACCTTGTGATTAGAGAGGAGGATTGGAGGATTCTATCCAGGTTTCTTCCATTATTTGCAGAACTAATGTCTGAAATCAAATGGTGCCTTACAGGAGTGAGGTTGATTCCATTACAGCTCAAGTTGTGAGGCAAATTCAATACATTCTTTAAAAAAAAATCTTTAATGTCAGCACATTCATGAAATTAGCTGATGTGAAAACAGAAGTGACTATGTGTGACCATGTAAGTCCTAATGTAGGTCACCAGAGCCGTATGCCAGCCAGATGCCCGCTGTATGACTTTGGAAGCGTGAAATGGAAAGACATGCTTCTTCAAGTGTAGTGACCTTGCATTTAAAAGTGACCTGGCTACTGGCTACTAGTAATTGATTTTTCAGCACTGACTATTTTAAAACTATTTCTTAAATAGATTAAAAAATTATTCAATCATTAAAGGGGTATATAAAATGGTATATATCTTCCAATAAAACTTGGCTGCCTATGCAGCAGAAAAAAAAAGTGAAATTGGTGCAATATGACTAGAGAAAACAAAGAAAAAAAGCAATTGTTCAACACCCATAATGCACTAGGCATGTTACCATCCAAGGCCACTCCCAGGCTACATTTACACAACAGCGATGTACTAAAAATGAAAAAGTTTTTTCTTTGTACAGATGACAGTGTTATCAAAACTATCCCAGTTCACATGGATCAGCGAAAACGACTAAAAACGCTGTATTACTCATGCCAGACAAGTAGTTGGCAAGCTCACATCGTAAAGAAAGACTACACGCGTTGTGGATGCCGTCACCATTTTCACAGATTGCGTTTTTGCAGTTTATATGGAGACGATAACGGTATCTTTTTAAAAAACTTGCACTTCAGGCCACCAAAACGGTGTTGTCGTGTAAATGAACGGCCAAAACGCATAAAAAGTTTTCCATTTTTAGTTGAAAACAGTGTCATGTAAACAGCCCCCCAAAGTCTCCCTCCTGTCTGCTAAGGATACGCTCACCAGAGTCATAAACTGCCTTGCTACAGTAAGAAATACTTTTTGGTCATAATGGTGTTTAGCGAAAGTGAGTTTCGGTTTCCAGTGAATGATCCAGTGCGTTGTAGGCAGCGGCTAATAGCTGCAAAGAGTCATAAACATGAAGACAACGCCGCAATGGAAAATCTATATAATGCAGAAGTATAATCTGTAGTTTTCAGGAAAGCCCTGGAGCTGTCAAAAGTCCACCAGGTGACAAGTTTTGCATCATCCGGAGGACTTTTGTTGACAAATAAATGTGAATTTTTCTATCCAGTGGCCTGTTGCATGAAGCTGGTTTCAGTTGCTACCCAGGTAAGTTTGAGATTAGTTTGAGCAAACTCTGGATCTAACCTGAGTTGAGCATTGTGAGCCCGTTAAACCTGGTTGGATTTGTATGGATTTATCAACTCTAAACATACACTTAAACTCAGAGTTTGTTAAACTAGCTTCATGGAACAGGCCTCAGGTAACACGGAGAACGAGTAAACATTGTTTATTTACATATAGGCTACCACCGACAAAGTGGGTTGAACATTGGCAGAGTTACACTTTAATTTATCAATTATTAAAATGAGTCACAAAACGCAATGCAGTTGGGTAGCATCGACCTTTTTTAAATTGACATCAAGATTTTAGGTTAAAATTTATATAAAATAGTTTAGATGATTAGATTAGATTCAAAATTGTCCCTGTGCAGAGTACAGTACAAACACAATGAAATACAGAAGCATCTAACCAGAAGCAAATAGCAATATCTATAAGTATAAATACATATATAAAAGTATTATATAATTTATGCTAAAGTGCATTTAAGATGCAGATGAAAATGCATTAGGGAAACTGTATATTGTGTAAATGGTCAACATTGGTTAATATTTCACAATTTTTAATCAGTCCTACAGTGTATGGATTTTTAAATATGCAATAGGTGATAAAAGCTGCATGCATAATAAAAATAGTTTTAGATGGAGTATAGCATGTCACACTACAGGACATGTGGACTTCTCAGAAGTGATTCATGTAATCTACGAATGACGATGAGAGTGTTCGTATAATCCCTCCAATCACAAAGATCTACTAACAGCTGTTCAGTTCACACCCCCTTTATTTCAAAATAACTGGGCTATTCCGCATTACACCAGCGGCGTCCAATCCTGCTGCTGGAAGGCCTCCTTCCTGCAGAGTTTAGCTCCAGTCTGCTCCAACACACCTGTTTAACTGGGACTGAAGCTAAACTCTGCTGGCAGGAGGCTCCCTCACTGGGATCAGGATTGGAAAGCCCTGCACTACACCACAGATCTCAGCTCTCAGTTCTGTTTAGCCAGAAAGAGATGTAAAGACAAATATCCAATCTCTTGTAAAAAAAAAAAAAAAGAAGGACACTTTATGAGTATATGGAAATAATAATACTTAAGAATACAGAATGTAGTTATAAGAATATACTTAAGTGCAAACAAAATGTAATGTTTGGACACCAAATTGCATGTTTACTGCAATTAAATGAAAAGGTATTATAATTAAAATGTATATTAAATGCCGTTAGATGACCCACTTAAGTAGGACTTACAGTAAGTGCATCTGTATATGTAATTTCATAATTACTTCTATTGTCTTGATAAAATATGGTTAAAATGTAGAATGTACTGACAAGCATTTATTATAAACTAAAATATACTTTAATGTAATTTCAACCTGTTCAAACCTGTATGTCATTTACTTAAATTATTTGTAATAATGGAAATTGCAATTTAGTCTATTTAAAATATAATATTGAATAAGACACTACAGTTCAATTTATAATCAAGTACTTTACATGTGCTTTAAAGCACAAAATGTATTAAAACATGATTTAAAATGTACTTTAAAGTAATTTTTCAGTATTACAAAGTGTAAGACACAGTCATGAAAGTGTACTCTCTTTAAGTACACATAGTGGCCTTTCATTTAATTATTATTATATTACATTATCTACGAGTACAAAAAAAAAAAAAATTATATACTTTTAAGATTTGAAGTACACTAAGTGCACTAACACTAACATCAGGAATCTTTTATCCAATACATTGGTGGGAACCGTACCTGCCTGAAGCATACACTTCTGCTGTGTCGAACAGATTAACTCCATTCTCATAGGCTATCGTCATCAGACTCTCTGCCATCTACAGAAAAAACATCCACACACAAACACATGCATAAGATGACAGAGCTTTGGTCATTTAAATAAATGAAAAATAAAGATGTTTCAGTTACCAGAGAAAAATTATTCAAACTATCAGACTATCATGCAGTAGCTATGTTCATGTTTGCTCACGAGTTGAAAGATTTATAACTTTGCACAGACATGGTAAGCATTTGCATCGATTTGCATCCCTGTGCAATGTCGTGCCCCATAGTGAGTGTGATACTGCAAAGTTATGGTAATACTTTAATTTAAGGTGATGAAATACATGTACAAAAACACTGCAAAAACGTTATGCATAATTACAGGTAACTAACTAAAAATTCTGTCATCATTTACTCACACTCAAGTCATTCCAAACCTGTATGACTGTTGGTAACTAGTTTTGGTTACCATTGATTTCCATTGTATGGACAAAAAAACAAGACGTTTCTCATAATATCTTCTTTTACTGTATGTTCCACAGTAGAAAAAAAATGTTATACAGATTTGGAATGACATAAGAGTGGGTACATAATGACAGAATCTTTATTTTTTGGTTTGAACTATCTCTTTAAGTGTGTAAATTACACTGCAGAAAGACTGCACGAATCTGAATGAGAATCACAATTTTTTTTTTTTTTTTTTTAAAGTAAAAGAAGTAAATATAGGGCCTAATTTACTCAAGGTTCTGACAAAATGTTAATTGCTGTAGTCTGTTTAAAAATATATGTAATTCATTTGAATTAACCTTTTTTTTAAAAATCGGTTTGAGTGAATGATTCAATGACTCACTCATTAAGACTTCGCTTGTTTCATTACTGGATGAATCAGTGTTTTTGAACGAATCTCTTGAATGAATGATTCAGTGACAAATACATTTTTTAAAAGTCACTTGTCGCCACCTACTGCCGCAAAAATGTAATTGATACAATCTACCATAGACGTCAGTGCTTATATCAAAACTATATCTTATATCCCAGTACTTCTGTGATAATTACATAGTTCTGGTATGAAACTCTAAATGGCGCAGGCTGATAGGTCTTTAACTCATTTGGTAGCGATCATGTCATTATCTACATAGCACAGCTGATTGGTTGCTGTTGCATCATCGGCCAATGAGCTGCGGCTCGACATTCAAACAAATACGGTAGTGTCTGCTGTTGCAGTGCGCATTCAGAAACCCTCCACCTTCCCCAGCTCCACCTGTATAGATCTGCTATGGGGTTAATCGAGATTGCGGTCTCTTAAATATTAATTGTGCAGCTCTAAGAGGTAATCATGTGAGGTAATGTAGAATTTATCCATGAACATTACAGTTCACCTCATCAGAGATCTGAGATCCAAATGTCACCCAGGTGCCTGTGAACAGAAAGAGAGTATGTGAGACAGAAGGATGAAGAAGTTAGAAGGGTGAGATAGGAGAAGGGTGTATTAATACAATTGCAATTTAGTATGTAATATCAAAAAAACACACTGCAGTAAAAAAAATTATAGTACTTAAAAGCACTTAACATGTGTGTTAACATCAAAATAAGTTACTTCTTTAAAGCATGACAAAAGATTATTAAACATAATGATTTAAAATGTACTTTTTATTTTCACATTATTACAAAGTGCACTTTCAGAGTGTTAAGAAACACAGTCATGGAACTGTACTCTCTTTCATTTAATTAACTTTATATTATCCAGTTTTTTAAAAAAATATACATTTAAGGTTTGAAGTACACTACAAGAGCACATTCAATACAATTAAGCACACCTTTTCACAAGACTAAGCTGGGTTAAATTAAAGTATTTTAACATGGAAGAAATAGTATCTTTAGCTTTAAATAAATAACTGACTCTCCAGTCTTAGACAGAGATGACTAAAGCTCTCTGGATACTCACCGAGTCCCAAGCAAGAAACACGTAGACCTGACTTTCCAAGGTTTCTGAAAGAGAAGGTGAGACAGAGAAAGAATATTTAGTACTCTGTTTTTTTATATATGCACTGGCAACAATCCTTAGTTTCTTTCTTCTACTCATCCATATTAGGAATCACTTACCAAAAATACCTGATATAATAACAGTTATGATATGAAAAAGCCATTCTGTATACTGCATGTAGGATTTGCATCAAACAAACAGAGCGCAATAGAAAACGAACACAATCCCAGGGAACGTCCCCCTTTTCTCTAGCGTTCAAATAACCAAGAAAAACCTGCAAAAACTGGCCATTTGAACATTCTGAAAACATTCAGAAATAATCTGAATGTTTTCATAACTTAGAGGGGACCTATAACGCCCCTTTTACAAAATGTAATACAAATCTCTGGTGCCCCAGAATGTATCTGTGAAGTTTCAGCTCAAAATATCCTACAGATCATTTATTATACTATGTTGTATATGCCCCATTTTTGAGTGGGAGGAAATTCATGCTGTTTTCGTGCATGTATCTTTAAATGCAAATGAGCTGCTGCTCCCCACCCCATTTTCCAGAAAAGGGTGGAGCCTACAGCTCGTCCCTTGGATACTAAATTTTGATTATCATCTCTATCGCGGTCATGCTCACGTGACATTGCAGTTCTTCATCATCATGAACATTTATTATCTGCATGCGTTTTATAGCTAAGGCTAAACTTCTGATATATGGTTTTCTGAGCGCACGCATCTGAACCACGTGCACGTCGCTTGAGTATTAAACTGATTTCTCTCACACATCTTATTTCACTTAAACTGTCAAAAACACACACAAAAACACAGTCGGTTATGCCTTTGAACGTAAACGGCAAGCAAAGAAATCGCATGTGTATATTACATCAGTGTATTAAAGTGTCAGCAGCATAATACACAGTACCTACTGCTGTATATTCTGTTAATATGAATCAAACAACAAAAGAAAAACAGAAAATCACTCACTGCTTTTGACTGAATAACTTTAGTAGCTTTAATAAGAAAACATTTCTTACTTAAATGTTGCTGTTAAATGCTCTAGCGAGGAGATAAACATGGCGGACTGTGTACAGCTCACTCAGGGCGGGATCTATGCTAATAGGGCAGAGTCCGTCAACAGTTGTGGGCGGGGCCTAATCATTTTATGATGTCACATTGCTAAAATCGGCTTGTTCTGAGACACTACTTATGATTTATGAGGATTAAAAAAAAGAGGAGTGGATGGATTTTTACCATTATAGGGTGGTTGTGTACACACACTGCCGACACACATTTATGTTCAAACACCATGTAAAAGTGTATTTTGCATAATAGGTCCCCTTTAATGGTAGCATTAGCAAAATGTTCTTAAAACATATTTTTGTTAACTGGGATAATTCTGTTATATACGCATTTTAGATGTTAAATGTAAGTTCAAAATACTACATATAACAAAAATGATTTTTATGATAGTAACAGTAAAGGGACTATTGTAATGGGGTAAAAATGTAATATAATTACACAATTACATTATATAATTAATAATTAGTTAATTCAGATGAGTGAATGTGTATGTTTAATCTGTACTTGTTCTTTTTTACCAGGCAAGCAGTTGTTTTATTCACTTTCACTAGATTCGTTTTCATAGCCTTTCATTTACACATTGTTTGGGAACAACACTAAGCAGGATATAGAATAACTTTTTATATAAAAGTAGCAAAAATAAAATTTGGCTTTTTAATACGATTAATCAAAGACATAATCAACAAATACTATATCTATACTATATTTATGGATGTCAACTTTTCATCTTAACATCAAATTGCATATATTGGCTAATGGATATGAAGCTGTGTTCAAAACCATTGTAAAATAGCCAATGAAAAGAGTTTAAGTTAGAGTAGCGCCCTTGGCTGCTTTAATTACAGATGCATGAACACCAGTTGAAGATTAGCTATGTGTTACCCGTGCCTGCTTTTCATTTGAGCCGCTGCTCACTTATGTGTCTGATAGAAACGGAGAGACAGAAAGAGACAGATTGTCAGTGTGTTTAGATCCAAGCGGCTAAACCACGCTTTCTCTTCTCCAAATCTATTTTTGTTTGCCCGGCCAGTCTATTTATAGAAATGTTGCAACTGTGCATTTGTTTGTGTCCAGTGTGTGTGTGTGTGTGTGTGTGTGTGTGTGGAATGGACTATTCATTATATTGATACTGACATATTTCCAGCCAAGACTGTGAGGAATAACTAAAATAATGGCATGAATCATTAATTTGATCTAAAAAAGCATAGGAAAAAGGCACATCTATTCATCACATGAGAGGAACGGGTGAGAGAAAAAACTGCAAAGCTCTTTCTCGCTGACACAAATATTTTCACTTTCTCTGTCATCCTTCATTTTTATCTTTCTCCATCCTTTCCTCTTTTCCACAGCGCTGCATTAGAGTGCTGAATCACACACGCACATCGTTATGAATGTATATGATGTGAAGCCGCAGGGAGGAAAACACGAATCATGCGCTGAATATTCACATTCGATGCTGCATGTTTACATGCACGCACACACACTCACATTTGGTCCCCGTAATGTAGGGAATACGAGGACCACACACACACACACACACACACACTTGTTTTTCTATCATGGTGGGGACTTTCCATTAAATTTTCTATCCCTAGATGTAAGCTTCATAAAAACCTTTTTGTAATATTATTAGTTAATAATATTATGTAGAATAAGAATCTGTTAAAAATTCAGCTATTATTTACTGTCCCTCATGTCGTTTCAAAACTCTATGCCATTATGCATGACGTATTGATGAACGTAGAAGCGCAGAGGCATCAGCTAGAGGTGTCTAAGCTTACGCTACTCCTATATCCTGCATCATACATCGGGTCAGAGGTCACTAGACTCCAGTTATTACAGTTCATAAAGTTTTAAATATGGATATTTTTCTTACAAAAATCACTTCAGAAGGCCTTTATTAACCCACTGGAGCTGTATGGATTAATTTTATGATGGATGGATGCGCTTTTTTGGGCTTCTGAATCTCGAGCCCCATTCACTCCCATTATAAAGCTTGGAAGAGCCAGAATATTTTTTTAATAGAACTCCGATTGTGTTCGTCTGAAAGAAGATAGTCATATACACCTAGGATGACTTGAGGGTGAGTAAACCATGGAATCATTTTAATTTTGGGGTGAAAAAAACCCTTCAAATGTCAGTTTGTTCCTTAAACAAACTATTGACAAGACTCTGAACCCCCCCTTGTAATAATATCTGTAACAATATAACTGGGTCATCCTGTGTCGAATCAACCAGAGGACCCTGGATGTAGAAAGACAAACATAAATAGTGAAAATATTAAATGTCACAGATGTACATTTACTGAGTAATCCACTATTTTTTAGAGGGGGTTCAAAATGACAATTTTCACCTGAGATCTGGAGCCAAAATAGAGGGGTGTAAAAATGTCTTTAGAAAGATGGAAGCAGCATTATTTTATTTTTACTCAGAGATTGGTAGGTCTACTAGTAAAATCTGTTGACTTTAGCAATCTTTGTTTCATTATATGCCAACAGTGACAGTTCAAAAAATGGCAAAAAGCACTTCTTGTGTTTTTTTGCCTCAAGTTTGCATGCCTAAAGAATAAATAATGTTGTCAAAATAAATCTGATCAAATAAATGCACGTATGAGAGACTTCCTTTAAAAACATTCAAAAATCGTACCAACCCTAAACTAAAGTAGTGTTCAATGACAGAATTTTCATTTCTAGGTGAACTAATCTTTTAAGCGGTTTTCTGTTTCAGCACCAGCCAACAGGAGGTCATTTCAAGTTCTTCTTACAATATTGGCAAAACTCGACCACCCCACCCACACATGATTTAAATACATACTGCAACACAAATGTACACAGATGCTGGCTCTTGCACTGTGCCCAAGACAAGTCATATCTCTCCCATGAGTTCTAATATTTCTAATATCTCCTAACCAACATCAGTAGCAACAAAACAACAGTACATTTCATTACTTGTTTCTGTTTCTTCAGCATGATGCCTTGAATGATGCTGAAGAAACAGAAACAAGTAATGAAATGTACTGTTGTTTATATTACATTTATATTAAACCACTGATTGTGTTATGTGAAGCAGCATTTCACTTTCAGAGTGGAAAGACAAATAACTTGTCGCCTGGTCATCATCAGTGAAAGCTTTTTATTGTCTTAATTTGTTAGGTAAAGTCTTTTAGAAGTCGTGCACCCTCTATAATCGCTTTTTCTCTCTCTCTTATGAACACAAGCTTTTTCTGTGAAAGAAAGTGTTTAATGATGCTGAGATCTTGGCTGATTCTCTTTTTCCTACCACAAGCCTGGCTATAAATCATCCTGTTCACACACAAACACATGCTGTAACACTGGCCTCCGCAACAACCATGGTGTTCTATTTACTGATATGTTTACACAGCCACTATTGTGTATGTATAGACATGCACTAAATTGTAGTTTGTGAAGTCACTCAGGACTATAAGAATCCATGTTACTGTGTGCTTTTGCACTCTTATGTTATTGCTGGAGTATTTGAATCTAATTAGTGGTGATTTCTAAGGCCTCTAAATTAACAAAATGATCAAAACCTGTTACACACTATCCACTACAAGCCCTTTTGCCGTCTAACTGATAGTTAACACTTTTATTAACTTTTATTTAAGTTCTTTTAATATAATTCTAAAAATGTCGACCTCAAGGTTGTGTTTCACGTGTCTTTCCTGTGAAATCTTTTACTTTATAAAAATCCATTCCAAAGTAGTCTAAGAATAACTTTTATATTGTTAGTAATATTTTAAGATGAACACTTACTAGACTGAAGCAACTTAGGTGTCACGCTGGGTTGCAGGAAGGCAGACACAGACGAAGAGAATAAATCCAAAATACAGGTTTAATGAACAATCCAACAAGCAGGCAGTCAGGTGCAACACAACATACACGGATGGTGATCGGACAAAGAGTGAACGGGAGGAACTTAAGTAGCAAACATAACAAGGGTAATTAAATGGGACACAGTTGACATAAATGAGCTAATGATGATGGTAACCAAGGATACAGATGAGTGGCGGGAAAACTGGCTTGGCCTCACGCCGTGGAGGAAAGATGGTGGTGGCTTGGGAGGAGGACAAGGCAAGGGGCAGGTACCAGGGGCAGGCAGACGGAGGACAACAACCAGGGCAGGACCGAAGGAGGTAGCATTCATAGGGGGCTGTAGGCAGATAGATGCGACCCAAAGCTCAGCCATGCCAGAAGTCCAAGGCGGAGTCGACATTAGTGGTGATGGACTCAGGGGAATGACCGACGGCGACTGAGCCTTGGGAGGTGGAGCCCACCGCACAGACGGAAGTCAGAGGTGGTGAAGGGACGCCGATGACCTAGGCGGCCGCGACAGAGCTGCAGTGACGACTCTCCGAGGCGAAGATGGGAGATCCAGAGAGCAGAGGATGAGCTGGTGCGACCGAGGGCAGAGGTAGACCCTGTGGGAGGGTGGAGCTTGCCGAAGCCGAAGAGATGGAGGGCCGGAGAGCAGCGGACGGCCCGCAAGTCCGCAGCAGAGGCTTGGTGATGTCTGGCCCAGGGGGAGCCGACGTTCCGAGGGAGCCCGGCGAGTCCGAATGCTCGATGGGCGATGCCAGAGTCGAGGGGAGGAGGAGGAGTGTAGGCGCAGGAGCCAGGTCGACGGGTCGAGGCGGGACTGAGTGTGACAAGGCTGGAGGCGGAGCCAAGGGCTCGTAACGCCCAGGAGGAGTAGGCTCCCAGCAGGACCACAATGTAACCTCGCCACTGAGGGGAGGATGTAGTGCCACGGCGGGACTGATGGGAGACGATGATGACTGGGTGACAGGCTTGGCGGGGGTCTGGAAGTGAATAGTGGCACAGAAACCCCCCAAAAAAATAAAGTGTCCTTTATGGCAGTTAGTAGAGGGAGGCTGGGTGGGGATAACAGGACTGACAAAGAAGATTCAGATATGGGGGAATTCCAGGGAAATAGGGAATTTACCTCACCACACTCCATAAAATGGTCCAGTAAGTCCATCCGGTGTTCGCTCTCAGTGGCGGGGGGGTGGGCGGGGCTCGCATCCTTCCCCTCGAACTCCACGAGGGCTCCCACAGCGATGGACGGTGATGTCAGCTCACACCCCTGGTCAGACTCACTGAGGTGCTTCGGCTCCGGGGCGATGTTGAGTTCCACCATTCCATCCTCGAGCGTAGGCTCTAACGTCGCGGCAGGCGGAA
Organism: Elopichthys bambusa; assembly: GCA_037101425.1. Lineage (NCBI taxonomy): Eukaryota > Metazoa > Chordata > Actinopteri > Cypriniformes > Xenocyprididae > Elopichthys > Elopichthys bambusa. The sequence continues at coordinate 3,472,768 of CM074434.1, forward strand.
GCTTCCAGTCTGCGGGGAGATTAGCCGTCGTCAATTGCGGTGGTGACGAACTGGGCTCTGGGTCTGGCCGGGACCGCATGCTCTCCAGACACATTAAGACGGCTTCCCTCCAATTAAGTCCGGTGGAGTCTGGAAGGTGGATGGTGTTATGGACGTTGGCCCCGATCCAGAACAGGGTGTTGAGGGCTTCATCCTCCAGCATGCTGTGGCTGGCCAAAAAACAAGTTCATAACAAAAGAAAAAAAAAAAGCATGGCTTTCCTGGGCCACAGTGATGAACTTGGCCCGTTCATCAAAATTAGGCGGTCCGATCATCTGTCACGCTGGGTTGCAGGAAGGCAGACACAGACGAAGAGAATAAATTCAAAATACAGGTTTAATGAACAATCCAACAAGCAAGCAGACAGTCAGGTGCAACACAACATACACGGATGGTGATCAGACAAAGACTGAGTGAACGGGAGGAACTTAAGTAGCAAACATAACAAGGGTAATTATTGGGACACAGTTGACATAAATGAACTAATGATGACGGTAACCAAGGATACAGATGAGTGGCGGGAAACTGAACAAAGGAATATGTGACAATAGAAAACAAACTGAAAGTCCTTGAAAACTGAAACTAACAGACTGACATTAGGTTTACTCAATTATTAATACTTTTTTTTTTTTTAGAAAAATCGTGTTAAAATGTGAGTATCAATTATAATACATCAGACATTTATTTGTTCATCTCTCAATCATTGTAATATACGTATTGCCACCCACAATAAAAACTACAGAGCTTTGATCATAAAACTAAGCATTTAAATATCTTAGGAAGACATATTATTAGGATATATATATATATAGTGTGACAACTGATATTTATATGCATTTTATGTAAGTATTCTGCTATACTATTATAAAGATCTCATTGATTTTTTTACAGTATCAGCATTTCATCTTATATATATATATATATATATATATATATATATATATATATATATATATATATATATATATCAGCAACTGCACCAAATTGCATATTTTTTCTCAGTTTGGGCTTCTGAATAATATTGAGGTGTATTTTCTTCCTCAAGTATGAGCTCCATATTCTCACTATATCAGACTATATGATCCATAAAAGCCTAATGTATCAAATTTGATACTCAAAAAAAAACAAACAAACAAAAAAAAACTCAAGGTTCAATACACAGTTCTATTTAAAAAAATGTAAACATCTCACTCAAATTGTTATGCTGATGATATAATTTGCAATGACATTACACATTTATTTTCACTTTTGGAACCCACTGAATCTGCAAGAGGTCAAATCATACATCAACGGACACATCAGGCAGATTCATAAAAATCAGAAATGCAGAGCACACAACACCATCCAGACACACTCCTCTCAGAATACTGCAGTGCACCACAACAGGGTGGAGAGAGAGAGAGAGAGAGAGAGAGTGTAACAAATGTGAAAATGTGAGTGAAGGCAGATAAAGTGGAAATGAAAAAATGACAAGCACAGGCAACAATGAGATAGAAACTGGGAGAGAACAAAGAGTAAAAAACAATGATTTAGAAAGAAAAAGAGAACAATTTTGAGGGAGTGTGGTGAATAGCGAAAGAGGGAAAACAGAATGGACAGAAGTGGTGGGAGAGAGCAGCGCTCATTTCTCCACAGAGTATCTGTCTGCAAACCGTAAAAGGCCCATTCTGATTAATGTACTTTATAATGAGTTAGCATAGGCAATTACTGCACAGGCTGAGAAGAGAGGGGGAAAAAACGAGTGCGTGAGCAAGAGAGAGTTGGCAGAATGGCATTCTCATGCTACACCTTAAACATACGTCTATATACTACATATATAGTGTGCACAAAAGAATATTGCATAATGTGCTCAGCTTCACCTTCTATTTCTGGTGTGATGAATGAACCGAATATGCAACCGACTGTTAAAAGTTACGATGAACCAACAAAACTGGAATAATGCAAAACACTGTATTTATTTCTGAAATGAAAACTGGATGTCACTTGCCGAATTAAATATGCAACACGCATCATCAGCGTACAATATTACTGTTTGAAATGTTGGTCTCACTTTATATTAAGTGTTTTTAACTACTATGTACTGACATTTGAATGAATCATTTGATACAGTGCACTTATTGTGTTCATACGTTTTTACATTTGTACTTATATAAAAAAAAACATTTACAATTACAGCTGTAATTACACTGTTAAGCCTTCCCTTACACCTTAACCCAGCCTTAATATTAACCTAACGTCAGTATTGACACCACTCTTTAAAATAATTAAACCTCAGTAAATTAATAAAACAAAATAAGCAGTAAATTAATTTGACATAATACACCTAAATTGGGTTGACCTAACTAATTTGAATGAAATAAATTAAATTGTGTGTAAAACTTTCTTTAATTAAATGAAGTAAGGCTAATGAAGTAAGGGTAATAAAGTGTGACTGAAATTTTTATTAGTGCATACTGCACACTATCACACTTTAAAAGTATATAACTGTGCATTCAGTAGCTTGCCGAATTTTAAATATTCACAATATATTATTTTGCTGGAAATATTGTCATACTGATGCACATTAATTAATTTTGTTTTTATAAATTAAACAAATTAATAATTTGTTTTAGCTATATTTTGTTATCAGTATGTTAGTATTCTATTCCAAACATAGCATCATTCGAATAATTTGCACTTGACTTATTTCCATTAGTGATTAAACAACCCCCAAGAGCGTGGAGCTGGTGAAGGACAGGGAAGGCAGGAGGAGCCAGGGTGGATCTTTGGCGTAAGGTCTGGGTGGAATCTGGAAACCAACTGATGGAGGCAGAGCCGGAAGCGATGGAGACCCAGCGAAGCTGATAGGCCGACGGACCAGGGCAACATCCATGGCTCAGAAGCCCAAGGTGGAGCCGCTGATGCACAGAACCAAGGTGATGATGGAGGGAATAAGGATGACGGGGAAGCCAGAGGACGGAGGACCCAGGTGGAGCCAAGGGGTGGAGGGTTGAGGCGCAGCTGGAGACCTGGAAGTCCGTGGCAGAGGCAGAGCGACGACTCACAGAGGCTGAGCCGGATGGATGAGGGACTCTGGAGGAGTCCTAAGGCCGAAGGATCACGGTGGAGCCGACAGGCTGACAGGTGGAGATGAGGTGAAACCAAGGAATCCATAACACTGTGCCGAGCTGGTGATTGGGAGGGCCGAAGCAGAGCCAGAGACTTGCACGGAGCTAGTAGCGGTGGCAGAGCAGAGGAGCTAAACGACACCAGGTAAGGTGGCGAGTCTAGGGGAGGAGATGGGAGCAGGGAGTTGGGCGGGAACATCGGAGCAGGAAGGTCTCTGGACAGACCTCCAAACAGCCAGATGGAACCAGCGGAGAATATGTAAATTCAAGGGTGGGGGAGGGAACTAGATGTATCAGGCAGTGGTCCGCTCTTGGCTCTCTAGAACTGACATGGCGGCTGGCACTGGCTCTGGGACAGATGCGGTGGCTGGTTCTGGAGCCGATGTGGGAGTGGGCTCTTGCTCTTGGACCATGGTGGGCATGGGCTCAGGCTAAGAGTCAGTAGTGGACTCATGCTCTGGTTCCGTGCTGGGTCTGTGGGTAACGTGTTCTCCTTCCTCTCCCTCACAGACCGTGAAGGGGGACCCACAAATCCGCAGCACTCACACTACATAACTGGCGAACATCCCTTGAGGACCTTCCATGGGCAGGCGTGCTTTTGACAGTTCGTTGAGGCTAGTCTGGTAAAACAGACAGAGGGAGCAGTCAGGATAGTGTAAGGCATGCCAGGTTGAGAAAATTCCTCATGTGATCCTCGAGGGAACGTTCCCCCTGATCCAGGAGGAGGAGGATGTACACAGCTCGTATGTCCATAGTCCATTTAAATCTTTATTTGAGGATGGTTCTTCTGTCAGGTGTAGTGGTAAGCACGCACAAAGTAGATTAAAGTAAACAGTACTTATTATAATCCGAAACACTCAGGAGAACACAGGAATCCACATAGGAGAAACCGACAAGGGACTGAATTAAACAGTATAGAATAAACACAGGGTAAATATTATGAGAGCAAAGGTGCAAATCAAAAGTAACCATGGAAAAAAACAAGGACATAACAAACAAAACAGGATGGGAACTAAAGGAAAAAAGAACCTAACCCCTAACCGTGACAATAATGAGTAGTACTAAAACTGCATATCTTTTTTTGTGTTCAGCAAGGTGAGTAAATGATGACAGAATTTAAATTTTTGTGTGAACAACCTATTAAATAATAATGTTTGTAATTTAAAAAGAAAAATAGCAAAGGTATTCCAAACTGTCTCAGCATGGCAAGTACATCTCATCTCAAATGTTCAAACTCAGTTAACTGTAACTGTACAGTAGCTGCTGAAAAAAATAAACCAGCATTGAAAGAAGCATATTTACAGTATGTGACATGTCTGATCAATCCATGTCCCATAATGCATTTTAAGAAAAGGTCCCTTCCCTGGAACTCCTCAGCCTTTAAAAATTTGATCTAGGCATCTTATAGCAACATGAGTTTCTCCACAGTTGACAGCATAAAGCAGCTATTCGCTTGGCCAACTTAAAGTTGCAGTGCTGTCGCTGGGGCAGTGATAACTGTGATGCTGTGATGCAATGTCTAAAGCAACAGCAGACATAACGGAGGAATATGTGTAATGTTGTAGGACAGGAATGAGACTGGAAGATGTTTCATGACATTATACTGAAAAAAAAAAAAAATGGATGCAGTTAAATATGAGTCACCATATGCCTGTGAAATGAGCTTGATAAGATTAATTTGCTTAATGTGATAAAACAGATCTGTTTCATTAACATGACTGTTAGCACCTAGGAGCTAGAACAAAAACTGAAAACACTAAAACACAAATATAAATGTGTAAAGACCAATCAGAGTTGGAGTACTGGTCTTGTGGAGTACTCTTAATCATTACAAATGTGTAATTATATATATATATATATATATTTAAATGAATTACATATATTTTTAAATGAATTTTAGTTTACCATATATATGCCTGTCACTACATTCGATAGTACTCTTTAACCATATTTCAAAGACAATAATAGTCATTATTAAATTACATACTAAGATGTACTTAAGTGGGTCAAAAAAGGCACTCTAAAGTTCAGCTAACTGCATGTAATGTAAACTATTATATATAATAATGTACTTTTTTTTTTTTTTTACAAAGATATACTTTTGCCACAGTGTTGAAATAACTAAAAGAGCTCAACAAACAAAGTATTTTCAAGTCAGTGCTAAAGGTCAAAGAATCACAGAACTGTTTCACTGCAGAAGTCTGTAGTATTCGGTTTTTCACTTGCTACAAAAACATGCTTGAGATGAATTCGATTACATTTTAGATTTGTACAAAATAAACAAAAATTTTAATTTAGTCATCTATTCACCCTCATGTCTTTCCAAACCCATAAGACTTTCGATAATTTTCTAATCACAAATGAATTTAGATTTCTGTGCCTCCAAAGTCCATTTACCCAAAACTTTGAGACTTCAAAAAGTCCATAAAAAGAAATCCATATGAATCGAGCGGTTTAACTAAGTCTTCTGAAAATACACGATCGCAGAGTATATAATGAACAGATTTAATTTACACTTTTATTCACATATAAAATTGATCAATGCACACACAAAGAGCACATCAAGTATGGTAAACAGGAGCTCAAACATGCATGTCTGCAGATATTATAACCTCCTTGCTTCAGATTTGAAATATAGTGCATGAAACATATGGAAACCTTTTATGGTGCATTTTATCCTTTTTTGAGCTTAATTTTTGTTATATGAAAAGTGAAACATGGACGTTCTACTAAACATCTTCTTTTGTGTTCCAAGGAAGTAAAAATAGTCATACAGATTTGGAACAAGGGTGAGTAATTTATTAAAGCAATAAGCCCCAAGAAGCTGTGGTTACAGTGAATTTATAACAGCTAAGGGGCGGAGTCAATTGAACAATATCAATTGAAAACAAACATATGTTTACATTGCTAAGAGTGGTTGCTAAGGGTGTTGTGCAGTGATACACAGAACCGTTGGGTGAAGCGGTCATAGCCGTGTTTTATTGTGAATAGCTATTGACCAATCAGAATCAAGGACTGGAACTAACTGTTTTATAAAACAAATGATAGTATAACACTTTTCACAATGTTTCACAATGAAACAGACCCTTGTAAAAAGTACACTTTAGCATACTTTTAAAAAAGAGTACTAATTATGGACATAATATACTTTAAAAGAATATACTTAAGCACAAACTGAATGTAAAGTAATTTAGAACGTAATTGTGCGATATTTACAATTAAAAGAAAATAAATTGATTAAAAATTAAATGAAATTAAGAGTGCCTTTTTGACCCACTAAAGTAGGGCTTAAATAATAAAATTAAAATGAAAAAACATGCATTTATGATAACTACTTTTTAATGTCATTTCTATTGAAACATGTATGTCATATATTTAAATAGGTTTGTAATTACACATTTATAGTGATGAAAATGCCATTTAGAACATTTAAAAAACATCACCTTTAAATGTAATATCAGACAACACACTACAGTTATAACTAAATTCAAATTGTAATCCAGTACTTTACAGTAGATGTGCTTTAGTTTGTTAGTCAACACAACAAAATAAGTGTATTTCTTTAAAGTAGGACAAATGATTATTCAGTTTTTAGTTCAAACAAAGTTAAATCATAATGATTTAAAATGTACATTGAAGTAAAACCTTTAACTGAAAATCATTAAAAAGTTTTAAAAGTCTACTTAAGTGTGTTAAGAAACATAGTTCTGAAAGTGTCTCCCTCTTAACGTGGCCTTTTATTTCATTAATAATATATTATCTGCAAGTACAGTAAATATACTTTTAAGATTCTAACACAACATTCAATACAATTAAGTGCACTTCTGTTCCACAACGAGAGATCAGAACCTTGTTTGCCCGACAGGCACGGCACCAACCAACACCCGTTATATTGACACAATAACAAATGAACATGTTAAACATGCAAACACTGTAAGCCACTTCGACCCTGTAGGAACTGATAAAAATAATCTAACATGGTTTGTGAATATTTTTCTGGCTAAGGACATTGCTGTATAACCTCTCGCTATGACAAGCACAACTGCGATATTCACAGATCATGTGTCGTCAGATGCGTATGTTTCTTAATGGACTCCCAGTGCATGAAAATGAAATGTAGGCTATTTAATCACAACAATTAGGAGTAATTAGCATAATTATAGCTATTGTTATTCTGAATGCCATTAATGGTCAAAGCAAGTATATTCTAATGTGTTTGTATACATGCCTTACATTTTGAAAAGTGTATGCATCTGCATTTAACTGTATTTTTGTGGGGGTGTTTTAAATAACATCTATTAACTTTACCAGAATACAAGAGAGAGAGAGAGATTTGGTTGAGTGACAAGAATGGGAATCTCTTAACCACTTGAAACAGGCTTTGGCATGAAAATATGATGACCACTAACTGAGGTTACAATCTTTCTATTTTTACCAGCCAACTTCCACCCTCTGGCTAATAATCTCTATCTTTTACACACCATGGCACAGCTGCTGCTCAACAGAGATGATAACACAATGTAAACTAGACAAACTTTGATGTTGGCTTGAGAAAGCCTAGCTCAGGGGTGGGCAAGTTTGGTCCTAGAGAGCCGCTGTCCTGCAGAGTTCAGCTCCAACTCTAATCAAACACACCTGAACCACCTAATCAAGCTCTTCAGGATTACTAAGGCTACATGCAGGTGAGGGTTTTTTTTTAGGGTTGGAGCTAAACTCTGCAGGGCAGCAGCTTTCTAGGACCGAACTTGCCCACCCCTGGCCTAGCTAAAAGGTTTGAAGTAGATTTAAAAGCTTGAAGTCTGAAGTTTTAAAGGGGACCTATAATGCCTCTGGTGTCCCCAGAATGTGTCTGTGAAGTTTCAGCTCAAAATACCCCACAGATCATTTATTATAGCTTGTCAAATTTGCCCCTATTTGGGTGTGAACATGCCGTTTTTGTGTATGTCCCTTTAAATGCAAATGAGCTGCTGCTCCCTTTCCAGAAGAGGGCGGAGCTTTAACAGCTCGTGCTTCGGTTGCTCAACAACAACAAAGCTGGAGAATCTCGCGCAGCCAAAATGAGGATTGTCAGTAACGGTGTTCAGCCTTACATTGTTCAAACCGGAGTCGGACACTGATGGAGAGACTCAGGAAGAAGTTACAACTTTTAGAATGAAACTGGACGTTTCTGAATGGTTAGTGGATAAATTTATGTAGTTGCTGTGGAGTTGATTCAACTCATCGACTAGCATGTGCCGTCATGTTAATCTTTTGTGCAAATCCAGAGTTGAATTGACCCTTGTTTGTGAAGCAGTCCGGCGTAACGCAGCCCAACATGGCCTCACCCCCTTTGTTGCGTGTTCCAGGGGGTGTGGTTTATGTAAATTTTAGGGTTAGTGATGTCACTAACCCAGGAAGAAGCTCGTTGCAGACTACCAGCCATTTGTTGTAGTTCTTAAACAGCAATTTCTTTAAAAGAAAATATCTCTTTGCATTGAACTTTGTGCGTCGTAACTTGCAGATGTTGTTTATGCTCAAACAGCAACAGTACTCACTAACTAAAGTTAAAAAAGTGAAATCATAATCAACCATCCCTTTGAGGCCATGCAGACAGACAGACAGACATATATATACATACCATTACCTATTTACAGATACCACATAGGAAGGGAGTGTCTGTCCGATATGAAAAATGAACATCCAGAGATTGCTTTTAAGGCCAGGTGGATCAAACAGACTGTCGTGCAGCAAAGTGGTAACACAAAATTATGGCTCAGCAATCACTGAGAAAGTGGGTGTGCAGTCTGAGGCTGACATTAGTACAACACAAACACACACACACACACACTCATACAAATGTATTGAAGGCAACGTGATATTTTAAAAACGCATCTATGGATTCTTCTCGCCTCCATCCGGAAAGGAAAGTAAATTTCAGTGGCAGAGCAAGTACATTTTGATAATGAACGATTCTTTCCTTTAGGATGATATGCAATGATGAATTGTATGGAAGCTTGTTTCCTACATGGAATAAGGAAATTAAAAATGGTAATTGCAACTTTTTTTTCTCAGAATTCGGAAGTTATATCTCACAATTCAGACATTCAACATGTCCTCCAACCAATACGCCCATATAGGTCGTTTGTCACTTCCCTGAAATACGACCCATAGGAGCATTTACTAAAGTTGTGCCTCTATCGACAACAGGACACTTTCATTTTAATGCACTGTACCCTTTTTAAGGTTGGGGTAGGCGTAGTCGTTAATAAAAAAAGAGTTTTGCAAAATGGAAATAGGACAAATGGTGTGTAAAAAGTCCACACATTGCATTTAAATGAACATGCATTTTGACTGGTAATGACGGTCATACGTCATTTCATGACGACAGACGTAACACGACACTGTCATTATTTTTACATCAGCTAGAGGGCGCCTGACTTTAAAACGTAAATATAGGTCGTAATAAGGTGCGAACTATAGGGTCGTTTTTTGGAGGACAGTCTCCAGACTTTATAACTCGCAATTGCGAGTTTATCCCCCAGTTTCACAAACAAGGCTTAAGATAGTCCCAGACTAAAATGCATGTTTTAACTGAAAGCATCTTGCACTGATATATCTTAAAATATGTCAGTGCCATTGTTTTGTCTCAAGATGCACACCAGTAATGTTTATAAAATCTACTTAAATGCCCTAACTGAACTAAGGCCTAATCGTGGTTTAGTCTAAACCCTGTCTGTGAAACCAGGTCTATATCTCACAATTCTGAAGGGAAAAAAAGGTCAGAATTGAAAGATAAAAACTCAGAATTCTGACTTTATTTCTCACAAGAGGTTATAACGTGCAATTCTTTATATTTCACAATTCTGACTTGTAGATATAAACTCAGATTTGCAAGAAATAAAGAACTGTGAGATAAAAAGCCGCAAATGCCTTTTTTATTTCTTTTTTCCTTGGTGAAAACAAGCTTTTGTCGAAATCATGCACAGTCAGACCTGGAATGTGTATTAGGGTCAATTCTGAATCCATGTTGACTTTAATGGATAAATCTGCAATGCCCCATGTTCTAATAATAGCATCCCTCAGACAGTCAAACATGACCTTTAAAGACTTAATGGACAGCATGGATTGTCCAACTATGAAATATGTGCATGTGTGTGCTGTATAATTGCATTCCACAGAATACACCTAACCTTCAAAACACATACACACACATATAAACACATACATGTTTGTTTCAATACAAAGTTCTGCCATGAAACTCTAGATGGCACAGGCTGATAGGTCCTTAACTCAATCTGCTTACAATCACATCATTCTCTATAGGGCACAGCTGATTGGTTCCTGCTGTATCAGCAGCCAATGAGCTCGCTGCTCAACCATCAAATACCGGTCGGTATTCGCTGTAGCAGTTGCAGAGCGCTTTCAGAAACCCTCCACCAGTATAGATTTGCTATGGGTAATTCATGTACGCAAATCACAACATTTCTCTGCAGCAGCAGAAGCAACAATAACCAACATCAGCAGCAGCAGCAGTGTAGCAGATCTGTTCCAGCAATACGAAACATATCAACACTGTCATATCCATTACCTTACCAAACACTCCGAGAGTTGACAGAACGATATTAGTGAGGACATTGCATAGACTTTATATCAGGTTAATGATATTTTCTATGGCTTAACTCAACACCTAAATCTACCCATCACAGAAATGTGCAAAACACTAGATTAAAATAAAAACATGTTTCTTTGTAAACATGTCCTCACTAGTAAAATGTCCTGTTGTCATAATGGAAATAACTCCATTACCCAACTAAATGTTTACATTCCCTGATTCTATATAATTGTAGGTGACTGCCAGAGGTGTTTGGAGTAGCACATCGTTGTGCGGTAGCTAGAGATTTCTGGAAGGTTGCTAGAGTATTGATAGGTGGTTGCTGGATGGTTGATTACAAATCAAAAGAATAATTTTAATTGGTTAACAATGCAAAACTTACTTACTTACTATTATATGTCATTTTACCGTAAAGTACTGTCAAATTTATTGGGTTTGCAAATAAAAACTATGAATTACCATATAATTAGTGAAGAACAGTAAAAGGACAGTCCCAGAAATTACACATCATATATGGTTATATTTTCTTTAAATAGTTTTGTTATCAGTAATGTTCACTGGGGTGTTATGTGTTACATATTCTGTTGTTTAGTTTATGTTTATTGCATTATTTTAGTGTTGTGTGTTACACTGTAAAAAAATATTTTTTATAATTTGTTATTATAAAACTTTTTATCATTATTGTGGTTCAGATAACATAATATTTTGAGTTTCTGGTGAATAAACCAATGGCCTTCATTGTATTAACTCAAATTTTTAATTTCAATGAACTTAAAATTTTAAGGCAACCAGGTAACTTATTTTTTTTAAGTTAAACCAACAATTCTTTTTTACAGTGTATAGTGGTGTTTCATCTTTGTACATGTGTATGACCATGTTCACCCGTCTATATACGAGCACTGGTCATGTTTTATGGACAGACCGCTTATGATGAACTCTAATAAAAGGCTAATTTTGGTAATTTGGTAGATTGGTATAATGAAATACTGTTGTACTACAGGTACCAATATACAATCCCATATAGCTGAAACATTGTCCGTTTTCTACAGTGAATTTCTGGCAACAACAGCTGCCGTTTGGTTTGTTTTTTTTCTGGTAAATTTAATAGGATATTTTTACAGTGTATTTATGGCTCAGGACCATCATCTTTAAAACTCACCTGTTTATCATGTACCAGACACAAATCACAAGTCAGATTACTTTTAAAAAGTAATAAAACAAGCCCTACTCATTAAACTTGTAACTTTTGGCAAGTTCTGTGTCTTATGTAACAACTAACTCTGTGAGCTTATCAAATGTAATTTATAATATATAATAAGTTTAAATCAAGGCCATGTCTTGAACACTGGTAAAGGAAATTCTAGGTCTATTTGGGAAATAATAATTTTTTGAACTATTTGCAAATATTATTTGCATCAATTTGCATTAAAATGCACACATGTAGGCTACTTTTATTTGTATGCCTAATGTGTCAAAAACGTAAATGCGTCTTGTCACACTATGAAATTACATGAAATGCGTAAATGCATATTTTCAATTCAAAACGGCCATATTTGAGAAAAGAGTCGAGTACATCACTGGATGTTACTTGTAGGCCTTTTAACATTTCCATTGCAAAACGTATTAAATGTTTCGCTATTTACATCTTAACTCACTCTCTTTTAACATTACACTGACACGTCACGCTCAGCTTTTGCTTCTGATTGGCCGTCTCAATCATTTTGACATTGACAAGCGCTGTTAGACCGCTGAGGCAGACCAGTCACCAGACTAAAAACGTAACTTTTAACAACATACAGAGCGCTGCGAAATTAAGTGCAGCAGAGCAGTGCAAGAATTTCAAATATTGGGGGGGTGTCAATTTGGCCATTTCTAATTATTGGGGGGAACTTGTCCCCCTCAGTGTCTAAGGTGGTGACAGCCCAGGTTTAAATGTACTCAACACTGAAGACATTAGATAAACTGGTCATAAAATTTAGGCAAAGGATGCGATTCAATGCCTGGCCCTTTGACATTCATTCAACTCACCCACAACACAAGCATTCAAGTGAGCACAAACGCACTCAGCACTGTCAGCGGCCCCTTATGAATCTTTAAAGAAGCCATAAAACATCAGCCAGGGCAGAATAACCCAGTCCCAGGCTGAGCTGCCACCCAACAGGTGGTGTTACACACATAAACACGCCAGATCCACCTGTCTCACCTGTATTTCATGCTACTGTGTCGTCCAAAAGCCTCCTTCATGTGGGCGTGGCCTTGAGGCAGGGGCCGTGTTTTGACTGAGCTCTGAGGGGCGTAGTTGCCATTTCCCCCCTGTCCGCTCCCTCCTCCTCCACCTCCTCCACTGCTGCTGCCCCCTGGTGGAGGGGCAGTTCGCAGGCCACACAGCCGGTCCTCGCTGCGACTCTTCAGATTGTGCTCCGTACAAGCAAATGAGACCTGCATCCTGACCAGCTTTCACACACTTGCTGACACTGTGTGTTTGAGTTTATCAGACTGAAAATGTTTGTGGTAGTCTTACAGTATGTGGCAGATAGATAGATGCACAGGGCAAAGTCAGGTCTTGCACCTGCTGACACAAACTTGCAGCTGTTGCGCGGAGGGAACGCGTCCAAACGCAACCCTAACGCGGTGGGGTGCGTGTTTATGTCGCCAGGAAAAAAGACACGACTGGCTGCTGTCCAGGCCTTTAATGTGCTGCTGCGTGCACAGTGTGTCTATGCAGTCGCCTACTGCACTTCTCCAATACCCTTATCGACGCAACTTGAAGACGCTCCTCTCCGTGTTGAGGCATTCCTCCGCAGAATCCGGGTGGTCTCTCTGTGCGAGGCGGGGGACCTCCTCAAAATGCGGAACCACCCATCCACACCGGGTTTCCACTGACAGGATGCGCAACAGCCGGTACCGCTTCACCTAATGGCACTAAAGCCCAGATACGCGGAGGTCGAACGCGACTGCAGAAACGCGACTTGTGTTCACGCGCGCCTGTCCATCTCCTCGTCTAAAGTCGTATGAACACAAAGTCACGCACAGGCAACCTCTTTCACGCACTATGTGGTGATGGTCACTATCTGACACACAGCGCGCCCTCACGCGCTCGACACACGGCAGCAAATGTCGCGCTGTTTTTCTGACGCGTAATTATTGCCATGGTGATCATCGTACGCGATCAAAAGAGAGTTTGACAGCTCCGCAGCGTCCATATTCCATCGTCAGATCTTACTTTAGCAGAAGATATGTCTCGTTATAATGTCAAAATGCTGTCGATGGAGATGTGAGGGGAATTGTGCATCGCTCAGAGCGACAGAGCCATCAAACGCGATACTGCCAACTCAGAACCCGATGAAACCCTCAGTGAACCCCCACCCTCTCGCTCTCTCTCTCTCTCTCTCTCTCTCTCGCTCGCGCGTTCTCTCTCTCTCTCTATCTCTCGGATTTCCATTGTGATTAATGTGTGAATTTAGCAGGACTACTGCGGAATAATCATGTTATTGTTTGGGTCACACACACACACACACACAATATTTTACGTTCCTCAGTTGCTTATATAGCCTGCGTATAGACCTCAAATGATATTTGTAAAAACAATACTAAAATAATACATAAAATAAAGGTTCTAAATATCATAAAACACAAAGAATAAGTGGGAAAAAACTAATAAAGGTTTAAAAGTATGTACAGTTCAACATACAAGTAGAACAAAACATCCAGACTATCAGTCAGCCTATATAAAGCTATACATTTCACTGATAATACTGTAGGCCTATATTAAATTTTAGCTACTCCATAAACCATAAACTGACCAAATTTGATTAACATCTTGAAATGAAAATCTGCATTAAAAGATGGAATATTTTTTTTGTTTTCAAAGAAATTTGAAAGACACCCTGCAGTACATTCAGTGAATATTAGAACAGTAGAATATTATCAAATCGACTAAAACACAAAACACATCAAGTTCCATAAAGTCTGTAATGTTTCCTGAAGTAAGACATGAGATCATCACTTTTATCTTTTAAGACAACTTTTTTTTCAATATTTTATATACTCTAGGAAACATTTTACAATCTCTCGACACAATCACACTTCAAACACACAAGCCATGAGAATGAAAGAGCAAGGAAAATATTAAAGTCGCAATGAAACGGAAATAGTGATAGACCTTGATGGTGAATGCAATTTCACCAAGTGCTACATGTTCCTGGAACAACATTCAAATCATCCAATCAGATTTGAAGGACAAGTTTACAGTTAATGTCAAGTTTAGGCTTACAACCAGGGTTAGGTGCTTCTACATCAGCGTTGTTCACCTAACATTTCCCTCGGATTTTAGGGATATCTTATGGGTAGGGTTAGGTTTAGAGATAGGGAGAGGATTAGGACTACATTTTCAGACAGGAATGTTGTTCCAGGATACAACAAAATATGTTGATCCAGGAATCCGAGTATAGGGGATTATTGAAAAAAATGTAGGGTGGGGGTTTGGTTCTGTGCATCAGTTGATTGGATATCAAAAGTAGAGGCAGATGAACATGAGCTTGGAGGAGTGGAGTTTAAACAGACTAAATGACTGGAGAATTCCGGACTACATCTGTGGTTTTCACTGGAAGATCCAGTTTTGACATTTTGATCAAACATTAAAAGGTCCAAATATAATAAAAATGAAACGTGCACGGATGAATTGTTCACATTAAGAGCTATAACATTCTTTAAGAAAATACATAGTGTGAATTTTCATTTCATACTGAATTTAGGGTGGCACGATAATGAAAACTAGGGCAAAAGTATCACATGAACATGGGTACAAGCTTAAACATGAAATATAACTCACACACACTTTGGTTGGAACAGGTTGAACTAAACTGCAAGAACCTGTCAGTTGATCATAAACCAGTAAAACGAGTGAATTGTACCCTTAACTCAAATATGAATCACAGAAATGTGCTCTCGCCTCATAAACTGTTTAAGAAGGCCGAGGGTGTTTTCCAGCGCCAGATGGTTGCGCTTCTGTTGCTGCTGTTGTAACATCTGCACTGAACCAGCTCTCTGATAGCAGACCACAGGTACAAGAGATACAATCCTCAAAATCATTCACACCAAAGCATGTCTTATTCTGAATCAGTATAAAACTTCAGTTGGAGACGTGTAAGTATTTCTGCATTCTGACTCATGGGAGTTCTTTCTCAACTGACGGTTCAAATGCATCAACATTTGTACACTGTCATGCAGCTCTAGCTTGTTTTTCAAAGCTGTAGTCAGTGCGCACAGAGACTGCTGCCAGCCAATCAGAGTGTGGCAGTGCAGAGGAGGCAGCCAGTGACAGCGAAGCCGTGCTGTGTGGTGAACATGGGGGAAAAGAACAAATCTGTTCTCATCAGAGAACATCTGCATGCACAGCCAGAGAGAGAGATGGGAGTGTATCTGTCACTCAAAGCATGCAGTTTCCGACAATGCAAACGAACCAATCAAAAATCCTCTTTTATCATTTGCTGACAATAAATTTCTCTAACCAGACCAGTATTGTAGGAACTGTCCAGGGTTCTGAAATGCTCCAAAAATACCAGATCAGCAAAAAAATTACAATAAATCCTAAAGTAAAGGCAATGAATTTGAAATGAAAGGAAAATTCTTTTAGGGGATCATATATATATATATATATATATCAGGCATAACATTATGACCACCTTCCTAATATTGTGTTGGTCCCCCTTTTGCTGCAAAAACAGCCCTGACCCATCAAGGCATGGACTCCACTAGACCCCTGAAGGTGTGCTGTGATATCTGACACAAGATGTTAGCAGCAGATCCTTTAAGTCCTGTAAGTTGTGAGGTGGAGCCTCCATGGATCGGACTTGTCTGTTCAGCACATCCCACAGATGCTAGATTGGATTGAGATCTGGGGAATTTGGAGGCCAAGTCAACACCTCAAACTCATTGTTGTGCTCCTCAAACCATTCCTGAACCATTTTTGCTTTGTGGCAGGACGCATTATCCTGCTGAAAGAGGCCACAGCCAACAGGGAATACCGTTTCCATGAACTGCAACAATGCTTAGGTAGGTGGTACGTGTCAAAGTAACATCCACATGGATGGCAGGACCCAAGGTTTCCCAGCAGAACATTGCCCAAAGCATCACACTGCCTCCGCCGGCTTGCCTTCTTCCCATAGTGCATCCTGGTGCCAAGTGTTCCCCAGGTAAGCGACGCACACGCACCTGGCCATCCACGTGATGTAAATTGCTCCGTGGTCCAGTTCTGATGCTCACGTGCCCAATGTTGGCTCTTTCTGCGGTGGACAGGGGTCAGCATGGGCACCCTGACTGATCTGTGGCTATGCAGCCCCATACGCAACAAACTGATGCACTGTGTGTTCTGACACCTTTCTATCAGAACCAGCATTAACTTTGTGAGCAATTTGAGCTACAGTAGCTCGTCTGTTGGATCGGACCACACCGGCCAGCCTTCGCTCCCCACATGCATCAATGAGCCTCGGCCGCCCATGACCCTGTCGCCGGTTCACCACTGCTCCTTCCTTGGACCACTTTTGATAGATAATGACCACTGCAGACCGAAAACCTATATGTAACCAAAAAGAATGAAACGGGCTTCATTTTCTTCATTCTAAATATTATTTCTTACCCTTTTCATGTTCTCGACAAGCTTTGTGAGATTCACTCTCAGAAATAACATTAGATGTTGTTATGCTCGAACTGATAATAAGTGCAGCAATACTGTGTGGTCACAGCTGTGTCAGAGATGAATTTCCAGTGCTGTGTCCCCGAGCAAGGCTCTGAAATAAAGCTTATCGTATCCCAAATGTATTAGATTGAACTCCTGTTTAGCTTCAATAGTTGTCTCAGCTGCAAACAACACGAGGTGCAGCGACTGAACGTGCTTTGTGGAATCAGAGCACAAACCACCTGGTGTGCGATTAAGTCCATATGGCGGAAGAAATAAAGAAAGACAGAATATGCCCTCTTATTTGCCTGTAAGGTGTGTCCTACTAAAAGCATAATTAAGATATAATTGCTAATTAATTGACAAAAGTAGGTCTTGACCGATACAGAGGACGAAAAGCTCTACTTTCTTTCTCGTTCCAATTTCATGGAGTAAAAACACATTGGAAAACAGTTTATTCTCATTTGCTTTTTTTCTTCAATAAATCTGTTGCATGGCCTCCAGTGGACAGCAAAGAGAACTGCGCGTCAATTATTCATGGAAGTAAGAATATGTTTTTCAAAAGAGGAAACCTGGAAACAGATCGCTTTCCCCCCTAGAGAGACAGAGCTTTTAAGTGCTTCCATCTGGAGAAAACACAACATGCGATAACATAAAAGCGTACACAGATACACACACACGTGCACAGACACTTCTAACCGCGGTTGGTGAATTCAGACAAACACAAACTCAAGACATTCTCCCTCTGTGCTTTTCTTCTGTCACTCGTCTTCCAGATCCTCACCAATCCCTGTGGTACTCATTGCCCTCTCTCAGTGCTTTTTTTTCTATTTAAGCTGCTGAGCATAAGCCTCTGCTTCCTCGCCATCTTTATCTTCACAGAACCAATATGTCCCATAATTCAGGCAACACATTGAAAAACATGAGAAAACACACAATATCAGGAATTATTTATAGACCTCCTGTGGTAAAAATCAAGTTTTTAATGTTATTTATATGTCTATGTGGTGTTTTTAATAGCCTATGCTTTAAAGGGAACATGAAAATCTGACTGTTTCCGTGTTTGAGTGCTATAATCGATTCCCGGTGCATCTACCAACCCAGAAAACATGAAAAAGGACAACCAAGTAACTTTGTTTTGGTAAGCCTTTCTCTGCACGCATGTGAAAAAACGAGCCGTTCAGATTTCGCTCCCCTTGTGACGTAGGAAGGGGATCTTATTATAATATTACCGCCCCTTAATCTGCAGGTTTCCACCCACGGTGCCGCCATTTTGTTTTCGCAAGTGAAAATAATGTACCAGTTCTAACGCCATGGCAAAAGTTGGAGCAAAGCATGCTAACTGTTCTGTCGTTGCACAGAACACTATTTAGAGTCTTGTTAGCTTGGAGAGCCTGCAAGTTGACTAAAAAAGTATTAGACCATTCATAGCATTTGATAGTAATCATAAACGTTAACCTGGTGTGTATGGCTCTGTTTGGCAAACAGGTTCATAGTGGGCGTCCATACGGGTTTTGTGCAAAAGATTAACATGCTAGTGGATGAGTTGAATCAACTCCACAGCAACTACATAAATGTAACCATTCAGAAACGTCCAGTTTCATTCTAAAAGTTGTAACTTCTTCCTGAGTCTCTCCATCAGTGTCCGACTCCGGTTTGAACAATGTAAGGCTGAACACCGTTACTGACAATCCTCATTTTGGCTGCGTGAGATTCTCCAGCTTTGTTGTTGTTGAGCAACTGAAGCGTAAGCTGTTAAAGCTCTGCCCTCTTCTGGAAAGGGGCCGGGAGCAGCAGCTCATTTGCATTTAAAGGGACACGCACAAAAATGGTGTGTTTTTGCTCACACCCAAATAGGGGCAAATTTGACAAGCTATAATAAATGATCTGTGGGGTATTTTGAGCTGAAACTTCACAGACACATTCTGGGGACACCAGAGACTTATATTGTGAAAAAATGCAGTGATCTAAAGCAGTGTTGCCAAGTCCACGGTTTTTCCTGAACTACTTTTTTTCTGAGCTGAGTGGAGGCGGGGCTAATTTGCATATTCATGGATCTACGTATCTAAATGAAGCAAGGGTGTAGTTACATTCAAGCTATTTAAGGCATGGATACATTTCTTTCACAGGAAAAAAAAAAAAAGTTTAAATATGTCATTTTGATGATCAAAGATGAATTTTAAGGGACAAAATGATTGACTACAGGGGGACTTTAAAGGACCGAGAGATATGAATGACAATGACAGCCCCAGACTCACATCATATGCCAATGTTAATGTGTCGGGATGCTAATTAAACAGTGTTTGATTGTGTTTACAATTTCAGACTAATATAAATTACTTCTTTATCGTTGTCTCTGCATTTCGAGCTGGACAGAAGAATCAAAACATGCTGTTTTGCACCTATATATATGGTGATTTGTGAATCCGTACTGAATTAAAATCACCGGAGGTCAGGCCATAGAGGACCTTCATTCTTTTACACATACACACAAACAAACACTCTGAGTTCTCTCAGGCTATATAAAGACACTGTAGCCCCTGTGCCTCAAATCAGCGAACCTTGAGCACGGCCGGCAGTTCCCATGGCAACCCGCATTGAACAAATCACCTGGGGACACAGAACAGCCTTATGGGATTTGTGGTGCAATTATAACAGGATTATAAGTATTATAAACTTCAGAAAATGTCCTCCATGCCATACATGTCCCAGTGGTTATATTTATTAGGGATAAAGATATTGTGGATATTTGGAATACTATACTACTGTAGTAAGTGTACTGTGCATCGCATGCCGAGTATGAAATACATGATTTACTACATTTGCCAAAAATATGCAATATACAACCAGAACACACTGTGTAATCCGCTACATCCCAAAAAGCACAAAACTTGACCTTCTACACTGTCAGGAAAAAAAAGTGCAAAAATATGTACCCTCTAAAGTTGTCCCTTATATGTTTTTTTTTTTGGTTATTGTCTACCAAAAGAAAGCACTGATTCTGAACTGCCTGAAATTCCAGTCCTACTTCCTGCACAAACCTACGTAAGTTTGTAACAAATTTGCCCATCTATGATATTCATTGGCTGCCCATGAACAACATCGACTTTGCCCCTCAAACACTGTAGTTGTAGCTGAGACTGGAAGAGTTTTTTTTCTTTCTTTCTTTCTTTTGTTGACATGTTGAGATGATGCTGTTTTCTGCCAAAGCAAATCCACTTTGATGCACTTCTAAAAGATGAGCGCTTACTCGAGACTCGCGTTACTGTTCGTTTCACTGTGTATCAAGTGCTGACGAACATCCAGAGCTGAAATTCAGATATGGTAATAGGCGTTTGGTTTCCAACACGCGCTGTAAGCGGTCGACCAATCACGACAGACTGGTCCATTTGACCAATCAGAGCAGAGCGGGCTCTCGGAAAGGCAGGGTTTAGAGAGACCGAATCCTTTATCGAACCATTTCAGACACTGTGAGAAAAGAGCTGATGCTGCAATGAATATTATGAGAAAATTAAAGTGTTTTTTGACCTTGGATGCATGAAAACATATTGTAGGAGAATCTGAAACAAAATTAGGAACCTTTAAAGCTGCAGTCCGTAAGTCGTCCATCTCATCATCTGTTGAATCACAGATTGTGGTCTTGGAAGTAAGAGCAAAATAAGAATTTTCACTGGAGAATGTCATCTGAACAAGTAAGTAACAAATCTGCCACTTTTGTTCTGACCAACTGAGTAAAAGATCATTTCAATAAATCACACTGCCAGTTGTGATCCAATCTAATGGTCGCTTAGCTCAGATCACATCAAAATGTGCAAATTATTATTATTGTTATACTTTGTCCTCAAATTGTTAATGTTAACAACATTTGCATTGCGTGACTACGTGTATTTAGTGTATATTAGCGTTACCTGTTGATTTCTATTTCTTTACAGTCTAATCTCTAATGTTAATTTGTCATACAATCAAAATGAAAAGTTTAATTATTGCAGCTGCTGTGAGAAAAGGCTATAAATGATCCATCACCTGCAGCATCCACACATGAAATAGCCTACTAGCTGTAAGCTTTATGTAAACAGACGTGACATAATGACGCAAAGATGAACGGGGGCATGCTCGAATTTCCTGCGGAAACCTACCAGTACCACTTGGATTAGAACAAGTAGTCACCAGTAGTTGGCAATATCACTTTGTAAAGAAACACTACACACCTATAGACTGAACACCTAATACGCATGTGCATGACGTCACCGTTTTCACAAATACACGTTTTTGTTGTTTACACAGAGAGAAAAACAGTATAATTTTCAAAAACATGCACTTTGAAACCCCTTTTCAAAAGTTTGCGTTTTCAGGCCCCCAAAAAGTGTAAATGAATGGCCAACTTTTTTTTTTTTTAGTTGAAAATGGTATTGTGTAAACAGACACACACACACAGCTCCTCACTCACCGGTACAGCATGGCTTGTTTCTCTGATTGGCAGTCATTGATGCTGAGGCCACACTCCCTCAGGTAAAGCTCAAGACGCCGCCGCTCAACCAGTCTGTGTGCCGCCTCCAGAATCTGAGAAGCCAGGGCATCCGTTTCTCCTTTCTGCCCCTTCCCACGGGCTTGCACACTTGCTTTTGTCCCAGTGCTGCTCGCTGCCCCAGACGAGGCTTTAGGCTTCTTGCTGATGCCGTACAGGTCCTCAACGGAGAACTTGCCCCCCTTTGCCCCACGACCCCCAAACATGGCCATATTCCTGGGTTTTGTTGAGTTTGTGTTGGTCTCCGGTTTGAGCTCTCTGTTGAGCGTCTAGACACACTCCAACTGGCAGGACTAAATGGACAAAGATAAAAGAAAGGCAAAAAAAAGCAAAGAACAAAGTTTCAGCATGCAGGTACCAAATTTAAATATATAATTTGGAGATGTCACATTTATCTGAAATGCATACAGATAAAAGAAAACAAAAAGATGTTTGTTCTTTTGCACAATGCAAATGATAAAAAAAAAACATCTGTACACATCACTGTCAAAAATCACACACACACATTCCTTTCTAAAACATCTCTTTCACTACAAAAAAAAATGTTCTTGAGTAATTTGAGTCATTTTCTAGTAAATATATCTAAACATTTTTAAAAAAATGTACTTGACAAGCTTTCATAGAATATCTCCTGATTTAAGATTATTTTTCTTACCCCAAATACTTTTTTGTTGTCGTTGTTGCTTTAAGCATAAACCTTTAGTTTTAATTATGCTTAAAACAAATAAAAACAACCAGACAAATTCAAAAAGTTTACAAATCTCAGAAAAAAAAATAAATAATTTTTTTCTTACTTTTGTCTCTTTTGCTTTTTCCTCTCTTTTCGCCAGTCTCTTTCGCTCTTTGGAATGAAAGATGACAGAGGATTTACAATGTCATAGATTTAGATTTAAAATACACACGCACACACACACACACACACACACACTAATGCTCAAGCTGCTTGCATTGGGCTTGATTGGCAAAAATAAATAAATAAATAAAAAGATAAAAAGTGACCAGGTCGCCCCTCCCTCATCCAACAGCTCAAACACATGATGTAGAAAAAGAAACGCTAAAAAAAGACACAATAAAACAAAGGACTGACATCCAAAAGGAAACCCAAAATACCACACCAAGATCTAATAATAAAATGAATGGCATAATAGTCATAACATCATTTTCAAACAGAGCGCTATAAACAGAATATGGAAGAAGATGATGTTACTCAGTACAGTAGATACATGTATATACAGTTAATTTTCATAGATGTGTGTAGGAAAGAAAAATCACAAATTAGATCTGTTTTACATATCAGCCATTTCTAGAAATGAGACTACATGATGATCTAATGAAGACTAATATTTCTCATCAAATTCATTTGAGACCACATTATCTGAACTGTGCTATCCACATTCATTTATGCCTATTCTTACTGTATGTCAACAGTTACATTTAATATAAGCATATATTATTATTTCATTTAATATATATATATATATATATATATATATATATATACACAAGAGTTAGTTTCCAAGGGTGCTAATATTTTTTGAAACTTCACTGGATCATTTCACTCCACTTGCCAAGCGTTTTCTATGTTTCAGACTGTGTTATTTGGAAACAATCAACCTAGGTTGAACCTGCTTTGGCTTCATTTTAGGATGTAAAACATTATAGTTAGTTGATATGAACTTATTGTTTATAGAACTGTTGTGCAATATCAAAATCTTGCTGTTCAACATCTACACCATAAAACCCACTGAGTTGTTTTTCAGCAGCTTCTCTATTGAACACAGAGTAATACTCTCTCTCTCTCTCTCGCGCTTGCTCGCTCGCTCGCTCACACACACACACACACAGACAGATGTGTTGCTCTCTGTCCCATTTGTGTCAGAGGAGGGGGATTGGGAGGGGATGAGGGAATAGCGAGCAGTGTAATGGACTGCAGCAGATTCACAGTGATTAATCTGTTGCACTCAGAGCAGCTCCAGCTTTACGCAGAGCATTCTTTAACACTGCACTCTTCATCTATCAAAGCACATCCGGCAAAATGCAAAAAAGACTTGTTTATAAAGAATATATTTTTATTTTTATTATTTTAAACATACATCTATCAAGATAAAAGTGCACTTAATAGCATACTTTAAAAAAAGAGTACTTATTGAAAATTATTGAAATAATAAACTTTAAAATATATTCTTAAGTGCAAACTGAATGTAATGTTTCCAGACACTTAATTACATGTAATATGCAATTACATGGAAATGTATTATTGTTTAAATGTATTTTAAATGCAATTATCAGACCTTTAGAACTTTTTTGACCTACTTAAGTACATTTTTATAGGTAATTTCATAATTACTTCTATTGACTTTAAAATACTGACAAGCATTTATGGTAAACTAAAATATAATTTAATGTTATTTCTATTGAAACTTGTATGTCATGTACACATCTGTAATTGTCACGATTATGTTATGTTTATGACTCCTTTAGTTCCTGTTCCCTTTGTTCCTGTTGTTCATTAGTTGCTATGGTTACTAATTGATTATGTTCACCTGTTCTTCATCTAGTTTCCTTTGTTTGTATCTAGCATTTATACTCACAGTGTTTCAGTTGCTCTTGGTCGGTTCTGGTTGATGTGTGTGTTTTGTGTTTCTCTTACAATCTCCTGTGAGTTAATTTTGTAAATAAAGACTATATTCTGAAATACCATGTTCGTCTTCATGCTTGTTTGCAACCACAGTTGTGACAGTAAAGATGACTTTGCAATTTAGTCAACTTTAAAAGTAATATTGAATAACACACTACAGATTAAACTGTAAAAAGTACTTTACATGTGCTTTACTTAGTCAAGACATCAAATAAAGTGTACTTGTTTAAAGCATAAAAGTTTATTAAAATATAATGTACTTTAAAGCTAAACTTTTAATTTGACATTATTACAAATGTACTTTTTTTGAAGTGTACTAATGTATGTTAAGAGTCACAGTCATGAAAGTACTACTACTCTTTTTAAGTACACTTAAGTGGTCTTTTATTTCATTAATTACAAGTCCGTTTTATATATACTTTTAAAGGTTTGAAGTACACTACAAGTGCACATTCAATACAATTAAGCACACTTACTTTGTCTCCTTAAATAAAGACTCATGTTACTCAATTTTGCTTTTTAAGTAAATTTATTTTATTTTGAGGACTTCTTTATTTATAAAACCTGTATTTTTGCAAAAGAAATACATGGGAGTGTCCATATTCTTGTTCAACTTTGCGAACTGTGAAGTGGAACCTTTTGCAAAGCGATAAAGTCTAAGCAGTTTGATCTTCATATACTGTAGTTAATATTGCATCCATTGGAGAAGCACTGTGGCTTTGGGAATACCCATAATCCCTTGCACTTGAATAATTTATTTAAGTGTGGTCAAGAGTGGCCACTGACTTATGAGGATGTGTACAACATTTTTGTTTAAAGTTAATAATATTTTAGCTCTAGTCTTTTTGTTGTTGTTGTTGTTACAAAAGTTGTGGTTTGTTTAAAGTCTCCATTAGGTTGAATTAATGTATTTATATTTGTTAATCTGCGTCATGCATCTTCTTAAAGGGGTCATGAAGTGCGTTGTTTTATTGTTTTATAATGTTTCCTGGGGTGCACTTATAATGTTAGTATGCTTTTTACATCAAAAATTGTCATAATTTAGAATAAAAGACATTTTTTCCCACCCTGATTTTAGCCCTCTTATTTGAACACTCTGCTTTAAGGGGCGTGTCTGCTGTGAGACTTCAGCGTAAACGCCCACTGCTGTGATTGGCTAACATCTTTGCATATGAAAAAGTATTACTCTCTCAAAAACTTTTAGCATGTTTTTACTATTACAGCTCTCGAGGTTAACTAATCGTAAAAAGTGCTGATTATAGCATTACATTTAGATCTATGGCGTTATATTAACATTGTGGCATGAAAGGTTGCAGTGATGAACATTATAGCCAATCACAGACATGTTGCTGAACGCATGAAAGCAGTGATCTCGTCATTGCAGCTCAATTTCTGCACACTAATGAATGCTTTTGTCATAACTAACAACATAAAACGGGAGTTTTGGTGCGAGTCCAGAACTCAGTCACTGATGAACTCGCGCTGTTTGATTGACAGCTCTAGCGATTGTAAAGTGAGCGTTCTTTGATCGCTTTCTATAATTTAATCACTGTTTAAATAACAGATTATTTTCATCCTACTAAGAGAAACAACTTGAAGTTGACCGTTTAGTCACTGGTTTGATTTACTGACACATAGACAAAGAACATTTGACTGTACATGAATCATTTCATATCAGATCAGGCAGTAGAATTAACACAGTTACTTACATGTTGTTGCATTACTGTCGAGTCCATATCGTAAAAGTCTGTTTGCAAAGCCTGCGCCGAAATGTACCACAATGAATCCACAGTGAAATGTACCGAATACAAATAAATAAAGCTCAACTGAGACATTCACATTGTTGAAAATAAATAACCATATTCCTAGCATTAGGATCCTTTGAAAGGTAATGTTATTTTTGTCCTGTAACGCTCTTTTCTCTTCCTCATCTCACTAACACGCCAGTGGCCGGGGCTATCGTTGCAACGATGAAGTAGACGTTGATTTCTTCTGCGGAGGCGGCGTTTCACCTATCTATGACATGAATAGGCACATTCCAGGATGAGTCATTTGCTGGGCCTGGAGTCAATAAAAGCTTTTATTGGACTAACAAGGACATTTTCAGTTCTGAAACTTACAGGATATCCTTGTAGTATGATGACCTCTTATATATCAAAAGCTCAAGGAAAAGTTGATTTCTCTATTCGTGACCCCTTTAACACCAGCATCTGACAGAATGATTTGCAGATGGTTGTTTCATGTTTTTTAAATGAACTGTCAGAACAGTGTTCAACCAAGTGATTCAAAAACACACACAGGATGTGACAGCGGACGCTGAACTGCCCTTGATCCATCCGCTGTAAGAGGGTCAGATTATCAGGGATTAAACTCTTGCCTAAGAGACTCCGATTGACTGCAGCCTCTCTGGGCACAGCTGTTTCATCTCATCTCTCCTCTTTCATTCAGTCAATCACTCTCTCTTCATATGCCTTCATTCCAGAACATTGGGTTCTGGCCAAAGTGAGACAAACATTTATGATGTGTCTTTGGGTAGCAAAAAGAGATATTCCAAACTCTGTTCCTTTGACTTCACATGTCTCATTACCTGCTAGTCTGTACACAGCAAATTCATGTGGGAAAGTACAGAGTGAATCTACATTACAATTTCTTTGCTAAGGAACACTGAAATGCTTGAGACAATCTAGCTTTAAGGTGCTAAATGAGCAGGGACATGTAAACCCCAGTAATCCGCAATACTATATGTAGAGGCAAAGTCAGTAACACTCCAGCATCCCCAGAGCTCATGCTCCGATGCCATGGCAACTACATAATCCATGTGCAAAACAAGGGTCCAAGGTATGGCTGGCTAGCATGGTCCCTTTATAGCCCCTGCTGGTGGATGCTGTAACTACATAATCTGGCAGCAAAACAATCTTCCTCCATTGAAGGACATTAAAAAGAAGCCATGCATTCTGTCAACATCCAATTTTCTGAGTGAAAAATAAACTAACGGATATCTTTCTGCAGATATTATGTACTTATATTGTGGACAGATATTATACAAGAGTTGTTTAGGAAATTGCTGTCTGGAACAACACAGCTCATTATAATATTCGATGGAAGAATTGATTGGCCAATCAGAATCAAGTATTCCAGAGCACTGTGTAATAACTGAAAGCAAATACCTCTCCAAGGCCCTTATAAGTGAAAATGCTGTGCAAACCTGAGCATGTATCTGAAGCGTCTCTTTCCAAACAGTTGAAAGCAACAACCATAATGGAGAACTTGGTTCAGCAGTTTGCTCAGTCCACCATGTAGCATCAGCAGTTCCATCAATCTAGTGGTCAATGGATGTTGTTCCACACACACGCACACACACACACACACACACACACACACACACACACAGATACACTCGTTGGGTTTTCATGTTTTATGGGCACATTACATTGACATGATTTTTATACTGTACAAACTGTATATTCTATCCCCTTAATATTTAACAATATTACTGATCTGCATGCATTGACACCATTGAATGTGAACTAAACTGAGCTGGACGATGACATAACTGTTTTCTCCAGAGCTGCTGTATAGATAAATGAACTAAATTAATAACTAATGATTTCTACAAAGGAAATGAATCAATGCAGAACTTACTTGCGACTTTATATCAGGCAGTTCTGACTATGACTCCGATTGCGACTTTATATCACACAATTCTGACTATAACTCGTAATCGCAACTTTTTATCATGCAGTTCTGACTGTAACTCACAATCGTGACTTTATATCACACAATTCTGACTATAACTCGCAATTGCGACTTTATATCACGCAGTTCAGATTATAACTCACGATCACGACTTTATATCATGCAGTTCTGACTATAACTTGCAATTGCAATTTTTTTTCACACAATTCTGACTTATAACTCTCAATTGCAGATTTATATCACGCAATTCTGACCGATAACTTGCAATCGCGACTCTATATAACGCAATTCTGACTATAACTCGTAATCGCTACATTATATCACGCAATTCTGACTATAACTACATTATATCACGCAGTTTTGACTATAACTCGCAATCGCGACTTTATATCACGCAGTTCTGACTATAACTCATAATTGCGACTTTATATCACGCAATTCTGACTGTAACTTGCAATAGTGACTTTATATCATGCAGTTCTGACTATAACTCGCAATCGCGACTTTATATCACGCAGTTCTGACAATAACTCGCAATAGCGACTTTATATCACGCAGTTCTGACAATAACTCGCAATAGCGACTTTATATCACACAGTTCTGACAATAACTCGCAATAGCGACTTTATATCACGCAGTTCTGACTATAACTCTCAATTGCGACTTTATATAACGCAGTTTTAACTATAACTCGCAATCGCGACTTTATATCACGCAGTTCTGACTATAACTCGCAATCGCGACTTTATATCACGCAGTTCTGACAATAACTCGCAATAGCGACTTTATATCACGCATTTCTTACTATAACTCATAATTGCGACTTTATATCACGCAGTTCTAACTATAACTCGCAATCGCGACTTTATATCACGCAGTTCTGACTATAACTCATAACTGCGACTTTATATAACGCAGTTCTAACTATAACTCGCAATCGCGACTTTATATCACGCAGTTCTGACAATAACTCGCAATAGCGACTATATCACGCAGTTCTGACAATAACTCGCAATAGCGACTTTATATCACGCAGTTCTTACTATAACTCATAATTGCGACTTTATATAACGCAGTTCTAACTATAACTCGCAATCGCGACTTTATATCACGCAGTTCTGACTATAACTCGCAATCGCGACTTTATATCACGCAGTTCTGACTATAACTCGCAATCGCGACTTTATATCACGCAGTTCTGACTATAACTCATAATTGTGACTTTATATCACGCAGTTCTGACTATAACTCATAATTGTGACGTTATATCACGCGGTTCTGACTATAACTTGCAATCGCGACTTTATATCACGCAGTTCTGACTATAACTCGTAATTGCGACTTTATATCACGCAATTCTGACTGTAACTTGCAATAGTGACTTTATATCATGCAGTTCTGACTATAACTCACAATCGCGACTTTATATCACGCAGTTCTGACTATAACTCACAATCGCGACTTTATATCACGCAGTTCTGACTATAACTCGCAATCGCGACTTTATATCACGCAGTTCTGACTATAACTCGCAATCGCGACTTTATATCATGCAGTTCTGACTATAACTCATAATTGTGACTTTATATCACGCAGTTCTGACTATAACTCATAATTGTGACTTTATATCACGCGGTTCTGACTATAACTTGCAATCGCGACTTTATATCACGCAGTTCTGACTATAACTCATAATTGCGACTTTATATCACGCAATTCTGACTGTAACTTGCAATAGTGACTTTATATCATGCAGTTCTGACTATAACTCGCAATCGCGACTTTATATCACGCAGTTCTGACTATAACTCGCAATCGCGACTTTATATCACGCAGTTCTGACTATAACTCATAATTGCGACTTTATATCACGCAATTCTGACTGTAACTTGCAATAGTGACTTTATATCATGCAGTTCTGACTATAACTCGCAATCGCGACTTTATATCACGCAGTTCTGACAATAACTCGCAATAGCGACTTTATATCACGCAGTTCTGACAATAACTCGCAATAGCGACTTTATATCACGCAGTTCTGACTATAACTCTCAATTGCGACTTTATATAACGCAGTTTTAACTATAACTCGCAATCGCGACTTTATATCACGCAGTTCTGACTATAACTCGCAATCGCGACTTTATATCACGCAGTTCTTACTATAACTCATAATTGCGACTTTATATCACGCAGTTCTAACTATAACTTGCAATCGCGACTTTATATCACGCAGTTCTAACTATAACTCATAATTGCGACTTTATATAACGCAGTTCTAACTATAACTCGCAATCGCGACTTTATATCACGCAGTTCTGACTATAACTCGCAATCGCGACTTTATATCACGCAGTTCTGACAATAACTCGCAATAGCGACTTTATATCACGCAGTTCTTACTATAACTCATAATTGCGACTTTATATAACGCAGTTCTAACTATAACTCGCAATCGCGACTTTATATCACGCAGTTCTGACTATAACTCGCAATCGCGACTTTATATCACGCAGTTCTGACTATAACTCATAATTGTGACTTTATATCACGCAGTTCTGACTATAACTCATAATTGTGACTTTATATCACGCGGTTCTGACTATAACTTGCAATCGCAACTATATCACGTGGTTCTGACTGTAACTCGTAATCGCGTCTTTATATCATGCAGTTTTGACTATAACTGACTATAATTCTGACTTATAACTCGCAATTGCAAATTTTTTTCACACAATTCTGACATATAACACGCAACTGCGAATTTATATCACGCAATTCTGACAAGCTTCCATACGTTTCTGTATTTAGTTGCCTTGTGAGTATTTGCAGCATGTGTTGTCAAACTGATGAAGATGTTTTCTTAATTTGCTGGTGTTTTTTCTATTTGCATGTGTTTTCTTCATTTAGAGCACATTGAGCTCTCTCGGCCACCGTACATTCAATACAATTAAGTGCACTTCTTTTTCACAAGGAGCTTTTAGTAAGGTTGCTGGACTCTGTACACAGTATTTACCACTATCATGAACTCCTGGGTTGCAGCAATTCCTATCTATTGGTTTATCAGTGTGACCTGGTGTGTGAACAGTTTACTATCTAATGTAAATGTGTTCTGTTCCCTTTGATGGTACTTTCATTCTAGAATGTCTTTCAGCAAATCAGCAAACATACATTGCTTATACAGGACTGACATAGCTTTCCTTCTCCACCCAATATCTGATTCATTTCCAGCCAAACACAAACACTAAGTGTAGTGAATCAGATTCAGTGGTCAGCAGCAAAACTGAACAACATGATCTGAGCAGCTTGACAGGCTGCTGTGACCCCTGAGAAAATCATTTGTCTATTTATATCTCCACTGGGTGATGTCATAAAGGGGTCTGTCAGTAAAAACAAGGGAGGGCATATCTAGACCACATCTACATGACAGAAAATAAGACAACTGTAAAATGATGGTCATTTGAACTTACACATCAGAGACTTTAAAAACGCACACACTGTCCAATTCGCAGGCACATACAGTAACACACATTAATGAGTAAAAGTGTCATAATGCATGGTGACAGGAAGACACCAAAGGCATTGCACTGCCTTCAGGAGAAACTGTGATGGGCTATCATGTTGCACCAAAAGAAAAGTGCCAAGCAATATATACTGTGATAGCTGTACACAATCAGAAAGTACACACAAGAAGCAAAGAATAAACTATACTAACCTAATATGAACACAGATGTCATATGGGTTTGTGCAGGGCGAATTACATCATTGGTTACACACATGGCTGAAAACATACATAATCGTACCCTTTATATTTCTACAAATAAACTCAATTATTTCATGCCTTAGGCAACTAAACATAAACGGAATATACAATGTATTCATACATGTTTACACAGAAATAAAAGTGCCTCATTTTCTATGCTAATTTCACACTCTAAATCTCATATCTACTAGAATATGCTATTATTCCACTACAGACTCTTAAAAAGAAAGGTTTCAAAAAGGAATTTTCACTGTAATGCCATTGAAGAACATTTTTGTGCCAATGAAGAAAATTAAAGTTCTTAAAGAACCAATGTTTTCGAAGTGTGTGAAGAACATTTTGATAATCTAAAGAAACATTTTCCTCTATAAAGAACCTTTTATGTAGGTTCCATGGATTGTAAAGGTTCTTCATGGAACCTTGGATGCCAATAAAGAACCTTTATTTTTAACAGTGCATATGATTTAGCACTCGTTGTTTCATTATAATGACCAATCCTAATTGCACATTTTGCACATTATACTGCCTCATTATACTTTTATAAGTAAAAAAAATATATATATATAGTCTTCTCTCTCTCTCTGAATACGTCCGTGCCACCTCCACCTCTGTCAGTTCTGAGACTGTCTGTCTTGTTTCATCACAATGAACAATGAACGAATGACCTTGTTCATGAAACAATGTCAGATCACTGCAATATCCTAGGATGCCCCCTATTGTCATGCTACAATTCATTTTATGTCTGAACACCATATTATATTTGGCTAAATACAGACAAATCTTTCTTAGATAACAGACATTCATCTGTCTTAGATTAAGGCTATGATATTTCCTGGATGCTCTCTGAAAATGGCATTAAAAACTCTTTACCATTTTAATTTGAAATACACCACAGGACTGAATAATCATCATAATATTATATTAATAATATATCAATCAAATTATACAAAACAGTATATCATGTCGAAGACAAACCCACTTCTTTTCAACAGGAGGCGATACTGAAATATTTTGAGTGGCAAATGTTGTTAAAACCTATAAGAAGTGTTATTCCTTCAGGAGGCTGGAAAGCTGAGCAGTGTTGGGGGTAATGCATTTAATCTTCTCACTTGCACAAAAACAGTGAAAAGCGAACTCGGAATATTACGCAAACCTATAATGCAATAAAATAATACAAATAATATAAAATAATATAATACAATTAAATAATACAAATATGCTTTAAGTATTTAATCTTACTTTATTTACTAAAGTTTGGCTGCTGACCTTCGACAATCCAATTAAACCATACCAATAAGCATAAATTACTTTAGATAAACATCACACTTGTGTTTATTGTCTTTCTTCTGTTGCATCCTATTCTTCTGTATTCCAGAATGGCAGCACAGCTGAAAAGTTTGTTTGAGCTGCGCCATCTAGTGTACAGGCGTGAATTTGCATTTCCTTCAGCCTGAGGCTTATTCATTTCACTTTTGGTGTGAAAGAAATGTGAGTAAAAGTAATGTAAAAGTAACTTAACACATTACTTTCCATAAAACGTAAATAAGTAAATCAATTAGTTACGTTTTTAGGGAGTAATTCAATATAATGCATTATTAAATCTAACTTTCCCCAACACTGAAGCAGAGTATATTCTCTCTCTCTCTCTCTCTCTCTCTCTCTCTCTCTCTCTCTCTCTCTATCTATCTATCTATCTACCTATCTACCTATCTATCTATCTATCTATCTATCTAGTATTAGATAAAAAATTATTTTCGCTATTTCTTTGTAGCAACTCATAATGTAATAACTGCACATAATGTAATAAGTATTACATTATTATTGTAATAAAATGTTCATAATGTAATAATTTTCTCAAAACGTAATACAATCTTGAGCTCATAATGTAATAAAAATGTTTACATTATGAGAAATATATTACATTATAAACTCACCAAAAGGATGTCATTTATAATGACATAATTATAATAGCTTTTAAAACATAAAAAAATTAGTATTCCCTTACAGTACATTTTAAAAAATCTAAATCTAGTCTTAAACTACCTGTGAAATGTAACACACACACACACACACACACCTCATTACTATATTGATACTGTGGGTTTTTTTTTTTTGTTTTTTTTTGTTTTTTTTTTACAACATTTTTACACATTGTTGTTATTTAACACTGTTTGTCATTCAACAGTATGTATACTGTATGTATACAATAATTAGAAGTAAAAGTAGTAGAAGTGGTAGTAGTAGTTGTAGTTATAATAATAATAATAATAATAATAGTAGTAGTACTAGTAGTAGTAGTATCAGTAATCTGGAAGATTTTGAAGGCAGGTTAAGACTGGATTTAGATTTTTAAAATTTACTGTAAAGGAATACCAATGCTTTATGTTTAATAAAAAATATGAGAATAATAATAATAATTGCATAAATATTTAAATGTTGAATTTCACAGGTAGTTTAAGACTGGATTTAGATTTTTAAAAAATAAGGGAATACTATTTTTTATGTTTTAAAATCTATTACAATTATGAAAATAATACATTTTTGGTGAGTTCATATTGTAATAAATTTCTCATAATGTAAAAACAAATACATTATGAGCTCAAGATTTTATTACGTTTTGAGAAAATAGTTATTAATACTTATTACATTATGTGCAGTTTTTACATTACATAATTTACACTGCTACATCGTTCAAACGTGTCAGATTCATTGGGCACTCGGCAGCCAATGTTGCTGTGCATCTTATGTTCACAATGTGTTATTCCTTAAGAGGGCGCAAGACAGTTCAGAAAACCGAACACGGAACAGCATTCAGGACGTTTTTGTCTTACTGCAGAGAAACTATAATCGTTTAAATCCATTAATACCAAGAGCTAGTGCCTAACATAAAAATCAACCCACGGATGTAATCACTATAAAATTGCAGAAAAAAAAAAAAAAAAAACAAGTACAGTAATCAGAGACGACTGTGATTGGTCCATTCTGAGCAGCGCTGAGAAAAGTTACAAAAGTAACACTGTCTATAGGCTGCTTCAGAAGCAGTTCACCCACCCTGAGAAACACACAGTAATTAGTAAGAAAATAAGGTGTCAGTAATGGTTATAGTAATAACAATATACAATTCAACTTAAATAAAGTAAAATAATTATTCAATAAGACAGTAATTAACATCAAGAGCAACTATATTCAAGTAAATGGTAAGTAAAGCAACTTAAAATCTAAATAAAATATGTTATGCATATGACACACGCATAACTATTCTCTTCCAAATTTATTTTTTGGTGTTGTTGCTGCTGTTGTTAAAATAGACCTCTGCAGTGGATATGTGCAAGAAATTACGTGTCTGTCTCTTTAAGAGATGCTACGCAAAATTACATGTCAAGTACGTGCTCAGCTCCGCGAGTGAAAACTCGTATGTCATTGGTCCAAGCGTGTTCCGCCTGACGTGCGCGCTCCAGGCGAGTCACCTTGCTACACAACAGCAGCCGAATATCAGCGGAGCGGCAGAAGCGAAGGTGTCCTACAGAAACCCGAATAAACACTGCAGCCATGGCAGCCGCAGCGGACACTACCAAGCCCAAAACTTCGCCTAAATCTATTAAGTTTCTCTTCGGTGGCTTGGCTGGGTACGTATGCACCTATGCATGCAGCGGCGCGCTAAATTGCATGGGCTTGAATTGAATGAGCGACTGATAGGAGATTATTGATGAGTGTTACCATCCGTTATCCGCTGTTCGAGCTATTGATCAGGATCAGGATCCTCATAAGGATTTTATGTGGTGTGTTATCAGTTTTCTTGGGTCATTCTGCGAGTTCTGTTGTGAATGCATTTGCAGGCCCAGAGAAAGCCTGGTAACCCCGTGTCAATCTGAACCTCAGTTTAAATGTCACACGTCGTCATGTGTCACTGAGGAATGTACGTTGTAGACCCTCTTTTGTACCTTATTTGTCGCGAAAGATATTTATTTTGTGCCTCTTTTCAAATGCCTTTTGTATTCAGATTTATTTATTTTAACTCGTGTCTCTGACCTTTAAATATTAAATTCCATCCTTAAATATATTACTACAAATTTAAGACAAAAGTAAGACGGCTCTCACACACATGGACTCTCTGAAACACACAAGACCTGTAAATCAATGCTATTTCTTATACAGGTTGTCCTTGGGCAGATGTTAAAGTCACCATGAAATCAAAAATGTCCTGACATCTCTTCTCTTTGATGACATGTTTACTGGCGTGAGGGCGGGGCAACCTGTCACTCACATGAGATCCACCAAATAGAGTGCAAAACTCAATTTTAACAATAACTTTTAAATTTATGATGAGCTACGATGTTGTTAATCCATTGTATTTGCTTTTGTTGAAGCTGTCAGTCAGCATTATTTTTAAAATAATCGTATTTAACAGTGGAATTACTAGTGAAAAACTACATTACCCATGATGCTGTATCAAAAATTACACCAATTAGTGAGTTGAAAAAAGCAACAGGTGCCAAGAGCTATTTAACTCCGCCCACTCCCATGAAGCACTGCAAATGATGTAATCAAGTCGATCTAAGCTCTCAAAATATTTAAATATTTGTATATATATATATGCATATTTTGCAATAAACACATTATAAAGCGGTTATTTTCAGTCATTGATTCTGATTGGTCAATAGCTGTGTTTTTATTCACGATAAAACATGGCTATGACCGCTTCACCCAGCGGTTTTATGTATCACTGCACAACACCCTTAGCAATCACCTTTAGCAATGTAAACTTATGTTTCTGTTCACAACAGAACTTTCAAAATAAAAGTCTTCGCTACTGCCTGACTCACTCAAACAAATCTTTGCCACCTAATCTGTTTTTAGTTAATCTCCATTCTGTTGCTGTTTGCGGTCAGGGACTATTTTTTCTAGCCAAAGGAAGACTTTTAGTGATTTCACTTCATAAAAGTTGCATTGATATATACATATATTTGCTTTAATATTCGTATATATAGAATAACCGTTTTATTAAAGCAATAAGCCCCGTAAAGTTAGTTCTTATCAGAACTCCGCTCCGTGTCGTGCCTAACAACGGCCTTTAGCCTTTATAAATTCACTGTAAACCACGGCTTCTTGCAGCTTATTTCTTTATTATGCATAAAATTAACGTTCGTAAATGAGTAGTTTTATAATTCTCCCATCGTTTTTAATTTGATTATGCTGTTCACAATGGGATTGTAGTTCTTTCCCTCATTAAAGCCTTAAAGGTCACAGTCTTGTACCTTTGTCTTTTTGTCTGATTATCAAAGCAAACAATTTGTAATATTATAATTCACCTCGTAGATGGTTGTCTTGGTTCATGGCTTTTATGATGCTTCAACAAAGACTTTTTTGAAATCCCTATGGGGAAAAATGAATGGAAAAAATACTTCCGGAACCAGTGCCACTGAAAAAGGGGGCAGGATCTGTGGAACTCTATAGCAAACCACAATCATCCAAACATCCAATCAGTTCCCCATGGGCAAAATCAAGTCACGCCCTACATTTTTTTCTTGAATGAGAAGCCGTTTCACTCAGATATAGGGAAGCAAAGACTATTGCAACTTCCATTTCATGCTGACTTATATAATACTTTTAAAGCACAATACATTTCAATCATTATTTGGAAATAATCTCAAAGGATCCTGATGAGATTAAACTGCATGAACAGATTCTGGATGGACAGAAATTCCTACAGGTTTTGTGTTTTATGATTGTTCTAAATCTAAAAGTTTCCAACAGGGACATTTTATCCTATTGGGGATCATATTGGTCCTGTAGAGAAAACTAATATGAATTTTTCTTTAGCTATTTTCATATATTCTCATTTCAATAGGATTTCTTCAGGATAAGGACAGGACTTTAAAGTAAATAAATAATTTAGCTAACACGCATTCTTTTCTGACTTCCAGGATGGGCGCAACAGTGTTTGTGCAGCCGCTGGATCTGGTGAAGAACCGGATGCAGTTGAGCGGTCAGGGCTCCAAGGCTCGCGAGTACAAGACCAGCTTGCATGCCGTGGCCAGCATCCTGCGCAATGAGGGCGTTCGCGGCATCTACACAGGGTAAGAAAGAGAGCCACGCCGCAGACGCACAAGCAAACGAGCGTTTAGATAGAGAGGTACACTTTCTGAGAAGGCTAGAATGTACAGATACAGATTTGAATGAATTATTGAATTAATGTTTTTTGTATTTTTTAACATTAATTTTACCAGACACTGGATGTGAGAAACTAGGGAGCTCTAGCTGGACATCCTTACTGAGTGACTGTAGATGGAGCCCATAGCTTTACACAAGCAGTAAATATCTGATTAGGTTTATATCTGATACATACATCTCATTCTTGTCTCACTGCGCATTTATTGTGTTCACGTCTGTTTCTGTCCCGTGTTTTTAATTGTAGGCTTTCGGCGGGTCTGTTGAGACAGGCTACCTACACCACAACGCGCTTGGGCATCTACACGGTCCTGTTTGAGCGCATGACCAAAGCAGATGGCACACCTCCCAACTTCTTCATGAAGGCTTTGATCGGAATGACCGCTGGGGCCACGGGGGCGTTCGTCGGGACTCCAGCGGAGGTGGCGCTCATTCGGATGACAGCTGATGGGAGGTAGAAGAATATCATTACACTTCAACATATTTCACATTGTTACACATTTGTTAAAAGTGACCAAGTAAATCACTTTGTAGAGCCAACACAGCTGTTTCAGGACAGTCTTAGGAAGATTCTGAAGACGTGTTCTCTTAGGGTGTGTTCACACTCGGCACATTTGGTTCGATTAAAATGAACTCCGATGTGATTGGTCGGTTAGTGCGGTTCATTTGAATATGTGTGAACGCTACCATCTGAACACTGGTGCGCACCAAACAAGTGGACCCAGACCACTGAAAAGATGGGACTCGGTCTGCTTGCATATGAACTCTGGTGCTGTTTGAATGAAATATGAACACAGCACGGACCAAAAACATGTAAACGAACCAAAAACAGGACATGATGTCACTAGATGCAGCCCTAAAAAGGACAGAATGCTCAAGCATACCTGCTTTTTCTCGTCATAGTCGCGATGTTGCCCATCGTAGTTCAGTACAGGCATCAGAACCATGTCTCCTCACAGCAGATCTTCATTTGTGTGTGACACGGAGGGATTCCTGCCGCTGTTTTGACTCCTTTACACATTTTATAAACTCTTCACGAGCTGTCAGCTCCATCATATACCATCATATGCACGCACGTACAGCGAGCGCATTGTTTTTTTGAATTTCAACAAGTTCTGTCGCAAAATATACATCATAAAAGTATCTTTAGGTTTGGTGTTAAAAATGACAGTGTGAACTCTAAGTGAACCAGGACTAAATGTATCATATTTTTTTTTGGTCTGAATCAAGAGAACCGAACTACAAGTGTGAAACAAAAACTGCTCCTTTAGACAGAATGAGACTGACATCTAAAGTAACCAACCAAACAACAAATAATGTTGTTTTCATGTGCCATTTAGGGGCAGGTGTACTTGATATGAATGATTCCACAACAATAAACTGGTGTGGACATTTTTTTTAATAAGAATTTGTGTATTAAAGAAGAAATACATACGTTAATATTCAAATAAAAATATTTTGCAGCTCTGCACTCTGCGCAGCTCCTAGTTGTCTAATACATAGATCAAAAATATTTTGCAGCTTTTAAGGATTTTATGCTACTAGTTCATCTTCCTAAGTGCTGGTTCTATCAGCCTGATTCCTTGTAAACACAAGTTTGTTTATGCTATATTTACTATGTGCTTGTGCCCAATATGAATTTTGTCTGATATGCATTATTGATTATACATTATGCCCTGTTTATAAATAATATAATTTTTTACACTCTACAGTAAAAATATCCATATATATTTAATTATTATTATTAATAAAATTGTTAAATAAAACTAGAATAATTTTTTTTTTCATTGAAATTAATATAAAAAAAAAAACAACTTTTGCTTAACAACTGAAATAATTTGTACTTTTAAGTACTAAAATTATTAAAATTAAACCTAAAATAAAAATATTTTAATGGTAAATAGACAAAAGCACATAACAAAATAACTAAAACTTAAACTAACATTAAAATGTGTTAGCTTTTATTGTTAGTATAAAAATAAATTCAGTTCTAAAAATTCTATAATAGTATATGAATAATAGTAAAATAACGTATTATTTGATTGGGTTAATATTAATATCATCATCATCATCTTATCATTATTATTATTAAAATATCGAAACGTTAATAAAATATCACTCCTCCTTTATCTTTCTTGTCCAGGTTGCCTCCAGAGCAAAGGAGGGGTTACACAAACGTCTTCAATGCCCTCATCAGAATCACTAGGGAGGAAGGAATCACCACACTCTGGAGGGTAAGTGTGTGTTAGAAAGGTCACCGTGATTTTGCCACCGTGATTTTGCCAAGACATGTTCCTGGGTCAACATATTTTGTTGATCCTGGAACAACATTCCTGCCCCAAAATGTTAGTACTAACCCTACCCATAAGTTCCCTAAAATCAGAGGGAAATGATGGTGAATACCACTGATGTAGAAGCACCTAACCCTGGTTGTAAGCCTAAACTTGATATAAACTGTAAACTTGTCCCTCAAATCTGATTGGTTGGTTGGATGTTGTTCCAGGATCAACAAAGATGTCGATCTAGGAACATGTTTCACTTGGTGAAATCAGGTTCACCGTGATAGAATATGATTTGTGTGTAATCTTGTTACACGTGCGCTTGTACTCTAGATTACAGATGTTCATTCAGTTGCTGAGTTTTATGTTTTTGCCTACATCTTGCTTGTGTTACAATCATGTATTTGTGAGACTCAGACTATTATTGGGATTTGAATAAGAACTGGTTAAATTTTAAAGAAATCCTGAAACTAAGTGACTTTTCATGATCTTTGATTTCATTACAGTTCTTGAACATCTGTATTCTTTCACCAATGTACTGAAATTGTTTCCTTCACCCAGTTCAGCTGTGATGCTGTGCCGCTATTAAAAGTACATACATTTTGTTGTAGCTGCAGAAAAAGAATGGGTGTCGCAAAATCATACAAAGACCAGTGTAGTCTGATTCACAAACAAACTTTTTAAATAATAAAAATTGTCAAAAGACTCATGATTCAGTTAAGAGGCTTAAATTAGTGTAATAACTGGCTGGTTGTTTATGTGACAATGTGTTTCGTACTATTCCTTGTGTTTGTTTCTCTATGTATTCTGAAACTATGTACTAATGATGATGTGTGTGTTTTGTTTTATTTCTAATGTAGGGCTGCATACCCACCATGGCCAGAGCAGTTGTCGTGAACGCAGCACAACTTGCTTCATATTCCCAGTCCAAACAAGCGCTGTTGGACTCTGGTACGAACCTTCTTTTATCTTATCAGTCACAAACTTGTAGAGTCAACTCTTCTGGAAAATCTAGCTGATATTGATGGTAGCTGGATGAACATGGTTAGCTAGTCCAGACTAATCATTCATGATCATTCAAGCTGATCTAGGTGATTTAATTAGTTGGAATACCACCAGCTGGGTGAAGCTCAAATCAACCTGGTAGACCAGGGTTTCCCAAAAACATTCCTGGAGCCTCCCCAACACTGCATGTTTTCCATGTCTCCTTAATCAAACACACCTGATTCAGGTCATCAGCTCATTAGTCGAGACTCTGAGACCTGAAATGGTTGTGTCCGACAAAGGAGACATGCAACATGTGCAGTGCTGGGGAGGCTCCAGGAATGTGTTTGGGAAACCCTGTGGTAGACCATTGCCATGTCCAAATACCCACACTTGCGGTCTTTGCACTTGACCACGCTCAAGTGTTCAAGTGCGCGTGAAGACTGCAAGTGTGTGTAGAACTTTTGATTACCCAATCGGACACATAGTCTTGCAAAAAATGCAAGTGTTTACAGCTTTTTTTTTGCTATGTAACTAACAGAAGACACAATTTTAAAATTATGGTGCTTCTTTAAGTGATAAAAAGCAGTTTTGCGCAAAATGCACATCTTTGCATCAATGAAATGTGCAACACATTATATTTTACTACCAAATTATATACATTTACATTTAGTCATTTAGCTGACGCTTTTCTCTAAAGCGACTTACAAATGAGAGTAGTAGCAGTCGAATCAACATGAGTACAACCCAAAAACAGTACGTAAGTGCCGTGTCAAGTCACAGTTTCATCAGTAAAGTGCTCGTAGCAAGGTTTTTTTGTTTTTTTTTTCTAAATATATACACTAATAGATGGAGAAAGAATAGAAAGTTGAAAAAGAAAGAGTAAAATATAAATAAAAAGTGCTATATTACTGGGTCAAGTGTTGACGAAAAAGATATGTCTTTAGCAGTTTTTAGAAAATGGCTAAAGACTCAGCTGTTCGGATAGAGCGTGGCAGGTCATTCCACCAACCAGGAACAGACCAGGAGAAGGTCCGTGAGAGTGATTTGGTGCCCCTTTGGAATGGCACCACAAGATGCCGTTCACTTGCAGAACGCAAGCTTCTGGAGGGCGCATAAGTCTGAAGTAGTGAGTTTAGGTATGGTGGTGCAGAGCCAGTGGTTGTTCTGTATATTATATGTTATTTGTAATTATATATTATATGTAATATATAATTAATTTAACTTGCAGTCGAATGTTTTCCTTGACATCTCGCGATTTCGGGGCATGTGAGTTCCCGAACATAATGCATGATGGGATACGCTTAGCCGCTCCGAAGATAAGATAGTGTGGGTTTGGTATGCATTAATGGCACTGCACAATTTTTAAGACATGGGACAGTCTTGCACATTTACTTCCTGTCGCGTACACACGCTCTCTAGTGGCTAAGGCTGCAAGTGTGGGTAGTTGGATAGGGCACATCTCAGTCAAGCTGATTAGGGCTGAAAGACCTTTCTAGACCAGCAAGAAACCATCTGCCATGCTTCAGAAACCTGCATTACTGCTTAAGCTGGTTCTCCCACAGGGAAATATTCTAAAAGTGCTCTATTGTTTTGTGTGTTTGTATGATTCTTTGTCAGGTCATAATGTAGTTTTTTTTTTTTTTTTTTTAATTTTGATTGTAATAAAAGAAATTCTGGCATTGCTAAGCAGTTTTGGATAAAGGTTATAAGCGGTTTCATTGGTTGACATTAGTTAATGCATTAAGTAACATTAACAATGAGCAAGCAAAATTGGAATATTTCATAAAACATTTGCGAATAAAGCACCGTTCCATCACATTTGTTCAAAAATCACGTCACTTCCTGGGAAATTGACACAAAATATCTAATAAAAATGGAAATTGCTGTAACCAGGGAAGAAACTGTAGCTCTTTTTTTCCTACATTTATAAATGACTTGTCTCGGAGCATGCAGTTGAAACGCAATAAATGCTGTCATGTTATCTTGCGTTCGGATGCCTGGTGTTTGGGGATGCAATTGTGTCATACGGTTCTGGGAGGGAATGAAACCAAATCATTTTGATGGGACTTCAGCTTAGGCATTTCAGAACGATCAAACCAACATTTGAGATGCTGTGCGATATGATTGGTCTGCTGGTTAGTCCAGTTATCCAGTCACATCCATTTGCACCTATGGTCTCTACGATCTACTTAGCCATAAAATGCTTTTGGGAAATGCAGCCCAGATCTGATTTGGCCATTTCCATCATGCAGTCAACTACGGTATACCACAGGGCACGGATCATGAGAAATCATATTAATTGCTGCATCATTTGAAAAAAAGTTCCGCTTTCCTCAACCGTCTATTTCGCCACCATCTGCATTATCAATGGCCATTTTTATGCACATTTTGGGAGATCCACTGTTGAGGGAAAGTCATGTGAGGTTTTTTTGTTGTGCATTTCTTCAGTAAATGTGTTTCCATTGTAGTTTATGCGCATGTCTTCTTATCGGATAAAAATTGTATCCGCATCAATTGACTGCATACGTTTAGAATTTATGCATATCTTGGCGCTTCCATCCAGCTTTTTTTATGCGATATCCCAAAACGTGCATAAAAATGGCCATTGATAATGCAGATGGTGGCGAAATAGACGGTTGAGGAAAGCTGAACTTTTTTGCAAATGATGCAGCAATTAATATGATTTCTCATGATCCGTGCCCTGTGGTATACCGTAGTTGACTGCATGATGGAGAATGGCCAAATCAGATCTGGGCTGCATTTCCCAAAAGCATTTTATGGCTAAGTAGATCGTAGAGACCATAGGTGCAAATGGTTTTTGCGATCTAATTACACATATGATGCTTATGGGAAAACTAGCCCAGATCAGTTTTGCAGCCCACCAATAACAGGACATCCAGCAGTAGGAACACCTACTATGAGTTTTTCATGTGGTCAGTCCAGAGTGTGTTTTAGTGAATATGCTTTAGAAGTGTAATCACCAGATGAACTGGTGATTAACCAGTCATTAACTGTTATTTATTTACCCTAGTAAGTGTGTAT
Source organism: Elopichthys bambusa (assembly GCA_037101425.1). Taxonomy (NCBI): domain Eukaryota; kingdom Metazoa; phylum Chordata; class Actinopteri; order Cypriniformes; family Xenocyprididae; genus Elopichthys; species Elopichthys bambusa. The sequence continues at coordinate 3,517,279 of CM074434.1, forward strand.
CGTTCTATGTGTGTTCTTTTGAATGAATGAGTATTGCAATGAACTACTTGAATATCTCTCTACGTTTGTTTTTGTGCAGGGTATTTCAGAGATGATATCCTGTGTCATTTCTGTGCCAGTATGATCAGTGGACTGGTCACCACTGCTGCCTCCATGCCAGTAGACATTGTTAAAACCAGGTACAGCTTTACTTCCTAATGAAAATGGTCATTTATGTCGTTCCAAACCCATATGACTTTTATTCATCTTTGAAACTCAAGCGATGGTATATTTAATGAAATCTGAGAGATTTCTGTTCCCCCAAAACTCTGACGGTTTAAAACATTCATGAAGAGATTGTAAAAAAAAAAAAAAAAAAAAAATCCATATGTATTGAGCAGTTTAATCCAAGCCTTATGAAGGAAACACAATCACTTTATATGATGAACAGATTTAATTTGGGCTTTTATTCACATAAAAACATTGATCGGTGAACTATTGCTTTCGATTCTGGTAAACAGAAGCTTAAGAACACTTGCTAGATGTGCGAGAACCAGTGAGGTTTGTTCTTGCGTGCCGTGTCAAGCAAATACAGTTGAGCTATTTCAATGTTTATATGTGAATATAAGCCTAAATTAAACCTGTTCATCATATAAAGTCATCCAGTCTCTTCATAAGACTTGGATTAAACCGCTCGATTCATATGGATTTATTTTACAATCTCTTTATGAACGTTTTGGGTGAATAGACTTTCAATACAGGGACAGAAATCTCTCAGATTTCATTAAAAATAGATTCATTTGTGTTTTGAAGATGAACAAAAGTCTTATGGGTTTCGAATGAGATCAAGAGAGTAATTTATGACAGAATTTTCAACAATCTCTTTAAACAACTATGCATGATAACTAGCGATGCATTGGTTGACTGAAGCCGACAACTAGTCAATAATTCATTTCCATTTTATGGTCCAACACCAGTGTGACAGATGTTAAACCTGCTATTGCATTCACAATAAAACCTAATATATGAAGGATGTATTGTGCATCCCTAATGATGACCATATCAGCATCACTTTTATTTGCCATGTGGTTTTATAAACAAAACAAGTTTATAAGGAACTGGCTTGATGCCAGGAGTGTCAGTATTGAGGAAACATCATAAACAACAGTTTAAAGTTCTAAACCTTATGTCCATTAATATTACTGAAATGTTTCCAGAAATTGTGTATCTGTGTGCTTTTGATACCAAAACTATCAAAATATAACATTGTATGGTGGAAGGATGAGTGCAGGTCAACGCAGGTAGTTGACCGAGTATATTTTGTTCACTTGTGTGCTGGTAAAGGTTGTAAATTCTGGAGCTGATAAGTAAGGGAACATCATTATTTATTATATTATAATGTATATATGCTAGAGATCAAAGGGTTTTGCAGTGCCTGATACAGCTACTCATATGTAGAAAGCAAGAATATACATCCATTTTTATACTATTTATAATAATGTTAATTGTGAAATATTAAATTACATTATTATAATATAATAGAGTATGGCACTGATAAAATGTATAACTTGATTGCAATATATATGTATAATAATATATAATAAATGTCCAAGGCAAATAATTCATCTTATTCGATTATTATTTCCATTTTTACAACTTGGACGCAAACCAAAATATATGATTACACACCACAAATGAGTCACCTGACTTAAAAACAATAGACTCAGATCATTAATTCAAATCATTAACATTTTTTGCTGTTTTCTGTGCAGCAGGTTTGTGTGTAAATTGTACTGATTATGCAATGCTAACATATATCTTATTCTTTTCGAAAGAATCCAGAACATGAGAATGATTGATGGGAAGCCGGAGTACAAGAATGGTTTGGTATGTTCTCAACACTCACAGTCAATCTCTCGCTGCTTTCCCCTGTTACTCTTGTCTGTTTTAAGCAACTGATCTCAGACAGATAGAGTTGTGACCTTTCAGTCACGTTGGAGTATGGAGAAATCAGAAATGGATCAAGTTTCAGGAAAACCTTTCAAAGCTTATTTCTGCCACAAAATATAAATAGGTAATTGTGACTTTTGTCTCACAATTCTGTCTTCTTTCTTGCAATTGCGAGTTTATATCATAATTCAGATTTTTCTCAGAATTCTAGATTTAGATGTGGCAATTTTGATTTTTTTTTTTCTTTCTATGAATTCTCAGTTTACATCTCGCAATTTTCACTTTTTTCCCCTCGGAATTCTCAGTTTACATCTCGCAATTCTGTTTTTTTTTTTTTTTTCTTTTCTTTCTTTTTTCTCGGAATTCTAAGCTTACATCTCCCAATTCTGACTTTTTTCCTCAGAATTCTCAGTTTACGTCTTGCAATTCTGATTTTTCTTCTTCTCTGAATTCTTAGCTTATATCTCCCAATTCTGACTTTTTTTTCCTTGGATTTCTTATGTCTTATGTCTATGTCTTAAAGGTGCCATAGAATTGAAAATTGAATTGGCATAGTTAGAGTTCTGTATATGGAAATGACATACAGTGAGTCTCCAACACCATTGTTTCCTCCTTCTTATGTAAATCTCATTTGTGCAAAAGACCACTGAAAAACAAGCGAATCTCAATATAACACCGACTGTGACGCAACAGTCGGGATCATTATGTACGCCCTCAACTTTTGCATATACCAGCCCATGTTCTGGGCAGTATTAACATCGTGGAGCTCAGCCGAATCATCAGACGTTCTGCAGGTAGGCTATCGTGAAGCTATCAAGCAAGAACAATAGCGAAAATGGCAGATGGATCCATAATAACTGTTCATGATCCATGATACATTTAGTGATATTTGTAAATTGTCTTTCTAAATGTTTCGTTAGCATGTTGCTAATGTATTGTTAAATGTGGTTAAAGTTACCATTGTTTCTTACTGTATTCACGGAGACCAGAGCCATGTTGTTATTTTAATTTTTAACCCGAAAACGCATGTAGTTTCTATAATTCATAAACACATCTTCATTCTTTATAAATCTCTCCAACAGTGTGTAACGTTAGCTTTAGCCCCGTTAGCCGTGCAGCATACCATCAAACTCATTCAGAATCAAATGTAAACATCCACAAAATATATGCCATACTTACGTGATCTGATATGCTGCATCATGAACCGTTTGTAAAGATCCATTTTGAGAGTTATATTTGCTGTGTGAACTTATTGTATTATTTATGCAGTGTTTAATGGAGTCGCGAGGTTGGGGGCGGGGAGCACGAGCATTTAAAGGTGTACACACACAAATCAGAGCATTTTTAATCCCGCCCCAAAATAGGCAGTTAAACCATGGTATAATAAATCAGACATTCTAGGGCACCTTTAATTCTAACTGTTTTTCCTCAGAATTCTCAGTTTAGATCTCACAATTCTGACACTTTTCCTCGGAATTCTCAGTTTACATCTCTGAATTCAGACTTTTTTCCTCTCAGAATTCCAAGTGTACATCTCTCAATTGATTTTCTTCCTCAGAATTCTCAGTTTAAATCTCGCAATTCTGACTTTTTTCTCAAAATTTTGCACATGTATGCAGTCAGGTTTCTAAAAATTCGGAGGAAAAATCTGAACTGCAAGATGTAAACTCGGATTTCTGTAAAAAGTCTGAATTGTAAGAAACTTACAGTTGCAATTGACTTTTTAGTCTCTCAATTCTGGCTTTTTCTCAACTTCCTTCTACAAATATCTATCTATATATATCTATATATATATATATATATATAATATCATTTTTATTTTTATTTTTTTTATTCTGTGGTGAAAATAGACTTCCATGAAATCATCTTATGTTGGAGGAAGCCAAATGACTTGGTAAACAATTAATTTGCTCTAAGTTGCAGGTATTAGAGCACCAACAGTAATGTTTAATCAACAGGTCGGGATGGCATGACTTTTTCAGTATCGTTGTAATGGTTACGCTGGATCAAATGCTAAGTAAAGTGTAAATACACTTGTGCAATAATTAAATGTCCTTTTTTATTATTTTTGTTGTTGTTGTTAGTTAGTGGAATAGTCTCTGGCACTTCTAGCCCCCCTTTCATTCCTTTTCTCTTTTTCTTTCTCTTCCTGTAGGATGTATTGGTGAAGGTCATAAGAAATGAAGGATTCTTCAGTCTGTGGAAGGGTTTCACTCCTTATTACGCTCGTCTTGGGCCGCACACAGTTCTTACCTTCATCTTCCTGGAGCAGATGAACAAGTTCTACAAGATCTATTTCCTTGACTCCTAGATATGTCCTTAGGGTCATCAGGGGACAGCACAGGCCATACTTCATTATGTTTCTCTCCCACATTTGGTTTCCCAGTATAGTTTCCATTTTTGATGGTTTGTAACAGAACCAGCGTTTGCACTGGGTTGCGTCCCTTTGCTGTGGTGGTAACTGTGAAGACCATTTGGACTCTTATATTACACAGACTGACTAACCACACTGTAAATCGAACTGAATGAAGGTATCGCGCACTCCAGTAAGACCCCTGTTTTAGTTTTAAATTATATTTATGTAATCTCCCTTCCCTACACAAACTTTTCCTCCTTAAAGGTCAACAGCTGTACTGACCTGTCAACAGGTTTAGTTGTGAGGAATCTTTGTCAATACAGATGTCAAACCTGTATTCTGAGTGAATCATAAAAGATTTTTCTCTTTCTTATCTCATAATTCTTTTGATTCTAACAAGTATACACAAAATGGTGTGCAAAACAGTTATGATACCAATGAAGTGACAACTTAGCCTCAGATGTCCATCTACCATAAAGGACTTTTTTGCAGTGAACGTTTGGTGATGTTTGCTGACGTTGAGCACGATTAACTGGAAACTGTGTTGTAATAAAGATAATGAGGTGTGTAAAGGCCAATACTACACCAGATGGCTGCTTGAACTGTATTAACATTTGAGGTATTTGAGAATTATTTGAGAGTTATTGTCTGAGGAACTTTATGAAAGTAACAGTGGAATTATTTTGTTCTTAAATCTTGGTATGAAAAGGAATTCCAAATTTTTCAACACTTGATTTTCATCCTAGTATGTAAGGAATTGTATTTTTGTTTTTAATGAAGAGTGATATCAAAGAGACCAGCTTTTAAAAAAATAATCCTGCTATTGTGGCTTTCATCAAGTAAAGAAGCTATTAAAATGATTGGCTATTGTGTTGTTTCTCATTTGCTTGCTATGCAGAAACAACAAACAAATTATGCAATCTGAACAAAACTAGTTCATTAAACAGCTGTTTTACATAACACGTCATTAGGTTATTAAAACCTAAAAAATAAAAATACATATTCAAAACTGACTTTATAGAGTGTCAATATGTGAATAAATAAGCTGTCAGTCTCAGAATAAACGAAACATTGTTTCTGAATTTGAATTACAAAATGATCAAGAAACATAATATGCGTCACGTCAAAAAAATTTTTTGTAGTTCCTACATGATAAAACCATCAGCACTATTTATCGTTCAGCCCATTGATTTAGATTTAATGATGTCATGGAGAACTCCGTCGGTTGTACCACATTACCCAGAATGCAATTTGAAGAATGCAGCATGCAGCGAGTTTCCGGTCAGAATTAGACAGTCCAAAGATGGCGGACCTCCTGGGCTCGATCTTGAGCTCGATGGAAAAGCCTCCAAGCGTTCACAACCAAGAAAGCCGCCGGAAAGCTAAAGGTATAACGTTTTAATTATACAAATACACTTCCTTGTAGCTTAGAATCCGAAACCGAGAATGCTTCTAGATTTACAAGTGGAAATAAACAAATATCCGAGTGTCCTCTGCGACACCAACTACGTAATATAACCAATCACCGCCCGAGAGATAATATATGCACGTGCATACGTCATCTGTCGTTGAAAATCCCCTCAACGTCATATCTGGTTTGTTGATGCTTTTTGTGGTTTGTGTTATGTTTTATAAATAGGCCGTGCTTTTTTTAAAAAAAAAAAAAAAAAAAAAACGTGTCTAATTAGGAAAAACACGAAGCTACAGCCAGATTCACCAATAAGGTTACAGCCACAGCTATGTCATAAACAATGTTCAATAAATTATTCGATTGTTCATTAACAGTTCCAACAGTGCACATACATGTGTTGCATCATTTTTATGATATATTTTGATGGCTTTTTTGCTCTTCCCGTTACTGTGCAGAACAAGCAGCCAGGCTGAAGAAGATCGAGGAGCATGAGAGAAGAAAAAAAGCAGAGTTTAGGAGAAAGGTAGTTATAATTCAGTCTCCCTACTTCTGCCTTTAGTTGTCTCACATAAACAGGAGCCTATTACATAGTAAGCTCTTGTTTATAAAAATTAGTGTTTTTTTTTTTTTTTCTTTCTTTGTTCCCTTTAGATGGAGAAGGAGGTGTCAGACTTCATTCAGAACAGCACATTGCAGAAGAAGAAATATGACCCAATGGGAAAGATCGAGAGAAGCATATTGTGAGTTCAACACAGTGTTATTTTAGTATCATTGTGATACTATTATAGTTTTTATTAATATTTTGAATGGGCTTTTAATATTTTTCAGTTTGCATTTTAAGTTTAGTTGACGGTTTAGTACTTTTTTTTGTGTGTGTTCTTAATGCTTTATGGAATATTGCAGTATTTATTATAAATGATTTATCCATGCACATTGTTATTTGTTTTTTTAGATTCATGTCTTTGTAATCTTTAATCAAAATATACACCACAACAGGGAAGAAAGGACTATCACAACTTCTGTTTCATGCCGACTTTAAACTAAATGAAAATGAAAAACATCACCTTGGCAGCTAACCAAACACTACAAAACTAAAGCTTAGAATAAAGAGAATGATATCGTCCTTTACACTGTTTTAATACATTTCTTAAGAGATGATGAGTTCTTCTGCAAACTACGTGCTTATAGAAACTTGTGCAGAGATACTTTAGATTGTCGAGTTCAATTTCTGGATTTGAGTTCAATTTTAGCTCCAGAATGGCATAAGATCTTATCAGAGTCTTTAACATTACCAGCTGTGATTAATCAATGTTAAAATACATTTATTTTAAATACATACTGCTATTCTAGTTTAATATTAAAGGGGTCCTTGATTATGATTTCACTTTTTTAACTTTAGTTAGTGTTTAATGTTGCTATTTGAGCATAAACAACGTCATAATGTCATAAATAAAGTTACGACGGTCAAAGTTCAATGCAAAGGGAGATATTTTCTTTTACAGAAATCACTTTTTAAGGAGTACAACAAACAGCTGGTAGGAACTACAATGAGCCCGGGTGGTGACATCACTAACTCTAAAATTTACATAAACCCCGCCCCCAAAAACACACAACAAAGGGGGTGAGGCCATGTTGGGCTGCTTTAGAGAAGAGGAAGAGTTGTTGTAGTAGAGTGTTGTTCCCATGCCGTCATTTTACACCAGACTGCTTCACAAACGAGGGTCAATTCGACGCTGGATTTGCTCAAAAGATTAACATGACGCCACATGCTAGTGGATGAGTTGAATCAACTCCACAGCAACTACATAAATTTATCCACTAACCATTCAGAAACGTCCAGTTTCATTCTAAAAGTTGTAACTTCTTCCTGAGTCTCTCCATCAGTGTCCGACTCCGGTTTGAACAATGTAAGGCTGAACACCGTTACTGACAATCCTCATTTTGTCTGCGTGAGATTCTCCAGCTTTGTTGTTGTTGAGCAACTGAAGCGTGAGCTGTTAAAGCTCCGCCTTCTGGAAAGGGAGCAGCAGCTCATTTGCATCTAAAGAGACGCACACAAAACGGCGTGTTTTTGCTCACACCCAAATAGGGGCAAATATGACAAGCTATAATAAATAATCTGTGGGGTATTTTGAGCTGAAACTGCAGACACATTCTGGGGACACCAGAGACTTGAGATCTTCTAAAAGGGGCTTAATAGGTCCCCTTTGCTCTGTTTTTTTTTTTTTTTTAATTGGTTCTACTTCACAACCAATGGCAAAGTTTTAGGCAGGGCTTCCTGTTTTCCCGTGTACCATACAGTTCATGCTAACATCTCCACTTCTCTTAGGCATGATGTGGCTGAGGTTGCGGGGCTGGCGTCGTTTTCCTTTGGTGAAGATGAAGAGAGCAGATATGTCATGCTGTTTAAAAAGGTACGAATATATTGCAGACAATTTTCACTCCTAAGGATCTTTGTAAATATGTTTTCTTGTGTTTAGTGTACTGAACTTTGAAAGATTTTAATTCTCTTCTTGTACCAGAGTTATTACAGTTAAAACTAAAACCATAAAAACCATTTTTGTTGCTTGAAATAATAAAATAAATGTTAACTGTAATAAAATGGCAAAAGGTGACGGTGGCAAGGAACCAAAACCACATCAGGTGACAAAAAAACAGTTCAACACGTGTGTTTGATTATGTGTGTTTTGGTTATGAAGGAGTTTGCACCATCAGATGAAGAACTGGAGGCTTATCGCAAAGGTGAAGAGTGGGACCCGCAGAAAGCTGAGGAGAGGCGTCGGCTAAAGGTGAGAGGAGATTCATCCTGAATACTGTGCAAGAGCAGCAGTCTGTTATGCTTCAAAACAGTAGATAAGCAGAGAAAGTTATCTTATAGAGCTGTTTTGAATGACTGTTTCTGTTGGGAAATATTTACGTTTTACTGCACCTTCTTCAGGAAAAGGCCGCACTGGAGATGGAAGCGGCCAGTCACAGTCAGAAGAGGCCTGCGTCGCCCAATTCAAACTACAGAGACAAATACAGCCATCTGATTGGAACATCTGCTGCTAAAGACGCCGCCCACACGCTTCAAGCCAACCAGACATATGGCTGTGGTGTGTATATTTAAAGGATCTAAACACTTAGTAAAAACACTTCAAATCTGTATTGCCCAGTTCTGTGTCCCCCTAAATAACTAACGCATGAAGTCTTGCATATGTAGTGCATTTCACACTTGAATGTGCACACGCATAACAGCGCGCAAGTACTGAATTGAGTTCTCTTTCGCCTCTTGAATGGTTTAAAATAGCTTAAATGTGTAAATTGGCAAGACAAGATGGTTACACTTTGCACTTAATCTCCAAATCACATGCCGAACAGTGGTGTCTGGTTCATACTGATCAAAGATTAACTATGATCCATTACAGTTTCACTGATTGGACAAACGCAGATCTAGACGAACCATTTGACATTTTTCCCTTCAAACGCCGAAGCTACTGTTTATACAATGTGGTGTTCCTGTGACTGTCCAAAGCATGTGAATATGAGGCACACAATTGGCTCTGTTGCTTAATACCAGATTTAAACGGCATACACAATAAGACCCTGTATTAAAAGAAGCAAATCAGTTTTGGTATTATACTGACTTTAAACCTTTTGCTTTCATGGAAGTACAGTAGCCCCGAGTGATTTCTGTCCTACATGCCTTTGTTACAGTTCCTGTGGCCAATAAGAGAGACACTCGCTCCATTGAGGAAGCCATGAACGAGATCCGAGCCAAAAAAAGGCAGAAGAAAGATGAGGAAGAAGGAGCTGGTAGCGGCAGCGGTGTGTGAGAGAGGTGTGTGTGTGGGTGTGTGTGTGTATATGATCAGTTCGGTGATGGAACAGTATTTTACTCCTATGACAATGTTTTACAGCAGGGTTTGGTAAAAATGAATTGTCATGCACATAAAGCAGTCCAGAACTGCCACAGTATAAGTGCACTGTTCAAAAATGCTTTGAACTCTATATTACTGTCCCAAATACTGTGTTTTTAGAGGTCATTATTAGCGTGGTGTTTAATATTGCGAATTCCTGTGTATTTTGGCATGGTGATCTCTAACAGCTCTGTTTGATATAAGTTCTCTATTAAAACACATTTGGTTTTATTATAGTTTTCATTTGCATTTCCATTGATTAAAACAGTCGTATTTATTGCCTTGACATAACTGTGGTAGGTTTGACTCCATAGCCATTTTAATTGTTTATTTTAAGTCATGAGACAGTATGTCCTTAAACTAGTAGTTGTTTCATCTAACTGTTCTTTTGGTTTGTTTTAAATAAATTTGGTTGAGACGTTTTAAGTGTACATTGTGTCTTTTATGTACAGTTGTTGAATGCAGTCTATGCTGTTGTAATAAGCATATGTATCTCATCTGTATCTAACATATTTTGTCCGTTTACACTGGCTAATCATCACTCTGGGTCGTGGACCACGACTAGATTGATCAAACGTGATGCTAAATGGTATTTAAGCCTACTGTAATGATAAAAAACGTTTCAAAATAAAGGTTCAGACTCAATTGTGCTGAAGGCAAACCATATTCCTCGTCTCTTTACTGATTGGTGGTTTACCCTTTATTTACCCTTCAAAAAATGTATGCATATACCATGAAGTGTAATTTTTAGGGTTATTTATAATATTGTAAATATTTACTACAATTGTAACCCTTACCCTATTTTAGATTTTTTTTTTTCTTAGTTTATTTTTTTAACATTTAATTAATTTGGCATTGGAATTTCCATCAAACTGCACTATCTTCGTGGATCCGCGCATAGATATATGTATATGTAGATGCCTCATTCCACCGCTGCAGACACTGAAACGCCCGCCATCTTGCAACGGTCAGGGTGTCGTCACTCACAGTAAGAATCAATGATGGCACGACATTACGCAGCTTCTGGATGTGAAATCGCCGAGATTTAAATTCACGAAGACATGGGATAACCTTTCACAGGTGAGAATCTGTTGGTTTGTGTTTTTATATGTAACTCAATATTACATGTTTTTACTATGGTGCTTTTAATGTTTTTACTTTTATTATAGTAACTTTTTAATGTCGTGTCAGCTGACGCCTTCATCTTGTTGTATTGTTTAGTTTTTCATATATAGATATTCATACATGTGTCAAACCACAGTTGTTGCAGACGCTGTCAACTTGCTTTCGACTGTTCACGGACCGCTCCAATATGGCGGATGGCTTTCTTTCAAAACTACAGAATCCAACAGTTCTTGACACATTTTTAAGTAAACATTGAAACAATAATTTAAATAAAAAAGAAACAAAAAAAAAATTAAAGGACATCACAATATGTTAAATTCATTTAGCAAAGATACAGTTTAAACGTTTGAAAATGAGCAAAATTGGGGTTTGATTTATTCCATTTAGTTTGATGAATATAAAATGTTCCTAATTAACAAAAACGAATCGATAATATATATTTTTCTTTTAAAAAAGTCATATTCATTTGAATGAAGTAAAACAGGGTGAGGCTGCACAATTAAGATTAAAAAAAATAAAATAAAATAAAAAATGATAAATTTAAAACTAGGTTACGGCCGCTAATGAGGCATCTATGTATATATCTACGGATCCGCGCACATTCTTTTGGAATCTCAGTCATTGATATCGCGATAATTGCAATTCTCGCACTTCCTGTTGGCCTTGCAAAACTGTAAACAAATGTGAGATCGTAGTTCCACGAAGGGTCAAATCAGCCAAGCATCCCGTGAAACCGATAGAGATCAATGAGCTCTGAGCTTCGAGAAGGAATTTTTGGAAGAATAAGCGGCGTGTTACAGCGATTATAGCTGAATCAAAGCAACGACGCGAGTGGAAGACATTAGCTGTCCGCTCAGGAATACAAGTGATAAGCCAGCTAGCTGGCAGTCGCTTGAACAGTGAGTAAACATTTACAAACCTCTCAACTAACGGACACCTTGGCATTGTTCTATTGCAAATGACATTGATAAGTACTTTTAGTATATAATTAGGTTTTTCAAGAAATAGTATAATATATTCAACGAGACAGCAGGAGTTGGGAAGTAGTCGAGGGATGATCGATTCATGACGCAATTTCGTACATTATCATAGTTAGGAATTCTGGGATTTTCTTTTAGTCCCTATTTTGTGTCTGTGTGTGTCAGTTAAAGAACAATAGATGTGGGTTGTTGTTGGGTGTAATTAAGTTGTAATTGTTGGTTATAAGGTCAGTGTGCTGTTGCTCAGAAGCTTTAAAGTCTGCTAAAACATTACTAGTTTAACTGATCTATGAGTAAACTGACTTGTGCGTTTTACTCTTCCTCATAATTATCTAGGGCTTGGCAATAAATTGCGTAAAGAAAGTCATATGTCACGTCTTGAAGTCAGCAGTCATCACTAACAGAAAAAAATAACATGTTTTCACATGTGGCGTACCATAAAAAGGCGTGTATGGTATTGTAAGCAATAAGCGTTAAGAGATTCTCACTATTTTAAGTAGAATAATGTTGATTATTAAACAGCAAAGTGATATAAAATCTTCCATGCAAAAGAAATGCCACTAATATTAATAGGTTGGTGACCATAATCTCCAAACAGCTGAATACTAGGCGATTAATCTGACTTGTTGACATCCACAGACTTTGTAGCAGAATCACACGTTTTGCCTAGTTTCTTGTTTATTCAGGAAACAACACAAATATCCCATTTGAGCCACCAGCTAAAAACATGTTGGATGACTCTCAGGCACACCTTGCATACATGTCTTATCTATTGTTTTGTTTTTTGTTGAATTGAAATAAATGCTCACTTTTGGTTTCACCAATACATGTTTATGAATTAACCCCATTAAGAGTAGATCTTTACACTGGCATTAAACCTGTGTTGTGCTTCTTCGTAGAGATCAATGCAATTTGACTAGAGATTAGTTTTAAGTTCAGTTCTAGGCTCTGTTTTCCCTCATTGAATGTTCATTCTTCCTGTGGTTGGTTTCACTTCCCGTGACTCATTTAAACAGCAGGTTCCTCACAGTGTCGTAACATTTGAAATCACTGAATGGGTTAGTTATTTATTGGAAAGCCAAGTAGAGTGAAATTCTCGAAATGACTCTTAGATTTGATGCATTCGTGTTAAGAGGGGTTCGTTTTTAAGAAAGCATTTAAATAAACTTTCATTGAAAGACACTTTTAAGTTTTAAGTACTTTTGCAAATAGTTGAGGATACAAGTCAAGCACTAAAACCAAATATTGTGTATAAAGAGTAATATATATATATATATATATATATATATATATATATATATATATATATATATATATATATAAAAACAGTGCTGCATGATTTGGAGGAAAAATGTAACTGCAATTATTTTTGATTGGGATTTAAAATGTGATTTTAAAAAAGGTTTGCTGCACAATTTGGCAAAAACTTTTTGATTATACTGTATAGCAATATGGCTACAAAATAATAATAGCAATAATAACAAATGACAAAGACTAAATAATTTTTTTTTTTACAAAAAATGACTAAATAAAAGCAAAAATATGAAATATTACTATTGCAAAAAATGATCATTTTATTTATTATAACATTACACCTGTGAAATTACTATACTAATATTAATGGCTGTCTTAATTCATTTTCAAACTTTTTGATGGAGAACTGCAGGAAGCCCTTAAATTTAAGAGGATCTACTGACAAAAATGCAATATAATATACATAACTATGTTTTCAGTGGTGTATAAAGACCTTACATAATGAATCGTTATGTTTTTATTACCTTAGAATGAGCCATTTCGATCTCATACACCGCAGGTCCCCCCTCCATGTCAAGTCGTCATTTTGCGCCGCCATGTTTCTACAGCAGCCTTAAACGGACAAACGCTCTACAGAGCGCCCTTCATCACTATGTTTAGTACACTAAGGCAGCTTGCATCGTCACTACGTTGAATACGCACAAAGTAGTAGTAGTAGTAGTAGTAATAGTCGTCTGGTTTATTAGAAGCAGAGACCGTTTTTTGTTAGAAGTAAGAAGAAACCTCATTGCTTCATACAAGCTACTCTCTGTTCTCTCAGACGATGACATGTTGGCTAGACGGCCACCGTAGCTTCTCCGAAAGAGGGGTGTATGCCGTTAGTTGCAGTTCGCAACCTCACCGCTGGATGTTGCTAAAGTTTACACACTGCACCTTTAAAGCCTTTCTTCTATTGATAAGTGCTTCTCATTACAAGTATGTGAAGATGGTTGGCACATGTTGTGTTCTTAAATCTATTCAAGCGACCCAAAGTCAGAGCAGATGCAGAGATGGAGCCTTTACTGCAAACACTGGCGTATAATGAACTGCTCACGTGTGAATGAACACAGTGCGCCGCTTCACTCTGAAACAGGCAGCATATTTAGTTCAATCGCAACCTTCGCAATTTGCTAATCACAGTCACACTAAGCCATATCGCAAGTTGTTTTTTTGTTTTTTTTTGATAGTTTAGCATGCTGTTTGAATAGACCTATTTTGTGTTTGCAAACAGCTATGATGGTTTTTGTGGGCGGAGCCTGCCTGGTGGCAGAAAATGACATTTCTGCAGTAGCATTCTGTGGAAGCCACGGAATAAAAGAATAAAAAATGTTAATTTCGAGTTTATATCTCTCAATTCTGACTTTTTTCTCGCAAATTTGAGTTTATATCTCACAATTCTTAGAAGGAAGAACATACTTTTTTACCTCCTCAGAATTGTTATAAACTCACGATTGTGAGATTTAAAGTCCGAACTGGGACTTATAAACACGCAAATGCAAGAAAAAAGTCAGAATTGTGAAATAAAAATGTTATAAGCCATGTTTAAATGTTATCTATGTAAAATGTTATAGGTTTAAATACTATTTTATGCTGTAACTGCTATGTATGTATGTCCTCTATGAACTGCATATGTGAATATTATGTAGACTTACTGTTTACATCAAATTCATGCTTTAATAGTAGACTAATCATTGCAGGTTTCATCAGTCCAGTCTGTGACTTGCAACATTTAAGGGCGTTGTATTTTTTGCATTCTGATTCTGACATCCAAAGGCACAACCAAACATTATTCTCTTATTCTGTGGATTTTGTCCATTTTTCCTCCACTTGTTACCACTATTTTTCTTCCCCCACTATGTGCGCACAGCTGCAAGTGATGTAACTGTGACGTCTGCTCCAAATTGGTCTATAGGAAACTGTTTAAAAATAGGAAACCGTTTTGGTCAGATCATTGAAGTCAGCATGCAATGACATGTTTTGTAAATGCATGTTATATATCGTATTGTGAATGATTTTTCTGTGCATTTAAATATTTTTATTTCTTTATTTTTTGACATGGTAATGTATAATCAAAATGTCAAAACTCATTCTTCTCTCTGGTGACGCATGCTGGACTTCTCCAGTAATTTAGTCCATTTAAACTCCCATCTTTTTTTCTTCGCTCTGATTTACGCCACAAAATGGAAGAAAAGATCTGTCACTACTTCAGTTTCATCAGTGACTTTAGCTCATTAGTGGGTCACTGCAGTGATATAAATAACACCGATAAAATCATTCATAACTCCAGATTTGTTATTATTAGCACAGATCAGCCACATACAAAACTGCTGATAATCATGACTTCATCCTGAGGGAAGAAATGTTTTTTCATGAGCTGATATGTGCAATTTGTAAGTCAACATTTATTTTATAGTTATAAAGCTATATAAAAAGTGATTACAGATTGAACTGTTTCTTGTATCCTTTTCTTTGTTTAATTTCTTTAGACATTGCACACACTGAAAATGTTGGTGTTTTTGATGTTGAAGGTTTTAAAATCATGAATCTGTGTGCAGGTCTTCATCGCCCCTCATCAGGGCCGAGCCTAATTCAGGATGGTGTGTTTTGGGACTCTGGGTGTCTCGGTCCTTGTCTTATGCTTCGCTCTGGCACCCTCTCCTGGTCAGGCATATATATATGCTGTAAGTGTCTGCTTTCAGGATTATTAAGGCTTTAATTGGTTTTATAGGCATTTGTCGAGTATTTGGTTGCACAAAATCTACACACTTCACCTTTCTACAATCAATATTAATTTTATAATATGGGTTGTTTGATTGCTTTATAATGTCTTCATACTGCATTTGCTAATGGCCTCTTTTCTATTCCGTGCAGCATTACAGTAACATGACCTCCATGCTGTTCGAAGATCTGCCTGCTCTTTTTGGCTCTCCTCTGCCAAAAGATGGACTCACGGTAATGAATCCCTGCTGCTGGACTTGTAGTTTTAACCAGTAGCTAAAATAACTGCATGAGAGTGACTGACTTCTCTCTCTGTGTCTCTCTCTCTCTCTCTCTCTCTCTCTCTCTCCCCCAGGGTGTGCTGGTTGAAGCTCGTCCTCAGAACGCTTGCACACCTATAGATCCTCCTCCAGTTTCTCCCACACCCTCCGATTCCACTACAAACAGCACTACAAAATACATCGTCCTCATTCGACGCTACGACTGCAACTTTGATATCAAGGTTAATGTTCCTGCACAGCAAGGCTATTCCAAAATTTGGGTTATAAAAGTTGAAATGTAAAGTTATGTGTTTGACTTTTTTTTTAAGCAATATACCTTTATGAAAAAGAAATACACTTCAGCATACTTTAAAAAGAGAACTTAAGGAAATAATATACTTTAAAAGCATATACTTAAGTGTGAGCTGAATGTGATGTTTTCAGACAATTGCATGTTAATTGAAAATATATTATAGTTTAAATTTATATTAAATGCAATTAGCTGAACTTTAGAGTGCTTTTTTGGCCCACTTAAGTAGGACTTAAGTACATATTTATATGTAAGTTCATAATCACTCCTGTTTATGGTTAAAGTGTACTGCCAAGCATTTATGGTAAACTAAAAAATAATGTCATTTCTATTGAAACTTGTATGTCATGGATTTAAATATATCTGTAATTACACATTTTTAATAATGAAGTTGCAAATTAGTACATTTAAAATAAATAAACTTTAAATGTAATATAAAACAAGTTAAAATTATAATCAAATACTTTACATGTGTATTAATATGTTAGTCAACACATCAAAAATAAGTACTTTAAAAGACAACAAAAGATTATTAAAATATAATGATTTAAAATGTACTTTTTTATGGACATTATTACAAAGTGCACATTTTAAGTGTACTTAGTTGTATAAAGAATTAGTCAAGAAAGTACTGTCTTTAAGTACACTTAAGTGGCCTTTTATTTCAGCAATATTATATAATCTGCATGTAGTTTTTTTTTTTTTTTTTTTTTTTTAAATATACTTTTAAGATTTCAGGCACATTAACTGCACATTTCATATAATTAAGCACATGTCTTTTTCACAAGGGTATATTATCTAGTGACAAGGCAGCCATCATAAAGTCAGCCATGGAAATAATAAAAAATACAGCAGAAAAGTACTTTTGAAAAACTGCCATTGAGAAAAAAGTATATTAATTAAAATATATATTTAAAAAAGTGCTAACTATATCACAGACTGATATGGCCACAGAAATGTCATGCATCCATACTTGTTTAGTCGATAATGAACAACAGAAGAAGTGAGCAATATTGTTTTGGTGTTTTTTTGTTTTTTTTTGTCTTATAGGTGCTCCATGCACAGAGGGCTGGTTTCAGTGCAGCAATAGTTCACAACATGTACTCTAATTCACTTCTCAGTATGGGATACAGCAATGGTGAGATTGAAACACACATGCTCTGCTTGTCTTGAACAATTATGGGTAATAAACACCTGTGCACCTAGGTTTGTTTATTGTTAGTAGATATGGGTAGGCCCACAGAGAATCTGTGCCGAGTGTGGGTGAAATGTTATACTACAGAGAATACTACATTCTTATTGATAGCTGAAAACACATTGGTAACACTTTATTTCAAAGTCCACTTTAGACATTCTACTAACTATAAGTAACTTTGCAACTACAAATACCAATCAGAGTATTAGTATACTGGCCTTTTTTTTAATGTTTTTTTGGAAATGTCAGTACAATCCTTTTCAAAGTGGTTTGAGACATTTGTTGTAAGACGCATACTTTATCATCCTCGCAATCTGTTTTGTTTCTGTTTAGACACCATCGCAGAGGAGATCGAGATTCCCTCTGTGTTCACAAGCTACTATGCCTCTCAAATACTGCGCAGCTTTATCATACCAGAGAAAGGGTGAGAATAAAACCGGCTACATACATTCTTACACAAAAATGGAATACAGATAGATATGTAAATACAACCAGTCGTTTGGACTCACCTACTCCTTTATAATTATTATTATTCCTATACTTTGTGTAATAGTAAGTGATCAAAGTAATGAAATAAGAAACTATCTAAAACATATTACAATACAAACACCATAAAGTAAACATTGTCATAATTCATCAACAGTAGATCATAAGCAATCGCTTGGATTAAATGCACTACATTCGTTTATTAGAAACTGCTCTAAAACTGTAAACCTGTAAAACAGGCAACAGCACCACATTTTTACTTTGAAAGTGCAGATCTCGCATTTATTTAATGAAATCATCGCCTTTTGAAATGTAATAATCAAATTAAACCGTATCGCAATTTCCAGCCACAAAATGTAAGACTTCTTAAAATGATAAATATGACTTTTGTTATATCATTTAAGGTACTTATAAGACCTGCACACACATCATTTAGTTGCAAATGTGAGTAAAATGCTTGAACTGTCGAGCCCTGGTGTTGTAATTATGTAGTGACTGAAAATAGTCAACAAATCAAAATGTTATCTATTGTTATCTTCTGTCATATCTTTTGTTTGAACTTTTTCAAAGCCTCCCTTTGCGTAGTTTACATTATAGGAGGAGTTCCAGTGAAAAGGCTTGTTGTTTGCTTTTCTTTAACTATCATCATCTCCAACTCATTCACTTACTAAAAAGAAAAGAAGAAAAAAATAAATAACTTTTTATATTTAGTCATGTGTTGCAAAAATTCATGCTTGGGCACATTTAAAATTTGTGTACAAATCTAATTTCAATCAGAGCGCGTCACAATCATGTCCAGACTTCTGACTGGCATACACACATTTTGAATGACTTTATTCAGCTTACCAACCTCAGGGGCAAAGTTTGTTTATGCATGTTATTGTGTGCGTAACTTTTTGCTTACGTACTTTGCTGCAGGGCCTATGTGATTCTGAAGCCTGAGTTCTCCTTTCCTCTGTCCTACTATCTCATCCCCTTCACTGGAGTCGTGGGCATGATCATCATTGTCATGGTCATCATACTGGTCAGTGCTGCCATGACTTCTTTATAAACCCCTCAATGTGTACAAGAATCATGCATGGAATTACAGTTGGTTCTAATGATAATATGAAATGCTAGTGTACTAGTTGTTGTTTTCAATTACAGTAAATGTGGATTGCAGCTTTTAAACTTTAAAGGGTCTCGCCCCCCATTGACTACCATAGTAGGAAAAAAATACTATGGTTGTCAATGAGGGGCGAGATCTGCTTGGTTACAAACATTCTTCCAAATATCTTCCTTTGTGTACAACAGAACAAAGAAATTTATACAGGTTTATAACAAATTGAGGGGGAGTAAATGATGACAGAATTTTCATTTTTGGGTGAACTATTCCTTTAAAGAAATACAAAAGTACTGAAAAAGTAGCTTATAATAGCTTCAGTGCCCTTATGATGTCCAAAAATGTTGTCTAAGTCAGCAGCTATGTAGGATTTGGAAAAGAGCCAATGATGTGTTCATTGGTGGGTGATAATTTATGTTCTTCCTTCTGATTGGTCCAGATTGTGCGGTGCGTGCAGCACAGGAAGAGACTTCGGAAAAACAGACTTTCCAAAGAACAGCTGAAGAAAATCCCCACTCACAAGTTTGTTAAAGGTGAGAAAGAGAGTTTATTAATGGGTTAGTCTGGGTTAAATGCAATATAAGTTCTATGGACTGCATCTAGCATACTTTTTATTACCACAGGAAATAGTCCAAAAGTCCAAAATATGGCCAGGTTCACAAACCAAAAAGTTGGAGTCTAAGAAAAATTCCATAGCATAGCTTAAAGCTGCTGTCCGTAACTCTTTTTTTTTTTTTGTTAAAGATTATTCAAAATAAATTTTTGAGCAAGTACATAACCAGCCAGTGTTCAAAACTATCTCTTTACCTTAGCCCGATTCACAACGGTAAGCTTGTAATAATGTTTTATACTTCTGGTGGTACTGGTGGGTTTTCGCGGGAAATTCGAGCATGTCTTTGCGTCATTGCATCACGTCTGTAAACAGAAAGAACGAGTCCCAGCTAGAAGGCTATATGGCATGTGAGGCGGATAATTTATAGCCTTTTCTCACAGCAGCTGCAAATAATTAAACTTATGATTTGGATGGTGGATTGTATGGTATGACAAATTATTGTTAGAGATTAAACTGTACAGAAATTGAAATCTACAGGTAACGCTAATACACACTAAATACACAGTCATGCAATGCTGATGTTGTTAACATTAACAATTTGAGAACAAAGTATAACAAGCTAAGCGATCGTTAGATTTAATCACCATAGGTAGCGCAGTTTATTGTAATTCTTTTTTTTTTTCACTCAGTTGGTCAGAACAAAAGTTGCAGACGTTTCTTGTTCAGATGACATTTTCCGGTGAAAATTCTTACTTTGGTCATACTATGATTCAAGACTACAATCTGTGATTCCGAAGTACAGTATCCACACTGACAGCAAACATTAGATTCATCCGAGCTGAGGAGTCGTGGCGAGCCACAGCTCACGTAAAGATGATAATTCCGCATATAACTGCAATTGCAGGTTTCAAACAGAGATGGCGACAAAGGCAAAACTTACGGAATGTAGCTTTTAGAAATGTATTACAACTGCTAGTCACAAATAATAGAAGTTCAGCTATTTTCTTTTCCATAAAATCATGTTTAGGTGCTCTAAAGAGAATAAAAAACAGCACTGAAATCTCATATGTAGGAGTATGCATCATATACTTGAACAAAGACTGATGGGTTCTGATAGCAAGCATGATTGTTCTGATGGACCATCTAACACTTCAATAATGCCATGTTTTTCTCAGGTGATGAGTATGATGTGTGCGCAATTTGCCTGGATGAATATGAAGAGGGAGATAAGCTGAGAGTGCTGCCGTGTTCACATGGTAAGTGAGCTGCTCAATCATCTGTGTGAGAGAAGTGTGTGTTTTAGTTGAATCCGTGTTGTTTTTATCCTCTGTCTAATAAGCATCTAAAGTATGGATTTCAAAGTTAAAGTGAAAGTAATTAAATGTTTTAGCTTGACATTACAATTGCTCATTCAGATTTGTGTGATTTTGAAAACAACTTGAAAAATTTAGTGCAGATTGGAAATAGTATAAGTGAGTGAATATTTCACACGCACACTCATATATTAGTGGGGACATTGCCTAGACTTCCATTGATTTTATATCAGGTTAATGATTTTTCCTACATCTAAACCCACCCATCACAGAAACATGTGCAAAACCCTAGATTCAAATAAAAACATGTTTCTGTCAATTTATAAGATTTTTTTAACTACTAAGGACCTCACTAGTCAGTTGTCATAATATTTCACTATATAAGTGAGGACATTTGGCCTCATTTAGTTAAACATTTTAGTTAAACAAGTACACACACATCGGCCACCCTACTCTCTAAGATATTAGCTTTGGCATCACCTATAAAAAAATCCATGTCAGTTGACCACTATTCAGAACTTTTGAATTGTTTTTTTTTTTTTTTTGTCTTCTTAAATTTCATAAATCCTTATGAGAAACAATCCTGCCGTTAAGCCACCAGAACAAAACAAAAATCACAGTGGGTCTTGATGTTTGTTGTGAGAAGTGGCACTGTGAGTCTGGTTTGAATTTGATACATCAAGGGGAAAAAATAATTCAAATACAGCAAGGGAATACTAATTATTTAAGTAAATATTATGTAAAATAAATTTAATTGCAGAATTATGCATGTGGTATTTACTATCTTTAAATTAAATGGTGTGATGTAGATGTCGACTTCGGGATAGTCTTAATATTGGTCGAACATTATTCAGAACTATTCAGTGTCCTTTTTCTTCTAAACCTCCTTAAAGCCATTTGGCAAAACATTTCTGCCATTAAACCACAAAAATCATAGTGGCTCTTAGGGGTGGCTGATATATCGGTAGACACGATTAACTGATTTGTCAACCGGTAGAGATTTTGGACTATTGTCTCTATCGTGGTTACTCTCACGTGACTTACCCGTGCTGCGCCGTCATGACACTTTATCATTTCGTATCATAAAACAAGTGATTTTAAACCATTTAGGGGTGCTATAAGCAGCGAAAGAGAACTTATTTGGGTATATTCTGTGCGCACTGTCTGAGAGACATGCTCAAGTGATGCCGATGCTCATAGAGTGTGTGAGTACTGAACTGAGTTCTTTTTGCCGCCTTAAGGCCTCGATATACTTAAAAAGAAGTTCTTTTTCGTTCCTCATTTAGGGGTAAAACGCAGTTCAAAATACTTGACCAGCGATATACTGTAAACGAACATCTGACACCACCCACACTGCTGAGAGCGGCGTTTAGATGAATATGTAAAAATGTGTAAAAATAAACACAACAAAATGAGAAAACGGCAAGCTTTTTTTTTAATAGAAGGCATAAGAAAAGCATCTGATCATAACAACATGGGTATGTTAGCACGAGCTCTGCAAATTAGCACTCCAGTCACGTTTATTTATATAGCACTTTATTCAATAGATTGCTTAAAATCGAGCAGCTTTACAGTATCAAACATGAAAAACAGTGTCAATGCAATGCTTCTTTGCGAGTATCCAGTCATTTATGTCTTAAGTGAACATAAACAGTTAAGAAAGAAAGCACACGTGTATCAGTATATTAGATCAGTGCATCCGATCTTAAAGTGACAGCAGCCTAATAAACATTTATCTGAAATAGAAATCTTTTGTAACATTATAAATGTCTTTAGTGTCACTTTTGATCAATTTTATACATCCTTGCTGAATAAAAGTATTAATTTCTTTCATTTCTTTAAAAAACATCAACAACTGTTTGTACACAACGGTTTTCAAAATTGATAATAATTGAATAAATGTTTCTTGAGCAGCAAATCAGCATATTAGAATGATTTCTGAAGGATCATGTGACACTGAAGACTGGAGCAATGATGCTGAAAATTCAGCTTTGATCACAGGAATAAATTGCATTTTAAAATATGTTCAAATAGAAAACTTTCATTTTAAATTGTAATAATATTTCACAATATTACAGTTGTTGTTTTTTTTCTTCGTATTTTTAAATTTTCAAATAAATGCAGCCTTGGTGAGCAGAAGAGACTCTTTCAAACGCATTAACTTTCAAACTTTTGAGTGGAAGTGTATATAATTATCATGAAAAAAATTACTCATATTGTGATATAAGATTTTGGTCATGT
Source organism: Elopichthys bambusa (assembly GCA_037101425.1). NCBI lineage: Eukaryota > Metazoa > Chordata > Actinopteri > Cypriniformes > Xenocyprididae > Elopichthys > Elopichthys bambusa. The sequence goes on from CM074434.1 coordinate 3,540,450, forward strand.
CGCCCACCCCTAGTGGCTCTTGATGTTTGTTGTAAGAAGTGGCATTTCACTGTGAGTCTGGCTTAAATTTGATACGGCAAGGGAAGAAATGATTTTCATTGTTTTCCGAAATGACCGAGATATTTTTAGGTAGAGTTCATTTTTGTCCCTGTTTAGAAAACCATTACCTGATTTATTTTTGCTCTCATCATTCAGCTTACCACTGCAGGTGTGTGGACCCCTGGCTCACCCAAACCAAGAAAACCTGCCCGGTGTGCAAGCAACGCGTGACCCGTCCCAACCCAGAACACTCTGAGTCTTCAGATTCTGAGGAAGAGGCAGGGCCGCGTGAGGCTGGCGAGGAAGAGGAAGGAGTAATCAGTGAGGCCGATTCTGAGCGCACCCCTCTCCTTCGTTCATCCAACCCTGCGTCTCCTGCCTCCTCCAGCCCGCCTCCCAATTACGCCTCCACCGTAACGTCCCCAGCAGCCGTGGCTACGGTAACAACCTCCGCACAGTGCTTGCCACACACACCGCAGCATGACGTGCCCCTCCTGGGCCAGGATGAGTACTGCTCACCCATAGAGGACTCGGATGAAGCTACTGATGATGAGGAGGGTCACCCCTCGGATAACGACACCACAGAGCTCATTGGACGCGGTGCTCTACGAGTCTGAGCCGTTGATTTAAAAACGGCCACTCTTAAAATCTCGGTCACTTTGGTTGTTCTAGGGATCCATTTTCTCTGATGTATATCACAGATTTTGGATTTTTTTAAACCCTTTTTTTTTGAGGTGCATTTTGCCTCAGTCCAGTCTCACTGAGATACACGTCTATCACACTTTTAGTTCTAGCTAATGCATCCAACACTAAACAGCATATGTGTAACATTTTACAGTTCCTGACAAAAATACACAGATTGGTGTGGTTCACAAAATCATTTGTTCTCCTAAAATTGTCCAAATCAGAGTTAAAGGTAATGTAAAAACTATTTGAAGTTGTTGACAGCGTTTCTTGACAAAATAGTCAATACATAAATAAATTAAAACGCATAATTTACTCACCCTCATGTCATTCCAAACCCATATAAATTTCTTTCTTCTGCGGTATACTACGGAGCCCCAAACATGACATGCAGGGGAAAAAAGTAAATCGTGCACATGATTTACTATTTAGTTCCCTCGATTTATAAATCGTGCGCATGATTTATTATTTCGTTCCCTCGCTTTGCACACGATTTACAATTTCTTTACCTCGATTTGCTAAATCGTGCGCATGATTTACTAATTCGTTTCCTCGATTTATAAATAGTGTGCATGATTTAGCAAATCAAGGGAACGAATTCATGTGTATGATTTATGAATCGAGGGAACAAATTAGTATATCGTTTTTTTTTGCAGGATGTTTTGCAGTTTATGACATATGACAATACTGCACTTTTTTTTATTTTTTTATAATCTGACACCTATCTCAGGTGTTGGAGTCTCTACTAATGAGCTAAATAGGGAAACACTGTTCTACAAGACAAAAAAAGACCTGTCAAACCTGGACACGTGTGAAGCCTAAATATGTGGAAGTGCAAATGAGATTTTCAGTGAATGATGACTAGTTTATCCAAAAATGAAAATTCTGTCATCATTTACACACCCTCATGTCGTTCCAAACCCATGAGATTTTTTTTGTTCCTTTAGAACACAAATGAAGATATTTTTAGCATTCTCATCCTTTTTGTCCCTCTACTGAAAGTCCAAACAACCAAAACGTTAACGCATTACAACAAAAAGATATTGTAAACCATATCCATCCATATGAATTGAGTGGTTTAATCCAAGTCTTCTATAGAGACACGATCACTTTATATGATGAACAAATTAAATTTAATTTAGTATAGTAAACAAAAACAAAATATACTTGCTTGATGCACAAGAATCAATGAGGTTTGTTCTCAGGCGTCATGTGAGTACAGTTGAGTTTTGTACCATGTTTGATGTACTCTATGTATGTGCATTGATCAATGTTTAATGAGAATAAAAGACTAAATTAAATCTGTTCCTCATATAAAGTGATCGAGTCTCTTTAGAAGACATGGATTAAACCGCTGGATTCATATGTATTACTTTTACAATATCTTTATGAACTTTTTGAGGTGTCGAAGTTTTTGGTTTCATTAAAAATCTTCATTTGTGTTGCAAAGATGAATTAAATTCTTATGGCTTTGGAATCACATGAGTGTGAATAAATGATATTTTTGGGTGAACTATGCTTTTAAATTCTGCTGTGTTCCTCGCACAAAGCTGTCGTTTGGCTTCACAAGATATAGAATGTAGCACATGAGTCATATGGATTATTTTTATGATTTTTAATGGTAATTATTGTCTTTTTGTGAGCTTGGTTAGCTTATGAGAAAAGAGCAGCCTCCTTTATAATGCTACATTTCTTAGTTTGTGTTAAAAAAAAATAAATACAAAAAACTCAACACGTGGGTGAGTAAATAAAATTTTGGGGAAACTATTCCTGTAAGTTGGTGGTTCCTGCCTGGTCACCATTTATGTGCAATACGGACAGGCTGCCAGTTTGTAAATGAATACTCATATATTATTTATACCTACAGAGGTCGCACAGAAATGATTGTGACTTCTGAATTAGCGTCTTTGATAAGTAAATTCTTTTGTTATTTTTAGTAAACACCTGCATTGATCAACCTGTTTAGGTGATCAAATTATACCATTTACACAGAATTCACTTTAAGAGCCTGGTGATTTAGAACATATTTGGTTATTACAACAAAAACAAAATCCTTTATGAATGGTTATTTTTTTGTTTGTTATTCTCAATACATAAACTGACTTTCTGAACCAGTTCCTTGCAGATCTCTCTCTCTCTCTCTCTCTCTCTCTCTCTCTCTACATTATGTAAAGGCATTATTCTCTCTTATTTACAAAGATTGCAGTTAAAATAGTTTTATTATTGTTATTGATGCAAGCTAAATGGACTAACAGTCTTATTCTTTGTTTAATATAGACATTTACCATTTAAATGATAGCTGCTGTTTCAGATTTAAATTGGCTTTGATCATGAATGACCGTGTATAGACCTAATGGCAGTGTTTATTACCTTTTTACTGTCCTTTTAGGTTCCTTCTTTCATCTCAAATGAATAAGAACCTGTGTTGTCTATACTAAATAAACATGTGCCTACTTCAAATTTTCATTTGTAAATGTAATACCATCCATCTGTTCCTCTAAATCATCTGTCAAATTAATATTCACTGTCACATGTTTATTTTTCCTTTCCCAAGTTTTATCATTGTGATTTTAGTTTAAGTTTTTTGACATCAAGCATTCAGATATATTTGTGTCTCCTTTTAAAAATATAAAGCAAATAACACTGTAAAGAATCATAGGGTTTGCACCTGTAGTATGCTGAAACAACATCTTTTATTATTATTTCTACTCTGTAAATAATGTTCAATCTGTGTCTGTGTTTAATCATTGAGTGCTGCATTCTAATTGATTGAAGATTTATTTAGGATTGTACCATTGCTTCATTTTGTGCCATAAAAATAATTTTACTATTTCCCGAGTCAAATTTTATACTATGAACTCCACTGAAAGGTTTAACAAATGCAATTTCATGCAATTGAAAGTCTTTATTCTATATAGTTTGAAACAGAGGAGTAAGCGACTGAACGCCGGTGGGCAGGGCCTATAGTGTGATGATGTATAAATGTTCGCTGAGTTAATACTGTATGGTTTTGGCCATCTAAGACAAATTTTGTGAATCCTAATAGATTCCTCTGATCCTGGGCCAAAATCTGAAGACTTTGATCACTAGTTTGACATGTTTCCAGACAGCCGATTAATGACCACTGACAATTTTACCTGAGACCAAATTCTGGCAGTGTCAGAATACTTGAGCCGCAGTCCTGCGGTACGATTTCTATGACAACTGCCAAATCAAAAACCAGAAGGAGCGTGGAAACTGTTGACACAATTGGTGTGATGTAGCAAATTAGCTCAAAGGGGAAATCTTAAAGGGTTAGTTCACCCAAAAATTCTGTCATTAATTACTCACCCTCATGTCGTTTCAAACCCGCAAGACCTTCATTTATCTTCGAAGCGTAAATTAAGATATTTTTGTTAAAATCCAATGGCCTCCATTGACAGCAAGATAATTAACAGTTTCAAATGCCCAGAAAGCTACTAAAGACATATTTAACACAGTTCATGTGAATACAGTGGTTCAACCTTAATGTTATGAATCTTTCGTTTCGAATCACTGGTTCGGAGTATGTATTAAATTGCCAAAGTCATGTGAACCATTGAAATTCCGAAACATTTCTAAACACTTATGACGTAAAGAAGCCTCGTTTACTGAAATCACGTGACTTTGGCAGTTTGATACACGGTCTGAACCACTGATTCGAAACAAAAGATTTGTAAAACTTCAAAGCTTCATGAAGCAGTGTTTTGAAATCGCCCATCACTAGATATTGTTGAATAAAGTTATTTTGTTTGTTTTTTGCTGCACGAAAAGTATTCTCGTCGCTTTATAACATTAAGGCTGAACCACTGTTGTCACGTTAATAATTATTCATAACTTATGATTAATTATGAATATTTGGATCAGTTAATCAGATTAACTATGTAGCTACATTAACATTACAATCAATCAGTTTATCCTGTGAACACTCAGAATTAATTAATAATCAATACTAAGAAAAGGGTATTTTTCATAGCCACAGAAAAAATAATTATTTCTTAGCGTTTACAGCGCTTAGAGCCTATAACAAGATCGAGATCATTTAAGTGACAGTTTATCTGCAGGGAGCGAGTCAAAACCAAATATGTATTGTGCACAAGTTTTAATAACTAAATCACGAACACAGCTAAACTAACAAACACAATCACACGTACATAGGTAAGATGGAAAGTGACAGAATAAAGCCAGAAATTGGTACAGGGAATGAAGCTATGGAAAAGAGTCATTTAACCAGGAAAAGAACCACCAGTCTCTGATTTCAAAACGCCTCATTAAGAGGATTTTACTGCTTATCGTAAACCTCTGTTTAGTTAAAATATTTGATACTTGCTACTTGCATGTAGAAGCAGTCTGAACAGGTTCTTGGTGATTCCGTGAGTTGATGGTGTTGAAGTTGCAATCGATTTCTCCTGCACTGAATGAAGAAATGATGGCAAACTTGCATGATTAGTTTGACTCTTGTAGTGGGGAAAGAGCGCTCTCTCTCTTCTAGGTAAGCACATGGCTGGAGTGCAGGTTGAGGCAGGCCACCCAGCAACCAGGAGATGTCTAGCGTCAGTCGGAAGAGCAAGAGAGCAGGTGGAGCTACTGTATGTGTGGCTCTTTAAGGTCTGGGAAAAGTCACACCTCTTAGGGTTGACCTAACCAATGAGAAAAGAGGGATTTCAGACCGGGAAATTCCTCTGTGGGGAATTTAATGACTTTGTGTTCGAGCCTGATTAAACTGGGCCTGGTGGGTTTGTGTCTATTTATACTCCGATTAATACAACAAACACAGACTGCGCTCTATGAGGAAGTGACATACATAAAAGTGTGCTTTGTGAAATGAGCATCAAAGGATTAGTTCACTTTCAAATTAAAATTTCCTGATAATTAACTCACCCCCATGTCATCCAAGATGTCCATGTCCTCCTTTCTTCAGTCGAAAAGAAATTAAGGTTTTCTCCTTATAGTGGACTTCAGTTGGCCCCAAACAGTTGAAGGTCAAAATTACAGTTTCAACAACAAACGAAGGCTGCATCTGAAATCATATACTTCCCTACTGTATAGTAGGCGAAAAACAGTATGTGACAAAAGAAGTATGTCCAAATTCACAGTACTAATATAAGAGTAGGAAAAAAGTTTCCGGGTGACTTTCTACTTCCGGCGAGATTCTGAAGTGTGCATTCGATGGACACTTTACTATTCCATGAGGCCAATATGTACAAGAGAGTATGCGATTTTGGACACAGCCCACCACTTGCTCCACACACTTCTTCGTTTTTTTTTTGTTTGTTTTTTCCTCCGGTTTTCTTTTTTAATTAAAGCCATGATTGAAATTAACGCTTGAGATTGTTCGTACAGTCTGACAAGCAACAGTCATAAATGACAATTACAAATCAGGATCATTCACCTGAATTAAAACATTTTATTCCTAAAAACATGGGATCTTTTTTTTGCTTACGTTGTAGACTTAGTGCAGCGCTTCCAGGTTGTACGTCAGAACGCCGACTCAATATTGGCTTACGCTGTTCACATGAGCAGCACGACACATGAGTGTGATGCTGATGCAGGAGCCGGCCAATAATGTGTCGTCAAATAATGGCTGTGTCCGAAAACTGAAAAATGCTGCCTTCAGGGGACATATTTCAAGGTGGGAAGGCATCAAGGCACGTCCAAATCCAATGTTAGCTTCACTTCCTGTCTCCTGAGATACCTTCATCTGATCGATTTTTGATGGCAGCATAGATGTATCCTTCGCTGCCTTTGATATCCCACAATCCTGTGCGTCCCATTCTGTGACAGATGAGCTACAAAAACAAAAATGATGTCCGAAAGTTGCATTTGCTGATCAGTTTGTGTGTAAAAATGTACATTTTTGACAATCATTTTCTACTTTTGATGTCATTTCTAGCGAGAAATTTCTACTGTAGTTATTAAATATTTGTTTAGTTCTCACCATAACTCGCGCTATTTTGCTGTTGATCATTGATCATCCGTTTCATTAGGTGCCTTCCTGCACAAACGCTGCCTTACAAGTCATTGCCTGATAACGCAGTGAGGCAACAAGTCAGCTAGGTTTTCGGATGCAGCCATCGAACCGGCGTTCTGACGTAGAACCTGGAAGCACTGAACTAAGTCTACAACATAAACAGCGTAGGAGACTGACAAGGAAGAGAAGAAATTGTTATATAAAGTCATTATTTTAGTTTTTCAAAGATTTCGTATCCTGTTGCGCCCTCCATAGACCAGCGACTAGTCAACGTCATGCTTAAAGCGTCATGGCAGAGCATTACAGTTGATCCACATACAAAGGTCACTACTTTCACTGCATGTCAATATGGTTTCATCAGTGTTTTAATGGTCAATAATTCATTTAAAAGTGTTTTATGCCTGGAGCCAAGCCAACTTGTTGCTTGTCCTTCTCCTGCTGCCCCAAATAAAGCCTTTTATCAATCTATACCAACAGCTTTTTAGACATTTTTGCAATGACTTTCAATCAGCTGGTGCCTCAGTGATTTTTAGTAGATGTATGAAGTCAGTTCTCCTCAAGTTCACATAGGCGTCCTTAAAAAGTAACCGCAGGTGTAGTTCATCACATTATTTTTTCCACAAAATGTAATAAACATTATATTTACTGTTTCATATTATTCTCAATGTGAAATATTTTGCTTGTAAAGTGTCTTGCTATATTTCTTTAAAAAAATAAATGCCACTGATATTTTGTCATTATATAGACCTAATGCAAAGCTTTTCATATGTGTTCAACAGGAGAAAGAAATTCATATAGGTTTGGAACAACATGAGGGTGAGTAAATCTCATTAACATTTAGTTTTGCCCTACATTTGAATGACATTGACATATTGATCTGGACTTCTGTGTGATTATGAGGAGGAGTCAGACATCCCAGTTATTACCGCAGCAGGCCGATATACAGATGGCAGAAGATGAATCAGCATGTAATAACATAAATAATACAATGGGTAAAATAAACGGCAACAGCAATCATAGTAGCAGTAATAATAAAGCAATTGTGTATTCTAAGACAATTCAAGAAAGTAAACCATATATCTAAATTTGAAACCTTAGCCTAGCTACTATATGTCAAGTCAAGAGCTAGTTGTCACACTTTTTGCCCCTGCAGTATTTTTCAGGGTATTGTTTTAGATTGACAGTTTTTGTGTAGGCACATACCCTAAGGCCATGGCTACAAATAAGTGATTTAAGCATTTACACAGTTATTCCCTAGGAATACATTCATTTAAAGGTGGAGTAAGCAATATTTCAAAACTGCTGTTGGACATTGTTGATATTTAAAATCAACCCAAACAAACACACCCCTCTCTTTATTGCTCCGCCTCCAAAACCAACCCTCCAATCCTAACCATCCTGCTCAGAGTCGGTCTCAAACCCCGCTCGCCGAGCACACTAACAATGACGCTACACACTCTCTCGCGGTCGTCAGTCACTCTCAATATCTGGCCACTGTTACACATGCAAGAATGGATGTCTGTTTATCACAGCTGATGCGCAACAAAAAATTGCTTCGCGAAAAATAAAGCACAGATGATGAATGAACAACAAGGAAGCACAAAAAATGAACGAAATTTCTGTCATTAATTACTCACCCTCAAACCCGTTCATCTTTGGAACACAAATTAAGATATTTTTGACCACCAATTTAACCACCACTTTCAAGGTCCAGAAAGGTAGTAAAGCTTGTAAATTAAAACAGCCGACGTGACTACAGTGGTTCAACCTTAATTTTATGAAGCGACGAGAATACTTTTTGTGCGCAAAAACAATACAAAAATTACAACTGTATTTGACAATTTCTTCTCTCTCCTGTCAGTCTCCTACTCTGTCTATGTTGTAAACACAGTGTAGAGCTTCCGGGTTCTACGTCAGAACAGCGACTCAGTACTCTGGTATCAATCAGTGGTTCGGAGCGTGTATCAAACTCTCAAAGTCACGCCCCCCAGTGGTGAACCATTGAAATTTCGAAACACTTATGACATAACAAAGCCAAACTTTGGCAGTTTGATACACGCTCCGAACCACTGATTCGAAACAAAAGATTCACAAAGCTTCAAAGCTTCATGAAGCCGTGTTTTAAATTCGCCCATCACTAGATATTGTTGAATAAAGTCATTTTTTGTTTCTTTGGCACACAAAAAGTATTCTCGTCGCTTCATAAAATTAAGGTTGAACCACTGTAGTCACATGAACTGTTTTAAATATGTCTTTAGTAGCTTTCTGGGCATTTGAAAGTGTTAATTATCTTGCTGGCAATGGAGGACTCACTGAGACATTGGATTTTATGAAAAATATCTTAATTTGTGTTCCGAAGATGAACGAAGGTCTCACGGGTGTGGAACGACATGAGGGTGAGTACTTAATGACAGAATTTTCATTTTGGGTGAACTAACCCTTTAGGATTTTTAAAATGTTTTTTCCACTCTAAAAAAATGGTTCTTTTAAGAACTGTTCAGTGAAAGGTTCTTTGGCAAACTTTTGGAGCCTTTATTTTTAAGAGTGATTGCACAAATGCACAAAAGGAGAATTAGGTCTACATGTTTATAGCTCACCTTTCCAATCCTGAAACTGTCCCATTATGGCCCGGCGCTTCTCCTGCTTTATGCGCGAATTTGATTGGTTCTCACAGTTGTAATCTCTAAAGAAGCTACAGGATCCTGAAATGCGATTGGTGCTCAGAACTGTCCATCAATATGATAATCCCGCCCTATAAAGCAATGCCTTGATGGCAGCGCATCCAGACGGTCCGTTTCATCTGCATTCAAGCCACTTTTGGTAAGCGAAAATGTTTTGAAATACATACTCAAAACTTTGTGAAGTGCTTCGTTGTTATAATATAACTAATTGTACATGTTTATATAGTGTATTTAGGGCATAGGTGGGTAGATTACCGGTCCCCTATAATAAACTCTCGTGCAGTTGTCAGCGTCATATAGTATTTGGCGTCATTAATGGGAGACGCTATATTAATTAAGCGAGTCCTCAACTTTATCAGCGTTTCGGAGTGGGGAGCGCTTTGTCAACTCCAATTCTTTGTACAAAAAGTACTGGTGGTGGTACAGGGATGAGATGAGGTGATGCCATGGTACTTTGAACTGAATTATTGTCATATTTATATTGTTTATTTTTACATGGTAAGGCCTAGTACTAGTAAAAATATCATGATTTTTAAAAAAAGAAAAGTATATAATTAATTTCTGATACTTTTGTGAGTAAATTCTCTGTTTGCCATGCAATAAACCCCAATCAACAGTATTTTGCTGATTTACTTGTTACTCACATTTCTGCACCAACATCTCCATTTCAAGTAGGTCTTCAATAATTTCAACTAATCAAGCTTGCAATTATCTTAACAGAAATGTTTTTTTTTCCCCTCATTAGTTTAGTCATTAAGTACAATGCAGTACAATGTGATGTATGCTCTGTGCTTTTACTAGTGAAATGGAGCACTGTTGACTATAGTGAGCCATTGATTTCCATTTGAGTTAATGGACCTTTCCACAAGCCTGCCTGCCTGATTGGAGAGATGCTGACCAATTACACTTGTGCTTGGCTTCTTCTGAAACCTGAAACCTAAATTAAACTATAATGAGACAGGGAATGTGACTTCAAGCCTGTGTTATATATGAAATATCCTTCAGCCTTGAATTGAAATAAACTAACATTCAAGCCTCAGTACTGATATGTTCTGCAGGAAGGTGACCCTGGTGTAACACGCACGCTTTATTGGTTTTAGCTGAAGAAGCTATCGTTCCTTTTATTCTACACACATTCTTGGCTTGATGCATTAAAGAGTAACTATGCACAAATGTGTCAAATCTTTTGATGCATCTAGCAGTGTTCTCTCTCAAATGTGTCACTGGGAGTTAATGTGACAGCGGGTGTAATCCAGAGAGCAGTGTGTGTGTGTGTGTGTGTGTGTGTGTATGCGCATCTAATAACTTAATCCTGAAAGGCTGGGAACACCAACCTCCCCCTGTATAATCTTCTGGTGACACACAGTTACCTTACTCGTTTCTAGTAGGCCACAAAATGAAACTAACAAAGCATTGAAATTACCTAGTGAGGTGTTTATATAATATATAGGGGATCCTTTATGAAAAAGTAGTGCACTTAATTGTTTTAAATGTGCACTTGTAGTGTACTTCAAATCTTAAAAGTATATTTTTTCAAAAATTGTACTTGCACATAAAATAATATTAATTAAATAAAAGGCCACTTAACAGTACACTAACACGCTATAAAGTACTTAATTATAATTTTAACTGTAGTGTGTTTTAAATGTCATCATTACAAATGTGTAATTACAAATCATCATACAATGTCATACAAGGAGAAATTAACATGCAATTAAGTGTACAAACACATTACATTCAGATTTCACTTAAGTGTTTTTTTTTTTAAGTATTATTTTTACAGGAATAATTGTCAAAAAATCTATATATCTGAATATATTCTGCCATTTAGTCATGACCCGTGTCAGATAAATTTATAACTTAAGTTAGATAAACAAGCTTCATTCGTGATGACTAAAAGAGCATTTGGAAGGAAAATACATACAATGACCCCTGAAATATTCAACTGTTAAGATGTCAGTGAATTAGATGACAAAATATTAAAACAAGTGGTATTTTTAAAGAAAGAGTATAAACACACTTAAAGGTTTAAATATATATATATATAGTAAAACAAATAATTTTGAATACTTATTGCACATTATGTGTGTGTGTGTGTGTGGTTTTGGTAAACCCTAGATAGCAATTTCCAAAATTCTTGCCCTTGTAAGATATATTTTTTGGTCCCCATGAGGAATTCAGCCTATAAATCATACTAAGTGATGTTTTTTGAAAATGTAAAAATGGAAAGTTGCCATAAAACATGGAAACCTGACTCATATTTTAGCCTTCCTTAATGATATGGTGAATGATGTGTGATGGAAGGTGTGAGGATATGTGGTCTAACTGACTGTGTTTGTGTACTTACAGGTGCTGAGGTGTGTTGGTGTGTGTGTGTGTTGAGGTGAAGCCATGCCGCTGGTCAAGAGAAATATCGAGCCGAAGCACCTGTGCAGAGGAGCTTTACCTGAGACCATCAGCAATGAGCTGGAGTGTGTGACCAACAACACTCTCTCTGCCATCATACGCCAACTTAGCAGCCTCAGTAAGACCTACTTTATCTTATTAGATTGGCTAAATTAGATTTTTATTTTTAAACCAGAATACTGGGAATGGGAATGTTATGATAAAATGTATGAATTTCTTGTCAGACCTCTTTTTAAAGGGCCAAATTAACTTGAAAGGTTTGTTTTAATACAAGGGGTTATTTATCTTCTTCTGCTTCTGTTTAAAAAGCTGCTTTTACCATACCATCATGTAATATGGTACCATCATGATAATACTGATTTTCTTATGTCAAAATGTTCTCTTTACAATAATGATTGTAGACAAAAAGTCATTATTAAAGTCTGCATTGACACTGATTTGAGAAGAATAGCTTATATATAAATATATATATATATATTATACATTTAAAAAACATATGCAACCTGACATTTATGCAAGACAGCTTTATTCTGAGAACACAGTTTAGCATTTTAGTTTAAATTATAATATAGTTGAATATATATGCAGTAGCTCTGTTTTACACAAACACTATAAATCACAAGAGGAAATGAAATGGGATAACAATGCTTTTTTGTTCACTGGCATCCAGCAAATGCCCTAAACCTTAATCCCATGAAGTGCAGAGAGTGATCGACAGATGTGGACGCGGAGTATATGCATGTTCTGTGGGGGCAAAGATCATTCGTGAATGTTCATGTTGCCTGCAATATCCTATAACTTAGGCCCTGTTCACACCTGGTATTAAGATGCATTTTTGTCAATCGGATCACAAGTGAACGACACTAAATACAGGTGTAAACAGGGTCTAAAATTTTCGACCACATCCAGAGGTAGTCAAAAACACATTGGACCGGATTGCTTTCGTAGTGTAGATGCTCATGTGGTCAAATGTGTTCAAAGACCACCAGGTGTAAGCAGGAATGTGTCTTTCTTGTCTACTTGTGATCCGATCGACCAAACCGCATCTTAATACCAGGTGTAAACAGGGCCTTACCCTCAGATTGCATCAAGAGTATTATTCTTAATAAGTAAGATGTTTTGAACAAAAATATTCTCTAAATGACAATTTCAAAGTCTGTTTCTTCTTCAACAGGTAAACATGCTGAGGACGTGTTTGGTGAGCTCTTTAATGAAGCCAATACATTCTACCTGCGTGCGAATTCTCTACAGGACCGTATCGACCGTCTTGCAGTCAAGGTCACTCAGTTGGACTCTAGTGTGGAGGAAGGTCAGTCAAAGGTCAAGGATCACATACACTTGACCAGAGATGGGGCGGGGTGCTCTTTTAACAGGATATGCGGATCTCCTTTCTTGGGTGTAATTTTTTGTGAAGTGTTCTTTTCACAGACCTGCCAACCTGTACGCATTTTGCGCAGCGGGTACACATTTTGACCTCAAAGTATGCTGGTACGATTTGTCACTCTAAACTACGCAAAAACCTGGTGACTCCTCTGTGCACGTGCAGTACTCAAATCAAGCAACGGCAAAAGAAGAAGAGTTCGACTAATCACAGCGCTGGGTTAATTCCCCAAATAGCAAGCGGGGATGAATGACAAATGCGTAAGGCCTGTCATTAAAAAGAGACTGCAAATTGACAGCAACACAAAATCCTGTCTGACTGATTTCTTAAGCGAGGACAGTACAGTAGTCACGGTACTTCTAACTCCTTAAGGTAAACGAGTTGGGGTGGATGTGGAAAGTATACTCCATCATTCATGGTCACTCAGATAAGAGGAAGACATTAAGGCATGCAAATTATAAAATGCTAAAGTAATGCGGAACAATAAATCTAAATAAAATTGAAATCGCTATATGGCTTAGTGATTATGAAAGTGCTGTGATACCTATAGTTTTTCTTCAGCTATATGTCACAGTAGAGAAGAAAGGACTATCGCAACTTCTGTTTCATGCTGACTTTAATCACGTCAACTATGTTTTTCATTTAATTAGTTGTTTTTTAAATTATAACAAAATTTGTACCATCACCCCTTGGATGCATATGCATATAAATTATTGATAAATACAATTTACTGTCTGTGGTAAGCAACGACATGCCACGTTACATTCCTTTAAATGTTAAAGATTAACCAAACGATAATACTAAACTAGTACCAGTGAAATATTAATAGCATCATGAATGATGGGCGGGCCCAGGCGTAGTCTGTAATTTTTCTTTTAACCATTATTTTGCTATTATTTTTTATAAACTCTGTGAAATTAATTTAAACATGGTAAATGTGTTAAATGGAACTCATATATAACATCAAAAAAAAAAAAAAAATACAACTTATAGATTATACAGGGCATGTTTAGGACTTTGTAAATGGTGGTGTTTCTAATTATGTGGAAATCTGTGGAGAGCAGATTATGTGTGCCTAGAGATAATTGATGTACTTCTCTCTGTTTCCTTTTTTGCCACAGTATCACTTCAGGACATTAACATGCGTAAAGCCTTTAAGAGTTCTACTGTTCAAGACCAGCAGATGGTGACAAAGAGCAGCATTCCAAACCCCATCACTGAGATGCACAACACCAGTGACAAACCACCACCTCTGAACATACTCACTGCCTACAGGTGTGTGTGTGTGTGTGTGTGTGTGTGTGTGTGTGTGTGTGTGTGTGTGTGTGTGTGTGTGTGTGTGTGTGTGTGTGTGTGTGTGTGTGTGTGTGTACCTGTTTACCTGGTATCCTCTATGTTATGGCGACCAAATGTCCCAAATTGTGACCTTATGGGGACATTTTTTTTGGTTCCCATGAGGTAAACAGCTTATAAATCATACTAAATGAAATGTTTTGAAAATGTAAAAATGAGGTTAGTGTAGGGGGATAGAATATACAGATTTTACTGTAAAAAAATCATTACATCTATGGGAAGTCCCCAATAAAACGTGTGTGTGTGCTTTCATCCTTTTCTTTATATTATTAAGATGCTTATTGTGTATAAATGAGTTTTGCTGTTTGTTTGTTTGATCCAGGGATGACCATATTGATGGAATTAAATTCTACACAGACCCTTCATATTTCTTTGACTTGTGGAAAGAGAAAATGCTTCAAGACACGGAAGACAAGAGAAAAGAGAAGAGGAAACATAGGGTAAAATAATCACTCCTTTGAATGTTTCGAATGTCTATAAATCTGGTAACGTTTTTGCAAACATAGTTGGGTTTGTAGCAGTGTATGAATTTTGCATATTTGACCTATTCTAAGTGAAAACACAGAATTAACTTTAGGTTTTTCAAGCTGAAAGTCTTCCTCTCTCCTTCATAAACACTATGGCACAGGAGCAGAAGCGGTGTGTTGATGGCACGTTACCTCGTGAGGTGAAGAAGGTTCGTAAGGCTCATAACCGCAGACAGGAATGGAACATGTTGGCTTTTGATAAGGAGCTACGGCCAGACCATCATCATCATCATCATCCACTTCACAGGGGTGTATCATCTGAGGGCTCGCTGTCTCCTGAGGGCAGGTTTGTCAGCTCTCAATCTGCAGATGTATCCCTCATGCTGTAACTGATATGATATGCACAAAGGCACAATTAAATCAAATATAATATTTTTTTATGGAATATTGCAGTTTATTATAAATTATTTATCCTTGCAAATAATATATATGTCACACCAGGTTGCAAAATAAAGATGAAATAAACGGATCTGTTTGCAGCAGCTTAAGTTTTATTTACAATGAAAAGAACAATCAGATAAAACCACGACGAGAACTGACAATAAATTGAAAGAAACACAGGGCTTAAATACATATATATATATACACAGTGCTCAGCATAAATGAGTACACCCCCTTTAAGAAGTAACATTTTAAACAATATCTCAATGAACACAAAAACAATTTCCAAAATGCTGACAAGACTAAGTTTAATATAACATCTGTTTAACTTATAACATGAAAGTGAGGTTTAGTGAGAAGTAATTCTTTATTTTTTTGTGGAAACCATGATACACTACCATTCAGAAGTATGGAGTAAGTAAGATTTAAAAATTATTTTAATAATAATAAATTAATAAATTTATTCAGCAAGGACACATTAAATTGATCAAAAGTGACAGTAAAGACATTTATAATTTAAGATTTCTATTTAAAATAAATGCTGTTCTTTTGAAATGTATCACAGTTTCCACAAAAATATTAAGCAGCCAAAACAACATCAAATAAGTATATTAGAATGATTTCTGAAGGATCATGTGACACATTTTAAATTTTAATTATTCCAGTCTTTTGGTATAGTGAATATTTGTATAAAGTACTGGTAACACTTTATTTGAAGGTGATTTAGTTACACGTTACTTCATGTACTTACTATAGTAATAACAGTAAATTATGCATAAATAAAAGTAACTAACCCTAAACCAAACCCTAACTATAACTATAGGCTATAGTAAGTACATGTAGTTCATTAATATTGCTCAGTACTTATTTGAGTAAGTACAATGTAACTACGTCACCTTAAAGTAAAGTGTAACCAAAGTACTTTGTATTTCTTTGAATATCTGTTTCTTATGATTCAGTTCCTCAGAAATTATTATTGCAGTGATTTGCATTCATCTTCTTTTCAACAGACCACATCCAAACAACTCTGACTACCCAGTCCCAGCATGCCACGCTCAAGCACGAGCCAGTCATGCACATGCACAGCTGCACCCGTTCCTGCCTGTGGAGACAACATCATCTAGTGCCAATGGAGGGGTAGAGCACGAGTACCACAGCATTGGAGGGCCTGTAGGGGTGGCTGTGGGCGCAGATGTAGGTTACAGAGTGGGCTTACTCGCTCGAACACATCCAACTCCTCCACAGTACCTGCCCCGGGAAAATGGAGTCAATGGAACCATCACGCTTCCACCAACAGACTATGGGTAATAGCAAAAATGTGTGACTCGGCTATTTTAAATAAACAAGATATTGTAGTTTTGTGTTGCAGAATTGGTCAGAATGCTGATTGCCCCTGCTGAGTTTCCTCAGTGTATCCATGCTAATTAGTGCTGGTCTAGTCTCACAATGGACGCGTAAGCAGAGGGGAAGCATCATGCACCCATTGCGTGACTGAGCCACTGCTGATTGTGTGGTGCTCTGACCACCATCACATGCTTTTCATTTACGATCGCCAGCATAGTCTGCTGTCATGCGATAGTGTCCTACCTCCCACACACACCATATAACCATAACTTGTTAAGCCATATAACATTGTGTAGTATAGCTTACATGATAAAATTAGTCTACCACTTAAAGGGTTAGTTCACCCAAAAATGAAAATTCTGTCATTAATCACTCACCCTCATGTCGTTCCAAATCTGTAAGACATTCGTTCATCTTTGGAACACAAATGAAGTGTTCTTTTTGATGAAATCTTTCTGTCGACACAACTGACACTTTCAAGCCCCAGAAAGGTAGTAAAGACATCTTTAAAGTAATCCACGTGACTCTCAGTTTTATGAAGTGACACAAGTGATTTGTTTGTGCAAAAAAAAAAAAAAAAAAAAAAAAAAAACATAATTTACCACTTTATTTACAAAATATTAATCTCCATTAATTGAGATTAACCACTGAGTTTAAACCACTGAAATCACATGGAGTGGGCTACTTTAATGATATCTTTACTACCTTTTTGAAGCTTCAAAGTGTCAGTTGCGTCGGCTGTCTATGGAGGGACAGAAAGATTTCATCAAAAAGATCTTCATTTGTGTTCCGAAGATGAACGAAGGTTTTACGGGTTTGGAACAACACGAAGATGAATAATTAATGACAGAATTTTCATTTTTGGGTGAACTAACCCTTTAAGCTATATTTCTAGTGTAAATCTTTTAAACTTTCTGTTGCATTCTTTTTTTTTTTCGGGGAAAAAAAAATTGTTATATGCTTTTATGGTGAATTTTGGTTTTGTTCTGCTACTTGTGAAAAAGAAGTGCACTTAATTGTTTTGAATGTGCACTTGTAGTGTACTGTACTTATCGATGAAATAAAAGGCCACTTAAGTGTACAGTACTTAACGAGAGAACAAATTTATAACTATGTTTCATAACACTCTTAAGTACATTTTTAAAAGGGCTCACTTTGTAATAATGTCAAGTTAAAAGTTTAATGTCAAGTTAAACATATTAATTCAAACATTTTAATTCAGTTATGAAATGACATACTGTATGTACTTAAGTCTTGATTAAATGAGTCAAAAGAGCACTTTAAAGTTCAGCCAGTTGCATTTAAACTATAACACATTTTCATTAAATTGCAATTGACATCCGGTTTTATATGTCCGAAAACATTAATTTTTTTATGCCAACAAACGCTGACTGAACAAGTAATACACAAATTTTACGCCTGTAATAATGAACTATATTAAATTGCACAAATATACTTTATGTATTTAATATCTTTGCAGCTGACCTTCAATGATCTAATTCAACCATACTAATAAGCAAAAATTACAGAAATAAGGGTGTTGAACTTCCTCCTCCTGTAACATATTCTTCTTTAATTCAGAATGGCAGTAAGTAACTAAGTAATGCAATTAGTTACTTTTTTGGGGAGTAACACAATATTGTAATGCATTACTTTTAAAAGTAACTTTCCCCAACACTGGTAATAAGTACCCTTTTTAAAAGTACAAGGGGTGTGAATGCTCTAACCTGTTAACATTGACGTCAAAAAAAATATGTACTAGTTGCGTGTCCAGTGTGAAATGGGCTTTTGACAGCATACCCAAGAACTGCCCACATTCACTAACCGTCTGAGATGAGATGTAAGAGCAGGCTCAAATTGCCAGTTCCAGATCTCAAATTGGTCTGGAAACTAAGTTGCATTTACAAGGTATACTGGAATGATACAGTTAGCACTGGAAAAAGCTACAAAGTGGACCAGACTTGATGCTAATAGTCAAAAGCCTCTATTGAATGACAATGTATGCTGGTCCATGTAGAGGATACATGGTCAGGTTTCCTAATACTAGGTTTTTCACATTCTCTCTTTCTCTCTTTTAGTATGATGGAGTACTATGCCAGTTCAGGTCCGCCCCCTCCTCCAGTGGCTCCCCTCATTCCATCTGCACAGACGGCTTTTGCCTCACCTCCAGCTACTCCTCATCCTGGACCAATCACATCAGCCTTACGGTATCCTCTTCCACCTGTCCCACCTCCTGGACCGGTTTTACCTTTACCTCCCGAAGGTCCACCTCCTCCTCCGGCCCCTCCCATACCACCTCATCCAGGAGCACTTGGAGAGGGATGGAGACACAATCTGCAGCCTGTCACAGACGCTCGCAGTGACCTACTCTCAGCAATACGCATGGGTAAGTGGAGTGTTTTTGTGCATATTTTGTAAACATCAACAGGATAGTGCTGTCCATGGTGGCATACATTAACATGACTACAGTACTGTATACACATGTGAAAAAGAAGTACACTTTGAGATACTTATTAAGGAAATAATATACTTTAAAAGAATATACTTAAGTTTGAACTGAATGTTTTCGTACACTTATTTGCAATTAAATGAAAATGTATTGTAAATTTACATTATTATGCAATTAGCTGAACTTTAGAGTGTTTTTGAGTAACTTAAGTACATCTTTATTTGTCAATTCATAATCGCTTCTATTCTCTTTGAAATATGATTAAAGGGGACCTATAAATCCCCATTTACAAGATGTAATATAAGTCTCTGGTGTCCCCAGAATATGTCTGTGAAGTTTCAGCTCAAAATACCCCACAGATCATTTATTATTGCTTGTCAAATTTGCCCCTATTTGGGTGTGAGCAAAAACACAACGTTTTTGTGTGTGTCCCTTTAAATGCAAATGAGCTGCTGCTCCTGGCCCCCTTTCCAAAAGAGGGCAGAGCTTTAACAGCTTGCACTTTGGTTGTTCAACAACAAAGCTGGAGAATCTCACGCAGCCAAAATGAGGATTGTCAGTAACGGTGTTCAGCCTTACATTGTTCAAACCGGAGTCAACACTGATGGAGAGACTCAGGAAGAAGTTACAACTTTTAGAATGAAACTGGACGTTTCTGAATGGTTAGTGGATAAATTTATGTAGTTGCTGTGGAGTTGATTCAACTCATCGACTAGCATGTGTCGTCATGTTAATCTTTTGTGCAAATCCAGCGTTGAATTGACCCTCGTTTGTAAAGCAGTCTGGCGTAAAAGGAACAACACTCTACTACAACAACTCTTCCTCTTCTCTAAAGCAGCCCAAAATTATGTTAATTTTAGGGTTAGTAATGTCACCAACCTAGGAAGAATCTTGTTGTAGTCCCTACCAGCTGTTTGTTGTAGTCCTTAAACAGCAAATTCTTTATAAGAAATATCTCCCTTAGCATTAAACTTTGAGAGTTGTAACTTTGCAGATGTTGTTTATGCTCAAACAACAACATTACACACTAACTAAACTTAAAAAAGTGAAATCATAATCAACCACCCCTTTAATGCTTTTGCTATTTAGTCCAAACTCAACAGCTACTATATACGTTAAGATTTTAAAAGTGTCAAATGCCGTGCACAAAACAAGTTGTCCCTGTGTACTGTAAAGGCTACTATACATGTGTTTTGTGTGTGTGTGTTCAGGTATCCAACTAAAGAAAGTACAGGAGCAACAGGAACAGCAGGCTAAAAGAGAGCCGGTGGGGAATGATGTGGCCACTATACTCTCTCGCCGCATTGCTGTGGAGTACAGCGACTCAGAAGACGACTCAGAACTTGATGAGAATGAATGGTCTGACTGATTATAGTCAGCCACACACACAATGGTAGAACCGTCCTTGTAAATATGAAAGTACGTTCACCTTCAGAAACCCACATATAGTTGATTATTAACTCTTTCCCCGCCAATGACTGAATTTTCTGGGCCCTATCATACACCCGGCGCAATGCGACGCCAGTGTGATTTGCTAGTTTCAGCCCGACGCAGTTATCATTTTCACATCCAGCGCCCACGTTGTTTAAATAGCAAATTCACTCGCACCCATCTGTTTGCCCATGGGCGTGCTGGTCTGAAAACGAGGGTGTGTTCAGGCGCATTGTTGGCGTGTTGCTATTTTGAGGCAACTGAAAACAACTGCACCATTGACCAACAAAAACCTGCTCTAAAGTCAATGAGAGTGTCTATATCCCGCCATGTAAATAGCAATCCGCCATGGTGCAAGCGCATCTGGGTTTTAAAGGGAATGGGAGATGACACTCTGAATGGTTTATTGCACATTACGCCCAAAACACACCCATGACTCATTAAGAGACTAGGTACAACACTTCTGGACCATGCGCCTGGTGCGGCGAGCATTTTTTTCGTTGTTAAACTAGCAAAAGTGGATTCGGACACAACATAAGTGCACCTGCGCCATGCACTTCAGACCATGCACTTAGATTGTTAAAATAGGGCCCTCCAATGACGGAATTTTCTGGTAATCCATGTTTTCACTGTTATACAGTAGGGGGCGCTATTACACATCTTCTGAAAGAGTATAGAATCTCTTGGATCAAAACATAAGTGAAGAAGAAGCCAAAACAAGCGATAGAAGCATTGCTTATGAACATGTAAGCTAACACGGTCATCAAACTTTCAATAGAATAAATCAAAATAACGTTACTGAATGAAATGTCGACCCAGGACGAGGTATAGGACTGTGAAGCTTCGGGGGTGTTGATGGACTCATCGTCGGACTTTGATCATCGTTCTGAATCCGATCCAGATGTAGTCTTTGACAAAAACGCGATTTTCTCAGGTTTTTGTTCAGAATGTTGCTTCTTTAAAAAACACTGTCGGGGAAAGAGTTCAGAATGATGTCAATTTCTCAAAGAATGTTATGCAATAGAAGTTTTAAATAAACTTAAGAGGCTAAAACACTCTATCATGTACTCAAATAAGCCAAATGCCCAAGTTACAGGAAGGAGGTATTTAAAGTGTTTATTTGAAAAGACTTTTGGTTCAACTTTGCAATCTTTTGAACAGAAACTGTAAATTATTAAGAATTTCTAAATTAAAAAAGCTAAAAGCAATCAAGGTCTTATAAGAACCTAACATGAGTTGCACTATTTTCTATATTTATTATTTCAATATTCTTTCCATTGAACGATCTGCTAATGTTATTTTGTTTATTATATATTTCTTTTTTCTGTGTTACCTTGTACCTTAGCTTGTACCACAAAATGTTTGTGTGCAAATAGCTGTGTGAATAACTCTTGCTCTCTCTTTCTCCTGCTGCAGAGATTTAAATGTAGCCAAATGTAACCAATTTCCATGCTTTTTTGTTGCAGTTAAAGAAATTATTTTTTGATTAACAAATGAATTCAAATGTGCTTTCAAACAATAAATGTGACATCTATGCAGAATACAACAGCATTTTAATACACAATGTCTTCATAAAGCATAATAGAATTGGAGATTGACTTCTCTTTCATTTATGCCAAAGTCAAATGTTTATTAAGTGATTAAAATGTAAAATCTCCAGGACTAATAACCAGCTGTGGACTTGCTCTTGTCCACCAGATTTATACTTTCAAACCATGAAATCTAGAAAGTTGTATGGAGAAAATTATTAAAGAGTTAGTTCACCCAAAAATGAAAATTCTGTCATTAATTACTCACCCCAAACCCGTAAGACTTTTGTTCATCTTCAGAACACAAATTAAGATCTTTTTAACAAAATCTGAGAGCTTTCTGTCCCTCCACTCACGCTGCTTCATAAAATTGAGGTCACATGGATTACTTTAATGATGTCTTTACTACCTTTCTAGGGCTTGAAAGTGGTAGTTGTATAGCTGTCAATAGAGAGACAGAAAGCTCTCAGATTTCATCAAAAATATCTTTATAGAAGAATAACAGGCCAGTAAATGGTCAAATGAAAATTCTGTCATCATTTACTCATCCTCACATCATTCCAAACCCGTAAGACTTTCGTTTATCTTCGGAACAGAAATAAAGATATTTTGAATCAAATCAGAGCCAGTTCTGTACTCTCCATTAACAGCTACGCAACTACCACTTTGAGGCTTAAAAAGTTCATAAAGAGATCGTCAAACTAATCCATATGAATTGAGTAGTTTAGTCAAAATTTTCTGAAGAGACTCAATCGCTTTATATGATGAACAGATTTAATTCAATCTGTTCATCATATAAAGCGATCTAGTCTCCAGAATATTTTGACTGGAGTTAACATTAATAATGTTGATAATGTTAACATTAATAAACACTGATCAGGGAATATAAACAGAAGCTAAACTGAACCTGCTTGACGCGCGAGAACAAACCTCATTGGTTATTGCAGAAGCTTAAACATGCTGTGTAACATGAGAATGAACCTCATTGGTTCTCACGCGTCAAGCAAGCTTGCTTGAGCTTCCGTTTACTACAACTGATGTGTGAGTTGATGAATGTTTATATGTGAATAAAAACCATAAATTAAATCTGTTCACCATATAAAGTCTGTTCAGAAAATTTGGACTAAACCGCTCAAGCTTTACAATCTTTTTATGAACTTTTTGAAGCGTCAAAGTGGTAGTCACGTAGCTGTCAACGGAGGGACAGAAAGCTCTCAGATTTAATCAAAAAGATCTTAATTTGTGTTCCGAAGATGAACAAAAGTCTTACGGGTTTGGAACGACATGAGGGTGAGTAATTAATGACAGAAACATTCTTTTTGGATGAGCTATCTCTTTAAGGCTACATATAACTAGCCTAAGGTATTAATATGCACCTTTTAGGGGTAGATGTTGCTGTTGTACCTCTAAGGTACAATTTTTGTAAATTTTCCTCATTGTAAGAGTGCTGCCCACAAGACTAGTGATTCCGACTGTTAATGCATTAACTTTGACAGATCTTATTGTAATTTAAATTTTATTTTATTCTTGTGACTTGGTTGACATCTTGACTTCAGGAAAACATCAAGATGATTTTGGTTGTTTACATAAAATGACACCGTGGTTTTTTTTTTGTTTTTATTCCCTTAGGTATTTCCATATTTTAATATTGTAAATAATTTGTTGTAGGAAGCTCTTCACCATATCTCTCAGTTCACTTCTCACAGTTGAAGGTGCAATCTGTAAAATTTTCTGTTTGCTATTCAAAACAAAGGCGTAGCTTGATGACACCAAGTTTGAGCGTGGAATCTTGGGACATGTGGTCTTCACCTCACAGCCGGTGTAAAACAATTGAGATAGGACTCGAGAAGAAATCATGCTCATGGATGCGATTGTTAACGTTACTGTATTATGAAGCAGAGCAGGACCGAGTGTTGTGGGAGCTGAACGAGGCAGCTGGAGCGATTGCGCAACACACGCCTCACAAGCAGCGTAACTTTTATTATGCCACAGTCGCCGGCGCTGCTTCCGCTTTTCCGGTCAAGAGTATGAGGTAACACAGCTCCATTTATCATATTAGATACATTTGAGTGTGTTGAAAATGATGTTATAACGTTACTCTGTGCGTTCGCTCGGCTGATGTGAGACACTTGTTGCACACTGCAGTAAAAGCTAGATCGATTTTAGAATATCATATTAAATGCTGGATGGCTTGTGTTGATAAATGGCATGCAATTAATTTTAAAACGTATTGTATGCTAAAGAAAATGCTGTATTACTGTTACTAAAAATAAAGCTGCATCTGATTGTGCTATGTTGACAAAATAGTGTTTTTCTCTGAGGCATGGTAAAGCATGGTACTCGCAAAAAATCAAGAAAATTAGATTTAAACAATAATACTAAACGTGTTGAGCTATATGACAATAATTAGTTTTCTGTCTGTAAATATATCAAAACAGTTGTTCCCTTCTCTATTAAAACATGTAAAATATTAAAGTGTCTTTGGTGTTTCCATGGTTTCTACAAAATAAAACCGGAAACTGAGGTATGACACAATCGACAGGCGACTCTTCACGCATCCCGGAGCCTTGGTTAAAATTGCAATTTTCTCGCGATTTACAAATAGTTGCAAATGTTTGGGATATTGTAAGTACTCAAGTGAACAAAATATATATAACTGGCCTAGTGGTTCTTGGATATTTTACTGCAAAATTCTTACATATTGCACCTTTAAGGACTAAATATATGGTTAAAATGACACAAGAAGAGGTCAGGAAATGAATTCTGGATATTCCCTATTGAAGATCTTGCTGATTCGAGACCTAAAACGTAGCGTTGTTTGAACACAATGGTGGGGGATTACAACCTTTTAATGATTCAAACCCACTGTCGGGTGCATTGTAGGGCTCATGAATGGGATAAGTTAACAGACCACAATAGTGGCATTAGTGCTAAACTTTTTCACAATTCCAGAAACGTCACATACTTCACATATTTTTGGTGTTGTACATCTGGATATGATGGAATTACATTTTATGAATGTCTTTGAATAGAGTTTCGCCTTTTGCAAGCATAGTTTTTACCTGTCAGCTGTTCAAATTCGATTTTATTTCTTTGTCCTTCTCACATTAAAAAAAGAAAAAGTATTTGTTGATTAAATGTCTTAAAAGAACATCTGTTATTCCTGATCATCAGAGGAGAATTAAATTATACAAATTAAAATAAGGGACTCTAAATCTTGTGATTTAGATTGGATGATGCGGTCATCTGCAGTATAATTGATTTAAAGCTGAGCATTATTGTGATGAAAGGTTAGCACAACATAATACATGACAAAGTAAAAAGCAGTCTGGTGAGCGGATGCATCCCTTTCTTACATTGTTTTGTTTACTGTCTGCATCACATACACAGAGCACCTGGTGGTCTGTTTTTTTCCGAGAACATTCTTTCTCACACTCTGTTTTCAAGTATTTGAAATTGTTTTTTGGTGGAATTAAAAACCCATAGCCTCAAAAGCCCTTGCCCCGTTTCCATATGGCTCAGAAAAGTTCCCATAGCGATCTCCCACTGGCCCTGCTTATTTGCGATAGTGGTTGAAGTGCAGCATGCTGCCATGCAAAGTTCATTAAATCACTGTTTAACCACTCAGCTTAATCCCTATACCAATACAACAGTACAATCCAGAAAGACAAGAGAGAGACAGACAGAAGAAGAGGGCTTAAAGACTTGACGGATCAGATCTGACATTTTGTTTTCTCACTGTTGCCAGGGAGTGCAAGGAATCTTGCTTCTGCACTGCTCTTGAGGAAAAATACATGGGGATGCAGGACATGTCCTCCCATCCGCCCCATGAAATTCCTTGTCAGTCTAGGACTGTCCTTGATTGTGGCCATCTGCCAGTGAATTCAGCAGGGCATCGGTTTTATAGAGCATATCCTATTGTACTGTTCTTGTATTAAGTTTGCATTAAGGTTGAACTCGGGTGCAGGAACAATTCACAGATAAAGCTAGTCCTGTGTTTTTGGAAGCGCCGCCCCCTCTCTATCCGATCCACACACAGCACCTCCTACTGTAGGGGACGTCTTCACCAGCGGGGAGTCAAAGAGGGTCTCATGGAATGCCTGTCCTCTGTTTTGTTTAGTTTTGTTTATACATTTACAATGTGTAATAGCGCCTAACTGTGGGGAGTTGGGAAGGGGTGGGATGTTGCGAGATGGTGTTAAGAAAAGAAAAAAAGCAGTGGTACTTGCCAAGTGCCAATTGTCTCCTCTTAATAGGCATCAAAAGACCAACTTCTGTGTGTTACCATACAGGTGAACTCACTCCTGGGAAAGTAGGGTTTTTCTCAGCCTCCGCAGAGAGCCAGCGTCGCTCTTTTCTCTCTCAACAGTAACGGGATTAGTCGTGCCATTGCTCTCCCGGCTTTCACGCCACTGTCTACTTCCCATCTTCCACTAATGTGATTATCCCAGCCCCTGTGGTCCAAACAGAAGGACGAGGGACTCCTCTTCAGTTGCACATTCACGGTGCCTCACAGAACCCCCCCTCTCCAGTAACACCACCCAAATTCTCTAGTGGTGGTGGTGTTAATGATGGAGACCTGTTGGGCACAATTCAGATGCCATCTTAGTTTAAGGAAGACATGGTAGCAAAAGACATATATTACATTATGCCTCCATGCCTTGAGAATCACTATATCTCAACAACTATTACCATTACCATGCAGTTCAAAGATTAGTACATTACCAGTGACCTCCTACTACCAACTACATTATTTCACATCCATGTGGTTCATGTCAAGTTCAATTAAATTCAACTTTATTGTCAATGCGCAGAGAACAAGTACAGAGATATATGTCTGTAGATGTGGCCATATGTTTACATACACCTTGCAGAATTTGAGGGATCATATGAGGGATCATAAAATTGCTTGTTTTTTTAGTACTATTTATCATGACACATTTACATATAGTACACAAGACAAAATAAGTGAATTTCAATCTCAACAACCTAAATATTTTTTGGCATGCTAATGGAAATGACGATGGTAATGTAGGCTATTTGGTCTTTGCGGACTTTATCTGCTATGCATGCTGCTGCTGCTTCAGGGCAAGTATGGACTTGCTACTGCTAATAGATACACAGACATGCTGCTGTGAGCATGTAAAGCCGTGTTTCCACCGCAGGAACTTTGCCCAGGAACTAGGTACTTTATGGGTGGTACTCTGTGTGTTTTGACCGCAGGAACAGGAGCCTGTCAGTGCTCAGACCATACGCCGCACACTGCATCAAATTGGTCTGCATGGCTGTCGTCCCAGAAGGAAGCCTCTTCTAAAGATGATGCACAAGAAAGCCCGCAAACAGTTTGCTGAAGACAAGCAGACTAAGGACATGGATTACTGGAACCATGTCCTGTGGTCTGATGAGACCAAGATAAACTTATTTGGTTCAAATGGTGTCAAGCATGTGTGGCAGCAACCAGGTGAGGAGTACAAAGACAAGTGTGTCTTGCCTACAGTCAAGCATGGTGGTGGGAGTGCTGCTGGCACTGGGGAGCTACAGTTCATTGAGGGAACCATGAATGCCAACATGTACTGTGACATACTGAAGCAGAGCATGATCCCCTCCTTTCGGAGACTGGGCCGCAGGGCAGTATTCCAACATGATAAAGACCCCAAACACACCTCCAAGATGACCACTGCCTTGCTAAAGAAGCTGAGGGTACCTAAACCCTATTGAGCATCTGTGGGGCATCCTCAAACGGAAGGTGGAGGAGCGCAAGGTCTCTAACATCTACCAGCTCCGTGATGTCGTCATGGAGGAGTGGAAGAGGACTCCAGTTGCAACCTGTGAGGCTCTGGTGCCCAAGAGGGTTAAGGTTAACACAACATATTGACACTTTGGGCCCAATTTGGACATTTTCACTTAGGGGTGTACTCACTTTTGTGGCCAGCGGTTTAGACATTAATGGCTGTGTGTTGAGTTATTTTGAGGAGACAGCAAATTTACACTGTTATACAAGCTGTACACTACTTTACATTGTAGCAAAGTATAATTTCTTCAGTGTTGTCAGATGAAAAGATATAATAAAATATTTACAAAAATGTGAGGGGGGTACTCACTTCTGTGAGATACTGTATGCTTCAAATAAAGATCGTATCTATTACATTGTTGTGCCAGTAGGTGGCGACCAGTGACTGTTAAAATGTATTTGATGTATATCACTGAATCATTCATTTAAGAGATTCATACAAAAACTCTGGACAAAACAAGTCTTCATTCAGTAATTTCAAACGATTTTTTTACATAATGAATTCATTTAAATGAATAAATATTTTTTTATTTTTAACATTAAGTAGGATTTTTTTTTTTTATCAGAACCTCAAGTAAATTAAATGTTATTTTGTTTATGTTTGTCTCATGTTTTGTTTTCAGAATCATAGGAGAATGAGATCTCTATTTTAAAAAAAAAAATCCAGATTATCCAGAATAATAAATTAAGCTTAAAAGAATATATATCGGCCATCTAACTTATACTTTTAGCCCTGTTTCTAATATTAAAATGTACAATCTTACAGACTAGGATGAAACCTTTATGTACATTAACAAGGATTTGGGACAATTATAAAGCATTATAATTCAGGATTCTGAAATATTTTCTTATTTTAAAGATGGCCCTTCTTTTGGTACATTCCGCGGTCCATGTTAGTAGCCGTTCTTTTTTACGCATGTTTCTAAACTTTTGGTCTCGCTGGCGTTCCATACTGGATGTCTCATGGTAGTGTTGACGTTTGTTGTGACGTCAGACGTTTCGTTGACGGTCAAAATGAAGGCGCACACGTGCTAGCTTATAGCTGAACATATGACAATGCATGAAAATAATAATAATCCCAGCGCGACATTTATTTGTTCCTTTCCTGACTGTCAAGCGTCATATAACAAAGAATGGAAACTAGAAGCGCATCTTTGCAAACACACAGGGAAGGTAAGTTATGCGCAGGGCCAACATGTGAGTAAAGATTGCGTGAATAAATCTCATATAAATAAAACGGAAGCGTCCTGAGGTACAAAGCGTTTGCGCGTGTATGGTACGTTCTAAAAGCTGTTTTAAACCGGATTAATATAAACAGTATGGCATTTGTCAACAGTTCAGACGAAGTCGATTTGTCAACACGACTCTAAGCAGTTTAATGTGAACGATACATTTTCTTTTGCAGAGGCCCTTTAAGTGCGAGTATAACGGCTGCAGCAAATCTTTCTGCACGAAATATCACCTTGCTCGTCACACGCTGACACATACCGGCGACAGACCTTACATGTATGTAAGTTTTATTAAGCTTAAGTTTAATAGGACGGCAAGCTGTCATTTACCCATTGCAATGTATGTTAACAGATGCACGGAGGACGGATGCGAAGAAGGATTCACCACAAACACCAACTTGAAGAAACATATTTCACGTATTCACAGACATGAGACAAAACAGTACATAGTAAGTAACAGCCATAAACACAAAGTAACATGGTATTCTTTAAAGACTAAATAAGATGTCTACAAGAAAAGAAGTTCAGTTTTGAATTTGTGTTGTTGGCTTGAAATCACACCTCTTAAAGGGATAGTTCACCCAAAAATGAAAATTCTGTCATCATTTACTCACCCTCAAGTTGTTCCAAACCTGTATGAATTTCTTTGTTCTGCTGAACACAAAAGAAGACATTTTTGGGTGAACTATCCCTTTAAGAGTGTGTTATATACATTTTTTTATGTTGTTGTCTAAATAGTTATGTGTTTTTAGTGTAAATTTGAAGGATGTGGCAAAGCATTCAAGAAGAATAACCAGCTGAAAACCCATGAGTGTTCACACACCCAGCTGCTACCGTTATTGTAAGACCTTTTCCACTGGTTTATCTTATATCTCCTTGATTTTTGGTCATTAATTTCTCAGTAAACTAACCTAATATAACACTTGAATTTGAACTAAGTGCGTCTGATTCCCTTCATTTGCTGTTGTGTACATCCTGAAATGTCTCTGATCATCAGGTGCTCACATGAAGGCTGCGGGAGACGTTTTTCACAGCGTGGTCACCTGAAGCGCCATGAGAAGGTACACAAGGGTATGTTCTCTGCTCGTTCTGTAGTTCATAAAGGAATAGTTCAGTGGTTAATTCCAAACCTGTATGACAACACAAGGTGAATTTTTGAAGAATACTCTGGCCTCTCCAGAAAAAAAAACATTAACATAGTCCACAACTCATGTGATATTTTAAAGTAAGAGCAAGCTGTTTTTAACTTGGATGTGCGAGGCTTCCGGTGGCATTCACTTCCACTTATTTTAGCTCTACAAAGGTGGCAGTCTGTTTTGCTGCGTGATATTGCAAACTGGACTGGTGTTTGTTATATTATTTGAATTTATTATAGTAATCATAAACACTGGTTTGTAGCACAAATAGATTTACTATATACTGCACTTTGTTTTTCTTCTAGTTATTTAACTGTTAAAGAATGGGAAATCTCGTACATTCACAGGAAATAGCTTATCTTTGCATTGCAAAAATAAAGTGTACCGTCTCCTGTTCCCTAATAGGCAGTAGCTTTGTTAGATGAACCAATCTCAGGTTTGATGCTGTTGTAACAAGTAAAAATGTCAGTATATTTGAATGAAACACCAAGTTAAGGTGCTTTTTCTGGCTCTTTAAGTCATTAGATGTGCATCACCCTATCTTTCATGTGATAAATCTCATCATACTGTCTTTGTCAAAATACAAATTTTTAGGCTATTCTTGCACGGCTGAGGGCTGCTCATTTGTGGCAAAGACCTGGACAGAGATGACAAATCACAACAAAGTTCACATAGGTAAGCCTAATAGCCTAACAATAGCTAGTGATTTCATAGAAAGTTACAAAATATAACTTGTTTGTGTGTGTGTGTTCAGTCAGGGTACAGTGTGATCAGTGTAAGAAAACATTCAGGGATAGCTGGTTCCTGAAGCAGCATCAACATGTCCACTCTAAAGAGCGTGTGGTGTTCCACTGCCCCAGAGATGGATGTACCCGCTCATACACCACTGCGTTCAACCTGCAGAGTCACATCCTGTCCTTCCATGAAGAGCAGCGCTCCTTCATCTGTACTCATCCTGGCTGTGGGAAGTCCTTTTCCATGAAGGTAACAGTGCTTTCCTATCGTCCGCCTCACTAACTAAAATCCAAGGATTTGTTTAACGCAACATATTGCTGATGAAATTGCTAATTATTGATAAAACTATCGACTTTGTGTTTAAATGTAGTGCGTAAATTCTATATAGATACTTCAAATGTTGTGGAAAAACTTTTTGTTGAGAAAAAGGGCTTTACGCAAACAAATGAGGTGTCACAACCAGGGATTAAAGGCACAACATGTAAAGCCCGGAACATACCAAGCCGACGGTCGGCCGTCGGGTTAGTTTTTGTTCGTCGGCTGACTAAGTTTTCTCAGTGTGTTCCACACCGTCGGCTGAAGTTGGTCCTCGTTGGCTTTTTTGCGGGCCGATTTGACATGTTGAATCGGCGTCGGAGTTCGTCGGTCAGTTGGGCCATCTGATCATTCTGATTGGCTGTTCAGCTACTGCCACCTGCTGGTACGGAAAGGTATTTCTTCTTACGCATGTGCAGAACGGACGTGCTACTTGGCTGTCGGGTGTCGAGCATCGGTTTGGTGTGTCAGGGCAGCTTTGGACCCAGACGCTGCCACTAGTTCGTTGGCATCAGTTTGGTGTGTTCTGGGCTTAAGATTTTTGCATTCAAATATCCAGAAACCACTAGCACACAGGCTACGTTTACATGCAACCAAATAATCCGTAATTGGACTGAAAAGCTTCATGTAAACACCTGAATTGATTCGATTGAGCCGAATGAAAATTCGATTGGATTGGAAGGGGTGGTTTATTGCTTTTCTAACCCGATCGAGAGGAAATGTAAAACCAAAACTGGAAAGTACTGCACATGTGCAGTGATGGAGAAATGGCGTAATGGTGTAATGACACACAGAATGAGCTGTTGTTATTGTTGTTGTTGAATGAAGTGTCATGAATGACTGTCATTATAAAATTCTCCTTCCACTCATCGTCTGAAGACCTTGTTTTCTTGTTTCAGATTCTCATCCACGGACAACTGGTTTTGGGGCGCGGGAAGGGGCATTTTTACTGCTTAATTGTTTTTACAGTGGTATTTAGGACCCAAAATAAATATTAAATCCGTTGTTTAATACAAATAAAAGTAGCAATGTAGGAGTATGGATATTATGCACACACACAGTGGGGAAACTCTGTATATTCGTGCAGTGTGCGCATGTCAAAAGATTAAATCTGATTTGAAGCTTTTGACATAAAAACACGCATCAACCCAATCACTTTATTTAGCATTCATGTAAACACTGTGTGGATTCATCAATCAAAAAGCAAAAAAAAAAAAAAAGTGTGCATGTAAACATAGCCAGTGTTATATATTTTGTTTACTTGTGTATTTGCATTATCCCAAATGTTTCCAACAGTGTTTAAATCCAGAGAAATTTGCAATTTTAACCGGTGTAACGTTCCTCCTCATTGTGTCTCCTGTCAGTGTCATGTCTGCGTTATCCTCGGTTTCCGCTTTTACTGCCATAGAAACTACGGCAACACAGAGAGTCTCACAAAAAAATGCAAAAGTAGTAGTTGTAATGTCTAGCATGCCACTCTGTTGTTGTTTTGCACAGTCGTCATGTACCACAATTATCCGTTATCGTTTGCAACAGGTTCTGTTGCCATATATAACTACAAAAAGCGTAAATGTATGGGTGAATAAAATGACCCAAGAAGACTTTTGGACATGAGGAGAAATAAAATGAGGATCAATACTAACTTGTTTAACAAGTCAGGTGAACAAGTCTATGGCAGTGTAATTAAATACACTGCGATTATACATAATAGTAAGTCAGCCTTTTTGCGAGTGCAGTGGGTACTTTCAAATGTACTTTTAGTATAATTGTTTTGAACTCATAAAACTGCGCTGCGTTACCCACCAAATAAAGTGACATGTATGAGTAGTAATTTAGCATTAAACATTACGTTACTTGCGGCTAATTCATTAGAAATAAAATCGTGGTAATAAAAACTGGTTCTATGAATGAGTACAGCGTTTTCTTTACTCAAAAAACACAATGTTTGTGATGGCTAGTGTTTTATGTATTTGAGGAGCAGAGAAGAGTCTTAATCTGGTATTTGCTGTCTAGTCATAGCCTATACAGCCTGTGCGTAACACTTCATCTTTTATAACTAGGATTTTAGCAAAATTTAGCCCACATAGCTACAATAAATTTTGCAACCTGTAAGGTGAGGCCTTTCTAATGACTGACAGAACATAAACCTCGGAACTCCTTTCGAGCTTGATTTTTGGTAAAATGTTAATAATATAGTGACACATGTAAGTGTCTGACCATACATAAAGCCATAATATTTTGACAACATGGTGTTTAATTATTTAAAAATATATATATATTTTTTCCATTTCCTGAATAGTAGCAGTTCTACACTCTTCAGAACACAAATTAAGATATTTTTGATGAAATCCGATAGCTCAGTGAGGCCTCCATTACTAGCAAGATAATTAACACTTTTAGATGCCCAGAAAGCTACTAAAGACATATTTAAAACAGTTCATGTGACTACAGTGGTTCAACCTTAATGTTATGAAGCGACAAGAATACTTTTTGTGTGCCAAAAAAACAAAATAATGACTTTATTCAACAATATCTAGTGATGGGTGATTTCAAAACACTGCTTCATGAAGCTTCAAAGCTTTACGAATCAGTGGTTTGAAGCGTGAAAGTCACGCGATTTCAGTAAACGAGACTTTGTTACGTCATAAGTGTTTCGAAATTTCAATGGTTCACGTGACTTTGGCAGTTTGATTCACAGAAGACGCATGGATTACTTAGATATACACACACACACACACAGTATATATTCTGTGTGTGTGTGTGTATATGTGTGTATATATATATATATATATATATATATATATATATATATATATAATATAAAAAATATTCCAGCTTCATACATTTTTTTTATAATGAAATCAATGTACTGTTAAGAAAATATGCCTCTTTTTTTTTTTGCCACAGCAAAGTTTACAGCGCCATGGTGTGGTTCATGATCCTGACAAGAAGCAGGTAACTATTTATCGATCACATGAAACTGAGTTTTTTTTCTTTTGACTTGGTCTTTAGGTTGTAATTGATTGGTTGATGTAATATTTAGGGAAGCAAAAGGTGTTGAAAATGCCCTCTTTGTCTCTTTCAGCTGAAGCCCCGCCCAAAACGTTCCCTGGCATCCCGTCTGAGTGGCCACAAACCAAAAAAGAAACGTCAAGCAAAAACTTCAGATGAATCTTCAATTCCACATATTAGCCAATCAGAGACTACCCCAAATCCTCAATTAATAGGTCCGCTGCAATCATTCAGCTCTGAAAGTATTAAAATTCTAAAAGCAGACATCACAGAAACCCCCCAGAGTTTAAGAAGTTCTGATTTAGAGCCCATTAAATCTGAGTGTGTTGTCAGCAAAGCAAAATCCATTTATTCTGAGCTCAACAACACTGCAAATCCAGTGGTCCACCTTTTAGAACCCCTTTTATTGTAGAGTCCAGTGAACCCAAAAGTTAATTTCACCCCACAAGACACAATTTCTAAAGCAACATATTTTTCTTAGAGACTTATTCCAAAATATGCCATTTTTATTGTTCCTCTGTAGAGGAGGTATCAGGAGATGTTGGTGTCTCAAAGACAGGTTTTAAATTCTTGTTCGAAGTCTCTGCTTCCTTCTTCTGCAGTTCTTTAGCGGAAGCAGGTTGAAGGACGCACATGGCAGCACGACCCCCACGAACCACAGAGGGTTTTGATACAAAGCCAACAGGTGCCGATATCCTCTCCACCATCTGAGTTAAGACTTTGTCCTATTTAGGAAAAAAAAAAAAAAAAAAAGAAAATAATGAAATCTAGGTATCAGTGAATTGTACCTGTAATTTTCAAAGCATGTTAGGTTAATATTAAAAGCAAATGTAACTGTTTTATTGCTTGTGAATTTAAATTTATACAATGAATTTATGTATAAATAAACTAATTATGTGTAAACTTGGATCAGTACCGTTTCAAATCCCAATATTTCCAGTATTTAGGCACTGGCTGTGTCCTACTTTTCAAGGAATGTTCCAGGGTCAAATCAAGCAGAAATCATGCAATTACAATAGAATTCTATGGCATAACACAGTGTAGTAGAACAAACGTTAAAATGCTCACATTGTCTCAACAACGTACTAGGGCTGGGCGGTATAACAAGTTTGTACGATATATATTTTGTTGACTATAATTTACTAAAATTGAGGCAATACCGTTTATATCAATAAAATAAAGTAATTTGACAGGAGTGCATCTGAAAAATAGCAGAAGACACTGAGCGAGCTGCGGCACGTAAAGTGCATAATGCAATTTGTCCTAAACATGAGACATGCTTAATTAAGGGCTTACAAATAACTTGTCTAAGATATAGGTAACATGTAAAGTTTAGTATTTCTTGCCCCATCAGATGCTCTGACAGACACTTGTGCAGTTTAGTGAGTTTGAGATGTAGTGTTGTCTACAATTGCATAACTTACATTTCACAGGTATATTCTCCATCTGTGAAGTCTTGCAAATATTTCCATTTTGCTGTCAGGAGTGGACAAGCCTCCGCTAAACTTCACAATAAAATAGGAGCACCATAATTCTGACTAAAATATAAATTTTGCTAAAATATTTGTTGTTTGACATTAAATGTGCCATGTAGAACCTACAAGTAAGTGTATTTTTATAATGATATACATTTTTAAAGTAACTTGTGGACTAATATAGCCTATAATTACTAAGCTCAGATGAGTGAATGTGTGTTCCTCTTACTATTGTTTATTTTCATTTTTTAATTTAGTGATTTTAACTTCTGCTCATGTTTTAGGGTATGTTTACATGACAGCGATGTACCAAAAATGGAAAAGTTTTTCCTTTTCAAGTACAGACGACAATATTGTAAAAAAACAAACAAAAAAAAAAACGATCCCGTTCACACAGATTCTTGAAAATTACTAAACACAGTGTTATGCATGCCAGGTCAGTAGATGGCGATGTCACTTAGTAAATAAAAACTATGTGCCTATATACTGAACACATAATATGCTAATTATAATATCCTAAAATATGTCAGTGCCATTGTTTTTTTCTCAAGATGCACACAAGTAATGTTTTTTTCCAAGGCATGTTTATAAAAGCTACTTAAATATTAGGGCTGGGCAATAAATCATTGAATTGTGAATCATGAAATACATCATGATTCTCTCTCTAATCGACTCTGAGCTTAGTTTTTAACAGCAGATGGCACTGTGTGCTTTAGAAACAGTAACTCTGCTTGCTTCCAATTCCTTGCACACACCACTTGAACCTTCTATAAAATAATCATTCATAAAGTTCGGAAAGGTTGAAGTGAATTACAAGCGTGTTTGCAGTGGGCTGTTTACATTAATCTTGCATCATGAAAGCATTCTGAGGTGCAAGCACATTCTCAGACTCGGCCGAATACACGAGCGCTCTTCTTTGTGAGCATTTGAGCATGGTTAAAAACTAGCCTAGAGTGCCATCTGCTGTTAAAAACTAAGCTCAGAATCGATTCAGGAGAGTATCGCGATGCATTCAGAAAATCTCGGAATCGATCGACGATTTATGGTCCCAACCCTATTAAATGTCCTAATTGAACTAAGGCCTAATCCTGGCGTAATCTAAGCTCAGTTAGTGAAACTAGGCCATAAAATGGTAGTCTCACAGCTCAAACAACTCACATTTTTGTATAGAAGAATTAATATAAGTGATATGAAACAATCAGCTGCATATTTTGTCTGATAACACACAGCAGAGCATAGCAGGTATAAAGACCAGGATCTTCACCCTCTCTGTTCTTCAGTGGAATTGTTGTTGGCTCTTATAAATTGCTCACGCTGTTCGTCACTTTGGATAAAAGCGTCTGCGAATTTTAGATATAATCTGCAACAGTCTGGTAACTTATCCTATAGACTTCCATCATAAGCATATTACTGTTATTACTATATTTATAAGCTCAGGGACAAAATACTAGTCATAAAACTGGTCCTGAACCTGGAACATTTCTTTAAATCAAAACTTTCTTTATGCGAACATTATTCACTTTAAACAACACAAGCATAGAAATGGGACGTGCATTCGAACAATGCACTGATTTACTAATCAAACACAAGTTAAAGGAAATATATAATCTGTTTCCATACCATTGGTGTGCCACTGTCTGTTCCTGCTCTGATAGTGAGTCTGACGTGGTTATTCTTTTCCAGCCAGCTGACAACCTGCCGCAGTTTAGTATTTAAATCATGAAGGGAAATATCCGAAGAGAAATTGAGCTCCTTTGATTGGATGGGCCCTGCAGGTACACCAAAAAGGTGTAAGGTTAGGTTTAACATGAAATGTCTATTTCTTTAACAAACACTACGCAAATAACTAGTATGATTACAATATAGCAGCTTTGATATTTGCATTATCTTAATGAAACGCACCGGTCTTGGCTTTCTGTGCGTCTTTAAGTTTCATCTGCTCCTTGTGGATCTGTTTCCCTTTCATCAGTCTGTATAATGGAGGATCACAATTGTCATTTATGGCAATAAGCTTCAGCCCTGTTTGGTCCATCAGTCGTATCACTTTGGCACGGTGCATTGTACCCAAATCCTCACCATCCTCACTCTGTAGCTGTATATGACGCTGGCCAATCTTCCTACCCACGCTTCCAAAAGTGACCTGTGTTTTTTTACTCTTCTTCTGGGTATCTGTCATGTCTGTGTCCCCACTATCAGTGTCTGTGGAGAAGGACATACAGAGCCAGGGTGGGACAGTATGGCAACACCATGCTGGCCTGAGGGTTGATGGTTTGGTTGCCAGTGATAAGCTGATCAGGCTGATGGTTCGACAAGGACTGCGGCTCAAAACAAACCTCAGGAAACCCAGATACATCCTAGAAGACAGTGTCATGGATGTTACACAGACGTGTCTATAATGATGGCTTAACTTAACCCACCCATGATTATAATGTCAGTCATTAACCATTCCTACTCAGGGTGATCTATGAAAGAGACTGTGCATTAATTATTTTGATTTTTCCTTATATGGCTTGGGACTCAATCATACATACATACATACAAACACACACACACATATATATATATATATATATATATATATATATATACATACACACCTACAGACAATTTAACGATAATGTCAATATATACCATTTAATAACCGCAAATGAGAGGTGAACAAAATTGGTGAAACGAAGCAAACACTTCAAAATATACGATATATAAAACACAATATTTACTCAAACCAAACAAAAAAGAAGCAGAGGTTAGATTTGAACAAACACCAAACTGACTGAAGCTACTTACACTAGAGTGGTACGGAATCGACGTCGAGGACGGAGTGGATCAGTATCAGTCAGATAAAGATATCAAGACAAACATCTGTCATAAACACTAAATTTACCCACGGAATAACTTGAAAGCCAAGTGACTTTCCTATATGATAAACGAATCTCGGCGCACATGTGTGACGTCACGCCAACGCGCCGCTGCTGTTGTGTAAAATATTTTAGGAGTCCTCTGGGAAAATAAATAAAGAGTACAGCATTGCTTAATAGAAAAATGAGTTGAAGATATAAAATATAGCACGAATAAAGAAGAAAATTTGCATTTCCCGAGTAAGAATGAAAAGTTTAATTTGTTTTAAATAGGCTAATATAATAAATAATATTTCTGTAAAGAGATGCCGCATTATTTTTCACTTTTTTATTCTATTTAAAATTGTTATTGTATACTCACTACTATATTAATTTATTGTAAATTGTAGTATTCTGTATATATTATAGTATTTACAACACTTTGTTAATGAATACTACAGCATACTGTAGCATTATCTATAGTGAACTGATGAACTGTAATAAATACTGTAGTATACTTTAGTTCTTACTGCAGTATTGTAGTATAATATACCCTACAGTTGTAGAAAACTTAGTACAGTATTGGGTAAAGTAATTTGTTTATATTACTATAGTTGTTATTTTACCACAGCAACTATAGTATTACCTTAACAAATTAATTCAAGTACTTTACTATAGTATGGTTAAAAAACACTATAGTATTTACTATAAATTACTAGGCTATAGTATTTTTAGGCTACTTGGGTTTTGCAGTGCATTACACAGGCAGGCAATTTGAATATGGCATTATGGATGAAACTGCATTTCAAAAAAAGGAAAAAAGTGTAGGTTAATTAAAAGTTATGAGTTTCTTGTAGTTTTAACAAACCAGATAAAAATGTAATGTAAGGCAGAACTGTCGCTTTAGCCAAAAATGTTAATAATAATAACAACAGTTTATTTCCATTTTAACATGTTTATTTACTTTTTAACAAATAAATAAAGACTTTTTAAAGAGCTTTGAATAAAAAGACAGAGCTCAAAGAACACGTGGGTCAGTTTCTGTGCGCTCGTCTGTGCTTAACTCGAGTTGACACGATTTGACCCGGACCATAACGCTCATTGGTTCTCTTTATACTGCTCTCTTGCTACTTTTACAAACCTCCATTCGCTCAATTCGAAAAATGGCTGCATAATCAACTATATAAAAATAATATATATTTTGTCCTACATTTTGTATTCTATTCTATTCTGTAAAACAGCACTGCAGCTTTTAAAGTTGAAACACTACTGTTTTGTTGTTTGTTATTTATTGATTGATTGATTGTATAGTACCTCTTTTAAAAAAATGTTTTGGGGGGAAATGAATCCTCCTTTAATACCCACACTCATAAGCTCTTTTTATATACTTACTCCTAAAAAGCAGACAAAAACTTTGTAAAGGCTTTCTAATATGTGTTTTAGACATTGTGGGAAAGGCAGCATGGGTTGACCCTGTGGCTTAGGCCTTGAAACAGTAAATCTAGAGATTTTACAGTCAGCTGAGCAGCAATAGATTAATTTGTTTAACGCTGATGGGTACAAAGAGCCTCTAATCTTTGCTGCTCTCAATGGCTTTAACCTTCGTGTCAGAGAGAAGCTGCTGTGTTTCTAAGGCTCCATTTCTCCCAGAATTCCTCCGTCACCTGCCCAACCGCAGGTGCAGCAACAGATCCCTCCCATCAGAGAGCTGGGCACAGGAAGTGCAAAGAGGCTGAGGTCATAGGGCATTGCAGAGGCGGTTGTTATGTTACCATCAACAAGGTTTGAGTTTCAAAGAGCAGGCAGGACCAGAGAGAAAGGCAAAGAAAGAGTTTGAATTCATTTAAAAGGGAACAGTAGAATAGGACTATTCTTTTTCTTATTTTGTGGGGGTTGGGTAACTGTGGACAGCTAAAAAAGGAAAAAAAAGTCTTTATGGTTGCATTTTATAATTGCATTGATTTGTTTGGTAAGCTAATGTTTGTGTTTGATACATAGTTCTTTTTAACAAGTTAAAATTACTTTTAAAAGTTAGACTGACACCGAATTTAACAATGCCGCTCTTTATTACAGAGCTAAAGTGCATAATGATGAAGCTCCAGTCTATTCAGCAAATGAGACCTTAGATTAAAGAAGCCGCGAGGGCATGAACCGCAAATGTTTGGAGAAAGAACTTTGTTGCAAAGGAGATGGCTGACAAAAAAAAATGTGCCGTCTGCGAGCAGCAGGTGGATAATTGTACACGCTTGACTGCGCCTAGAGAAAGATGCGCTTGCAGAAAGAGCATTCATGAACAGGACTTGGGAGCTTCCTAGTTTACTAATTAGCACAAGGACACCAGTTCTTCTAACAGGCACCCTGCATAGTAGCACACCTTTCAAACAAAAAGCATGTTACCATACAGAAGTTACACAGTATCTTCTCGAAGGGGAATCTTACTATCCTAAACAGTTCCTTCTTTTCAGTATCTCTCTATTTTTGGGCTATATGAGGGAGTCTTTGTTTGTTACTCATGGAGCATGTCTTTGTTTGACTATTAACAGTACTTTGAGTGACAAGTCTAAAGCTAAAGAGGCTAAGATATTTCTCTGGATACCTAGGAATTTGAACAAATTATAAACTGTAGTCTTTTTACTAATCTACTTTAAAAGTTGGTAGAAAAGGTTGACATTAACTGAAAAAATAATTTTTAGGCAATTTAGTATAAGCAACTTAAGATAGGGTGAATGCAGGTAAAGTGGGCCGTTTAAGTTTGATTGTACTGTGCTCAATGGATTTACACTTTCAGAGCATGACAATGGTCTTTAATTAAAGAGACACTATTTCTTTAAATGATAAAATAGTCTTGGTTGATGCACAATGACACTGGTGGGTGTGGCCACACCTCAAAGGAGGACACCCTTGTGGTTAAAGGTAAAAAAAAAAACCCCTCTGACATTTATTTTCTATTATAAGGTTGCTCACTAAATGTAAACAAATATTATTGTGACAGTTCCTATTTTGTTTGTTATTACAGTTAACAGGAAATAAATAATGCAAAGAATAAAATGTTTAAAAATGTGTTAGTTTTCTTGTAAGGTGTTTTTGCTGGCCCACTTTGGCTGAATGTGTTAGATAAAGTGGGCCAGTGGGATTCAGGTAAAGTGGGCGACCTTTAACCTTCAGTATTTATATTCAAATTCATTAAATAAATTGACATTCATTGATTATTTCATAGTTGACATATATCATCTGCTTTTTAGAAAACAGTGCCATTAGCAAATGCAAGTCAGAGATACAAGAAAGGAAAGAAAACATAAAAATCAGATGAGGCATTAAGTTCAATCTGTGGAGTGAAGAACGAATGAGAGGAGCAAAATGAAGATGCATAGTAGAAAGCTTTAAAATATGTACACAATTTAAGTTCAATTAAAATGTTTAGAGAAAGGAATGTTTTACAAAATGGTTACCATTTTAAATGTTCCTCTTATTCAATTTTTATTAGCCAGTTTGTTGTTGCATGTGTTATAATCCCATTTTTAATATGTTGGAGAGTTCATTTTCATCAATATTCTGATATACAGATTTCATTAAATTTAGTGTCAACACAACATTATCAGTTGTTTTAAATTTTACACATGCTTACAATTTTTACTTATAGATTCACTGATTCACTTTGGTAAGCCTATTATAAGCGTTTATTTTTTTTTTTAGAGACGTCGGGATGGTTTTCGCGGGAAATTGCGTACATGCGTCACTCACCCGTGCATATCTCGTCATCAGTGTTGCCAGATGTACGATAATTATCGTATTTTGACCTCTGTACGACGTACGATCAATAATGAAAAAAAATCCATAATGTACGATAATTTCAGAACTTTATGACACTTCAGATGATGGTAGTTGTAAGGGATTGATCTTCCTTCTCATCTCACGTTACGTCTTCTCAGCGTGGAGAATGACTCTCTCTTTCACGAGCACAAGTTAATGTTCCTACCGCGGCGCTTAGATCAGTTGTTTCCCAACGAAGGTACGCCTAGCTATTTATCTATTGTGGTAATTTGCAGGTCATTTCAAAAAGTTGGTCTAAATAAATAGCTGTATTTTGTACATTTGACTAGTCAAGTCACCTTTTTAATAAGGCGCTTTTTACAATGCAGATTGTATCAAAGTAGCTTTACAGAGATAGAGGGAACATCTTTTTGGCTGTACAGCAGCTCTAGAAGGAATCTAAACTGATTAAATCTCTTAAGCCTAGAAGTGAATGATTTATAAGCAGTGGGATAATCATATTCATCCGCACAGTCACGCAGAGCCGAAGCACAACCAAACCAATATTCTTCCGCAAAATGCATGCAGTTTTGTTTTTTAACCACTAGAGGGCCAACACGTATTAAACTTACAATGTTTAGTGTTGAGAGGCCAATGAACTAACTGGCATGCTCAGTTTGATCACTGTGATTCACTTGAATAATTTGTTTTTGAAAGGATTGAGACTTATTATGACATAAATATTTGTTATTCAGAATCAGTGTTTTGTAAGTTACTCTAAAAAAGTAAATAATTACTAGCTACTAATTGCATCTTTGACGGTCTAATTACTATACTCTCTCTAAAAAGCATTGCATTACTTATTACTAATTACTTTCTAAATCCCATACCTCAACCAGTTGAAGAAGACATGAAACTGCTCTTTTAATTCTTTCAAATAAATAATATCAAATTATTCTTCAACTGACCAAAGTATTTAAAGGGAGAATGTTACATTAAAAACATACATTTTAACATTAGACGTGTTAAATACACTATTGTTTTAAATAGAATTGTTCTATAGTTCACACAAAGATTAAATTTCTGTCATTAATTACTCACCCTCATGTTGTCCAAACCCGTAAGACCTTTGTTTGTCTTCGGAACACAAATTAAGATATTTTGATTAAATCCGAGGGATTGCTATACTATTTCTTTATTTTATTCTGTAAAAATGACAACGGAACCTACAGTCTTGTTTGCTTTAAATAATATCTTCGTGCACTCTCCCAAAGACTATAGATATAGAAAGATGATTAACTCCTATTAGTTATGAATTGGAGAAACTGCAACATGCAGTATGGCGGAATACGTCCCGCCTCCTAAAAGAGCCAATCGTTGATTGATAAAATCATTGCATCACTGCAGCTGCCGGTTCCCATAGAAACCTGAGACTCAAGCTTAGGACTGCACATGAGCATTGGCTCGTCTAGTCTGAAAAATAAGCTTTTTTTAAACGCTATTTGAACATAAGAAACAACATTTATGGGACAGTTAATGTCAGATGATTTGAAATATGTAATTTGATTGGGAGTTTGCCGAGCAGTTTTTAAGATTTCAGGATTCCCCAATTCAAATAGATAGTCAAGTCACCTTTATTTATATAGCATTTTTACAATGTAGATTGTGTCAAAGCAGCTTTACAGTGATAACTGGTACATTATTTTGGCTGCACAGCAGCTCTTAAAGAATAGTGTCAATGCAGGCAGATGCAAAGCACTGTTGAATATCAAATATCAAGTGTCCCCAACTAAGCGGCAGCGGCAAGGAACCCAAACTCCAACAGGTGACATCAGGTGGCAAACAGGTGTGAAAATGGAGAAAAAAAACCTTGGGAGAAACCAGGCTTAGTCGGGGGGTCAGTTCTCCTCTGGCAAACAGTGCTTTGTTACGACTCAGGTTGCTATCATAAGTCAGATAGGATCGCAACATTCAAAGTATTTAATTCAGTTCCATCCAGTTGAGGATCGTATTCATCACACCGGTATGGACGGTTGTTGAGGAGATGCACCACTGGTTGTCATGTTGATGAGGCCTTCACAGTGGATGATCTAGTTGACTCAATCTCTGCTGATATTTCAGGGCTGCGTTGTGGTCGTGTCAAGGCGCAGGTCCTCGGTCTCATCTGGATACGGCCTGGATCCGGTTGACTACGGTAAACCTCGGGATAAACAGAAAGACTAATATTAGCGTAGATGCCATTCTTCTTCTGATGTAACGAGTGCATCTGGTGTTATAGGAAGATAGGACTTGGTCATGGATGCCTGAAATAGCTGCCCGGAGGCATTGCAAA
The DNA here is from genome assembly GCA_037101425.1 of Elopichthys bambusa. Classification (NCBI taxonomy): domain Eukaryota; kingdom Metazoa; phylum Chordata; class Actinopteri; order Cypriniformes; family Xenocyprididae; genus Elopichthys; species Elopichthys bambusa. The sequence goes on from CM074434.1 coordinate 3,585,256, forward strand.
TATGGCCACCGAGTGAACGAACTTTCCTTGAAAGGGACTTTGATTCTCCTATCCTACATCTTTCTCTATGTAGTGTTTTTGATTGTATTTTGCTGTAAAATAGTATGTTTCAAGTCACCTGTAGAGTGAAGTTTCTTCCATTTTAATGAGTTTATACAACTTGTTTTGGTTTAAATAATTAACTCTACTTGTTCAACAAACTGACAAATTAAGGAAGGAATGCTTATACTCAAAATGCAAGATTTTTGAACTTGGATAAGTAAAAAATATTAAAGTTTAGAGAACAAACTTTAATTGTTAAGTTGATACAACAATTTTTCTCCCCCATAGGTTACGTTATTAAAAACAATCTTTAAGTTGGTTGCCTCAAGTTGTTGGGTTTTCTCAACTTTCCTGTAACTGATACAATGTGGTAATACATTTCTGTAACATTTTGAAAACACCTGGAGAGCTGTACACTAAAAACCGCTCAAAGCCAGTTTCTTTGGGCATCGCTCCAAAAAAACCTTTGGAACCTTTATTTTTCCTCATTTGAATGCATAAAACCGCAATGACCTAAAGGGATAGTTCATCCATAAATTAAAATTCATTTGTAGGGAGTTTTTGTCTGTACAATTTAAGTCTGCAGTTCAAAGCATTGTAGGTACAAAAACAACAACAACAAAAATGATGTGTTCTACAGAAGAAAGAAATGTGAGGGTAAGGAAATTATAGAATTTTTAGAACAGACTTTTCATTTTCAGGGTGAACTATCCTGTTAATGTGTCTCCGTAGCTGCATCCAAAATCGAATACTTCCCTACTATATAGTATGCGAAAAACCGAATACATAGTATATGAAAAACTGTAGGCGAAAAGTACCCAGATGACTTACTACTTCCGGAGAGATGCTGAAGTGTGCATTCGATGGGCACTTTACTATCCCATGTATGAATTTATGAATGGCAGTGAAGCGACATAACTGACGCTGGTAGGTTACATGATAATGACAGTATGGCGGATGTAGTACGGCCAGATTACATTCATACAACCCATATTCATACTATATAAAACATACTTTTTAACGTAACTTTAAATTCAAATGTAGTACCTACTCAGACAGTATGTGATGTAAATGGAAAGCACATTGTTGCTCTACATTGTCTCTCATCAACTGAAACTCTTAAACAGATCAAGTGAAAAAGAATTAGAATCCCGCAGAAATTCTAAAGAAATGGGAAAGAAATCCTTCCTTGCCAACCACTGTCATTACTCCATTGTGCCTCTAAATGTTTTAATTCAAATAAAATCAAAGGTAATGTTTCATTAGCTGTTATTTTTACATAATGATCCTTTATCAGTGCAATGATTTTTTTTGTATTAACATAATTAGCCAGCTCTCAGCGGCTTGCGGGGTCCGCAAGGTCTAATTGGCCCTGTGGCATGATGGGAAATAGCACAAGGTGTCGCGTTGAGCAGGTGTTGATGGTGGAGGTGAGTGGCAAACGTGGGGCAACGCAGAGGCGGGTAATTACAGGATGAATTTCACTTTAATAAATGTGGGAGATGCAGATAGCGGGGCTTTCTACTTAATGGCTTCTGCCTCTGGAGCCACTTTAGACAGCGAATGATCTGAAAGAGTGTTTAATTAACACATGCTCTCTGATCCAGAGAGAGAAAGAGGGAGAGATGAGAGAAAATGTAAAACGAGCAAATACAAAGAAAGAATAATTTAGAGAATAAAAACAGGAGCAGATAGAAAGACAATGAATGAAAGAAAGGGATGATAAAGAGAGAATATTGAAGAGCTGACAAGATATAATGAAGTAAAGAGACTAACAGACTGGTACGTCCTATAGTGCTGTGTGTGTGTGTTTTCTTTTCTCCCCTTCTCTTCTTTTTACCACAAATTTAATTTGCGGTTATTGGTCCAGCCGCATGTCAATCTTTATTAACTGCTGATGTCATCTACCCCTTCTACAGCAAATAAGCCGAGACTCGATCATATAAAAAAGTACGCCAGACCACCCCATTTTGTTGCTGCCGTTACGCTAAAAATATGAAATCTTGTCCCTGTTTGCCATATATGTTTAGTTTCCTGCTTCCTATTGTTTCTTGGTGGTTGTTGGGTATACTTACAAGCCCAAGTTTTGCAATGCAGCGACTACCAATTGGAGTGCAGAAAGTGATCTTTAGCTTGAAACAGTTTAGATAAAAGTAGGGCAACCTACTAGAAACCAAAGATAATCTGCAATTTCCAGTCATTTAATTGCTGTCAAGCCTCCATTTCACTGCCTGCGACCTCAGGATGCAATCTGCCCAATATGTCACCTACTGGCAGCTGTATTGAACTTTGAAACTGTTTGTGAAGCCACTGTGTTTCTGTTTTTATCTCCTATTGACCATGGTGTCAATTAAGTCAGACTGCTCACTTTTGGAGGGAGAATATTACGGTATCGAACAGCATAAATAATTTTTGATGTCTTTATTCATAGCCATCCTTTCTACAAAAGTATCAAGCTTTTTGGATGTTGGGATGTTTAGGAAGTTAGGGTATCAGTGCTCCAGACTAACATTTAAGAGCAGTGGCGCTGGTGCCACTAAATTCTACAGAAGGTGGCGCCAGCACCAGATTTTTATAATTTTTTTTTGTTGTTAACAGTTTTTTTTTTTTTTTTTATCATAAAGGTAATTTAATCATATTTCTATTGTTTTGCATTAATATGTGCATTTACTAAAATATTACTCGAGCCTATTCATTTAAAATTTTACTGGGGAAAATGTAAATATTGAACTGAACTGAACTGACCGACAGCTTCAGTGATTATAAAAGGAGTGCTCTTGCTTTCTGTGTTCAGTCACAATTTGAAGAAGTATTTGTTTTTCATGAGGCTTTTCCATTTATTAGGGACTCAATAAGTGCTCCTTTGCCGCCATCTAGTGGCTTTTTTTTTAAGTGTTAGTTTACCTTTATCTTTAAACTGTTAGTTTTACAAATCATTACATTAAAATTGAATACTATTTAGAACTTTTACATGCTTGAAAAAGTGTGAAGCACTTCCTGAATCCTGAAATTAATAATGTAAAAGCATTTGAGTATTTCGTTTCGTTTGCCGTTTCTCATATGAAACCGAAATGGCAGCTCTTATCTGTTGTGCAATGTGATGGTGGCAACCAGTGCCACCTCTAAAAAAATTTTAGAGGTAGAAAACTGCCCTGGGTATGCTTACATGACAACAAGTACTAAAAACTGAAAACTTTTTCACAGTCAGACGGCAATGTTGTCAAAACAATCCCCCTTTCACATGCACCAAATGACTAAAAACGCTGTATTCTGCTGCCAGGCCAGATGTCACTTTGTAAAGTGAACACCACCAAATATGCATTTTTGTAGTTTACACGGAGACGATAACGACACCCGTTTTCAAACGCCACTGTCATGTAAATGAACGGCCAAAACGCAAAAAAAAGTTTTACGTTTTTAGTTGAAAATGGTGTTGTGTAAATGTTATTGACAGTTTTCACTTTGCGCTAAAAGTTCTGAATAGAATACGTGACATCCAGCTGGAGGGTCGTATACTGTTTTGTCGTGATTCTCTTAATTAATTCTGTGTATTTCTGTGAATTTTATATGTCAAAAACAATGAATAGGCAACTTAAAGTCATGATGTAGGTCAGAGGTCTTCAACCCTGCTCCTGGAGACCCAGTGTCCTGCAGAGTTCAGCCTAATCAAACACATCTCAACCTGCTAATCAAGCTCTTCAGGATCGCTTGAAAATCACAGGCAGTTGTGCTGAAGCCGGTTGGAAATAACCTTTGCTGCGTCCGAAATCGAATACGTCCCTGCTATATAGTATGCGAAAAACAGTATGTCTGATTTGTGCTGTCAAAAGTAGAGACTTCAATACCAAGTCGGTACTGAAATTTTAAAAATGTGTCGCTTTGAGTGCTGTTTAGCGGATTTGTAAACACCTCTGATTGGCTGTTGTGTTCACATGCCCAACAGATATGTCTGTGATTTAATGAATTTAAATTTAGACATTTCAGACAAAAATTCTGACAACACTATGTCTGATTACCTAGTACTCGAAAGATGAGAAAAGTACCTGGATGACTTACTACTTCCACTGTGACTTTGAAGTGCGCATTCGATGAACACTTTACTATCCCATGAGGCCATGGGAAGCAACACAACTGAAGCCTTAGGTCACATTACAGTGACAACATGGTGTCCGAATTTCATGCATACTAAACACATTCATACTATATAGAGCATATTTTTTTTAACGGCCGTGAAGTAAGTTTTAAACCCAATGTATTCCTACTATACAGACTGCGATTTCAGACACAGCGTGAGATTTCAGGAGCAGGGTTGAAGACCTCTGATGTAGGTAATGGAAGTAGCAACAGACCTTTTCTTTCATATTGTGATGTACATCCGAGAGAAACAGAATATCGAAAAAGAATTTTAAGAAAGTTTATGATGACAAAATGATTGTAGAAGTCTGGCATACATCACCAGCGAGAAGTCAGAGATATTTTGATTAAAAATTACAGGGTCAAAAAAAAAGGCCTATATAAAAAAAATTAAACATATGCATGGTTGAAGATATCATTTTGACTAAGTGTAGATGCAGCTCTACAAATGCTGGGTTAAAAACAACCCAAGTTGGGTTGAAAATGGACAAACCCCCAGTGGTTGGGTTAAATGTTTGCCCAACCTGCTGGGTAGTTTTATTTAACTCAACTTTTGTTTGAAATTTACTGTATTGCTTGCTTAAAATGAACCCAAAGTAGGTTGGAAATTAACATTAATTAATATGTTTAATAAATGAACATTTATGAATAAGTTGAATGCATATTAGGCTAAACAATAAACATTTATTAAATTGCTTATTAATAAATGTTCACCTTTTTATTATTATTGTTGCCTCTTGTAATTATGTGTCTGATTTTTAATTTCCAACCTACTTTGGGTTCAACATATAGTAATTTTTAAACAATAGTTGGGTTAAATAAAACTGCCCAGGACGTTGGGCAAACATTTAACCCAACCGCAGGGTTTGTCCATTTTCAACCCAACTTGGGTTGTTTTTAACCCAGCATTTTTAGTGTATAGGTTGCACTGCAGACCCTTGGGCTAAACCATACAAACGTCAATATAGTAACTATTTTACCAGTCAGATATAGAAAAATCTCATCAAGTTAACTGCAGTTTATCTTTTTTTACAGTGAAGGTCGGGTAATACGGTTCCTTCAGCATCATACACTATTGTTACAAAACAGTAATGCAATTTTGAAAATGAAACTCAAGTTCACTTCGCCTGACACGAGTTCACATAACGTGTCTCTGTTATCAGCGTCCTATGCAGACTTTTATGTGGGTGTGGTGGTGGTGGTGGTGATGGCGGCGTTCGCGTGTCTCACTCTCTGCTGGCGTCTGTCTGTGTGAGTATCTGAGTGCGCGCGCGCGCGCGCGCGTGTGTGTGTCTGTGTGTAGCTTCGTGGAGTACTGCGGGCCGCGCGCTCGCTCTCCCCACTCAGCTCGAGCTAAAAGCCCTGGAACGGGACGGTAATTGCCCAATTAGGCCTCTCGCTCGGCGGCCCGTACCGCTCTCTCCGCGCCTCCACGCCACCGCTCGCACCGATAATTGAGCTGAAAGCAAACGAACGGCCGGCAGACAAACAAGCTACTAGAAAATAATTACTTGGAGTGTTTCTTTTCAGTAGCTGTACAGCGGATTTCATTATCGTGAATAGCCACTAAAGCTGCTCGAAACGCCGGTAGTTGTCATTTTCATAGGGACTTGATAATGACATTAATTTGTCTTAATGGCTGGTTCTATTGTTATAAATAGGAAAATGAGCCGAAATTGTCTTGCTGTGGCGAGGCGAAGAGGACTCCGTCGAGCTCCCGGCAGACATGAGGAGTTAAATTGGTGTGCTTGTCAAATTTCCAATAATTTGTTATATGGAACACGAGTAATGCCAGTGCCATTAGGGTTCATTTTCCCTAAATTCATTACTGCCCTTGTTTCCCCTTTATGTTTCTAATGCCCAATCACATTTCTCTCTGCTTCAAGTGGTTTTATAAGGATTGGACTGACTGACAGACAAAACACACGCCCGCGCGCGCGCATGTCTTCTTGTGCAGTTATGCGCTCATGCACTCACTCACAAAGAGATATGCATACTGACACATAGACACACTACTCACAAAACTACGATATTCATAGTACCAGATGTTGTCAGATTAGCTAGTTTTGTGCTGCTGATGTGGATGAGAACTGTCAAGTGTGTATTTCAGTGCTGTTAGCGCTCTAATGCAGCTGTTTTGGGGATGCTGGAACCTTTCCCCCAATAATTTAAAATGACATTACAGCAAAGTAGACCTAATGGTGAATCAGACCTGCGGAGATGACTGCAAGCATTAGCTTCAACAGAGTACCATGATCCGGTGCCTGCTGTTGCTCTGATTTATCAACAGGGGGCGACGCAGTAACATTCAGCTGAAAGTGTTTCAGTTCGCCGACATTAAATAGCTTACACATTTGTTTAACTTTTATAAAACACGAAGAAACATAATCACATAGTAAAAATGTTTTCCATCCATTCAGATCCTCACAAAGGATTCCTTTAATTTATAGGATTTTAAAATTGTTATATTTTGTCAACAGGTTATTTGAATTGCAGTTTAGATGACATAAGTGTCAATAACAGAAGGAGAAATAATAAAAAAAAATATTAGGTGTATACTGTATATTGGGTGGCCTTATGTACTAACATTTAAATTAATCATTTGATACAATGCACTTAGTGTATGCATGTTTTTACATCATACAATCTAAAAAATGCTGGGTTAAAAACAACCCAAGTTGGGTTGAAAATGGACAAACCCAGCGGCTGGGTTAAATGTCTGATGAACGTGCTGGGTAGTTTTATTTAACTCAATTATTGATTAAAAATTACTATATGGCTGGCTTAAAATGAACCCAAAATGTATTAATAAGTAATTTAACAAATGATTATTGTTTAATTATTATTCATTCAACGTATTAACAAATGTTTATTTATTAAACATATTAAAAAAATTTTTTAATTTTGGGTTCATTTTAAGCAAGCAATACAGTAATTTTTAAACAACACTTGAGTTAAATAAAACTACCCAGCAGGTTCGGCAAACGTTTAACCCAGCTGCTGGGTTAAAACAACCCAATCACAATTTTCAACCCAACTTGGGTTGTTTTTAACCCAGCATTTTTTAGAGTGTACTTATATTTTAAATACATCTGTAATTACATTAATAATTACACTGTTTACCCATCCCTTACACCTTAACCCACCCTTAAACCGTCCCATACCACCACACCTGTCCCTAAACTTACCCGTATCCACCTCAATAGCAGCAAAAGTGTTTTGCAATACGATATGAACACAATAAGTACATTGTACTTATTTTTAGATGTAAGTACATAGTAGTTAAGGCCACCTAATATAAAGTGGGACCGAAATAGTAATAAAAATAGTGGGCTAGAAATCTTTTTCTGTATTTCATTTAAATGCGGCACAAAATGTAAAATAAAAACATGCTTAGTTAGTCTAATTACCAACCACCAAAATGTAAAGTGGATTGTAATAGTTCTATTAATTCTTCATTCTCTAATTAATTGTTTAAAATGATCAACACAAGAAACATTTGGCACGTCTGTGTTTTGAATTCTGAGGTCAAAGACTGTGAAAGCTTGTCATTGTTATCTTAATTATATTATGAATCATAGAATGCAGATTTACTTTGCAATGTGAATTAAATTGAATAGTGAGTGTAGGTTATTCCTACAATGCAGTGCATTTTTACGTCTCTCTCACATACTGTTTGTCCTTGAATTAAATTAAATATTAAACTCAGTTTTACAATAGACAAAAAAGTGAAAAAGATTCAATCATAAATTAAGTGAACATAGGGTTCAAACACGGGTGAATCTCACTATTTGTTTTGAGCAGCTGTTGTCATGTTTCTGGGTGCTGTATATGCACGACTATTTAAAGAGGAAAACTAGAAAACTAAAAGAAAATGTAAGAAATAATTTATAATTTATAATAATAATTTCCCCCAGTTGAAATCCTGCAACCAAATGGGGTGTAAAAGGTAGAGAGAAATTGTGCTTAAGTTTAATTATTGGTACCCTATTATGTCTTCTAAATAATATTAATTTTCATTTTCATTAAAAGTGCAGGATATTCTTTAAAAAATGTGTTAGAAGAAAGTAAGTCATGTGGGTTTTAAATGACGTAAGGGTGAAGAATTTCTTTTTCGGATTAAATAACCTTTTAAACAACTATTACTATATAGTGCTTTGCATTTGATGGAAAAGTGCGTATGTTGTGAATGCAGAAAGACGGTATTCCAGTTTATCATGTCTTTGCTGATATCACTATTCGTTGTGATATATGTGAGAGTTCGCATATTTTTTACACATTATATAAACCTTATACATTTAAAACCAACTCTGACCTCACATTTGAACGTAATGCATTAATTTTACACACTAATTCTTCTATTCTAATTTCACTACTAAAGAAGATGGAAAATATGTAAAAAGCATCCAGACTGTGCAACAATGTTAAAAATAAATCTGTTTTGATTTATTTCTCTATCAAGATACAATAAAGAGGCATTGAAAGGATGGGACATAGAGATATTCAAGCATGTTTGACTTGGAATGAACTCTAATTCAAATGAACTATAATTCATCCAAATGCGAAAAATCACTGCTGGAAATAAATCTAAAGAGTAATGAAAGTGTTTTAACAAAAATGCAAGCTTCACATTTTTGCTTTAAAACTTTTCAAAACCATTTCTGTTCTTTTACAATCTGGTGCACAACAAGATTACATTTTATTTTATGATAATCAACTACATACAACAGATGAATGAAAGAGCTTGAACTGTACTCTTGTACAATAAATTAAATAAAAGGAAATAACCTGCACTGATGAATCACTGCTGACTTAAACTTCTCCCAAATCAATCACTTGTCAGCATTTTTATTTTATGTTTAAATTACACATTTCTTTTCTAATGTATCAGTACAATCACCTAAAATAACTGTTCTTAAGCCAGTTTTCTAAAATCGTTGGTTGTACATGCCGCACATAATATTTTGTAGGTTTGCTAACAGAAGACATTGTGCATGTTATTATTACTCATTAATAATAATAATAATAATTAATAAATAATTTAATAATAGTGACCTTTTTGTTATATAACATACAGATTAACATAAATGTTAAGTATAACATGCAGCATCACACATTTCTCTAGTAAGTATTTCTATATTGCATCGTTTATATGGTCATGTCGCATTCTGTATGTGTATTTTATATATTTTTGTCTTTGTATTTCAACTGTGTGTGTGTGTGTGTTCGTGCACTCTGAGGCTGTTGGTTCAGTGTGACTCACTGATACGAGTGCTTTGACTCTGGTGGGAATGTTGTGCTCTTGTGAGCGGTGTGTTGTGTAACCGCTCTCTAATAATACTTTTTAAACAACTCTCTTTAAACTTCCCAGCGGAACTGTCAGCCAACAGAACTGACCTGCTGTTCAATAAAACACCATTTTATATCCAGAGGGTCACACCGGTGCCATATTAAAGCCGAGCAAAGCTGAATTCAGCATATTAGTCGCCCACTGGGCCAAAGCATTAGATTTGAATGTTATGATGATTTTACATAAACGATTTAAACTCTTGTGGATTTTACTGAATGGTAAGACCTCGTTTTTAATTGTGCGTAAGAATTTTAATTAATCTTGTCAGGGTAGTAGAAGGTTCATATTTAGATAGATGCATACAGTGGCTCGAAAATGTATAAGCACACTTAAATATGTATGAATTTCATTGAGATACAAAATGTCAATCCAAGTGGCGTTTGCAAACAAATTATGCTAGAGCATTTCTCGTGCTTTTTTGCTATTATTTCAAACTGACCATCAGTGGAGGTATGATGTTCACATGGGTGTCCTATCAGAGTCAAATAAATGCCACTTGGTTTAAAAATGCATTCAGTAGTTTGGTGCTACTGTAAAAAGTTTGACAGATTAAGAAATATATTGTTTTGTAAAGAGTCATCGGAATGGTGTACACATGAGATGAAGACTGTACTCTTAATAGTTTTCTATAAAAAGTGCATTTTGAAATACTGTGACAGTTGTTAACACTTATTATCGTGCTTTACCAGTGGAGACAACGGGTGAATCAGTAAAACTACAGTTGAGGCATTTTATGCTTAGTCAACAAACAAATTCAAATTGACAAAAAAAGTACACTCTTAGAAAAAAAAAAAAAAAAAAAGATAACACTTTATTTTACAGTGTCCTGGTTACACATGTAGTTACTAGTAATAACTACAAGGTATGCATAATTACATGCAACCAATTCTGGGTAGATTTCTTGCAAATTGTAATTTGTAATCATGACAAAAATTGTAGTTACGTAATCCATTACATTACACATTTTAGGTAATATAATCAGACTCTTTGATTACTTTTATCACATTGAATTGTAAAAGATATAATATTGTACTATATTGATTAAAAAATACAAAGAGAAAGAAAATATATTCCATTGTTTGTTATCAACAACATTAAATTATGAACTGGAGTTTGATGAAAACTAATAATTAATAAAATCATAAAGATGTCAAATAATTTTAAAATCATAAAAAATATAATAAAAGTTTTTTTTTTTTTTTTTTTTTTTTTTTAAAGAAAATGCTTTCCAAAGACATAGCAATACTTACTGAGTGATAATTCAAATAATAATTAATATGTTCGTCAGGAGCTGATTCGGAAGTTGAGTAAACACTCCTTAAAAGTGAAATGATTTCAGTAAATCCATTGTTCAAATGCTTTGTGACCTCTCAATTTTAATTATAGCCACCTGACTAGTAGCTGGTCTGTGTCGGAAATTTCACAGAAGACTTTCTGAATCTGCGATATGATTTTTTTTAGAAAGGAAAATCTAAAACACGAAAAAGAAGCATTAGGGAGCATCAGTAAATTATGAATGATTTACTGCCGTTGTGTGAATAACATACTTATCTAATCAATAAAAAAGTAACTGTAGTCTGATTACGAGTATTTTCAAATGTAATACAATCTAATCTGATTACGTAATCACATCTACATGTAATCAGTTACTACTCAGCACTGCATGCAACTAACCCTAAACCAAACTCTTATCCTAACCCTAACCCTTTAGTAAGTACATGTAGTTAATTAATATTACTCACATGTATAATTACACTGCATATTCGATAACACTTTACTTTACAGTGTCATTGTTACACGTAGTTACTGTAGTAATAACTATAAATTATGTTAATTACATGCAATTAACCCTAACCAAACTCTAACCCTAGTAAGTACATGCAGTTAATTAATATTACTCAATACTTTATACATGTATAATTACACTGTAACAAGGACACCTTAAAATAAAGTGTTAAAATAAGGTGTCTTTGTTACATTGTAATTATACATTTAAGTACTGAGTAATACTAATTAGCTACATGTACTTACTATAAGGTTAGGATTAGGGTTTGGTTTGGGGTTAGTTGCATATAATTATATAATTTATAGTCATTACTACAGTAACTACATGTAATGACACTAAAGTGTAACAAAAAAAAAAAACAAAAAAAAAAGGCTGAGTCGGGTTCTATATAGAACTCTAGGGTTCTTGACTCAATTTTAAAGAACCCTTTATGCCAAAAAGGTTCTATATAAGGATAAATGTCTGAAACGTTTGCATAATACTTTCATGTTTATATTAAATTAGTGATAAAGTATGTTTGGTTACACTTTATTTTGATAGTCCACTTTAGACGTTTCTTCTAACTATAAGTAACTTTGCAACTACATGTCAACTAACTCTCATTACAGTATTAGTAGACTGTTAAATTAGGTTAGGGTTAGGAGAATAAGCTGGCGTGTATTTGCAAAGTACAATGTCTTTTGGGGAGCGTCAAAATAAAGTGTTAGCATATATTAAGCAGACAAACTGCTAATACTCTGCTAGTTGACATGTAGTTGCTTATAGTTAGTAGAAAGTCTAAAGTGGACCATCGAAATAAAGTGTTTACAAGCTGTTTAATTCATAAAATGTAATTAAAATTAAAAAATGAATTAAAACTAAACCCATAAAATGATCGGGAACCCCCTCAAAGGATGCAAATGTGAAGCGCCTGACAGAACCCTTGAAGTATTACTTAGGACAGTTTTTAAGACCGTAGTCTGAATGCATCATGTTGCATTGAATTTTTTATGTTTTCTCAACAGTTCCTTTTATACAGTGCAGAGACAGAAAGACAGACAAAGACAAAATACGAGTGTAAACACTGATACGGCATACACAACATAGAAAGATTTGATGACTGAGAAAATCCTGCATAATGATGCTCATCTTTTTTGTGTAAAGGAATAAGTATCAGTGCCATTTACTGTACATAAAACTCAACAATCATGTTGATCCACATTGATAGATGGTAGCGCAGCGTCTAACACCATTGTGGTATCGGTACTTAAAGTAAACGAAGAACAGCGTTGTTAATGCTAGCTAAAGGACTACCTAATGCACTACCTAATGTGCAGTTTGCACATTTTTTTTTTTGGTAGCTTGTGGGTTCAAATACTTAAATGGATAGTTCAACCAAAAATGAAAATTCTGTCATCATTTACTCACCCTCAAGTTGTTCCAAACCTGTATGGGTTTCTTTCTTCTGCTGAACACAAAAGAAGATATTTTGAAGAATGCTGGTAACCAGACAGTTGACGGTAGCCATTGACTTCCATAGTCGGAAAATGGAAAATTGGAAGTCAATGGCTACCGTCAACTGTCTGGTTACCAGCATTCTTCGAAATATCTTAACGCATACAGGTTTGGAACAACACAAGGATGAGTAAATCATGACAGAATTTTCATTTTTGGGTGAACTATCCCTTTAACGGGGCTGCTATCCTTGAGTTTTCATTTGAATTTGTGTAGGTGTTTGTATGCACATGACACACTCTCCGTACAGCCCTCATCTCCAAGACACAACACGCACACTCAAATACGCAAAAAAGTGAAGGATGGGTGACTTTTATTGGTCCAGCAATAAAAGAGTCTGATGAAAGGAGAGAGGGTCCAAAAGAGAGAAAGAGGCATTCAGAGGGAGGGGCAGAGGAGTGTGAAACAAGGTCTCATCCATCAGTGGTGTGGAGGAGCGACATTCCAGCACTGTTAAACGGGAGGACACACTCACTCACTGCCACAATGGAGGGGGGGCAGCTGGGCTGCAGCTGGGAGGAGCGAGGAGTCAAAGCACAACCTCCCTCACCTCCTTCTTTAGCTTTCTGTTCTTCTCACAGCCAATTCAGCTAACTCTATGGCCATGACCAATGTAAATTTCAGACGCTCAAAGCATGCATACCAGCAATAGGCTCTTTGATATTTGGCTTTTGGCTGTCTTTGCTGAAGATTCTGACTTTCAGTCAATGGGATTGTTTGATTGGTTTGGTGCTTATTATGCAGTTGTTTGTGTGTATTTTAGACATACCTTTGGCAAATGTCCTCGCATCTCTCCAACTTTTGCAACCAAGATTCCTCGTTTCTCCTCGTCTCACTCTTTAGCTCCCGTCCATCGTTTGGAAAGCCGATTCAGCGAACACTATGGCCATGACCAATGTAAATTTAGGATGCTCAATGCGTGCATACTGGCGATGGGTTCTTTGAAGACTTTGATATTTAAGTGAGCATTCTGGTCAATTGTATTGAGGTTTGATGATTGGGTTGGTGCTGAGGTTCAGTTAGAAAGTTTAAAAAAAGTTGTTGGCATGTTTTCTAGATCGAGAATTGAAAAAATGCCATCTCATCTCTCCGACTGTTGCATTTCTGACCAAGATTCTTCTCATTTGTCCTGATTTCTCTCTCCCGTCGTTCAGTGAGCCAATTCAGTTAACACTAGACATGACAATGTTGTCAATTTCAGACACTCAGACTTGCCAGCAAAGGCCTCTTTGAAGAATGTAATATTTAAGTCAGCATTCTGGTCAATTGTATTGGGGTTTGATGATTGGGTTGGTGCTGAGGCAGTATTATGCAGTTCTTTGCATGTTTTCTACATTGAGAATTAAAAAATGCCATCCCATCTCTTCAACTGTTGCATTTGCAACCAAGATTCTTCTCATTTGTCCTGATTTCTCACTCCCATCATTCAGTGAGCCGATTTGGTTAACACTATGACAACGTGAATTTTTAGCAATGGCCCGTTTGAAGATGTGATATTTGACTTTTTGCTGTTTTTTATTGGTTTTAAGGTGAGGTTCTGTTAAAAAAAACTCTATCAATCATTGTTAGGAGTCTTGCAAATTATGTTGTTATTGTAGAACCAACATAGAAACATATGTTAAAAACGTTTGATCTGGATCAGATTTGGAAATCTCATGTTTTGCTACACAGGATCAGGTAATCCATCTATACTTTTGTGCTGGTTGTTCAAAGTGATATTGGATTGGATACAGATACAGACTTTTACAATTTATTAAATCTGAATTACTAGTGCTCTAATGAAACTACATATCACAATATTGGCTACAGTGTTGGGGAGTAACTAGTTAGATGTAACAGAGTAACGTAATTTAATTACAGAATAAATGTAACTGTAGCCCATTACATTTACTGAAAAAAAATGTGTAATTAAATTAGTTACTTATGGAAATGTTAATGATTACAAATGGGGTTACATCTGAATATTTTCTGTAAAAAGCTAGGATATGTTGAATAATATTCATTTGTTTAATTGATTTCTTTCCCAAATTGCATTGACCGCTCTAAAAACACCGATGTTTCAGGATACATAATAGTACACATGCTTATTCAATAATTGAATAATTTTATTTCCTATTTGGGTTTATGTATGTGCTTTATTATTTTAAGATTGAGTGTTTTTTTTCCCCCAAGGCTTTGTTAGATGCCAGTGTTTCCTGTCATAACTATGCAAAGATTTGATTTCGAAAACCGTATCATAGCTATTAAACTATTTCGTTATGATTTTAAATCTGTATTTGACCTCAGAATGATCTTAAAGTAAAAAGATGTGCTGAAGTCTGATTATGTGGTGGCTGTGCTTTAAAAATTAAATTATTACTATCATCTTAATTCAAGCGATGAAGGATTTTGAAAGTCTGACAGTAATCAGTGTTGAGTACTACTTAGAAATTTAGAAAAGTAATCAAAAAGTAATCAAATTTAATCAGTTACATTACTTCAGTAAAGTAAATACGTAGTATTTGTAGTTTGTGTGCACGTCTTCTTATCAGATAAAAGATCATAAGTTGTTTATGCATATTTTTTAGAATTTATGCGCATATTGGTGTTTCCATCCAGCGATTTTCATAAAAATTCTCATAAAAATAGGTGGCTGGAAACAGCTATTGTGGTCATGGAAATGCTGAAATAATGCATACCAGCGAGGGGCTATTTAAAGTCTTTTATCCCCGCTGATTGAATCATGTGGGTGTCAGTAAACTGGTTTAAATTATAGTTTAATGATTGGTTTGGTGATTTTCTGTTAAAAACCTAAAACAACTATTACTAAGTTATATCATGCTATTATACAGTTGCCTTTGTAAAAATAATCTTGGAAAAGGCCAGTCACTGCCATGGGACCAAGATTCCTCTTGTTTGTCACTTCCTAACTCTAGTCCGTGTGGGTGTACGTTAATGTTTTGCCAATCTGAAGTGTGATTGCTCAGCTCTTGGTGAGTAGGGATTGGTGGCTGTATGTCTGTGCATATTTAAGCGAGTGTTTGGTCAAATTGTAGGGAGCAGGTGATGGCTTTTTGGAGTGCACCCTTTCACACCCCTCTTATTTTGCGGTTGAGCAGCGTGAAGAGGTGGGAGAGGCAAAGGGCCTCCATCCCTCTCTCTCAGGGGCTGCACCTGCAGAAAGAGAGAGAGAGAGTGTGTGTGTGCGTGTTTGTGTGTGTCTGAAACTGGGTGAGAGAAATAGTGGACTCTGACCAACTGACCTCAGAGCCTTGCTAATGGCAACTTGCCCTACATAACTGTAATGCACACAGATGTGCTGATCATGTGAAAAGACAGACTGACGCCTTTCGTTACAGTGATTTTACCTAGGTAAGACATGATAAGCACAGTATTAATAAAATCCCTGAAATCCATGGTAAAATACTGTAACGCACAGCATCTCATGGCTCATTTAAAAAAAAAAAGGGGGGGTCATCAGCAATCTGACAAGACACACGTTTAAAATAAGTGCATGTAAAAGTAACAGAAATCACGGTAACACTTTACAATAAAGTTTCAGTAGTTAACATTAGTTAACTATTTTAGTTAACATGAACTAAGAATGAACAATAGCATTTATTAATCTTAGTTAATGTTAATTTCAACATTTAAATGATTAAAATCAAATGTTGTATTTGTTTACATTAGTTAATGCACTGTGAACTAACATGAACAAACAATGAACAGCTGGATTAATATTAACTAACATTATCAAAGATTAATAAATATTGTAACAAAAGTATTGCTCATTGTTAGTTCATGTCATTTAATACATGAACTAATGTTAATAAATGAGACCTTATTGTAAAGTGTTACCAAAATCACAATAATCAAGTCTTCAATATATTTCATTAGCCAAACTGTTAGCTTATTAATAACCAATCACTGTAGCAACTTAATACATAGATTAAGATAACACATTAATATACCATAAAACTATATTCAACTAATTTATCCATTTAAAAAAAAAAAATTTTTAAGCATGGTTTTCTCTTACGGTTCCAACACTGTAAAATACGTTTGTAATATTTATAGAAAATCACTGTAAAAACGCTTCACTAAACACCTGTTAATTAATTAATTTTAAGTTGCCTTAACATATACATATAAAACCAAAAGTTTAAGATTCTTTATGACACGTTTTGTTCATCATGATAATCATGAACACAGATTTAATGAATTTTGAAGTCTAAATACAATCTGCAGACGTAAAAAAGATAAACATAGGCTATAAACAAACTAAACCACGGTCACATGACACTTCACCACCATTAAGCTAGAGTCAACTTTTTCAGTCTTTTAATTCAGTAATATTTTCCCTGAAAGTTTGAGTTAGAATAGTTTGCGAGAGTGCGATTATTGATAGATGAGTTTACCTGTTCAGAGTAATGAAGTTTAATGTCCCGACAACCTCTGTAGTCCCATTTAGACACTTGTTAAGCGCCTTTTTCAAGACATGTAAATGCTTTAGAAAAAGCACAGACCTTCTTTCAGGCATTTAACCAAAAGTGCCTGAAATTTCCTCTATTCATAAGTAAGACAAAAATGTATTTGGACACTTTCTGGTTGTCAAAATGTAGTTCCACAGTTAATGTGATGCTAAGATAACTCTGTGAACTAGAGAGGAACAGACTTCCACTAATAACCACCTTGGGTCCAGTTGGTTATTTTCATTGTATTTCAAATGTAATTACGCAATCTTTTTGGGGGCACTGGCAGGGTGCGAATTACGGGAGGATTTCTTGGGGGATCTGACCCCCCTAAAGAAGGCTTGATCCCCACGATGAACGTCAAAACTAGAAGTAGGGGGGTCGGATAGAAAGTAGCCTACATGGAGCTTGACTTTTAAATATGAAGATGCATTTGTGTAGCTCTGACTGATTCTGCAGCCCCTGAAATGGGTCATACCATTGACATTACCTAAGCTGTTGAAGTACACTCATTCAAGGACGTGCATTTATTGCTTGGACAGAGCAAGAACACCCAAGTGTCTAAAATGCATGTGCAGACTTCAGATGAGTGATAAAATTCACTCTCATTAACTTAAAGGCTTAGTTCACCCAAAAATGAAAATTCTGTCATCAATTACTCACCCTCATGTCGTTTCAAACCCGTAAGACCTTCGTTCATCTTCAGAACACAAATTAAGATGTTTTTAATGAAATCTGAGAGCTTTCTGTCCCTTCATTGGGAGCAACGCAACTACCACATTCAAGGTCCAGAAAGGCAGTAAAGACGTCATTAAAGTAATCCATGTGACTCCAGTGGTTTAACCTCAATATTATGAAGTGACGCAAGTGCTTTGTTTGCACAAAAAAAGGTGCAGTAAGCAATTTCTGAGAAACGCTGTTAAATCTGACACGCCCCTACTCAAAAATATCTTGATAGCTCCACCCCCAAATTTACAAACATGCTATGCAACACAGGCACCTCCCCCCTAATGAGTGTATACACCCCTTACTGCTGATTGGCTACGAGTGTGTTTTAGTACTCGGCCCGATCCACTTTCAGCACCGTTTCTCAGAAATTGCTTACTGCACCTTTAAAGTTCCCATGAAACCAAATTAAAGTTTTTTTGCCGTTTAGTATGAATATGTTAGCCTTACTCTTAACTATAAGCTAGTGTGCTCCAAAACAATGACACAATTTATATTTAGAAGATAAAAGCACTCAAAACTTCCACCAATATGGATCAACAATTTTGAAGACATCAAGCTGCACTTCAGCTTCTCATCAGATTTTCTGTCCAATCAAATGCTCTCTAGAATCTAAAGAGTCCCGCCCCTTACATTATAAACAGACGCTGATGCTGCAGCTGAAATTAGCCACTTGTTCACACATTTACTATTTTCTACATGGTGAATGGCAAATAGTGCACTATATAGGGGATCGGGAATGATTAAGAATGCTTAATATGCTTTCCACTGAGGTGAATGAAGTCTGGTTTCACGTTAGTGTCACGCGTACTGTCGCAGCACACACAGTCTGCTACAGTCCAGAGACATGATAGCACAGAGCGGATCAAAAACGTATCGGACACATTTTAATTCTGCACAGAATGCTATATTGTAAAGCAATATGGAAGAGAAACGGTTACAGATTAGAAGGAAACTGAGGTTTTATCGAGCTCAACGGCTCTGGCCGAGCTGTGATATATAAAAGAAATGCTATTGGCTATTTTAAAAAAGGGGTGATACTTTCGATATGTCCCTCCCTGTCTTCCTGTTTCAATGGAAATTACGTCGACACATTGAATAATGCTGCGCGTTTCAAGGCAACTCAGTGGGCCTTTAAGAAGATATTGCTGTGCAATCCAGTAGGGGGAGCACCAAGACGCATGCTTTGGTCTTGAGTCAACTTTAACAGCTCGCGCTTTGGTTGCTCAACAACAACAAAGCTGGAGAATCTCACACAGCCAAAATGAGGATTGTCAGTACCGGTGTTCAGTCTTACATTGTTCAAACCGGAGTCGGACACTGATGCAGAGACTCAGGAAGAAGTTACAACTTTTAGAGTGAAACTGGATGTTTCTGAATGGAAATAAATTGTGCCGTCATATTAATCTTTTGTGCAAAACCCGTATGGACGTCCACTATACATAGTGTACCTGTTTGCCAAACAGAGCCATAAACACCAGGCTAACGTTATGATTGCTATCAAATATTTCTCGGACAGAAACGCTCCTTTTTTAGCAATCAAGCTTGCCAGGGTCAACTTGCAGGTTATTCAAGCTAACGAGACTCTAAATAGTGTTCTGTGCAACGACAGAACAGTTAACATGCTTTGCATGAACTTTTGCCATGGTGTTAGAACTGGTACACCATTTTCACTTGCGAAAACAAAATGGTGCCGTTGTGGGTGGAAACGTGCAGATTAAGGGGCGGTAATATTATAATAAGATCCTCTTCCTACGTCACAAGGGGAGTGAAATCTGAGCGGCTCGTTTTTTCACATGCGTGCAGAGAAAGGCTTACCAAAACAAAGTGGGGTACAAACTGGGTAGTCTTTTTTCACATTTTCTGGGTTGGTAGATGCACCAGGGTCCAATTATAGCACTTAAACTAAATTTTAATGATAAGTCTTCTTTAATGCTGTTGAATTGAATATACGAAGCTAACTTTTTGTTAAAATAACCACAACATTAATAAGAGTGTAAGAGTGTGCGGTTTATCTGTCAGTCAGATGCACATGAAAGTTTTCTTTCAGAATCATTATTGGCCGGTGGAAAGTAACATAGAATACATAAAAGCTAGAATAACATAGAATAAAAAAAAAATGAAGATATTTATAAATTTAAAGACCCACTCGTCATGTGAGGTATGTTATAAAATGTCCGGTATAAATAAATATATTATGAATAATGCAATGAAATTTCGGTCACCAGTGAAGATAATATGGTTAGCCAAAACTTTGATTGTTTAGCATAAATGCTTTACTAATGGTTTAAAAATGGTCATAGTCATCATACAAGTGCAAGTTTTGTTTGTAAAGTGGACAGTACTCTCTGTGTGTTGTTTCTTTGGTGTGGTCTGTGCATGAGAACGGTGGCCGCAGGATACAATACTCATTTATAAGGTCTGACGTTCTCATGACGAGCTGTCATGGCGATGCCGGCGGCTCTTGTTATGTCAGACAAACTGGGTACAAATGGGGTATTATTTGCCACACAGAGGTCCGTTCGGGTTTCATCTGGATCTGGGTCTGTGTCATTGCACCCCTGGTCTGCTCTGGTCCACTGAAAGCTGGTTTCCAGGGTGATTGAGAGGAGGAGGGGGTCGTCAGCGGCCCCTCCTCAGGACTGCGTCCCGCCGCGTGTCGACCCCTCAATAGAGCGCATCTGCAGAAAGGCAGGGAGCCTCTGCTTTTGCCCACTGACCCGTTCACACTGCAGCCACACAAAAACACACCCAACAAATTTTATACCCCAAGCACAGGCCTTCTCTGCAACGCCGCCTGTTGTCATAACTCAACACACACACACATACACACACAAACAGCCAATGCACAGAGAGAGAGAGAGAGAGAGAGCGGTTGCCCTGGTCATTAGTAAAGGGGGAAAAGTCAGATGCAGGAATGAAAGAAACTAGGGAGAAAAAAAATCAAAGGAAAACTTAAACAAAAGGCTGCTCTAAAACACAAAACACTCCATGGAGATTTGGGAAGAAAAGGGGATATTGGGTTATGAAAATGAATCAGGGGGCTTTTATTGCACATGCAAATGGGGCTTTTTGGTTTTCTCATTTATTACCCTGAGAGAGAAGCTTTCAACCCGCTGTCCGTACAGCCATCCCTATATAGACTCTGATATACACAACCCAGCTAGCACTGCGCTCTGATAGACGGCAACACAACATCACTTTCATTTAGCGTTCATTTTATATTTAGTCTTTCTTTTATTACATTTTTTTTTTCACATTTAGTCAAGCAAAGAACAATAACGTGTAAAAGGCCACGGTACAAAAACCTTCATGTTAATACATTTTTTTAACAATGCTGCAAATAATATCTCTTTTTCAAAAAATATGTGTGCATAACTAATGCTAAATAATATGAAAAGAATATATTTGGTTTGAAAACTTAAGGAGTTAGTTCAACCAAAACTAAAAATTCTGTCATTTACTCACCATCATGTCGTTCCAAACCTGTATGACTTTCTTTCTTCTGTGGAAAAAATGATGCGAGTAAATGATGACTGAATTTTAATTTTTGGGTGAACTGTCCCTTTAAGACATTTATGTATTTAAGTATATGAGTCAAATCTGCTAAGGGGTAATTAAATGTAACAAATCATGTAAAAATGTGTCATCTTTTATTGGAAAATTAAACATTTTACCAAACTTTGATAATTGCCTTAACCTTTTGAACAACTAAGAAGATAGTGATCAAACTATATTTAAAAAAAAATCACCTGTCAAGTTCATAATATGTCACATCAGCATAGGAGATTAAAATTGGACGACTACAGGGACTCAAGATCATTCATTTAACAGTTTATCTATTGCCAAAATTATGAAAAAAGATCAGTCAAGAATAGAAAATTATTGAAAATAATTAAATCAGGAATGCCAGAATCAGAATGTGTAGTTCGTGCACAAAAAATGTCTGTCAAAACCAACACATGTTGAACGAACACTAACCTGGCGAAGTTTTGGATTTGGAATCGGATTGGTGTTTATTCTCTTGCATGCGGTGTGAATCATTCTGATTCATTTCCAGGGAGTGAAGAACAAATTTACACTCATGTGCGTTATGTATTATGAACGTTATCGTCTCTGACAGACAGCATTTTGAAGCCGCTCAGGCTGCCATTTTCTCCCTCCCCATGACGCATTCAAAATATCCAGTAGTAGTGTGGGTTTTCCAGGAAATGCATGTACTCTGCTTCTTGTAAATACTACAGTGTATTGGGCGTGTTATTTTTTGACAGACATCGATGTTGTGATATTCAAATGATTTGAAAACAGATGGATCATAAGGTAATAATGATTCATTTCTGACATGTTGGCTTCTTTGACTTGTGAAAATCAAGTCCATTTTTTTTTTACCAGGAAATGAGTGGTTTTGATGAAGTTGTTTAAATAAATGCAGATCCTGTTATGAATAACAGTGAAATCACATTTTAAAACAGTTGTTCCATTATTACCCCTGTGATGGAATTTTTGAACTAATTAATTAATTATGAACTAACATTTCTTTTCTTCTACAGGCCTAACTTTGAAACAGAGAAATAGTCACTAGGACTGTGTGTTGTAACAAGTGGAAAAATTCTGCTGTGCCGGCTAGACAGCATCCTTCTAGGGATAAAAAAAAAAAATAAGTCTATGAAAATTGTTTTGACCTATTGAGTAATCAGTGAACTATTAACCCGGTGATATTTTTTTGATAATCCTGTGATTCAGTTGTTCTAATCTAAATTTACTCCACCAGTAAGCGTGGCAGAGGAACTAAGTTGTTTATCTTAAATCTGAACCAATCTTATTAAGACTGATGATTATGAGTAATAGATGTTATACTTACTGTGAGATGTACCTGAAATCCTATAAAACCTGCTGTATTCCTTTGATCAGAGAGAGATTCTCTGGGATTGATGAGAACTCTCCCGGCCCGTGATTTTATGATTAAAAGCTTTGAAGGACAACAACTGGAGTCTCTGCTGCGCAGCAAGTTAGGGAGCACTAGGTTCAAAAGGGTCAAGACGTTGACCGACTCGAAGCCAGTTGTCGACTAGTATACGCAGTGCTAGAGTGTAAATATTATTGAGTGTCGCCAGTAGACGCTCGGGTGTCGATTAGGAGACACGCCAGGTGATCAGGCAAACTTAAGTCAGGTGCATAGGGGAAAAATCTACCTCACCCCTGAGCAGATTTTGACTCGTATATGATAAGGTCCATAAATCATCCATTATTTAGAGTAGCTAGTTACCTCTTGTGTCATTATCAAAATATACTAACAGGCATATCAATATATAATAAACATCCTTTTGGGGGGGATACTTTGTTTTCCTATTTATTGACTGACACCTGTCCTGTCCCCATGTTGAGAGAAATCGGGAGTAAGTGCGGAGGCGTTGTGTGCGCTGTGATGGTTATTGTAGTTCTAGACAAAATGTGAGCCGGCATTTACTCATCTTGCACAAAAACAGATTCGGTATTCCTCAAAATGAATAAAAACAGTGAAATGCAAACTCAGAATATTACGCAAACCTGTAATAATTAAATAAAACAAATATACTTTATGTGTATAATCTCACTTTATTAAACAAAGTCTTTGCTGCTGAACTTCGATGATCCAGTTTAACTATGGGAATAAGCAAAAATGACTTTGATTAAACATCACATTTGTGTTTCACTTATTTGTTTCTATTGCTGATGTAAAGCCCAAAGAATAGTTCACTTTTTATGCGTACGTGTGGGTCAACGTACAGTGCGCATAATGCGAATTTCGTATTGTACGCGCACCGTCGGATTATTGTAATCGCACGTACTTGTACTTTAATTTTTTTTGCAGTAATTAGTTTATCCACAAGGTGGCGACCGTGCCCTGATGGCATCGATTCACAAGGTAGTCAAAGAAAAACTGCGTAAACAGAACAGACCAGAACACATGCAAGCTACAGCGACACTGAAGGCTTACATAGACGAGAAATTGTGCGAAGAGGTCAGAAAGTACCCTCATTTGTACAACTCTAGCATGAAAGAATACAATGTTTACATGGGTTGTAACTCGTGGCGAGAGATTCCTCAAAATTGCATCGAATGCCCATGTATGTGTATGAGTCAAATGAAGTATACTTTGCAAGGCTGTTCAACTGTGCGTACGCGTAAAAAAACGAAGTATACCCAGGGCTTCATTCATCTCTTGCGCCTTATTTTTCTGCAGTCCAAAATGCAGAGCAGCTGAAAAGTTTGTTTGAGCTGCGCCATCTAGTGTACAGGTGTGAATTTGCATTTTCTTCAGTCTGAGGCTTATTCATTTCACTTTTGGTGTGAAAAGGCCTTTACAGATGCCAAAAATAGAACTTTTGGGGGTTTTTTTTGTTATTAAAAAACAAACAAGCCCAGCACAGGTGAGAAAAAGTAACACTAAAGTAGAGTAATGCATTACCTTCCATAAAAAGTAATTAAGTAACACAACTAAGTTACTTTTTTAGGGAGTAATGCAATATTGTAATGCATTACTTTTAAAAGTAACTTTCCCCAATACTGAACACAGGTATGTGTCAACAGAAACTAAATTAGTTTTATCAGGTGACCTACAAATGTGGTAGCATCAAAATTAACTGGTTTTATTCTTGTTAAAAAAAAAAAAGTTAATATGAATAAATCAACCTGATACATTATATGTACAATATATTTTGTTTAGAAATAGCAGAAACAGCTCTTTAAGTAACAACAGCACACTTCCCATATTACACTGTAAAAACAGTAAAAATCGATTGTTTTAAGCATGGACATCAGAGAGCAGGTGATTCGAATCAAACTCCCTCCCATCCGTCATCCTTTAATCCTAGCCTGTACCTCCCTTTTGATCCCTCTCTCTATTCCTCCCACCATCTCTTCCCAAAAGAGGGAAAGAATAAGTGTGAGGAAGATGCTGAAGGACAGGCCATTAAAGGAAGATTTAAGGGAAGAAAACGGAGGAGGGGGAAATAAAAAAAGGGAAATGATGAGAAAAGTCAAACACAGCTTTCTGTAAGCTACAACCATCTGAAGACCTCCTCAGACTGGTTTTGCTTGGGCAGTCACTCTTGAGAGGTGGAAAATGTGGTTTGCATTCCTTGACTTTTGTTGTCCGGGAGTGTTTTGGGCAGTGAAAAAGGAACTGGCTCAAATTGGGAGAACAATAGCGAAACCTCGGATGACAGGACCATCACTGCCGTCCTCAACACTTTGAACAGTCTTGTCAATGGGGACACTGAAGAGGTCTGCATTCTAAACATTGTCACATATGTGTACAAACCTCTTGAAAGAACTTTGCTGACCTGCCTATCCGCCTTTATGGGGGTTCAAATGGCAAAACACTTTCTTTGTGTTGGGGAGTTCATTAAATTCATTGGTTTGACCCACCATTTTTTTAAAGACCAAATGTCCACTGAATTGGAAACTAACTTCCATGGATAAAGACAAACCCCTTTTGAAGCATATGTCAGAGCTTTTAACACAAAATGGGGGGAAAAAGATGACTTCTCAATCCTTGCTGTACCATAACAAATGGATTCACATCAAATGGCAATTCAGATTCACAATGAGATATTAAAATCTTAGGCATGATCTATTAATCCAACGGTAGTTTAAAATGTAATGTTGGCTCTAAGAAACTTTGGCACTATTAACATATTATTTATTATTTATTTTTAAAATGAAAAGATTACTATGAAAATGTACTATTAAAAAATATGGTAACACTTTATTTCGATAGTCCACTTTAGACATTTTTACTAACTATAAGTAACTTTGCAAGTACATGTCAACTTATTCTACTCTAATACTCTAATCAAAAAAGTTAATGAGTTAGTTGACATATTGCAAAGTTACTTATAGTTCATAGAATGTCTTTTGTGGACTATTGAAATAAAGTGTAACAAAAATATTTATATATTTTGCTAAATCAAGCAACTTTATGGTGGCCGAGAGAGCTCAATTTGCTGCAACTGAAGAAAACGCATGCAAATAGAAAAAACGGCAGCAAATTCAGAAAACATCTTCATCAGTTTGACAACATATGTGCTGCAAATGCTCACAACGCACATATGACCAGGATCTTAAAAAAAAAAAAAAAAAAAAGAACTCCTCTTTCAGGTCATCGACTGACGAGTAGACAATGAATTAAAAGCATGTCCCAGCCAGGTCCATCACCTGTATTTTGTTGCTTTGTGAGTATATTTGCAGTGTGTTTCTATATTTGGTTGCTTTGTCAGTATTTGCAGTGCATTTCTGTATTTGGTTGCGTTGTGAGTATTTGCAGCCCGTTTCTGTATTTGGTTGCTTTGTCAGTATTTGCAGCACGTTTCTGTATTTGGTTGCTTTGTCAGAATTTTCAGCGCGTTTCTGTATTTGGTTGCTTTGTCAGTATTTGCAGCTCGTTTCTGTATTTGGTTGCGTTGTGAGTATTTGCAGTGCGTTTCTGTATTTGGTTGCGTTGTGAGTATTTGCAGTGCGTTTCTGTATTTGGTTGCTTTGTCAGTATTTGCAGCTCGTTTCTGTATTTGGTTGCTTTGTCAGTATTTGCAGCTCGTTTCTGTATTTGGTTGCGTTGTGAGTATTTGCAGCACGTTTCTGTATTTGGTTGCGTTGTGAGTATTTGCAGCGCGTTTCTGTATTTGGTTGCGTTGTGAGTATTTGCAGTGCGTTTCTGTATTTGGTTGCTTTGTCAGTATTTGCAGTGCGTTTCTGTATTTGGTTGCTTTGTCAGTATTTGCAGTGCGTTTCTGTATTTGGTTGCTTTGTCAGTATTTGCAGCGCGTTTCTGTATTTGGTTGCGTTGTGAGTATTTGAAGCGTGTTTCTGTATTTGGTTGCGTTGTGAGTATTTGCAGTGCGTTTCTGTATTTGGTTGCTTTGTCAGTATTTGCAGCGCGTTTCTGTATTTGGTTGCGTTGTGAGTATTTGAAGCGTGTTTCTGTATTTGGTTGTGTTGTGAGTATTTGCAGTGCGTTTCTGTATTTGGTTGCTTTGTCAGTATTTGTAGCGTGTTTCTGTATTTGGTTGCTTTGTCAGTATTTGTAGCGTGTTTCTGTATTTGGTTGCGTTGCAAGTATATTTGCAGCACATTTCTGTATTTGGTTGCTTTGTGAGTATATTTGGAGCGCGTTTTTGGTTTTGGTTGTGTTGTGAGTATTTGCAGCATGTTTCTATATTTGGTTGCGTTGTGAATATATTTGCAGCGGGTTTCTGTATTTGGTTGCGTTGTCAGTATTTACAGCACTTTTCTGTATTTGGTTGCGTTGTGAGTATTTGCAGCCCGTTTCTGTATTTGGTTGCTTTGTCCGAATTTTCAGCGCGTTTCTGTATTTGGTTGCTTTGTCAGTATTTGCAGCAAGTTTCTGTATTTGGTTGCGTTGTGAGTATTTGCAGCGCGTTTCTGTATTTGGTTGCTTTGTCAGTATTTGCAGCGCGTTTCTGTATTTGGTTGCGTTGTGAGTATTTGCAGCGCGTTTCTGTATTTGGTTGCTTTGTCAGTATTTGCAGCGCGTTTCTGTATTTGGTTGCGTTGTGAGTATTTGCAGTGCGTTTCTGTATTTGGTTGCTTTGTCAGTATTTGCAGCGCGTTTCTGTATTTGGTTGCGTTGTGAGTATTTGAAGTGTGTTTCTGTATTTGGTTGTGTTGTGAGTATTTGCAGTGCGTTTCTGTATTTGGTTGCTTTGTCAGAATTTGTAGCGTGTTTCTGTATTTGGTTGCTTTGTCAGTATTTGTAGCGTGTTTCTGTATTTGGTTGCGTTGCAAGTATATTTGCAGCACGTTTCTGTATTTGGTTGTGTTGTGAGTATTTGCAGTGCGTTTCTGTATTTGGTTGCGTTGTGAATATATTTGCAACGGGTTTTTGTATTTGGTTGTGTTGTGAGTATTTGCAGCACGTTTCTGTATTTGGTTGCATTGTGAATATATTTGCAGCGCGTTTCTATATTTGGTTGCTTTGTCAGTATTTGTAGCGTGTTTCTGTATTTGGTTGCGTTGTAAGTATATTTGCAGCACATTTCTGTATTTGGTTGCTTTGTGAGTATTTGCAGTGCGTTTCTGTATTTGGTTGCGTTGTGAATATATTTGCAGCGGGTTTTTGTATTTGGTTGTGTTGTGAGT
This sequence comes from Elopichthys bambusa, assembly GCA_037101425.1. Classification (NCBI taxonomy): domain Eukaryota; kingdom Metazoa; phylum Chordata; class Actinopteri; order Cypriniformes; family Xenocyprididae; genus Elopichthys; species Elopichthys bambusa. The sequence continues at coordinate 3,613,379 of CM074434.1, forward strand.
ATTTGCAGCACGTTTCTGTATTTGGTTGCGTTGTGAATATATTTGCAGCACGTTTCTGTATTTGGTTGCGTTGTGAGTATTTGCAGCCCGTTTCTGTATTTGGTTGCTTTGTCAGTATTTGCAGCACATTTCTGTATTTGGTTGCTTTGTGAGTATATTTGGAGCGCGTTTTTGTTTTTGGTTGTGTTGTGAGTATTTGCAGCACGTTTCTGTATTTGGTTGCGTTGTGAGTAGTGCTGGGCAGTATACTGGTTCATATGGTATACTGGTTTCAATTTCGAGACCGATATGTATTTTTCAAAAACCGCCATACGTAGCTGAAACAGTTGCTGTCTCTATTCAGTGGCCATGAAGCGCTATGTAGAGTGTATAGAGAGTGGACTTCTATTAACTGCATACCCTTCTTACACTAATGGAAACAACTTTATAACACAACAATAAATAACTCACAAAACGATCTCTCTTTAATATTGCAAATACAATGTAGAGCCATATGATTTCCGCGATGCAGAAAACATGGATGAAATCACAGAATCCGGTCACAAAGAGAACTTACTGTATAAAGCTGAACAATTTTTGGATGAATAAATCAAAAGTATGGCTGTACACTGAATTAGATATCAATACGGACTAATGTCTGTGAATATTAAAGCTAAAAAAGACTGCTATTGAAATCTGAGGTCTGTATGAATGAGCGCCGCATTTTCGTCTACTACTACACATACTGAAGCATGCGTGACGCTCACGATGATTTCAATGTCTGCTGTCTCACTCACTATACATGAACTTCTTCTGCAGAGCTGCTCTTAGGGTCACTTTATGAACATTTCACCGTTAATTTGATAAAACTATTGACATTTGTCGTATCATATACACAGGAAGTCAAAGGTCTTCACGACCCTGTCAAAATAAAAGTTTGGTATAACTTGAAATAACAGAAATATACTATTGTACAATCGAGTATTCTTTAATTAATAGAGATAATAATAATGATAATAATAATAATAATAATAATAAACATGAGCAAGGAGCTTGGGTGGCGCCGGCAGGGCAAGGTGCTTGGGTGGCACAAGAATGGCCTACAGCGGCCTCACGGGCTGGAGCGGGCTCTGGAGCGGACTCAAGGGCTGGAGTGGAGTCTGGAGACAACTCTGTCACTAGAACAATCATCTTGTCCGTAGACACTGCCGAAGCGGCCATCTTGTCCATAGACACTGGCGAAGCAGGCATCCTGTCCGTAGACACTACCGAAGCGGGCCATCTTGCTCATAGACCCTTGCGAAGCGGCCATCTTGCCTGTAGACACTGGCGAGTGCGAAGCGGCCATCTTGCCCGTAGACACGAGTGCGAAGTGGCCGGCGGAGGCTTCGGAATGCCAGCTGCTCGTGCTGAAGTCAGTGGTGGATCGTCCACACTAGACAACAATCCTCTCCGCTCTCGGACGGGTCCAGAGACGTGGCATGGCTCTGCGCGATCAGCGGAGACGTGACGTGGCTCTGGAAGATCAGCGGAGACGTGACGTGGCTTGTCCATAGACACTGGCGAAGCAGGCATCCTGTCCGTAGACACTACCGAAGCGGGCCATCTTGCTCATAGACCCTTGCGAAGCGGCCATCTTGCCTGTAGACACTGGCGAGTGCGAAGCGGCCATCTTGCCCGTAGACACGAGTGCGAAGTGGACACGATCAGCGGAGACGTGACGTGGCTCTGGAAGATCAGCGGAGACGTGACGTGGCTCTGCAAGATCAGCGGAGACGTGACGTGGCTCTGCAAGATCAGCGGAGACGTGACGTGGCTCTGCAAGATCAGCGGAGACGTGACGTGGCTCTGGAAGATCAGCGGTGACTTGACTTGGTGTTGTTGTTGTGGCTGCCATTTTATGAGTGCGTTCTAGCGGGCAGCAATTACATGAGTAGGTGAGGTGTCGCATTCCTCCGCGACACCCACAGTAAATATAGAGCCAACAGTCAATAATGCAAACTCCAAAAAGTGATTTAGGGATGAACGGGGTCCCTCACGAATCAGTTGCGATTTAAGTGGCTGATTTATGCCCTCGCAGAAAAAGTCTATCAGCACACAGTCCGGCAGATCTGAACAATACGCAATGTCCAAATATTTTTTATATATAATCCTCCAACGATCGTGTGCCCTGCATGATCCATAATATCAGCTGTGCAATGTTCTTGCCGGGCCAGTGTTCTCCAGGAAAGCTGCTGGATCCTTGTTTTAGCGAGGTCTTCTGTAATGAAGCGGGACTCAGGGTAGGATCCATTTGCAAGCTTTATTAAACAGAGCTCGTAATCAAACAGGCAATGGTGGAACAACAGCAAACAGGTATGGCAGAGAGAAGGCAGAATCGTAGTCGAGGAACAGGCAATGGGTCAGGGCTGGCAGATAACAATCATAAATCCAAAACAGAGCAAATAGTCCAAAAGGCAGGCAGCAGAGAATCGTACATGGGAAACAGACAGGATCAGAAATAGGCAGGCAGACAGACAAGATGAATAACGTTCAGAATTGCAACCGTAGTAAACAAAACCTCACAAAGTATGTCAGGATGTGAGTGGCTTAAATAGTCCAGATAATGTGCTGCAGCTGGGTGTGGTGATTACTGATTGGTGAAGTGAGTGCAAGTGAAGGCCAGGGAGGATTATGGGAAATGAAGTCCGGGAATGACCGGGAACGTGACACTTGGTTTGATATTTCATTATCTTATTTACTGCTTGGGTAGCACCGGCAGGGCAAGGAGCTTGGGTGGCACAAGAATGGCCACTGGGGCGGCCTCCGGGCCTACAGCGGCCTCTGGGGCGGACTCACGGGCTGGAGCGGAGTCTGGGGACAACTTGGTCACTAGAACAATCATCTTGTCCGTAGACACTGGCGAAGCGGCCATCTTGTCCGTAGACACTGGCGAAGCGGCCATCTTGTCCGTAGTCACTGGCGAAGCGGCCATCTTGTCCGTAGACACTGGCGAGTGCGTAGCACTTGGTTTGATATTTCATTATCTTTTTTACTGACATGAATGCATTTTCAGTGTCAAAAAAGTTGTCCAAAATACTTGTTTGCATGACTGTATACGTAAGGTAAAGGAATGACGCTGGAGTGGTTGAATGAAACGGGTTAATAAAATATTGAATCTGCATTACCTTGTCATTTGATGTTACATAAAAATGGTATAAAATGATTCCATTCCACCAGTGTTAATTTACTAATATCTAATTAACTCAAAATGAAAGCTTTTATCAACAATAAATTAAATGATCATTATAGGGCCATTTTGATATACTTGAATGACAATATTTTTGAAACACAATAATGTCATGGATGCACAAAAACAGAAGATTATTTCCAACTGATGTTTACATGTATATTTTACATGCTTTCTTACCATCTGGTGTTTGGTTGGGATGTCTTGTTGTGACACACAGTATAATATGACAATATAACACCGGCCTCTCAGTTAGATATAATGAACTGCAACAAGGGCTGGTGGCTGAGCAGCATATGAAAGATACTTTTCAGACCTTTTCAGCATCCGTCCCATATAAAGGCAGGGGAACCTGCAGTCTGTGTCATAGCCCTAGGGCTAGATCTAGGAGGGGGAACCACAGACAGCCACAGCGCCCCATCCAGCTAAGGCAAATCCCAGTGGGACTCTAAATCCTGTTTCACTGTTAGCTCACGACAGATCCCTCCATACAGACAAGCGGGGGCAACAGGACCAGCATGCACTTCAACCTGTCTCTAACCAATACAGTCTCCAACCATGAATAATTCACACCATACGGAAGCCATTGACCCCCAAACCCAATGAACTTAATGCTCACTTAATTTTATTTTATTACTCACAATTGAGAGGGGAGAAAACAAATGGTGTGAAAAAGGAGCCTGGTGAATCTGGCAGCTGCAGGCCTGCAGAACAAAACAACATCCCAGAAGAGCCCCAGGCATGACTTGAGTAGCTAAATGGGTTTTTATTATTGATATTTTCAACTTTTGTCAAGGATGAGGTATGAATTCATAAGGGCAGAGATTATCAATGATACGTTTATTTTTGTTTAGCCTACTATTATTGTCAGTTCAAAGTCTAGTTATGAACAATTTAACATTACAGCTAATAAATATTCTCATTTTATTTGATTTATTTTCATTTGATTCAGTGATCACAGTTAATGAAGCTTTATACAGACTAAAGATGCTGTTAAAAACAACCCAAGTTGGGTTGAAAATGGAAAAACCCATCAATTTGGTTGTTTTAACCCAGCGGTTGGGTTAAATGTTTGCTGGGTCGTTTTATTTAACTCAGCTATTATTGTTTTAAAATGATTGTATTGCTTGCTTAAAATGAACCCAAAATATGTTTGAAATGAACATTTATTAATATGTTTAATAAATGAACATTTGTTAATAATTAAAGAATAATAATTAAACAAACATTTATCTAATTACTTATTAATAAATGTTCACCTTTTGATTATTTTTGTTGCCTCTATGTGTCTGATTTTTAATTTCCAACCTATTTTAAACCAGCCATATTGTAATTTTTAAACAATAGTTGAGTTAAATAAAACTGCCCAGCATGTTGGCCAAACATTTAACCCAACCGCTGGGTTTGTCCATTTTCAACCCAACTTGGGTTGTTTTTAACCCAGCATTTTTAGAGTGTGAAAACAATTTTTTAGAAATAATTAGAAAAAATGATGCTCAAAGGTTATTTTGTTGGTGAACCATATAACAAACTGCATTAATGTGTTGTTAAATTTTTGTGGTTTTGTGTATTTGATTATAAATATAATAATACAATAAAAAGATGTTTGGTTGTTTCAACCTAAATTGGGGTCAAATATGGACAAACCCAACTGTTGGGTTAAAAAAAAAAAAAATTTAATTTAACCCAACGGTTGGGTTTGTCCATATTTGACCCAAATTTGGGTTGGAACACCCGAACATCTTTTTAGTGTGTACAATAATCCAAACTGTATGCTATTTAATAATCATGCCTATCATCACGAATGTTGTTTAGTTTACTTTTATAAAAAAATTCAGTAAATTATTTCTCCAGGATTTATATAGCCTATTTAATGAAATACGCAAACGTAGCCCTTGATGCGCGTCCTGCAACAGTTTAACACTCAACAGTTTGCTTGCGCTTAAAACGAGCACCTCTGGAGGGCAGTGTCCATCTCCTCCGAGGAGGTCAAAGTTATTTGTCGGTCTCCAGTCGAGAGTACAAATGAGGATGAGCTTCCCTGAGCAGAAGCGCTCGCTCGCTGATAAAGAGATCGCAGGTGCTTCGCCATGGCAACTACAATGACTTATTCTCTATTTTCAAAATAAAAAATGGGAAACTATTTTACAGTAATGGAAACTTGGTTGCATAGTCTAACTAATCCTCAAGGAGACTCTAATGGCTGTAATTGATGTTATCAAAATAAAGCAAAATGTCTTGATATTAAGTCCGCTTTACATTATAATAACATCATCGAGCCATTTGGTAATTATTGACTTGGAATAAAACAAGGTCTGGTGGGGCACGGGTAGAAGCTCACTCTCCAATTAGTTAATGGTGAGCGCCTGGCATGCGGTGTCGAGGAAAATGAAAGGCTTAATCCCCCATCTCACCATCCCTCTTTCACTCCCTATCGGATAACAGGCTCTTGTCCGTGTGACTCTGTACCTGCCGCTTGTTTAAGGGTTTAATTGCTCCTAATTTGTCCGGCAAAGACCTACTATTACGGTGCTGCAAAGTTGCAACCAAATTATACCCCTTATGTGAGTCGAGTGGTGATTCCAGTGGAGTGAGGTTTGGTGGGAGGGAGCGATAGACGAGGGTCCCTCGTCATTTTCCAGAAAATAAAACAAATGGCTGGGCCTATACAGTCCATTACCAGGCTCGAGGCTTGGTTCTGAACACAAGAGCTTTCTATTAAGCTAGCCGGCTCGGTTCCGGCGGGGATATAGGCTACAGTATAAGAGGGCAAGAATAATTGTTGCATTTGTCAAGAACCATCGGTGGTACCCGGATTGATATATTAGCAATGTTAGACGTATGTTTAGGTCATACGTGTACGAAAGCTCGGTTCAATAAACTGCGCGGTCTGCTGTTTTGTTGCCTCCATCATCATCATCCATATAGGCTAGCTGCATTTAGAGATGATCAAAGCTTTCACTGCAAGCCTGATTTGCAAACCTGTCGTTTTTAGAGTTGAAAAAGTAAACTACGCGATAGACATAAAGTTAACTGTCCGTGAAAGAATTAAAGTAACGTTAAAAATCGCCAATTAAATTTGTAACGGCGGTGTTTATTAACGTTTAGCCTAAACATGCTAATCTTGTCATGAGAATGATGGATGTCGCCTCACTGAAATTAAATTTAGTTTAGTGATGTTTCTCTTTCTGTTTTTATAATATGTCTGTTCAGTTCAACGTCTAATGTGTTAATGGCTGTTTAGTGATTATTTCGAACTTTAAAATAGAACGTTCCAAATAGAACGTTAAATGCCGCGTTTCGCTGTTTACTCACACATTAGTATCCCCTTTTCCTTTGAACATCTTGTTTAGCAAACCTAAAGTGAAAGAAAATGTTTTCCTATTACTTAATTCAATCAGGGCGCGGCGGGCAGGGGCTTTCACTCGCCGTGCATTCGGGCCCTCACTGACAGAGTCGGCTTTGTGCCACTTTGTCCGCCGCTGTCACACACTTTAATTCGAGCCTTTCTCTCTCGCATTGAAAACTCTCCACAATGACATTCAATAAGGGCTGGGAGAGTGAAAACCTGGTTATTTTTATATATTCCTTCCCGGACTCTGCGGGGGCCCGCGCGCAGGAATTAATCACTGTTTTTTAACCTCATAGCTTTGAGGTTGTGACGCGACGCGTCTTTTTTTATAAAGAGAGAGAGAGAGAGAGACTGGAAATGATAGACTACATTTGCCTTAGAACTCATATTTTAAAAGTTCTTATTGTAAAAATATGGGTTTAGATAGACTTCTCTGTGGGATAGCACATTTTCTGTTCATTTGTGTGCATCCAAAACAGAGGTTTGCATCAATTTAGCATCTTCGTTAAACAAAAGTATGCTACCTGCGTAGGTAAAATAGTCAATTTAAACATTAAAAATAACATCCTAAACGAAAATAGCAGAAGATCTATATCTGAATTAGAATTTTTGGTTTCAAAAACAAAACTTTATCAGATTTTGACAGGTGCGTTCTATCCACAAATAAGTAATATTTTAATATCTTATGTAAATAGACGGCACATAATGCATTCTCATGTTTATAATACCCCTGAAACACTCTCAGAAACATTTCTAATACTTGATGATGGGCTGAGCTGCAGGTGGAACCGGGCCGATGAGCCTCGTGACGCACGTCATATGCACCGAATGTCTAATGAGTTCACGCTGAACAAATGACGAGCCTCTTTGAATGAAATTAATTAAAAGAGCAATAGTGTCCATGTGATCGCGTGAGAAAGAAAATAAAGTTTAAAACGACACTAAAGAGTAATAGTATAAAACGAGGGGAATTTTTAAAAGGGAGAAGGGGCAGTACCGCCTCTTGCAGTGTGGGTGGGGCTGACAAGAATAGACTACATTATGCAGTTCATTTAGTTAACAAGTGAAATAATAGGGAAGCGTGCAGAGTGAATGCCGAGAGAAAAGGCACAAAACCCTATTGAGGGCTCTCAGCCGCTAGTAGCGTAACCGTCACATGGGCGAACTGGCTCTCCAACTATTTAAGCAGGAACACTTTCTCTTCAGCACCATTCTGCCATCCAGCCTTGGTACGAGACTGACAGCGAGAAACTTTTCAAAACTCTCAGACATCAGGTGAAGACACACAGGGCTGCCAAGATGCCGAGATCTTTTCTTGTGGACTCCTTGATTTTGAGGGAGAACAGCGAAAAGGGAACCGAGAACAGCCCTCCGTTGTTTCCTTACGCCGTGCATCCGTCTCATCCTCTCCACAGTCTCTCCGCCGGCTCCTGCCACTCTCGAAAAGCGGGCTTGCTGTGCTTTTGCCCGCTGTGCGTCACATCTCAGCTACACCCGTCGCCTCCAGGGCTACCGCTCATCAAGGCTTCCTTTCCTGCCTTCGGCTCCCAGTACTGTCACACCGCGCTATCCAGACAGCACACCACTTCCAGCGGTGTGAACCTTAACAGCGGCTCGGGGTTATACCAAGCCACATATCCGGTTCCAGATCCACGACAGTTCCACTGCATATCCATAGGTAAGTGTCCAGTCATCGCCAATCATCATAAAAAGTCTACTTTTGTAACTTCTTTGCTGTTTTAATGTCACTCACATCAACAACTCTTGTTTCTTTCCAACAGAGAATAACAGCAGTCAACTTCAGAGCAGCAAGCGCATGCGCACCGCGTTCACCAGTACGCAACTCCTGGAGTTGGAAAGGGAGTTCACCTCCAACATGTACCTTTCGAGACTTCGGCGCATAGAGATCGCGACTTACCTCAATCTGTCCGAGAAGCAAGTCAAGATCTGGTTCCAGAACCGCCGTGTCAAGCACAAAAAAGAAGGCAAAAGCGGCTCCCACAGGACGGGCTCCCACAACTGCAAGTGCTCGTCGTCCCTATCCTCCGCCCGGTGCTCTGAGGAAGAGGATGACCTTCCTATGTCACCTCCGACATCAGAAAAAGAGGACGCAGATCTGTCCGTTAGCCCGTGAACTCTTGATGACCACCACCTCAAAAGACTCTGTACGCCACTCCAGTGGAACCCTGAATGCAGCCAAAAAGCGACGGTATCTGCGCGCGCCGTCACCTGTAAATAGCGAGAAAGAAGGAAAAAATAACTTTATATATGTGCGGGGTCTGTGTATCCCTTTAATGTTGTATATTTGTATACATGTTCTATGTTTGTAGTTTTTTTCTGAAAACAACTTAAGCCCGTAGTTCCGCATCCAAATACATTTCCTGTCACCAAAAGATTTTAAAATCAGTGATATCAAAATGAACAAAGCTGATATTTACCTACTTTTTCATTTGTATTTGTATTAATTTTTATTATTATTATTATTATTATTGCTTTGTTTGTATGGATGGTGAGTACAGGGTAGCTTTAAGCACATTTTGGGGACAGAATGGAAATATGGGATGTATCTGATGTGTACGTCACTTCAATGACAGAATTTGTAATTGTACTTTTATTGTAATGAGAATATTTATTTATTTAAAAAACCTTAATGCTGAAAATAAAGAATATTTCTTAGTGACAAAATGTTGTCTCATATCAGTTGTTTTTACACGCATATACAGCTCACGAGCTGCAGGCTGAACCTGTCATATTGAATTAGAAAGCAACAAAAGCCACACATGACTTTCTTTCTCTCTCTCTTTTTCTTTCTTTCTAATAAGACTGAGCCTTCTAAGGTTATAAGGCTTTAATCTTCTTCTGAATCGTAACCGCTTTTAGTAATATTCTGCTTAACATTACTCATTTTAATAGTTCAGACAGATCTCAGAAAAGTGTAATTCCGAAATGGCGGATGAACATACAGGAAGTTCTGCACAGCTTCGTGCAATATTTAAAGTAATCAGTTCTGTTTCCACCAAAACATTAACAAAATCATGACTGCAAGAATATAAGACGCTTTATAAATGCGATGGGACTACGGTGATTATTCTGGAGAAAGTATCCATGAAAACGTGTCTGATAAAAGATTGTAATGTGGTGCATTTTTTAAATCAATGCACTTTATGTAGGCTATAGCATGCATGTTTACATATAAAGTCTTCCCCAAGGGAAGTAAACCTCAAGGCGTAATTTAATGCTCACCAAGATGACCAGCGCGTGTTGAGCGCGCGCCAACGAGATTTAAAAACATTTACAATGTCTTTAAAGGGAAGAAATAGTGATGTGTGTTGAAGTAAAGATAAAAACTGATAAACAGATTTCGACAAAACCCTGACTCGTTATGAGAGTTTGGGTGCGCGGCGAGTATGTGCGCTTATCTAAATCACAGGATCACCGTGCTCCTCTAT